>JAZFAU010000059.1:2647500-3847500 GCA_037178615.1 Dione vanillae | reverse complement strand
TTAAAAATATGTTAATTTAGGTTTTTAACATATATTTGATGACACATAGGTATCGATAGCCAGACATTATATTGTCAAAGTAAATACGTAAAAAGAAAGACGAATTTCATTATATGAGGTATTATGAGATTGATAGCAGTATTAATTAGTGGGTACATAATGGATAGGTATCAAAATTGTTTATTTCTTAAAGTTCCTTTTATTAGTTTTCATTTAAAGTAACGATATAGAATGTACCCAGATCGATATTAAAGTACATCAAACAACTATTCTTATTCATTTCTTAAGCCAATGAAATCTTTTTAATGAACCCTCTAAAATTGAAATATGTCCCAAGCGAAGGGTTTATTATTTTAAGGAACATGTAGGAGTTAATACCGCAATGTGCAGTATTTATATGCGAATGTGTTGTTAGCTTAATAGAATGTATCAATATTGTAGGTACATTTTGCCGGTGGAGTTTTAGTTGCCATAGGCTAATTTTATTCTGAAATTAAAAAGTGAAAAATAAATACTATGCAATTTTACTTATTTTAATAATAATTTGATAAGCAATATAGGAAAGTAAAATTTTAAATTTAACAGAATAATAAAGCTCGATTTCTACAGTGAAAGGGACTAATGTGTATTAGGGACGAACTCCTTTTATACAACATAGGTTTAGTTTTTCACCAACAAAGAATTTTGAATTTTGATTTCCCTGAAAAATAAAACTGAGAGAGAAGACTGAGTAGAGTGAGCTGAACGAATTTGCATCAAGGGTCAGCGTAATTGTAAACTTAAGCTGGTTTGTTACAAAAAGGAGATTTTAGTTGTGTCAGCACACGCGGGTAATTTTTTTAAGATATGTAGATTATTCCATGATTTAAAGGAACATAAACAGTGTAAAGAGGCAGACACAGTGAGCTAGCCCTTTTTAAACTAGTCAGCAAGATCTTCTGCCATAGCGGACTCGTTTCGCCCTTTATAATAATTTCATTCGCATTGCAAATAAGCAGTTTACTCTTACGAGATCAAGGTAGTCCTTAATGGTTCAGTTCCACTAACGGGCTCAAGCTTCGAAAAAATAATTCTAAGAAACTTAAGTCATCCAAACCAGAGTGTATGGGAGGCAGTTATATAAAATTATTGCGTTGCAATATATCGTTCAAATTTTATTTAATTATTATTTTTTTCCCTAAATAAGTAAAATTTTTTAAAGTTCACAAATTATCTGACAAAGGGTGTAAAATATTAACAATTGCAAACATTTTGTATTTTCAGTAACATTCTAAAAAAAAAACTACAAGGTACCAAACATCTGTAATCAACAAATATTGTTCCCATCACATCAAACTGTACACTAACTACATCTTGTATAAAATAAACGTGGATTTTTTGGATCTTTTGAATTATTCTCTTTGTTTATGTAATAACTTATTATAAAATTTCATAAGTCTTGGTCAACGGGACGTACACTGTATGATTTGATTACACAACGATTTTCATACAAGATGCGAAAAATTTAGCATAGATAAATGATATGAGATTTTTTAATTGCGTTAATTTAGAATTTTTCGTGCTTGAAAGGGTGATTGGGTATTTGATATTGATTTCAGCTTGATTCCTCTACATGATTTGGAGAAAATGATCTTGACAGACGGTCCGATGTACAGGTGGACAGCAAAGATCCTATCCTACCCATCCTATAAGGGTTCCGTTTCTTTCTTTTAGAGATACGGAACCCTTATATATTTCTTAATTACAACAAGATCTAATATGAACAAATGTAATAACCACTCAATTTAAAGCTATTTCGTCCTTAAACTGTTTAACGACAATTATCTTTTATTTTTACGAAAGCAGTCAAAAGTTTAAAAGTTCTAGGTATAATGTCGACTTAAAGGAGTCATTTTTCTCTAATAACTTGTGATACAATAGAAAATATGAAAAAGAAGCTGAGGGAAGCTTCTTTTTCATTCTTTTTTTTAGTCTCTTCTCTTTCGTGTAAACAGAGAAAATGTAGAGAACCGTCGTGGCGCAGAGGCAGTAGGTTCCACGGTTCCTGCAGTTTCCTCGGCCTACCCTGCCATGTGCGGGATAAAAGCGTGAACCTAAAAAAATAAAAAAAGAGAAAATGTAGTGTAAACTCATGTCATTACTTTCTGTCCAATTTGCGTCTTGAATGGCTTCTCTATGTTCTATGTCCACCACTTAATATAACCATTCCCCTGAGTGGTAAATGAATCAGCAATGACAACAAATCGATATTTGTTACTTTATTTAAAGCTTATAGATAGACCTATAGTGGTAACGATAAAATAGAAATATTACTTAATAGAAATGCTATTTTTAAATCATAAGGATTACAAATCGTATCAAATAAAATGTTTACTCGTTGGATTAGAAATCGTCCATTATTACACATTCGAATGTAATGTTTGGCGATTGTCGTTGATTGGCGAGGCGCCGGGCGAGGTGTCTCAGACGCCGCAATTAGGAAATGAGCTTCCGCCGCCCACCAAGTACGCTGCGGCGCCAATCGCCCCTGAATTGCCGCAATCGCAGTTAATTATGAATGTCCCATCCTGCAAACTCAACTGACACCTACTTGTAATCACAATCTTTCAACATAACTTGAGTGATAAAGAAGTCAGATGTTTGAAAAGGTAGATTTGAAATGATTATCTCTACTTAAATAGTATAAAAAATGTTAATTTTTTTGTGCAAATTGTAGTCATACTAATGTTTATATGTGATCTCATATCTGCATAATTAGAGATGTTCGTATCAGTGTAGTATCTGGAATATCTTATTTAATTTAAGAAAACCTTGTAAACAATTAGATATTGTCTCTAACTCTAAGTAGAATTGTACTTACAATATACATACAACAACTTTTTATATTTAAAATATTTATATAAAAGGCCGTAACAATGTTTGTAATAGAACCGAAATAACAACACATTCCTTCACATCAATTTCTCTTTTTTTTTATCTTTTCTCGTCGCCAACGATGTTATTAAGGGTAGGCAGTGTTGATAAGCTAGTGAGAACCCTTATTGAAATAAATAGTCTCTATTTTCTAAACGAACTTAAAATAAAAAATGTACGTGTGACAACGTTTATAGTAATTTATTACAGTTGGCATATATAATACGTTTCATATGGGAAAATAAAATCTAATAATGCAATTAAACCATGTTAAAAACAATTAAATAATTTTAAATCGTCTGGAATATTTATATTAGTACATTTAAAAAGTATTGTAGTATAAAAAGGTAATTTGGACCAATGCAATAATATCTAACGACACAAATCCCTACACTTGAATAAGTATTTTACGTTAACATAAAAAAAGAAAAAAATAAAATTATACAATGGGGTGGTGATTGGAAACATCCAGGAGAAACATCTAGTTATCCCTTATATTTATCGCCAACGTATTTCGCGCGTAGCCTCTAGACGTGTTTCTTCGGATTCCGACATTAGTCATCATTTGCACTGATGGTGCTGACGCTCGTCATTGCAGCCCATTCAATTTGTTTATATTTCACGCCACTCTGAGGTGCTCAGAGATATATTTGCTCGTAACATTAAAATATGGAGCTTAGGATATTTACGAGAGATTTTAGTCATGTAAGATTACTATCCTGGCACACCCTAAGTTATTTATATGCGTTTGAAATAGGTATGTAATATTTTTATATACCGGCTTTACGTTTACCAGTGTACAACATCGTAAATAACCATTCACCAAAGTAAAAAAGTTACCAATTAATAAACTATTGGCTATAGGCTTGAGATGATTATTGAATGAAATTATTAAGAGATATTTTGATATAATAATGAGTTTGTGAAATGATTAAATAAAATTTAAATTTTTATCTTGCCACTAGCTTTTTACGTTATCCTATTATTAACTGTGATTATTATAACGTAAACGTTCTAATAATTATAATAATTAAAAAAAATACAATATTCAAAAAATTAAACAGCACTAGACATTCCGTTTCCTTGTCACTTAGATACTATTCTCTAAAAAAATGTAATTGAAAAATATTAATATTTTATTCAAGTTTGTATTCTTTTACTCACGATTATATTTCTACAGAAGTTCAGAAGATGGTATTTCGCGAGTTTAACTTTTAAAATTTGTAGACAAATCAGATTGGAACAATATTTTAAGCAAACATATCTCCAAAAATACCGACATACATATACTAAATTGTACATATAAATTTTCCTTTTGTTTAAACAGAAGCACTGGGTAGTGTGGGCAGCACGGCGGGCAGTTCCTGGCCGTCATCGACACCAGAACCATCTCCGTCACCATCCTCGACTCCAACCTCAGCCGACGCAGTTGACGCTGAAGCAGACGCCGAACCTCCTTTTACAGTTGGTGCTACTGAACATACGCCTTACAAATGCCAATTCTGCGAAAAGGCGTTCCCAAGACTTTCATACCTTAAGAAACATGAGCAGGTCAGTTTAGTAGACGAATTACAAATAATATAACATTTTTTATTTCAAAATTACGTGAAGATTGTTATCTGTAAATTAGAAGAAGCCAGTGGGTTACACTACACATAACAATCATAAGAGTAATAAGAAACTTGTTTGCTATCGCAATCAAGTTTGAATAGTGTAATAATAAAGCTTCTAAGGTAGTCAACTACGAATAAATGGTGAAACTGGACCCACAATTATAGATGTACCTCACATCTATAAATTGTGGGTCCAGTTTCACCATACAACTCTGGACTTCATTAGCAAGTAGACTCCCAAAATGGTCCATTTGTAGAGACAGTGCTTATGGAGATATGCATCGCAGTAGCCTTGCTGTACACGACGCTGAGGCCTGCGAAATTGTGACATTGCCCATTACGCAGCATGAACATCTCGACTCCTTTGTGTCGCGCCGATTTCGCCGTTACTATTGCCGTGCGACACACGCCGCGACAGATCTAGCTGCGATAGGGAAAATAGAAATGTCACTTTACATAACGTATGTCGTATTCCGCCTACACTAAGCTCAGATCCAAATCTCGGCTGCGGCAAAAATGTAACCTGCAAATTGTTAAGTATCGAATTGATTATTTTTGTAATTGGCAATACAATCGTAAAAGGTTTCATTAGATTATCGGTATGCAATTGCAGTCAACGATGCGTTTTAAAGATATCGATCTAACCGATAGCCGAAGGTGTTGTGCCGACAAATGTATCTCGAAGATCGCGTTACTCGTGCCGCGACAGGCCAGTGACGGCCGGAAATAGTGCCCCGATAAGTACTCCCTAGCCTGACTCTCAACTCTTTTATCAGTGGCTGGAAAAAGGCATCATTATAAAAGTAAATCAATACTGCATGCCGCAGCTTTAGATAAACATGCGTACATCAAAGGTTGAAAATAGCAAAAGAGCAAATGTGATTTTACCATTTTACTTGATAGATACTAGATACTTGATAGATACATTACTCTATATATAATTCAATATGATTTTTTCTTTTCTATGTTAAACAAGTAAATTTTTATCACAACAATATACATAAAACAATATATTCTATCTATATCTATTTTACAATAAATCTATTATATATTATGTTGCAAGCCATTTTTTCGTGTACTTTATAACTGCCATTGCTAACCGATTTTCATTTACCACTAAAAGAATCGAAAATAGGGGCTCAAATAGTTTAGCTGATATTTATATACCTATACATATCTAATTTATAGAGCAGCTGGTCTCTAAAGTTACTCATGAGGTGATCTTGACCTTTGCCTTTCATATGTCAACCAAAATAACTACCGTATTGATACATTTTATTAGTGCACAATATCCATTTATATAATACAGAACTCTTATATGTAACTGTTATATCAATCAGTAATCATTCAAAATACCCAAGATTGAAGTCATCACGTGAACAGTGTGTTACGATAACTTTAATTTAAAAAAGAAATTGAAATTTTTGGCTACTTCATTGCTTGGTTTAACTTCACGCTTAAAGCTTAAGCGGGGTAGTCTAGTCGGGGTACGCTGCGGTCACTGCATACTTCTTTAGCCTAGTTCACTGCTACTATCTACTATCTACTTCTATGTCGTTATGCTTTTAACGTGACCTTCCTCTATTATCTTCTAAACTGTTTCTTAAGGTGAATCAATGTCTCTCTTCACATCTTTTACTGTTCACTTTCATATACAAATTGTTATTATTATTTCAGTATACTTATATATTTACTATTTTCTCCAGACTCTAATTATTTGAAAGATATGTTAATAGTAATGCTAAAAGGCCTATAAATTTATTTTTATTAAAAAAAATTGAATTGAAATTAGAATTCTTTTGAGGTTAAATCGTAATACTTTTTTGACATTTTTTGTTTTATACGTGTTATTTATTTTTTGGGAATTCGTTTTAATATTTCATAAACAATCGATATCGATATCGATTATATTGTGTACCTTAAAATTAAGGCAATATTAAAAACGGGTTAGAAGTAAATTTGACCTACGACTTAAATTGTACAACAAAATATAAATATTTCTACTTTTTATGAAGACAGATAAATCATTAATCCAGCAAAAAATAAAAAGCTTGCTTATTGCGTGGAATGACTCCTCACGTTTACATATAATTTTTCGGGTGCTATATAATGCTTACTAACATACCTTCAATCTGACCCCGACAGTGCGGGCGACTGTAACCGGCGATGACATCGCATTTATAGTACCGGGAAAGCTGCTCGGTAGCCGTCCGGTAACCATTTCAAAGCTTTATTAGCTATCATGCTTGCCTTAAACTACTTACAACTAGTTTTAAATGTGTTTTGGTGCGCTTTACGCAGAAATTTGACCGCTCGGTGCGCATTATGATGAAGGCTCTCACGCTATTTATTTTTGATGGGTTTAATAAAAACAACATCATTTGCGTGTTTTTTCGCTATATATAAGATTGGTGTCGTGGAGAGAACTACAAGGCGAACAACAAGACTTTGCCACGCACCCAGGGCTCCCGTAGAGAGCAATGGTTATGTGACTTTTGCACGAAGAACACTAAGTAATAAAGAATAATACAATTCAAAACCATAATTATATTAAATTATAATGTTTATGAAGAAATTATTATATGCTTTTCTCACTCATCGCGCTCTCTCTCTCCTCACCTCTCTCCACACCTCTCAAAAGGGGAAGAAATTTTTTTCATGACCTTAATAAAAAGTTTGTTTTAATATATCGAATTCATGATTAACTATATTACAAAGTATTTATTTATATTACAAAGTATTTATTAGCATTGGTTTTAATCCATATAGTTTTGGCGTAGGAAAATTTAAAAAAAATGGAGATTGTGATTGTTTCTTTCAAATATTACACAAAATATAGATGGTTAAGTTAATAATTTATATTTTATTGTACCGTCGTGGCGCAGAGGCGGAAGCGTCAGCCTGTAAGCGCGACGATTTGAGGGTTCGATTCCCACTCGGGGAAGATGGATTTTTCTATTTCCATTTTCTTCGCTCTGGAAACTAGGCAAAGCGCGGCGTTGAGTTCCGCCACTCAACACGCAATGACTCGAAAAAGGCAGAAAGCGGTGACGGACAAAGCAGAGACTAAGCAACGGAGTGTCTTAACACTAGGTTCATATAGCTCCTGCAGTTCTGCCTACCCTCCTGCCTACCCTGGAATATGCGGGATAAAGCGTGAAGCTACAAAAAAAAAATTGTTATGTTGGATGTCAAAAGAAGAAAACTGCTTACTATTCCATGGATTCACAGTGCGGGTGCCGGGCCCATCGCGTTGTAGGAAGAGGAGCTCCGATCAGCGCTTGGGACTTGCGACCCAAGTGTAGGTTTAAAGGGGCCTCTTTAAAATGCATTAACGCTCACCTTCACTGTCCAAGCTCCTCCCACTGCCTAACCAAATTTTAAACGATTCTACCAAAGCCGCCTTTGAAGTGCGTTCTAGAAATGAATTTATAATAGTTCTAGACAGGCTATAATAGTTCGAGATCTTTTAGTAAACTAGATATAGAGAGATTTCACTGTTATACCTCTCGTTCCTACTTCAACCGCAAATAAGCTAACTCTAAACCTATTCCTGGTCAGTTCGTTTGTAAGATCGAAGTATTTATTAAGTTTTAGATAGTGACTTTTTGAGATATTTGTTTCCCACGGAACTGTAAGATCTACCAGTACTATGCGTTTTAGGCTTCGAGAATAGAGAAAAATATCCGGTCTGGATGACGAAACACAAATATGCTCAGGGATTCTATACTGTTTCTCATACGTGTCCATCATAAGTGTCCAATCGGGAGCTGGATCTAATATAGAGAAACACTTTTGTGTGGGTTTTTTATAAAAACCTTCTTTCACAAACTCTATTGAGCGTTTGCTGGTTGTTATATTTCTCTGTGCTCTTGCTACAGATAGACTAACGGCTTCACGTATGATTTCTAGTACTTTATCGTGGCGCCGCGAGTATTGACCACTATCCAAGAGTACCCTACACCCTACCAGCGTATGTTTAGCTGTCCCTACTGCCTCTTTACAGATGTAGCAAGATTTATCGGTAGATTTACCCCATCTTACTAAATTACTTTGATCTGGAAGAGTCATTTGGAACGCATTTAGATAGAATTTGAATAGTGCTGGAGACCAGTCGTGAATTAGGGTGCGCCATTTTAACATACATAATACAGAATTTTCAAGGATAAGGATACAGAATTCTCCTATATTTAGCCACTCGTTTTGCATTTCTAAAGAATTTTAAAATTAAACTTAGATATACGAATATACCTTTATATATTTCATACACGTCGGCTACAGTACAGAAGTCTTAATAAGAACTCTCAATAATAATTCTTAAGAAGAACTATCGATTTTGTTTCAAACTTTTTATATGATAATGGCACATTTCACTTACGATCACTTACAGTATTCGAAATTTGCAAAGCAGTTAAAATTCTTTATTAACATTACAATCAATATGAATCCCCTTATTAAGATAGGGGTAATTTCTGTTGTGTTAAGGAACTGAACCACACTATAATATTATATTGAAGTTAATGAAAATATAATTTTTGTAAGCAGGTTAAAAAAAATCAAAACTATTTCGAAACTTTAATGCTGGCTACGCTATGGTTGTATTTTTAAACTAGCGATACGTTTTCGACTTCGTTTCTCGGGTTTTCTTTTTTAATATATATTAAATTTTATAATTCATGAACCGATTTAGACGAATGAGTTATATAATAAATAAAGCTTACCGTGAATCAATATAGAAGACTGCATTTAAATCACTTTATCCATTTATGATATTAGCGGGTACTAAAGAAACGTACAAGCAAACAGACAAAAGTAAATTGTTTAACTAATATTTTTAGTTTAGCTATCATATGACTTGTATTCATATGAGAGGTAAAATAAAAATGTCTCACAATAATATGCTTTTAATTTTCTTCCATATACTGACAGCAGTCTATTTTGTTGTGTACATAATATATGTAATAGTTTTCTATGCATATGTATAGATATAGACATTTTACTTCCGTACATTATTATACTAAGTCTTTTCTAGTTAAAATACTTAAGGAAAACATGTAAAAATTTGAAGATTTGCAAGCCCCCTTACCACTGAGCACGCGTTCTCAGTGGTGAGAGCGCTTGCACGGTTCTCAAGAGGGCGCGGGTTCGAGTCCCGCGTTTCCACTCGAGAGAAATAATTTAATTTTCACTTTCTCAATTTTGAACGACTAACTAACTAGAAGAACAACTAGGTTCCCTTTGCCTATCCCATAGCCATTGGAGGGTTACAGCGTAAACCATAAAAAAATATTCGTTACTATTCCAAGGAATTGTATGAGCGCCATTTCAAATGACACCTCAAACTAAACATTTTTTTGAAGTCAATATGCAAACTAAAATCTTGCTCAATTGGCTTAAGAAGTTCAGTCCATCAAATGTTTAGTGTATTTAACATTATAGTAGAACATAATCGGCGAGGTGGTCAATTAGTAAAAGCGTGAAATGGCTGTCAGTTTGGGAGTGAATAATACCCCATGTTAGCGCGTCTCCATCAGTTCACTGGTGGTGAAGGCCGACGGCTCCCATTATATGACTGCCAGTAAAGTCTCATTAGCATTTTCATAATAAACTTATGAATATCCTAAAACGTGTCACTGGGTAACAGTGAGTTTTATACACTTGACGTGACGTTGTGTCTGTTGGTCAACTCATATATATTTTGTTAGTCATTATGTAACACCCAACTAAAAATGTTGATCATTAACGTAATTTATTAATTTATTTTGTATGATGATCCAAGATATTGATTGGTCATATGTAACTATAACTTAAATATCTACTTTATTTATTGTACTTTTTTTGTTCTATGTAAATAATCTTAGAAACTATTGATCTGAATTCAAAAAATATATCAAATATATATTGTTGCTGGATGATGGATAGATGTCCATTTATTGATCTCTCAATTTTCGCTCGCCTTACAATATATAGTCAAAGTTAATTTTTAATTTTTTTGTTAATTATTAGATCATACATAGTCATATACCTATACCATATACCTAGCAGCAAATTTTCCAATTCGCACTTGATCGATACTGTTAATATATACAAATTTTTATCATGATGGAGTGTTAGCACCGTCTGTCTGATTTAAATGATTTTTATGCCCAATAAGACAAGTAAAACGGTATTTCAGTTCTGTTTCTAAATACGCAATGCCTAGAAATCGGATGAAAGGACCAAACCTAAAACCTAATTGAAGCTTGATTATCTGCTATTACTCTGATTTAAAGTATTAAAATAATAAGCAAAGCTATATATTATACATGGTTGCGATAGGTATATATTTTATAAGGCACATATATTAGATCAAATATCTTTATTTTTAAAATTATAACAGTATTTCATATTCACAGACACATTCGGACCAAATGCCGTTTCGATGCGAATTCTGTTCCCGTCTATTCAAGCACAAGCGATCTCGTGATCGCCACGTCAAACTGCATACCGGTGACAGAAAATACCGCTGTGCACATTGCGAATCTGCTTTTTCAAGAAGGTTAGTTCTTTTACCTTAAAATACTATAAAACACTACGTTTACTTAAGCCGTTGATTTAGTAAGTCATTTGTACGCTCCTTTATCTCAATGTTAACTTCACATAAGTACGTAATATAAAAAGAAAAATATTTTTTGGTTAAAGTCATTAGGCACTGAGTATTCAAGAGCTTCACTTAAGAGGTGCTTGCATGACAATAAGCGAGTAGCAAGATTGATTACCGTAAGCCATAGGACAAAGCTTTAGTCGGCCACGAGGCGACGCGTCACCTTTTTCGTCACCTCAACTCGACCACGTGACTAATTCAACGCAATTTGTCGACCCAACAAACCACTGACAAGTGAAAAGAGATGATGCGCTGACAAATGGCGTCGATGGTCATACAAAAATGAAATAATCGTCTGTATCTAACCCTGCATGGTGTGCAGAGCCATTAGTAGAGGTGTTTGGGAGAACGCTTCTATTCTGTAGTTTGCGTGAAAAGCGTCTTTGTTAGTTCTGTTTGGTTCGTGCTTTATGTCTTGAGTGACAAATTGACTTTTCGAGTTACATAAAGACAGTTTATCTCATTCAATTCAAAATTTATACATATATAACGTGCATAGCCTATTTATTTTTAAACAAGTGCTTATAAGGCTATAATAGGATTAACTGTTTGGTTTTGGTGAATAAAAGATTTTAAATTTATTTTTTTCTTTAGGTTGATTACCTATAATAATAAGCTAAAGTA
This sequence comes from Dione vanillae, assembly GCA_037178615.1. Classification (NCBI taxonomy): domain Eukaryota; kingdom Metazoa; phylum Arthropoda; class Insecta; order Lepidoptera; family Nymphalidae; genus Dione; species Dione vanillae. The sequence continues at coordinate 3,835,707 of JAZFAU010000059.1, read as the reverse complement.
TAATTCTTAATATATATTTTTTTAGTGACCATTTGAAAATTCATATGAAGACTCATGACAATCAAAAACCATTTCAATGCACCGTATGTAACCGTGGATATAATACAGCTGCTGCCTTGACAGCCCATATGCAGGGCCACAAACGTGATCGAGAGGGACGTGAAACTGATCGAAAAAGAGCGTTGCGATGTTTGCACTGCGGTGATGCATTTCGACGTCCGGAAATGTTGCAAGTAAAGAATTGTAAAATATTATGTATCCGTTATACTGTAAGTGTAGCATAGAGATATTCCTAAATTTCTGTTGTCTCATTTTAGGCTCATATGATCACTGCTCACGGAGTAGACGCGTCTGCAATGACACCACCACGTCGTGTAGCATCGCAGCCACCGCCCACCTTACTTGCTTGTATTTATTGCACTCGGGATACTTTTACTAGTATGGAACAATTGCAACTACACGTACGCGCGGCTCATTCAGCACTTCTAAACGGTGATTCTCCAGTACAGCATAGTGAACAGCCTGGGCCAACTGACCTTAGTAGACGAAGTCCAGATGTGTCACCTACTAAAAGAGCAAGATTGAGTTCAGGCGCCTCAACGCCAAAAACCACGCTATCTCCAAGTACGCTTCTATGCAATCAGTGTGATGCCGCATTGCCTGATTTTGAAGCCTTTCGTGCTCATTTAAAAGGTCATCTCGAAGAAGGAGGAGAATTAGGAAGATCTAGCCCTGCACCTTGTCTTCATTGTGGAGCTACATTTGCAGATGCAGCAGCATCAGAGCGACATCTTACTGCACATTATTTGGCGGTGTCCAGCGAATATACCTGTCATAGTTGCGTTCGCAGTTTCTCCTCCCCTGAGGATTTACAAAAACATCTTCTCGATCTTCATGCTCATCATCTTTACCGTTGTACTTTGTGCAAAGAAATATTTGATTCAAAAGTGGCAATTCAGGTAAATTGTGATTAATTTACTACGAATAAATTTATTTATTTTTACAACATACTAAAGAAAATATATGTTTTGATTCGGTTTTTTATATTTGTAACTATTTAATAAATAATATAATTAATATAATGGAGTATTTTTTTTATTCGGGTAATATAATTTCTATAATTATTTGTTTCAGGCACATTTTGCGGTGGCTCATAATGGAGAAAGCAAAGTGTGGATGTGCCGATCGTGTGGTGTGGCTGGAGGAGCCCTACGAACTGAAGCTGAGGGTGCAGCACATGTCCGGGCGAGGCATGCAGCAGCGCGGTGTGCTTGCGGTGCAGTACTCGCGGGAGCCCGGGCATTGCGAGCTCATACTGCCGCACATCACGCCTACCGATGTCCAGTACCTACTTGCGCTGAGACTTTTACTGTTCAATACTTATTAGAACGCCATTTGCAAGGTGCATCACACGATTGCACATCAGGTTAGATATTATCTCATAATATAATTTAGTTATAAATTTTGCCTCCTAACCTTGTAGAACACAAACATCTGCCATAGTTAAACAATGTTTTGTTTTATACAAATAATATTTAATAAAACCTCAATAACTACATTTTAATCAGATAACCTAATTCAATTGAGGACCGTCGTGGCGCAGAGGCGCAACGTCTGCCTGTAACGCGACGGTTACTGGGTTCGATCCCCAGTCGGAGAAGATGGATTTTTCTATTTCCATTTTCTTCGCTCTGGCATCTAAGGCAAAGCGCGGCGTTGAGTTCCGCCACTCAACACGCAATGCCTCGAAAACGGCGGTAAGTGGGGACGGAGTAAGCAGGGACTAAGTAACGGGGTGTCTTAACACTAGGTTCTTATGGTTCCTGCAGTTCCCTCTGCCTACCCTGCCATGTGCGGGATAAAGCGTGAAGCTAATTCAATTAATTTATAAAATATTAGTATTAAATTTCGGATCCAATATTAAAGATATAAAATATTAATTCATAGGGAATGAATGGGGACATCACACGAGCAAAACACAAGACAGAGAACAACAATGCTATAGAAAGTGAAGATGCTTGTTCTCCATGTGTTCCGGACAACGGACAGCCGGCTGTCGAAGAACGACGGCGTAAGAACGGCGCAGTGGCTCTACAGTGCGCATATTGCGGTGAGCGTGCTAGGAGCAGAGCCGAGCTCGAGGCTCATACAAGAGCTCATTCTGGAACAGGTGCCGCAAGACATAAGTGTCTTATTTGTGACGAAATACTACCATCTGCTGCAATTCTCGCTGAGCACAAATTAACTCATTGCAAGGTAAAGTCTTAAACCCCTTAATGCTTAGTCATGTAAAATTTATATTAAATTATTTTATCATCATATATGCTTTAAAATAATTGAGCATAAACAAGGTTTTTTTTATTTTATAATATGAAATATGGCGTGAAGATAAATAAAAACACATATCATTAGTAAAAATTAAAAATGATTATTTACAATAATTTAGTCTATAAATATTTGTTGTAATTTATCAAGCGTAACGTATCAATTTCAGGTGATAGCAGGAGATACGTGTGCAAGATGTCGTTCTCGTCTTCCTTCAGAAGAAGCTTTCTTGAGTCACATGGCACGTCATCATCCTGCACTACCTGCCCCATGCGTTGTATGTCGTCAAACTTTAGCCTCAGAGGCCGAAGCACGGTTGCATGCAAGATTTCACCTACGACCAACCGAAGATGAGCAAAGATGTGCAATTTGCCTGAGACCTTTAACTGAAAATGAAGCTGGCGAAGGAGCAAGAGCCTGTACATCTTGCTATGCTCGACATGCAACTCCAAGGCCTCCAGTGACCACTGAACACGACTGTCGACTTTGCCGCCGTGCGCTCGGCTCTCCCACGCGACTACAGGCGCATCTCATCGAGCATACATTTGCTGGTATTGGTGCATTTACAGTGCTACCTATGCTCCGCCATGTTTACAAGTGCCGTTGGCCTACAGAGACATTTACCAGAACATGCAGCAGCACCTAGACCTTACGATTGTGGTAGATGTGGTCTTAAATTTTTCTTCAGAGCTGAGCTCGATAACCATGCCTTTGTTCATCTTGAGGAAGCTGAAATTGCCCAAAGGGCATTTTATGAAGCGTACGCTAGAGGAGCCGCTACAGCTTGGGCAGCTTTGCAGCCTACGGATCTAGGTCCACAACCTTTGGCTTCAACGCCTGCGCCAACGGAAGTGCCAATAAAACAAGAACCAGAAATTAAAGAAGAACGCAATGATGAATATATAGAAGTGTCGTCTCCTCCTCCTGCGCCTGTACTATCTGAGAAAATAGTCTCCTCCGCCAGTGGTTAAACAGGAGAAAAGTAACGAAGACTGAATGGGAGGCTTTGGAACGCTATCGTCCGGTGTGGGATTCACTCCTACTGCAATACTAGATTACGTCCTTTCAAATTACACATTAGTTAGTTTTGTTAATATTATATCTGTTAAATCAGCGTTTAGAACGCTTTTACTTAGAGTGTAATTATCGTTTATGTTAAGGCCTTGTGCGTTTTGTAATATTTACACGCCTATTTGTAAAAAGTTGTTGATTCAATAAATTAATATGTTAAGATTCACTTAATATTGTCTTTTATTTCTTTTAGTCTGAATAATCTTAATCTTAATGCAAAAGCTTGCATTTTGTCAGACACAATTTTTTTATACATTATAAAAATAGTTTCACCCATAATAATTAATTTATTTTCGTGGTATTTAGCGTGACATCACATTTTAATTGGTGAAATAGAAAATATTCTTCGTAATTAGTCCTAGGCAGCAGCAATTTGCTGCTGTATCCATGGCAAGAGTGCCGCTACGTTAACATAGGCGGCGGGCACATTCGCATTTGCGCAACCCAAGCCCCACGAAACCAGCCCCACTAGTACCCATTGTCCGTTAACTTGACACACCAATCCAGATCCACCGTCTCCCTAAAAATTGTAATATTTTACTATTAATATACTTGATTAAAATATTTCCAAAATGACACGGATTAAATTGGTGCAATTAAGAAACTATGTGAAAGTGGACGGCAAATACTTTTTTGTCTAACTGATTCTAAGTAACTAAATATAAGAAATAAATAAAAGGTAAATAAATAGTTTAACTTCATTTTGTCTGTTTTCAAAGTGCTATCGTTCTCAGATGTATTTATAAATTACTTTTAGCCTTTTAATAATTATATAATTGCTTCTTGTCTCAAGTATATATCAACTGTAACCTATATATCAACTATCAACGAACTAACACGGTCGGATACATTTAAAATAAATGTACCTATAATTTGATACTAGCAGCTGGATCAAATATTTCAAACCTTGCAGCAAGTGAATGATATAATTTGTTTAATAGTGTACAATAGTAACTTATTACGTATCATACTGTGCTTGTTTAAATAGAAATATTGAGATGATTGTAGTAGTTCATATAAATATTAAAAAAATAGTTTAATATGCACCATTGTATCCATATTTTATATACTGCAACGCTTTTTTTTTATAAAATTTTTACTTACTTGATACTTTTTAAAACTGCTCAATTCTACAGAAATACATTATAAAATATCTATTTTATTTATTTGTAGTAGCAATATAAAAACGCTGTAAAACTTTTAGCTTTATCTGAGCTAACACAATAATTATACCTAAACTAATATTTAAGGTATATTACTACGCTTTGTTATTGTCAAGGGTCAATTCTCCTTAAACATTAAAATTACGTACCGTACATGAATCTTTATTAGCTTCACCGCCAGCACAAATAAAAGAAGTGGTATCAAGAACAAAAGTAGATCCAAGGCGAGCAGTTTGCATTTGAGTCTGGCAAGTGGCTGACGCTACAATAGGTACATCTATTTTCTTTAAAATCTGTTGATATTGACCTTGGAGACCAAACATGTCTTTGCCCCATCCTGATACCCAGCACCTTGTTAACATAATTCCATCATTATAAAGAATGCAGAAAGAATTAATATATCCATATCACAACACTTTAAGTGGAAAAGCAAATTTGAAGACGCCGTCATGGCGCTGTGGCTTAACGTCTACCTGTAAACGCGACGGTTTGTGGGTTCAATTTCCACTTGGGGAAGATGGACTTTTCTATTTCCATTTTTTTCACTTATTGTGCCCATCATGACAAAAAAAAGTGAATTTACCCACTTCAATAAGACAGTTTCATCGTATAAAATATTGTAATAACAAAATTATAACAAAATTATGGTAAATAACAAAATAGTTTATATTATATATTGATCGAATACGCTGTTCATGAAATTAATGTGCAAAAAAACAAATAAGAAAAGTGACAATTTAAAAAATATATTTTATTATTTATTAATTTGCTTCCAATTATATATTTTTTTCATTTTTCTTCAATATATATATATATATATATATATATATATATATATATATATATATATATATATATATATATATATATATATATATATATATATATATATATATATATATATATATATATATATATATATATATACGAAGTCACTTCGTCAAAAAACCATTTTTCGATATTTAGTGCACGTTGTACAAAATATCTATGCATTTGTACATATTAAGTAACACAGATTTTATATTAATTATTTTATATTATATTAATTTATTTTTTCATATACATATTATATGTTACTATAGCATTTATAATTCGAGTAGAATGTTGCAAGTCAAAAATTTATCATTTGAATATATTACCTTTGTCCCGTGTAAGCTGAAGTAGCCATCGGCGGAAGACATGCCCGATTAATAGTAGGTGCAGAACCATCCAAAGGCGTCAGAGGTACTGAAGCTGATAAGCGTAGTACAGTTATATCATATTGCAAAGTATTAGAATTATAGGAGGGATGTGAAAACACTTTAGCTACAGTGTATTCCTGGAAAGGCACCGGTTCATACGTTCCTGCCGCATCCCATTCTCCTAAACGGACCTTAACATTTGGGGCTGTACCTGTAACACTGTGACAAAATTATTGACATAATTGATTTTAAATATTTATTTGTAGTACATGAGTTCACATACAATAAACATTTTTTTCTAAAATATGACTAAATGTTTTATTAAAATTTGAATTTAATATATAAGTTATTTGGCTATATTATTTTTAATTCCATTGTGGGATGCTAATAAGAATCATTGTTTGCAAGATAGTAGTGGATCACTATTCCGCATATGCTGCTGCTGGTAGGTAGCGAAGACGAACAGCGCAGTGTCTTCACTTAGTTCTTTGCTTCCCACCCACATTAGAAAGATTGCGTGCAATGTGGTGGAACTCATTGTTGCACTTTGTCTTATTAGAACGAGAAATAATAGTAATTTATTCTATCTCTGTAATTTATTCTCTCTCTAGTGGAGATCGAATCCTAAACTATTGCGTTTCAATGCGACACAGTGGCCTAAAATCTTTTCACATAAATAGGAAAAATCCTCAAATAACTATGTTTAACGTATAAATAAATATTATATACAATTACATATTGTTTTAAAATGTATAACTTACACATATGGTGATAATCGATGTGTAACTGTTAGAATATTAAGTTGATCTATAAGTACTCCTCCTGCAATGTAGTCATTTTGCTTTGTAAGAATTATTGCCTGAAATATAATTCAGAGTTTATTTTTACAATCGTAAAAAGATCGACACGTCATATACATATCTAATTATGATATGTCTGTGGGTAACATATATGTATATATGTAATTGGTGCGTATGCTGCATGTGGCTAATATTTACCTGCCATGGATATTCTCCAAAACTGGCTTGACCTGCGGCAGGCATTATTGCAGTTGCAGGCACTGTTTGTAGTGTACCACAAGCTATTAAAGCACTGCCACAACAATATTCTTGTCCAGCGGGACACGGTGCCACTGTCTGAAGTTATTGAAAATGTAAACTTCTATGCATTTTCTAAATAATAAACAATAATAATTTATCATTTTATATAATGAATTTGAACTTACTGGTGAAACAATTCTAAAATCAATCATACCCGCACCATTTGATGTCTTTATACAAGTGCCTGCGGGTACACATCGACAACTCTGTCTTTTACGGATTCTATGCTTATTATGACTTATATATTTCTCAAATAACGACAGTATGTTATCATTAGCTTCTTGGTTATAGACACTTCTTCGCTCTCTGGGGAATCTAACAGCAGTGTCATAGGAAGGAACTTGTCCACTATAACCGTTTATTGGTGGTGCAGCTGCTAACGTCGCCGGAGTCGTTCCGAGTCTTGGATCGATCTGGAGTTGGCCTGCAGCGTTATCGTCGGGATTAGATAAACATATCACATCAGGATTCACACAAAGCAATACAGGTAAAAATTCTACACCTGTTGTTGAAATGTTAGTTGCAATGGTTGCTACGGTGACTATGTTAGTTACTGAGCTAGAAATAGATAGAATGTCTTTTAGTGTAGTCGGTATCGGTAAAGGTGTAGAATTGTTACCACTCATAGTTGTTCTAGCAGTTGTTGGTGCAGCAGTCGTCGGAGCTGGTGTGGGCGGTCGCGTTGTTGTAGTCGTTGTAGCCGCTGTAGTTGTGGTAGTCGGAGCTGCTGTAGTTGTAGTAGTTGGAGCTGGTGTTGTTGTAGTGGTGTGTTGGTCGGCGCCGCTGTTGTTGTGGTGGTCGGCGCTGCTGTGGTTGTGGTGGTCGGCGCTGCTGTAGTAGTTGTGGTGGGCGCTGCCGTAGTTGTAGTGGTCGGCATCATAGTCGTCGTTGTAGTAGCCATTGTAGTCGTTGGTGCAACTGTTGTGGTAGTTACAGCTGTTGCTGCAGTTGTAGGCTGTAGAATTGGAGTAGGTACACCTTGTACTATAACTATTGTGGCGGATTGCATTGGATTTGATGGCAATAAGCCTAAACAAGCCGTTAACAGCCACAGACACATTGCGACGAGTAACCGTACCACTCTCTAGCTAATCATAAAGTGATTTGAATTGTACTGAACATATTTTGTGGTATACTTTTAAATTTAGATGGAGATGAGTGAGAATTAAATATGTCCTTACTATAACAATTGGTGGTATTCCCCTAACAATTGCAGCCTTCATGGTACTTTGAACGTATTTATATAGCGATAAATTGACGCAATCAACAAAATGTGAATCACTAATCCATTGTAATCTCTTTGACACTTACAATAGTTAATTTGTTGTGCAATAAGCAGTTGCAGATACAACTAGTAGTTTAAAAATATATCTATATATAACATAGTTACATATAAATCTAATACAAGAAAAAAACATTGTAAGCCCTTATAATGTAATTTTTTCAGATATTAAACAAAAAAAACTGTTATCTATTTTTCATACAATGAACAGGTGAAAATTGCTTTGCTTACACAATATTTAAGTCCAAAATAATAATTATATGCTAGTATCCTGTGTATTTTGCTCATAAAGCGAGAAACCGTGACGATTTCAATAATAGTGCTATAAATAAAAATGATTTATTTAGTAATTTTCGACAATTCACAGGGTGTAACAAATTTGAATTCAATTAGAATTATTATAACTTTTGTTCATATATTTAATGGACTAAAACCTAACAGTAATAAGGCCTATAGACTAGGCTATCCTGACTAATTTCACTATATAGCCTTGTCTTTATCTTATAATAGGACACGAACTGATTATGGATCATGAAATGATTATTTAAGAAAAGTAAAAATTACGTTATATTTTTATCAGAATATCTTAATTTACAATAAGTATTTATTTTACAATGACATACGAAAAGGTCTCATAAGAAATACCTGTCATTTTTTGCCTGCCTGCATATTTGTAGTCTTCCAAGCGTCTATACGTAGATTATTATTTTTTTCTGAACTTTGAGAAATCCTTAGTTTCTTACTTATTCATTTTCTTACATTAAAAATTACTTTCAATAATTATTTTTTTAGCTTCACGATTTGTCCCGCTCCTAGCAGGGCGGGCAGAGGGAACCAGAAGAACCGTGGGAACCTAGCGTTAAGATACTACGTTCCCCACTTTCAACTTTTTCAAAGCATTGCGATTGCGGTCAGGACATTCGGTTGAGTGGCGGAACTGAACGCTGTGCTTTGCCTTTGCTATTGAAATTGTATTTTCTATTTGTAATATTTAAACGTCTATTTGCGAAATGCATTATATAATTTTCGGCAAAAGCTTTATCAAATTAGGACTTTTCAAAAAAATAAAATAGGCCCTCTTGCATAAACATGTTGTACTAAATAGAGCATCTGTAGCAATATTCGCATTTGTAAGGTTATATAGTTTAAGCAAATTTCTGTAGATGGAGCCACTTTTTTGATACAGTATTACCACATGAGGGCGCTGAAGACCGTCCGCATTCGCGCATGTTGAATGTACGTCAATATAAACAAGAAAAAACTCCACAGTCAAGCACGCTACGATATATGTATAGTTTTATGACAGCGCTAGCCAGTAGGTAGTGCTCACTGCTCACTGCTCAGTTTGCGCACACAGCTTGAGTTATTTGAGACGATTGTGTTACGTTTTGGCGCATAAAATTCATAGGGTTTCTGCGGGTAATGATCGATTCTCGGATACTTATTTCTATGTAAGATTATTTTTTGTAATATTGAGCACAGTGAAGTGTATGCAACATGCTAGTACTATTGAAGACTTTAAGCAAATTTCCACACTAATCCCACAAAGTGCGTCTGAATATCTTGAAATTGTAATAGTATAGCGATAAAATGTAAAAACCTTATGATCTTTTGTATTCAAACAGCGTGCTATAAAGGAATGTATACTGGAGTGGACAATTTTATCTCTGCGGCAAGATAATCATGTTTTTTTGTATCTAATATAAACAGTTTAATAATTGTCGTGATGCCTTCTTATAGCCAAGAAATAAAAGTAGACCTAAATTCAAACGAAGATGTTGCTTACAAAAATCAATCGAAAGAGAATCAAAAAGAGGAAGTCAAATATGTCGCAACAGATTTAGGCAAAAATGGGGCGCCACCTGGTCTTAATGCTGACCAAAGACTAGCATTTGCCTTAAGAGATTTTTTGGGTCCCCCTAATATGGTACTTACTGAAGACGGTCCTTCTCCGTCCAATGTGGAACAAAAACTGCCGTTCATTGATGAAATAACAGATGCAGAAGACATAGTTCAATCTGATGATGAACCAGTCCAGAGTCAGGAGACTGAAGAGGTGCTTAATAATGCAGCCTGTAGGCTACGGAGATGGCGCGCAGCATCTAGGAAGCTTCGCCGGCCACGAATCATTAACAATCTCAGTGCTGATGACGTGTGCAATGGTATAGTAAAAACATTTAATGGTGGTCATACGGATCTCGCAGACCGTTTGCGAAGTTTAGCTGCAGCGAGTAACATGTCCGCTTCCGCTGGGGAGCTGCTTTCTTTGGCGCCGCCGCCGCCAGCCGCAACCGCGCCGCCTTCGCCGGGCTGTCTACTCACGCCTTCCTTGGCTGACCAGAGTTCAGCAGAATATTTTGTAAGTTTTATTATAATTATCTTGTAAATACTTGTATTTCTTTATATATCAAATGCTTAAAATTTGCATGCTGTTATCAAGTAGCTTATTGTATCGAAGAATTACAATTTTCTTATTATAATATTTAAGTAATTGGTAATTTTTAACTATCAGATATTTTATAATGAGGCAACATTTATTTAATAATCAATAAATTGGTCTTCACAAGACTAATTCTTCTTAGTTTTTACTTTAAATTAACGACAGTCACCTACCTACCTCATATTATTTTTTTAAACGTTACTAAAATATTAATATTTGCTATTATGCGACGTGCATCACGGCACAACTCACAAGTACTGTTTGTGACGTTCGATGCGAAGTGATTATATGTTCGATTCCCCTTCATGGGGATTAGATAATTTAATTCAACTTCGAGGTTAAGTTCTTCTCGAGGAGTAATTTCTCGCAAAAGGGAAGAAAGCGGAGAACGGAGTGTCTTGACACTAGATTCCTACTGCCTTCTTTTTGGCGTAGGTACGGTATGAAGCCAAGATTTTTTATTGCTATTTAAAGCATCTATTTCATCTTCTTTATCTTAATCTGTATTAATAAATAAAAATATTGCTAAGAATTTATTATGTACCTAGAGACATATGTTTTAATAAACAACCTTGCTTAAAATGATTTCCATACGCGGCTTCTCTAACCGCAGTATTCTCAAACGTCTAAGATTACGGGGAAATTCACATTCGTATATTGCACAAAAACTAATGGACTATGACCAATTCAAGATTTATTTTCCTTTACAGAAAACGTTACTCAATGCTTCTTTTACGTCACTGATAAGTTGATAACAGATGCAGGAAATAATAGCATAACGTAGGACAATTTTTCATGGTCATAATACAGAGAGAATTACCATAAGCATCAATGTATTTACACAACACTCTAGGCTCGAAATTATATATTTGGATAAGTTTATTATCGACAGTTTTATTCGCAATTGAAGAGCTTCAGAATATTTATCGTATAAATCAAGTTTCTTGACGTCATAAGAGCATTGCCGGTCGCTGTTTAAAATATATCTTCAATGCTATTGAATATATAAGCATTTCAAATACATTTGGATTTAGGCCTGAAACATTGTAATTGTTTCTGTTTATCAAGTACTCAACAAATATTTGATTTGCGAGATTGCGGTAAACTAGACAATGTTTATTGTAATACATATCTCCCCCACTACGCAGTTTTGTGGAATAGTAAGAGTCCTTGTTTACTATATTGCCCTGAAATAAAAACATTAATTGATGACTTCATTGGGATAAGTAAGGAAACACTGTACTGTTAAAAAAAACGGTATTTTACAAAAGAATTGTATTAAGCGTTATAATATTAGTCAACTACTGTATTTAAATGTAAGGAAACCTCCGAGTAGGATGTGAACTGACAAATTTCGTGTGCCTGGCCTGCTGTGCCACAACCGCAAGCAAAAAATATATTTGGTGTAAATAATCGCACGTTGCCACAAGAAATGTTAATGCTTCTTTAATGTCGATCACATTGAAAAATGAATAAATCAACTTAATTCAAACATCCAGATAACAAAGTGGTCAACCATACTAGATTAGTTTATTCTCATTGAGGGAGCACGCGCCCGCTACATGTCAACCGCGTGCTGGATCGTGGAATGTTCATTGATTTGTTCCAGTCTACTATTGATAAGTTTTTCACATTATTTACTTCTGAAGCCTATGAAAATATACATTTGTGAGGTTGCAATATAATTGCTATATATTCTTCACCTAAAGATGGATTCGCTAATTTATATTAAGCTGGTAATTCCAGGTCAATTAACTTCCGTCTATGTTCTTAACAGTAAATATAAGAATGCTATGAATCAATTTGAATGATTCGTGGATTTTCCCCAAGTTTACATAAAAAACCATGTGGTACTTTGCCAAATTTTACTTAAATAAAAAACTGTTTAAATACTTACTTATGAACTTCCAATATTCTAATTAAACCTTTAAATGTAAAAGTGTCAGTTTCGTTTTCCATTTCGTAACACTAAATTCTCTCTGCCTAACCTGCTACATGCGGTATACGACGTGTAACTATTTATTCATTTATAAAATGTACTTTTATCCATATTACAAAAATATCAATGAATAAATATAGTTGTAAAATAATATAATTACGTATTTGTAGTACTATAATAAGTTTTTTTACATATTCAAAGAAAGGAAATAAAGAATAAAAAAGATCAGGACAGAAACACAAGTGAAACTTGTAAAGACATTATTATGATTACTAGTAATGATTTCTTACAGAAATACTCTTACGAAAACAATACATTTTTAGTACATACAAAATAATTAATAACGTTGTGTGTGTCCTACTAAAATTATATAAGTATTGAAAAGAAATATTTAACAGTAGCAATTGACGTCAAGACTGTTTCACAATTAAAATTCATACAAAACAAAAGCGTACCTCTTATTTAAAAAAAAAAAGATTATATTCATCCTTACATAATATTATTTTGTAAATAAACGACTCGACGTCAGCAACTATTACATTATGTTCCAATAATAGAATAAATTTTCACTACATATAAAAATAAACATACCGTCGTTATGTCTCAAATGGTTTATTTCGCTTATCATAAACATCTTATATGATTTTATCATCACTTTTATGTCAGCCTGTTTCTATTTTATGAAAGACAGCTCGGTTTTGGTCGATAAGCTATTCGGGTCGATTGAAGCGAGACTCATACCTCGCGCCCTCATGACCCAAATTTTAGAACCGACGTCATCAGGAAGACATGTTTGTGGGACACCCGTTCAGTGACCCGGCTTTTGACCCACCCTGCATCTCTGAGCTTTCATAAGAAAAAACATAATGTTTATTCTATAACTCACGTCGCTACAAACTTCATAGCAATTCTGGTATAAGCTAAACCTTAGGAAATAATTATATACATTTCATATTCGTTACTTATGTTTATTTTTATTAAAAAAATATAATTGCTTGGTTAGACATAATAATATAACTACAAATATTTTAAAGTAAAAGTAAAGTTAACGGCCTTTTTTTAAAATTCGTTAGGTAATTACCTCAAAGATATCAAATGCAACAAAAAAATTAAGAAAACTCTCCTTACATATTATAATTTACTAATATTGTCATTGTCAGTAATTAAATTCTAAACTTACAATCAATAAATTCTACTTATGTTCACAAACAGCATTTTTTAGTCGTCGGGGAAAAGTAAGCCTTTTCCCTATGCGAAACTACAAAATGTAAAAATACAAATATTAAAAACCTCCCGGCTGTATTCAATACCACTAGGAAATCAACTAGCTGGTACTGAACAATTACACAATAGAAATAGTTTTTTAATCGACAATTGTTTTTCAAAATAGATTCTGTGAAATCTCAAACAGTGTGGACCCGATTTTTAATCAATAAAAATTTTCCCAAGAATCTTTGTAATTTAAATATAATTTCATATACTAACTTGTTTAAATTTGAATTTACCTGATGTGTCATGTGGTAATTATTCTTGAATATTTAAAATTTACATATAAAAGTAAAAATAAATATAAGCTACGCAACATACCATATGTATATAGAACAATAGGTAATACCTATTATTAAAGCTAATAGATTGTTACTATTAGTTGCTATTAGTTTTAAATGTTAGGTAGTAACTTTTAATTTGGATATTTGAAACAAACATATGAGTAAATTGTAAATGATTTTGGATATTTTCCTTTTTTTCATTTATGTAACGTTGTTAAAATTGGTATGACTGTCGTGGCAACTACGCAAACTCGGCGTTAAATTCCGCCACTCAACAAGCAATGCCTCGAAAAGTAAAATCGAGAACGAGAACGGAGTATCTTAACACTAGGTTTTTATGGCTCCCTCTGCCTAACCTGCTATGAACGGTATCCCGTTAAGTTAAAAATGTTATACAGTACGATGTACAAAGTAAGCAAGACATTGATAAAGTAATGTGTACAGTCTCATTGCTTTTAAGTTTAATAAATCAATGCTGGCAATTATGTTTAATTAATTATGTAATAAGGTTAACTAATAAACAATTATTTTGTGATCAAAATCTACCTATATACCTAAAGCACAAGGTCGCGACTTACGTCAAAACAGACATTGGTTAGTCACTAAGCGTTTATGTCAATTTCATTTCGGATAAACGCTGCCCCACCTTCATTTGGTATATGAATTCTGTTAAAATAATTGAACTTCTATTAATTATTATATTACATTATTAGATAAAGTGCTGGTAACAAAGCTGGTAGTGGCTACAAATAACTGGTAGATCCCTTCATAAACGTATGTTTAAGGTTGCTTAGTTTGTTGTGTTTTTAAATAAATTATTTTGTTTATAAAAATAATATTTAAAAAAATTACGATATTTTCATTATTTATATCGAAATCAGTTTACTTTTTGTTAAATGATATTTTTGTATTACAAAAATAGTCATTTAACCTCGTAATCACATCACGTCATCAATCTTCATTATATCTTATGGGTCAATTTTTTTAATGCAAGCTAAGCAAACAAAAACAAATTCTCTCTCTCTCTAAAAAGTTTTATCAATTATTACTTGTGTTTTAAATATTATATAATCGTCTACTTCAACAAAAATAAATTTAATAATATTTCTAGCTATAAAGACGAAACAGACGTCCAAAGTTAGGTTGCTATCTTGCCGTAAACAATTAGCCAAATTTTGAAAAATTACCAATATTCGCATTCGTATTCGCGAATGTTAAAAAAATGACATTCGTTACATCACTAGTACGTATATAGGGTTGACGTTTTTTGGAGTTTCGTTGTCTCCGAGTGGGTATGTTAGAGTTATAGCGTGGAAAAGAAAGGGATGTTATAAGTTTCCGTAAACACCAAATTTTACAGTTACAATTTTATAATTTCATAATAAAATTCTGGGATTCGTGTAATACAGCATAATAGTTAAATCTTAAATTTTGATAAAATCATCCATCGAATGTTCATAATATTTAAATTATTACTACTTGACTTTCGGAACTACACTCTAGGAACCAGATTAAATAACATTTAATACATAAAAATATTAATTAGCTTTATTTCGGTTCGAGTTCGGCTACAAAAACACGTTAGCGTTTCCTAATATTTTTCTTGTGTTAAGAGTAATGGTTATGATATTATATGTTATTGTGAATACGATTTTAAAGTTATATTTCTTTATAGCCTAGTGCAGGGTTCTAAACTAACGCGACGTCTCGGGGAGTCGTAGGTTGATTGCAACGGACGTTGTGAGTGAACGACGGGCTGTTGAACCGTTCGTTAGGTTCCAAAGTGTACTCATATAGCTATATAAGTATAAGGAAGGAATTTTTAATGTTTTTTTATGGAAATGATTATTTAAAAAACAGGAAAACGATTTTGCGCCCAAGGGCGTTACCGCACGAATAAGCTCGGGAAGCCCCAGCCTAGTGTAGATAGACTTTTACATTAGGTATTAAACATTAGACAAATAAAGTTTAACAATAACTGGACTAATTTGCCTTAACTTTTATATAATTTTTGATTTTTATCAAACCATTACATTTTTATTACTTCATATTAAGTATATTCTGTTATCAAAAATGCATTTATTTAGTTAATTATCCAATTGCGCCTTCACAAAACCAGTTTCAAATATCTTAGCACATTTACTAGTAATATATATGCCCTATAGAGATAAATGACTGCAGAAATATTGGCTACTATTTATGTAAACTCTACCGAAATGATGCGTACAGTGTATCGTCATCCGATTTCATGCTTTATTTTGACAAATGCAAAAGTTTAAACAATTTTGTTTATAAATGAATGAAACAAAATTGTTGATAACTTTGATAAATATTATGCATATTGCCTAACATTGAAACATTGGCAGATTAATATAATAACAACACCTTTATTATCTATACCAATTGGCCAGAAAGAGATTTAAAATGACTATGACAAAAATGTAATTAGATATTAATTATGTTTTTAAATTTGATACTTAATCAACTATATCTTTGTTATCATATATCCAACAAAAATTGATAATTAATATCTTAAAATAACTTGTTCATTTATAAAATAAAATTGTATGTAAAATATAGTATCTATATTTAAGCATAATGTACAGCGAGTATGTCAGGATCGATACTATACAGCTATTCATCATTGCATGTTAGGTGAAAGAACTCAATGCAGCGCTTTGTCGTTACTTCATCGTTACTTGAAGAAACTTCCCGTAGTAGAGGTCGAATCCAGAATCCATTACATTTACAATCAGATTAGATACCCCATTGCTATCCCACGTGGAGATAAATGATTATTGACGTATATATAGGTATATACATATAAACGTACAGGAAAATATTCTACGTTTTGGCTACACCCATCATATGTTGGGAAACCCACCAAAAAATAGAACGGCACGAGTAATATAAATATTATTTTATTACTTGTAGGTGTTTAGAAATTTTGTTTTGTTGATGTGTAGTTATTTTTTTTCGTGTACCTATCTACCTATTAAATTTATGGCACTAGCAAGGTTTTTAAGTCTTGTTTTCGTAATGATCATAGTAATTTCTTAAATCATCCTATACTAATTTCACTGCAGACATATAAATATATTTTATGATATCCATACTTCAAAAGAAATTAGTGGAACCCGGATCACTCTATTGTCAGTATGTCTGTCTATCTGTGTATTAATCAAGAAGTCGTTTTCTCCAACTCACATAAAAGAATCAGGCTTGAGGTTAGTACCGAATATCCTAATCGATGACGTCTAAGGTCATAGCAATAATCAAACTTCTAAGTCAACACAATCTAAAGATATTAGCGTTTACACTTATTTTTTTACATTTTGTATGAAAAATGTCACCTAAGGAAAACCTGCAGGATACTTTCCGTTGACCCAGAATTAAGAATCCTGGTAATAACCTAAAAAATATCGAAATCGAATCGAAAATCGAAAAATTTGTAGATATATCCTAGAATAAACCATTACAAAGTTTTACCATAGTTCACTGCAGACGAGATAAGTGCATGTGACCTCAAATTTAAGCTTATCGACTCACATTAGTTATATACCAATGACCTAGACTTATGACCATTTAATGGAAAGAAAGAAATAACAATATAATAGAAGAAGTTTCAAAATTGAAAAATACCATTACAAACTTATATTTGTAGTTCATTTCATATAAAATTAGTAGATACTAACGCAAACGTGCAAAAGAAAAATTGAATTTATAAGCAGGCATAACATAATCTGTTATGCTTCGTTTTATTCTGCACCTTCTGGCCGAATTCCAGTCTTCGCGCTTAGTGTTTCTAGAGCGACTAAATGAAACTTGAAAATTAGTTAATTGTCCCTAGCGGGAATCGAAATTGCAACTATCATATTCCTTTTAGTTATGTCCATAAATATCAAAGTACAGGCGTGAATTACTCATATTTAGTTAAAGTGATATTAGTGAAACTTGTTGTAGTGTACAACAATAATATTATTTTCGTCATCGTTACGACCTAAAAACCGGTGTGACATAAAAACATTGTTTGATTTATTTTTTATCACAACACAGTCGACAATTGCGTACGTGTTAAATGAACACTAATCCTGGCATAGTAGGACATGCCCTATTAGTTCTACTTTTTAAACAAATAGAAAGACAAATTGTGACATAACGTATTTTGCCGTTTTTCTATTCTTCGTTGTAATTCTGTATTTAAACAATTTAATGTACTAGATTATTGTTTGTGTATATTTAAATTTATTTCATTTATATATTTTTATATTTCATATAATATTTTTAGTTAAAAACATATTGAAATTAGTGTGTCGACAGTAAGATTACTGTCTTGTCTTTACATCTGTTAGGACTATTTAGATATCAAACTTTTAAATCAACGAAATAAAAGATACAAGTGATCGTCTCTGCCTCGGTATGCCAAATTTTCATTTTATATAAAATTTAAAAGGTATTAGCTATGAAATTATTTAATATTTTTTATAAAAAATTAGCTCTAGCCAAGTTATTATTATTATAAATTTAACACACATAACCTTGATACTTTCATACTAAATTATAATATATAATTGTAATAAGCATTGTTTTTACATATAAAATAGGGATTTTCCTAAAGATTTTATTTCTTTTGACAGGGATCAAGTCCAGAATGCTGTGCTGACAGCAGTGGGACTAAAAGCGGTAATTCAGCTGGCACACCAGTCCCGCCGCCAGGTCCACGTTACAAATTGGCCAGCGAGGGTGCCCTTAGAGTGTGTTGTTTTCAACATACGCGGACTGTCGTAGATAAAATACTAGGTGCTAAATTTTTTAGAAGATGGGAAACTCATATGTTATGCTTACTAGAGGACCACATTGTATCAAAAACTGTAAGTAGTTTCATAAATTTGTTTATATGACTAATCTCGATCCGTACTTATGGGCTTATTACATTATTATTAAATTTTTGTACAAAAATAATTATCTTATAAATATCTACTTATAGGTTACAAAAACTTTCACCAACAATTGTTGTACCCATATTTTATATATATTTAAATAGCTTGTGGTATATTTAACAGCTGTATAAATTTAAATAAACGTCAATCCGATTACTCATCGTAGTATATTTTATATTTATTTTTGTAACAATTTCATAGAACTGTTCTAATTGTTACATAACAAATTTTAATCGACAGTCAAAGAAATTAAATTATACAATATTAATAACATTTTTTTTAATTTGACCTTAACCACATCTCATTTGGTCATCGTCGAACACTACAATTACAAAGATATATCCATATTAATCTAATCACATTAAAACCAAAGCATTAAAGTTTATTTTTATATATATTTAAAAATGAGAGATTACACGCGTATGTTATAGAAAGACACAACTGTCCCTAAAACAACCGTATTTATCACTAATTCAATGAGGTCAATGAGCAGATAAAGAAAACACTCATGCGCTATTAGGTTATGGGGTGTGACTAACTATCACTAACTGAGTTACCTACATATGTGAAATGTTTTATGATTACAATAAGCATAAAAACCATGTTGCACACTTACGGGAACAAAGTTACCTTTATGAACTAATTTGCCTTTCTGTATCTAAAACGTATTTATCTACTCTGACATAGAAGACGAAAAACACGTGTAAATTCATTTGCAATGCACCTTAAATTTTAGCTTATTGTGTAGCTTATGAAAGTCAAAATATTTAACGTCATGACTAATCACCTTATTATTGACGTCATATTGTATATTATAAATATTTAACGTACATATTGCCTTGCGAGTTGCGTGCGACAGGTCAATTAATATCAATTCTACTTTGTATTATTTAAAGTAAATCTATATTTATTTTTATCACGTAAAACGTAAATATAAAATTTTAAAATTTAAATTAAATATGTAGTGGGTACAAAATAGTACAAAAGGTCATGGTTTTGTAAATATAAAGCAGCCGAAGGTGAACAAGATAGGTACTGTAAGTAAAAAGGCCACTCGCGCCGACCAGGTTAACATACGTGCATGGGATGAGCACAATGACGTCACAAGCAACCTCGGGACCCGTCGGCCGATGCTCCGCAACGTCAAACATGTACAAGTACATACTAACTAGCAGATACACAAAGCAATTGTTCTGACTTACACCATACTCGCCCTAAATACGACACACTTTTGTGTCGACAGCTTAGAAATGATTACACTATATATTTGTCACCTGTTAACTGATAATAAAACAAATAACACGCAATATGCATCAAATAAAAAATATACTCATTCACATACGTCCTTTTGTTTATCCTCACGCGTACCTATCTATAACAATAAATGACGATCCATTAATTTGGTTGATGGTAACTTCGATGAATATATATGGATTGTTTAATTGTTATTGATATATGTGTACGAGGCTGTCAACGTTAGATTAGGCTAGTTTGTTTAGCAAGTATGTTTGCACATCATTTAAAGATTTATATGCTATATACTTTACTAAGACGGAAGCACCTTTATGACATCGCATTTATCCCAAGTTTTTGACCGTTACTTTACCAAATGATTAGCTACAATTTAAAAGACATTTTAAATATACTTTATTTATTTTTATCAATTAAAATATTAATTAATTAATTATATTAATTCTAATGTAATCATTATTCGGAATCATTGTGTTAATTTTATTTTACAGCCATCGGGATTGCTTGAACACCCGCTTTCGTATAGTTGTATGCAAGAGGTTTACTGCATTTCTCGCTGGGATCCAGCTAGGAAATATTGTTTGCGGATCGTCATGCCACATGGTTCTCTTCTCCTACAAGTTCGTATACAGTTTAAAAATGCTTTATCGTACGTGTTACCTAAGAGGTAATAATTTAGTTTGACAGTTATTATGTTTTTTTTATCTTTCTAGGCTAACGACGCCTACACTAGGGACCAATGGTACTATTCAATAGTTTGGAGAGTAAGTGAAATATATATTTATCTTTTATCATTATAAATAAAAAAACGCAAAAAATAAACACTAATTTTCCCCTACAGAGAAACATGATTAGATATCGCAATTTCTTAACAAAATCAGTGAGGAAAGAAGTCGTTTTGAAAGAACTTAAGGCAAGTACAATGTTTGACTTTGTTAATAATGTAATTAATTAAGTATTTTTATTAATTAATATATAAAATATAAATAGTTTAATAATAGCGTATTAGTTATTTTATTGCTAACAAAAAAATAAAATACATATACTAGATTATAAATACATAATTTTTTTTCCGTTGTTAGTGTTATAATTACTCTTCTTCTGTTTAAAACATTTAATCAAACTTGAGAATATGTCATTTAATAATATTTGAGAATATTGTAGCGTTGGGGGAGAGCATTTGTAAACGGATATGGTTCCATACCCCGACTTGTAAGAAAAAACAAAGCTTACATCCGCTACATTTGGCCACTGATCAAAATTCGAGACAAACAAGTATCTTGAATTAAGACGGAAAGTGCATAACAGTGTCCTGACTCTTGATTCACACGTTTTCACATGTTTTGAATTGAGTTTATTTTTATCATGAATGGAATAAATTAAGATAAATACTTGTGTGAAACCCGAAGTAGTCAAAACTTGATTACCTGGTACTACAATACCTTTATTACAAACTAATTGATGTCCGCATCCTCGTTCGCGTAAACTTTCACTGCATTTTAACGTTCAGAATCAATTTTTTATAGTTTCACATAAGTTGTTCCGGTTATTTCATTTTTATTTAAATGTTCATAACGATCAAACAGTTTTCCCATTTTTAGTTAAGCCTGTCTATTGTGGCTCTACATCAGGAGCTTCATTTTTCAAGAAAAAAAAAAATCATATAAGTGCATCCATTAGATCCGACCATTGTTTTTACTCTTTATTTATATCATAGATAGATACAAAAAATCCACAGAATTAAGATTGAGCCCACTAAAATTGTGATAAGTCAAACATGTTTAAATTACCCAAGTAACTATAATAATAATTTACCATTTTACACTCTAGAATATGGTAGACTTTGCGATGACAACCCCATTGCAAGATGAAAATGTGACGCGAGCTCCGTTACAGATCCTCACGGACCTACTCTCAGAGGTAAATACTACATTAATAAATGAAAACAAATACTTTATATAATATTTGTGTATCTATTCTAATTTAAGATATTAATTATTTATTATTTAATTGTAGGCGTCCGTAATGGTTAATTATTTATTTATGCATTGGACATAAAAAAACATTTAAATTGTCTGATTTTATTACATTCATACGTTATGCAAAACAGACGCAGCCATTGACGTAATATCATTTGTAATAGCAGTTTCTTTAATTACATATACAGCACATTATCAGAAACTTTAATTGACAGCGTCGATAAATAGTCCATATTATACCGTACCAGCCGTCATGCTCGCCAGTTTTTATAATTTTTTTTTAAAATAATTTACAATATTTCTTAAAATAAATTTTAATTATAAATAAAATATTATACTATTAATAAAAGCTTAAAATGAATCCATAATCTGATTTCAAGCAAACAATAAACAAGCAATTCTTTATAGTATCAGTACACATTGGCGTCAACGCGTGTAAGCTAAATTTGTGCTCAAATTACTTGTAAATATTTATAAAACGCGGCGGCTGCTTTGTGTTTTGTATCTTATAAACTATTAACTTCCACGCTGTGCTCTTAAAACAGTCTTTCAGTCGTAAATTCGGCTAACTTATAAGCACCAAACACTAAACAGGTACCTAGGTGCCAATCGTCGAGAGTCATTGACGTAGTTAATGTATGTATCTACTTCTACTAGCATCATTATCAACTCGTTAACAAATATAACTTTAATTAGTATAAGCGGCAAACGCTGTAGTAATTGAGGAACAAATATACAAAATAATGTACGCTATGACGTCAATACGATAAAATAATAATGAACGACTGAGGTTGTGATAAACGTATCAAGTAATCTAGGTGTAAAATTTTCATCGTGCGCTTAGAAAATGTATAATATTATGCAGTTGTTTGATTTCTTTGACAAAGAGAATTATAATTAAAATTTTAGAACAAAGACAGCGATGATTGGGAGGAGTGGGCAGAGAAGGTGGCAAGTGTAGCAGCACCATTGCTAGCCGAGCGTGGTGTGACAGGGGAGCTGTGCGCGTTGCTGGCGCGGCTGTGCCAGAGGAGGCCGCGCGCCGCGCCGCTGCCCGCGCTCGCGCCGCCCGTGCGCCGCGTGCTCACGCGGAATGTGGACTTCGGCAAGGCACCCCATGCGAGGCAGTTTGTTAGAGATTATATAAGGTTTTTATATTAATTTGTGTTTTTACATATATTAGACGAATGTTACATAAATAACTGGCATACATATATTTTGTGACGCTTAGTAGTCCCTATATAATTTATATATGAACAATATACTTTATAATGGGAATTTTGACCAATTGATTTCTTTTATCATTTCAGTACTATAAAATTAGCTTCATTAACATATATTAATTATGTCAGGAAATGTAGGAAATGCACTAGGTATTCTTTTAAAATGGTCTAGTTTCAGTTAAAAAAAATATGTAACAACATCCCAACAGTTTTAAACAACATCCCAACTAAATATACAAACAAATACACTATAAACACAGCGAAGTCGTCAAGCTAGATTTATATCTTGTTATTATTTATACCATTATACAAGTAGCACTGATTATATATATTTTTTAGTTAAATTATTTAAAGATGTTAATTTATGTAACGTATGTACATAAGCAACCTTAGAAGTACTCTAACACCCTAAATTCATTGCCCTTGACATTAAACATAAACAAATTATAGTTAAGAAAATGATTTGGGTTTTTAAATGTAACTTTAATAATTTAATAATCATTAAAAACTGTGTCAAGGACACCCACGCTCTTAAATATAGGTACACAGTTTTATTACCATACTTAATTAATGAGTATTAGGCACACATTACAATTATACTTATAGAGACATATAATGTTAAGGGATCGTTTTAAAAATAACTACACCATAAAAAGTACACCTAGTGCTCATGTTAACAAGGTAATATATTTATAGTTATGCATAAATAAATATTTTGTAGCTTTATCGGTCAAAATACAACTCAACTGTATATATATATTTGAAATAACGCATCAAAAGTGAAGACGCAAGAAAAGCAAAATAAAAGCCTCTGTAACGTGTATTCTTTTAATAATTCACATATGTCTCAAGTACCCACACTATATATTTTATATTAAAACAAATAATTGTTTTACGCTTTTATTGTAGGTATATAGCAGAATTGGCAGCGGAGACCTAGTGTTAAGGCACTCTATTCAACACTCCGTGCCAAAAGACAAAGCATGTTTTGTTATCAGAGCGAGTAAATAATATTCTTCGAGACTGATCCCACACCTTTACAGTCAGAGGAAGTGCCGCTGCGCTACGACGGTCTCTACATCAATATATTATAATAAAATATATTTATTTACAGTGCTCTAAGCGCCCATAATTCAGGGCAAAATCTAGTCCGAAGATTTGTGGAAGTGACGCACGGGAGCGGCGCGTCGTGCCCGCACCCGCGCGCGGCGCCCAACCTCGCGTCCGTCGCGCTGGCCGCCATAGACGACCACTACCGCGACACCCCCACGCCGCATGTCTGCAACGATGATGAACTCGAAGTTTTGTGCTTTGCTGATATATTGCAACATATGTAAGCTTAAATATTTATTTACTTATGTAACAATACTATGTGAAAATTTCTTAATTTCATTGTTAGATATTTATTAAAATATAATCTTAAAATTAAGTAATGTGTAACTAATATGAGAGGGACTTGTATACAAAAGTTTATTTTGATATTATTTATTCCATTATATTGTCATTTAGTAGCCATATTATATTTATTTAATTAAATAAATTGCTGTTTATGTTTAAAAAAATCTCGACAATGTAGTTCTATATTATCTACAACCAAGATATTATATGCATATCACTATTACTTCCTCTTATCTCACAACCATGTTATCTCTTATGTGATAAAGAGAGATTCATTCTTGACAAGAACATTTTTACCTCTTTTAAATTTCATATCTTGAACTTCTACGTAAAAAACAATTAGATACAACAATTAATTTGTTTTTCAGTAAGTTGAATCACAGCAAATGTTCTATAATCAATAATAATAATCTAACTAATTAATGATATTTCATATAATATTAATACGTACCCGTATTGTGTTTTCAAATAAATACTATGTTGATGCTATATAATGTATATTTATGACGTATGTTTTCGACGTTAAAAAAATGATTCATATATTCTTATTTTAAATAAAATTATTTGAATTTTTTCCAACATAGGTGCGAGTACGACGACTGGTTAGTCGTGGTGGGCGGAGTACTGCAACCGGTGCCGCTATGTACTAGCGCTATGAACTGCCCCCGCGTAGCGTCTCGTCTGGCTGCACTCTTGGACAGGTTGGTGCAGGATCCGCGCTGCGCTGCACACTGCTGCGTGGCACCAGCTCGCGCCGCTAGACCCTCCCCGCCCTCGTGGCTAAAGACTGCTGCCCCTACCGACCCCATACTATCACTGCCACATGCTCGTTTATGCCAGCTTTGGGGAGATATGGTGAGTTGAAACGTACATTACTATCTAATAATAATAACTTAGTTCTATATAGGGCTAATTCATTATTCTAATTGTATTACCTTTCAAAATAAGATAAATATAAATAATTCGCGTGTACTCCGATAACTAACTTCTTACAATTTTACAATTACAGTTTAAATCTCTCTTAAGTTGTTGCTGTAAACGAAAGAGTTTTCTGCAGAGCATGAGCAAACATCTGCCTGATTTCGTAATAGTCGCTTTGACTGGACACGTAAGTAGAGTATTTTCAAATATATTATTACTGTATAGTTCTCGTGTAAAATGGAAAACAGAATGTCTTACACTAAAAATATAAGTATTTATATGGGCAATTTGTTACACACAATGAATAAAAAATATGAATTTTGTTTTCAGCCAGCGGCGTTAGAAGCTTTATGTCTAATGTTAGAATGGGAAATAGCGAGCGGTGAACAAACGCAATTAGAAATTATAGCAGCTTTGCAAGGAACTGAATTAGGACAACAGTATTATAAAGATTTATGTGAGCGACAACAGACGCTACTGAGACTGGTGAGATATTTTTTTTAGCTTCACGCTTTATCCTGCACATGGCAGGGTAGCCAGAGGGAACTGCAGGGACCGTGGGAACCTAGTGTTAAGACACTCCGTTGCTTAGTCCCTGCTTTCTCCATCCCCGCTTTCCGCCTTTTCGAGGCATTGCGTATTGAGTAGCGGAACTCAACGCCGCACTTTGCCTTGTTTGCCAGAGCGAAGAAAATGGAAATAGAAAAAACATCTTCTCCGACTGCGGATCGAACCCAGAAACCGTCGCGCACGGTGACAGGCACACGTTGCGCCTCTAAATTTAAATAAATAAATTTAGTAATTTTTTTAACTAGTATAATTATATATAATACTTTGTCACTGCACTGGATATATTTTAATTTGAAATCCTAAGAAATCAGTACTAAAAACGCTAATTAAACGAAAAAGAAATTCAATAAATATTTGAAAATATAAATATTGAATAACCCTTACTATTGTGATAATTTATAATATTAAAAATTAATATATGCCTTAAATAAAATAATATCCGATAGGCAGATAACTTGACGTAAATACATTTGTTGTTGAACTTTGCACATTACGTTATTGAGAAACCCCAAATGTTAGGAAACAATAACAGTATTATAATAAACAATGACGTTCTATTTGTGTAAATAATTTACATTAGTATTTGTATAGAAATCTATATTTAGAGCGCTGTCAGGCTACGGGACTCTAAAACAAAACGAAATCCTTATATCCTTTTTTATTTGTCACAATAGTTATTACAATATCGTGTGGAGAAATTAATAACACTGAAAAAAGCAAAATTCTATTAGTCAACGTCAAGCTATTAGCTTTTATGATTCGGATTTCGCTTGCTATGCTTCGGCTTTCGATCTTTTGCCTCAGTTTATCTAAAAACCGCCGTGTAATTAAAACCTATTAAATACTTCCCGTTAATTAAGAATATAAACAAAGAAATAATTAAAAAAACTTACTATTTTTATATGTAAATGAAAATGCAAAATTTAATATTTTTTTTGTGAATTCGTGAATTGAACGATGGGTGTTAACCAACTCGCGCTTGACTGAAATTTTTTAAACTTTGACTATTTAAGTATCACATATTTATTCTGGTTTATAATATTTCTTAAAAATATTTGAACCTTAGATTGTCATTATTTTCGTAATTAATGGTAAAATATAAGATATTTGTTCGGGACTTCCTGTTCATAATATAATGTAGGTAAACGTAAGTACAAGTATATAAACTAAGCGGCTTAGATAAATTGGCAGTAAATCGCATACAAAAATTAATGCCACTTACGTAAAGTGCGTCACTTTGTATTATACGGTTGTTGAACTCACGTCATATTTGCAAAAGGGTATTATACCTACATATACCTATTATATATTATTGTCTTGTAATGACAAAATTCTACGTATTGGAACTGGACGTTGATACTGTTTTTTCGACTTTTTGAAACGGCCTTAAACAAATAATTAAATTTCCATAGTATTACGTAAATTTAAATAAGTTGTTTACTAGTAATAATAACTATGATTATTGCATGAAATGAAAAATAATTTTGTACAATAATATTATTAAATATTCATTACGTCAATAAGTTATAATTATATATGATATCTTAACATTTTACTTGAAATCAAAATAACATATTTATCGACAATTTTCTAACAATGCCTCCTGTAATATTTTTTATTTAATATTTAAGGCTAAATCATTTTTGCACACATTGTATGTGATTTTATGGATTTTGTACCTCAAAAAATTTGATGTCCATCTATTAAGATCATTTTCACTAAAATCATGTGAAAGAATCAAGTTAAAATTAATATCAAATTTGTAAGATGATATCTTGAAGCACAGAAAAAGTCAAACTATACGCAATTCAACGAATTCAAAACCTACAGGGTTATAAAATTTGTGTTTTTTTTTTGTTAACCGATTGGCTTGTCAATCAATAATTTATTTTTATACAATGTCGGCTATTACTTCTATTTTTGGAAATCTAACCTTCTTAACTTTTCCTATGTAGCAAGCGCAGGGCGGTCCACGGCGGTTGGCGCTGCCGGTGCGCGCGACGGACGCGGACGTGGCGGCGTTGCTGGAGGCGGGCGCGCTCGGCAACCTCGAGTGCCTCAGCCTCGCTTTCACTAGTGTCACTAGCGAATGCGCTCACCATCTTATTAAAGTGAGCTATTCTGATATACGATTAATTTTTGCAATGTAGCAGAGTCTAATTGTAAGCGTGACGGTTGTGGGTTCGATTCTCATCCAGTTTCTACAGGAAGTACCACCACTCAATACGAAAAGAGAACAGAGTGTTTTGGCTTACCCTAATATGTAAGAAAATACGTAAAATTGATTGTTTTGTGAGCAAAAACATATTATAAATTTCACGTTAAAAGTGTATTGAAGTAATCACTATTTAATAGTTGCTGTAGTAGGTAGAGGTTTCCTAGTGTCTAAACATGAAGCACTATTAGGCCGTTGCAATACTTACGCGATTAGTAAAATTAGACTGAAGAAATATCAACTTAAGAAGAGCACGATATAAAATTAGTAATAAATTGATAAAATAAAAATATGCCACTGCCAATTAAATAATTAAAATATTTAACTTACAGGCTGAAAATAAAAAGTAAATATTAAGAATAAATATACTGTATTATGAATTATTCCCTTTCGTATTGTACCAATGTCAAATGACGTATTTCGTCTTGATAAGATACGAATTAAAATACATTAGATGAAACTACAAGGCCTTTTCTACATAAACATGTTTGCCTTACGATTTTTTACTCATTGAAATTTTTTGTTGTCCAGTTGTTGTTTGTAAATTTAGAATTTGAAATTGAGAACGTAGTTACAATGTTGTCAATAATATCATATTTAAAATATAGTTAGGTATAATACTTATATCAAATTTAGAAATTTAAACCTATCACTTATTAAAAGCGAAAACTGTAGTTCGAATTCCACTTGGTAAAACACCTAATGTTAAAAGAACATGTAAAATATAAATATTGATGATACAAAATGCGTAAAAGGCAATAAAATTGTGATTTTCCTTGTACGTAAAGTGATTGAAATAAAACATTACTACTTTATTGATAATTTATTTATTTCAATTATTTCGCTTTACAGCTGCCATCGCTACGCTATTTAAATTTATGGGCCACAAAATTTGGCGACAGCGGCGTACAGCTGATAGCGGAACACCTTCCACGTTTGCAAGTACTCAATCTTTGCGAAACACCCGTCTCCGATAAGGGAATAGAGGCCTTATCAGGTAAATATAGGTTTATTTTATAATATGTAAATATTTATTATTGATACATACAAGATAAATATCATGTAATATTATTTCTTCTTGATATTGTAAAATATGAATATAGGGCACATATTGTTTAACGCAACTTTAAAATAAAAATAATATCACAAGGAATGCTGAAATGCCAACTATGTTGATTGTTATGCTAACCAGAGTTAAGTTAATAACATTCATTGTAATATTACAGGACTGTCAAGCTTGAGACGTCTTAATTTAAATAGTACGAAGCTATCAGCAGAGGCTTTCGAAATACTTCGTAAAAGATTGCCTCACCTTCAGGAGTACGATATTCGCTACACAGAGGCTTGGTGACAGCGGGACTTCACTGTGCACTCTACTATATAGGTTAATAGGTTATATGATTAAAATTTTACGATCGTTTCCTATTTGTTAATGTGTATGCTGTCTGTATTTAAAAAAAAACCTAGTTTAATTGCAAAATCTCGTTAATGAACTGAACTACCAAAAACGAGCAATTTTTTTTTTGTTTTTCTTTAATAGTCTAAGAAATTATTATTTTTGTTTTTGATGCCTTATAACAATTGATCATCATATTCAAATTCTAGTAACTTTTTTGTTTACTAGTCAGTAGTACAATAATTATGAAAAAAGATTAGAATATTCAAAACAAAAAAGAAAAATAAAAGACTTTCTCTTATTCTAAGCTTATTATAACATATATTATCATTTACACCTGCATATTTTACCAATCAATTGCTTATAACTTCTTATATTATGTTGAAATTTTGTTCATAAGTGAAATTTAAATTCAATTTCTTTTTATTGTATAAAAATTCTATAAAATATGTGTGCTAATTGAGTATAGTAAGTGACGTTGGTTTTATTTTCTCACAAGGCATGAGAGTTCAGCAAATTGTATTATAATTCGGGCAACTTATATGATTTTCATACTAGTGATTTAATTCCAATAAAAATTATCAACTTTTACATTAGCTTCACTTCAACGATAATATGACGGTAAAATGTAACAGATTTTACGAACTTTAAATACCATCAATTGTACTATAGAAAACAATTTTCTAAGAAAAACAACATAAGTTGATAAAAACGTGTGTTTATTTTCCTGTGAATATTTTATTGCCTATCTATTGACTATTCTCTATTCTTTCTACGAAAATGAATCATTATAAATGTTTGAGAATAATGGATCCGTTACAGTGAATTAGTATAGAGATATTATTTTAAAAATATTTATTGGGTTACACATTATTTAATTATAGGTAATGGATTAATGAATATGGTTAAGGTAGTTCTAGCTAACAATACAATTTTTATTCAGTCACGCTACATTACGTACGCAAATATAAGCAAAGCATTTTTTTTTATTTCGCAACTTTAATTTAGGATTGATTCATTCTGAAATTAAATACAATAGATAAATTACTAAACCGTCAATTTTATTTATACAGAATAAAAATGTTGATCGATGTTGTTTTTCTGTTATAAGAAATACATAATTGTTATAGTATCAGTTTAAATTTCACATTCAGAAATTTTGTTAAACTTTAACGTTTGCTGAGGGACCTACCATTTTTCGTTTCAGAATTGGATCCCTACGCCCAACATGAAAGAAGTGAAGAGTGGACTTCATCCTAACGATATTGTTTTAAATTATAATTAAACTATTACGAATTTATAAAATAGTGTAATAATTAAAAGTACGAGTTATTATTAAGCTACTAAATAAAAAATATAGAATTTTCTAAGCATTTTGGTCCTGTGCATTTATTATTTTCTTTTCAATTTATCTGTATCTCACGTCGAAAGACTGAAATATGTTATTTTGGAATATTAATAGTCTGTTGATATTATATTTTTACGATTGTTCAAAACAAAACTTACCCACAAACAGGGTTTTTAAAAACTAAACAGATTATCTAATTATTACACTTACATTTTTTTGTTATTATATTATTTAAGCTTTTTATATGAATTATTAAAATTAAATGTTTTTAAATATTGATTAGCCTTCAGCTCCCCACCTTTTCACTGTAGTAGGGTTTATTGTGTATATAATGTATAATATAATATGTATTATGTAATATGGTCGTAAAATATAAATTATGTCAAGAAACCATACCAAATATGAAATAATTTATTTTATAGCCATATTAAAATAATAAAGAATACGCTTAAATATAAGTATTGTTAGTTTAAGGTAATTTTAAATTGTTGGGGCTGTGAGAAACATTGATGGGATGCTATGAACGATGTAAGCGAGAGTTGCCTATTGTTAATATATAGAGGGTGAAGGTAATTTCATTTCTTTAAATCAAACAACTACATTAATTAGCTTAAAAATTATTGTTCTTTAAAAAATCGTATTATAATATTATAATTTCAAAATAAGCAAAAAATGACAAATCTAAGAATCAATAAAACAAAAAATTGTCAAATCAAATATATATTTTTCTAGTTAGTACTTTTTGCACACTTTAATTTGTATTTTTTATTTCACGCTTTTTCATATTTCATTCATATTCTATAATTCAAATGCTATTGCGAAACGATTTTTTTTCTTCTCTTCTTCGAATTTTCTTGGTATCTTTTACTGCTTGTTTCTTGGAACAATTTACTAAATATGTTTAATATTAATAATCTTTAAACAACTGTAAACCACCATTCTTTTTTATAAGTGAACATTTAAACGAAGCAACCTCGCAAAATTGTAAGCGATATTTCGACTTTTTATATATGGGAACAAAGTCAAAAACTATTTGTAACTGTTTGTAACTTTCAATAAGAAAAATTAGTAAAGACTTGAAAATAATTTTGTTCTGAATTTAAAGAAGTGGATGTACCTAGGTATGCTTAATGAGATCTTAGCTTATAATAATTGGGTTAAAATTATGTAGCACATCACATTAGAAGGAATGTCTATAATCACAAGTGTTAACTATACTGACTAATTGCATATTTATTATCGGTATACTTAGAACTGATAAGAATTTAGATCTCACTAGTTATTATCCTAAGTAACGAAAAGTCCGTGAATACATTTTACTTCAAAATTTTAAAATATGCGATAGCTGGTCTATTAGAATAGCCTTAAAATCTGTACAGTTTTAATAATCGATTTTAAACACTTTTCGAACTATTATTGCCCGATCATACCTGTTAATTGCTTATAAACAGTCAAAATAAATTATAAAATTTGTAAGCACCCTTAGGTAAGTAGACAATTATTCATTAAATAAAGAGGTTTAAGACTTACGATTTTTTAAATAAAAATTATTAATGTATTATGTTTTATTTTATTTATGTCCTATACTCACACATAACATTCGTACACGTAGTGTTTAATCTACAATTAAAGTAGATCGTCCTAGTACTATAAACATTGCTTTGTACTAAGTTTATTTCAAAACACGGAAAAAAAATATTTATACATTAATATTCTAGCACATATTAAAGAAATTAATTTTTTGTATTCTACTTGAAACAGCATTCGAAAATTATGATTTAAATAAAATAATTACATTTCTAAGTTACTTTCACACGATTGGAATTCACGCTTTATCCCGGCAGGGTAGGCAGAGGGAACAGCAGGAACCACATGAACCTAGTGTTAAGACACTCCGTTGCTTGGTCCCTGATTTTACCGTCCCCGCTTTCTGCCATTTTCGAGGCATTGTGTGTTGAGTGGCGGAACTCAACGCCGCACTTTGCCTAGTTTCCAGAGCGAAGAAAATGAAAATAGAAAAATCCATCTTCCCCGAGTGGGGATCGAACCCATAAACCGTCGCGTTTTCAGGCAGATGCTTACGCCTTTGCTCTACTCATATTAGCGACACTTTAGTTATAGAAGGTTTATAGAGCATTTATGAATACGTACATTTATCGAAGGTTCTATAAGCTTATAAGCTAAAGTAGAACAATATTGAAAATAAAAGAAATGTTACTAAGGAATATTATATTTGAGTAATTTTCAATATGATACATTTCTTAACGTTAACTTTATACATTTATTCACCTTAACAACACATCAATTTTAATGTGAATTTTATATCGCTCAAAGCAACATTCGTTACGTCCGTAATGAATTCTCTCCACTTATAGAAAACATAAAAAAATCTAATACATGCTAAGGTACTTGATTTCTAGTGTTACTCGAAATCGACATATAACTACTAATTTATTAACAATAGTTTAGCCACAATACATTGTTAAGTCTCCTCGTGTAAATTTAATCCAATTAAAAATCCTTAACTGCTACAGATCATAAAATTAAACAGATAAAAATATCCGACATCTATCTTAAAATATAAATAGATAAATCGTGAAAATCGTTTAATAATTTATTTCGATGACTAAATTTAATGTGTAGTGACAAGAATTTAGAACATTAGAGTTGTATTTAATATAATTATATTCAACATTACTAGCCTATACATCAAGAAACATCAATTTAGTTTTGTGCTTGCCAAAATCCACACACTGTTGTATAATAATATTTTGTTATATAAAACATATTGAAACAAATTTCTTTATTTAAATTTATAATTTGTATTTGTTAAATAAAATGACGCGTTTACGTAAAGCAGATGCTTGGTAATTATTAATGTTCAATTATAACAATGGAATAATAAGAATTATAAACACTAAAGCCAATATACATACACAATATATTTGCATGATTATGTATATAAAAATATTTCTTTAAAGGATGTCATACATTATTTCTTAAGAATTACTTGTGACGCACATGTTTAATCAGTCAGATTAGTAAAATATATCAATCGATGTTAATATTTATTTTAATATACATCAGTAAGTGTTATTTGGCAAGGTTGACACTGGCCTTACTCTAAAATTTATTTTATCGTTACTAGCTAATTAATCAAACATAATGGTCTAGATCTCTATAACCTATCTACAAGTTTAAAATAAAAACAAAGTTTAAATAAAAACTTTTTTGTAAATCAGGTTATGTTTTATGTATGTTACAAAGAATTAGAGAAATTTGAAAACGATCTTAATAATGGCACGATTTCTTTGCCATATTTGATAATATACAAAAATATAATCATTTTATAATATTAAATAAATAATAATAATAATAAATAATAACTGGAAGAGCTAATCAAAACGAAATTGAACTAATAAAAATGAAACTTACAAAAATAATGTTCACATACAGAACAAATGTTTAAGGTAACATTGACAAATGCTTTAATTTACAATACAACCACATAACCACTCTTTCATATATAAAATAAAATTTATTAAATAACATATTTTTATTGTAAGCACGCAATGATTATTAATCACGATTTACTTGCAATAGCTTTTGAAGGAACTATGAATCAAATAGCATTCCCATAATATACATCACATCCATAGTATACATGCAACAGATAATAAAAAATAAAGGCAGAAGTGATAAGATCTAATTCAAATAATAAGTTATCTGTTATGTTATTATTCATTTTTATTTTAATCTCACTGGAATAAAGTAACACAAAAAATAAAATATTTTTTAAGTTTTGTACTACTAATATTTTAAAAAAACTTAGATGTTTTTATATATTTGTAGATCGAGATATTTAGAATCAAGCGATTTCTATTAAAATATAAGAAAAACGAGTAAAGTTACATCCAGCTCAGAATAAGAATAAGAAGCATTCAAAATAAAAGATATGTTAAGAAATATTCTACATACATATTTCAATCTCAGTTCATAATTTTCATCACATAAAAGATTCTCAAATACATATTATATACACAATACATATTATATTATAATATATTACTATACAATAATTATGAATACGATTTTAAGTTTGTGTTTGTATGTAACAAGTAGCTTTTATTGAATCTCAAAACCATTTATTGCTATCTATGCACCTGTATTTATTTTACATTCATGAAACATTTGTGCCATTTAAATTCCTCTATTATTGAAACAAATTTTCGTTCTAAAATGTTATTCAGTTTAAACTGCTCAATTTCCCATTTCAAAGAAATCCAATTCGGCCTAAACTTAATACTGATCACAAAAAAGTCAATCTGTACATTTCTAACAATTATACTAAATTATGTTGGGAATCATACTACTAGTAGCCACCGTGATTACCTGTTTTCGCTCCATGTGGCTTAAAACTTGATCCGATGCTATTTAGTGAAAGCTGCAAAGACTGCCCACATAATTTCGCATGCATCCGGCCTCATCGCTTCAGCTTCGAAGTCTAGATCTAGTAATGACCTCACTCTTCTCGTAGCTAGCTCATAATCTTCATCAGAGAGTGGTGCAAAAGCATTTTCTAACACGTCAGCAGAATGGGCAAGCATCAGCAGTGCTAGTGATCTCTTATCAGCATGTGCTACGTCTACTATAGAACGACGCAATGCAGCTTCTTGAACCTGTAATGCAAAGTTGGAATTGAAAAGAAATTAGTGAACCAATGCTACTTATATAACAACAAAATACAACTCTAATGTTCTTGAATTGTAATCAATTTAATCCTCACCACTGTTTTTTGTCATTCTATTCTATAATGAAACCATAGTTATATCACAAAGACCTTGAGTAACCTCTTTTTGTTTTACTTTTAAAAATGATCAACAGTGAATTCACAATAATCATAGAAAGTCTAAGTATACTATTTTAATAGAAACTAATAGTTATTTAATCACAATATTAAAAGTAATTTTTATATCAAGAAACATTTATATGCATTGTAATTAATTCACATAAAATAATTTTAATGGAATTTGCAAAATTTAGAATTTGGATAACAAGCTATGAGCTTGTTATGTAAAAAAATGTTTTATTTCTTCACATTTCATCCTGCACACAGCAGGGTAGGCAGAGGGAACTGCAGGAATCATAGGAACCCAGTGCTTAGACACTCTGTTGTTTAGTCTTAGTAAATGTTTTAAATTCATAAAAAAATATTTCATTAAAAGCCAATTAGCTTATATCTTATATTGAATTTAGTTTTGTAGTAAAATAAGAATATTTTACTAAAAAATATATTCAATATAAGATAATAGCTAATTGTGTTTTAATGTCAAACATTATGCTTTTAGATAAACAATATCAGATAGGTGTATCAAATAATGTAAAATATTTGAAATCATTTCAATTATTATCATCATGTACATTGTTGATAATGAGGAATCCTGACATAATGTTCTATCACCTACCCTACTACACAATCAATTAGTAAAGATTTCTTTTTTGCTACAGTAGGTGTAAAAAAATTTGCATTTCACATAAGCAAGAGACAGAAAGGAATTTGTGTGTATTATATTTTGTGACTACATGTTGACTGATTTAACTTAATGCCAACTTTTTTATGGAAAATATATAACTACTTTATGTTAGATTAATTTTAAATAGCTCTTAAATATTATAAATTTAGTGTTATCTGATTTAAGAGTAAGCCAGATGGGACAGAAAATAGTATTCATGCGCTATAAACTCTGTAAATATATATTTTATTTAATTATGTACAATAAGTCACACAAATTAACTTTTGTTTACACACACTTTTGTAACACACACACTTACAATTTTTATAAAACTTTGTGCTATAAGTGTAAATGTAACAGTATATTATGTAGTATTTAACTTAACAAAATAATTAACATACCTTTTTAACTAAGCGGCATTTGATAACATTATCTGTCAAGGGGTGGGTTGTCATGTCAAATAATAAGAAGTTTTGTTTTTCAGTTGTAAGTACACCTTTTTCAACAAGATTTTTGGCAAGTCGTTCCCGCACATTCTTAAGCTGATATTTTAATTTCATTGGATTCCATGTTTCACCTAGTAAAAGTGCACCAGCATAAATGTTTAAGTTGTTTAATTATCTGTTTTTCATTTTCATTATGTAAGTGTATTATTTAATTTCAAAAAAATTGTATAAAATAATAGTATATTTAAAGGAAAATATTATATAAATATAAAACATACCACTCAGATATTCAATCCAACTTTGAACA
The DNA here is from genome assembly GCA_037178615.1 of Dione vanillae. Taxonomy (NCBI): domain Eukaryota; kingdom Metazoa; phylum Arthropoda; class Insecta; order Lepidoptera; family Nymphalidae; genus Dione; species Dione vanillae. Next base: position 3,798,149 of record JAZFAU010000059.1, on the reverse strand, counting down.
GTCTCTGGTGGATCAGTATCCTTCATATGTTTCAAAGCTTCATCAAGCAAAACATCCCCAGTAGGATTGTCTACAAATCAAGTGTACAATCAGTATAATAAATTCATTCTATTAAAAAAAAATAATAAATAAAATTGTTCAATTTATTTATAATTAAATAATAATAAAGACAATATTGTATTATAATTCAAAACCAACATTATTGTTTCTTCTTTGTTTTAGTCTAAGCTTACAGTTTCTATATTTAGTAGAATTGTTATATATTTTAATTTTTGTAAGAAACAATAATAAAAGTGTAATGTTACCTGATTTCACAATAACTTTCCTAGATAGCAATCCCTTTCTTCTCATACCAGCTCTTTCTAGTTCAACTCTGCCTCTTAATCCTAATTCGATCAGAATACAACCTCGGAGGCCGCTAGATATACAGTCGTTCCAAAATGATGTGTAGCCCTAAAATTAAGCCCGGTAAATCTTTAGTAAGTTTATTGTCATGACATTGATTGTTGATCACCTAATAACTGACAATTTACCTCTTTATCCTTGAGCCCTAATAGCAATACCTCTTCCATAAGTGTTAATCGGGTTTCCTTTGAATCGCCATCATCATAATTTTTATCGTTTTTCTTATCATCCACATCGTGGTTTTCCCGACTTCCATCGGAATTATTTTCTTTGACAACGTTTCTACGTTGCACTAATCCTTCTGTACGGTTCATTTTATCATTTAATTAGCAATGCAACTGGCAAAACAAATAGTTTCTAGTATTGACGACGAGACAATTTTGTAGAACAGTGAGTAAACTAATCATTGACGTTTGCCACACGACGTATGAGAGAAAAACATGGCTGAACACTGCGTACGGCGCTCCATTTTACAAAATTAACTAATTATAGATGTTTAAAAATATTTGTACGTTTTTTGTAAATAAATTGTTAATTTGTTTTATTTTTTTTAACTTTATAAATAAACATAATTAAAAATTTATGCATTACAATATATATTATATACATAGAAACATATTGTCTAGGTGTTATATACTTCAAACGTATTTAGAATTTTCAATTTTATCTTGCCAAGTTTGACACAATAATAATACATTTTTTTAAACATATTGATGTTTTTCGATAGATGGCAGTATTGTGCTCTCTACGAATAAATATTAAAAGCTTATATTTGACTAAGTATTACTGGACTTTATGTATACATATGAACTATATTATTTGTATAAAACTATATACAGACTTTTAATAACTGCATAATACGTATATTAAATATTTGGAAAGTATAAAGTATATATTTCCCCAAGATTACACATTCTAGAAGGTATGCATTTATTGGATATATGGATAGATAGATCCAGGGTGCATTGTAATTTGTAATTAATGGATATATGCTCGATATTAAATGATAAGATCTTCAAGCTAATTACTTAGGAATCACGGTACTACACAATATATAATAATATAAAGAGGATATAATCTCTACATCTTATTTCTTAATTTTTGTAGATGACAGTATCGTTAATATATTCTTAATAATAACAATAAGTTATATTCTTTTTTATATTTTTAATTAACTATACTTTAGATACCTACTCTAAAAAATTATATCTCAGGACTCGTGTCTATCCGTCTGCTATATGCTTCACAGGTTGCGTTGAATAATCAATAACTTTATATTTTAGTTATTTACTTTAATAAACTGGAAGACTAATTAAGTTATAGTGTAAAAATGTAATATATGTAAGTGCTAAATGAAATTTATGGAATTTTGTATCATTATTGTTCATTAGACTTACTACCGTATGAGTTATAATGTCATGTGGCAAAGAAACTTTTATGATAACTGAAAGAACCTTTATTGATGTAAATAATATAATTATTAGAATGTTTAAAATTAAAAATAATAAACAAAATAAATAAATATTAAGTTTGAGTACACTCAAAATTTCTCTTGCCTTTTCGTTTTGCCTAAAATCAAAATCAAAAATCAAAATCAAAAATCATTTATTCATATAGGTATCACAGATACACTTATGCACGTCAATATTTATCTACTACCATTTCGGAAAGGTGCTTTGTCATGGAGGAGAAGAAATGGCGAAAGAAACTCCTCAGCACATCTTTTAAATAAAAAAAAACAATGTTACATAGTACAAAATGTATTACAAGTATCGCCTAGCCTGAGCGAAACTGGTTGCAGAACTGATCAACTCCATGTCTCTTTGTCATTGATATAATCATCAACCCTGTAGGTAATAACCTTTGCTAATAAGTTGTAGTCCGGTCAATATAGACATTTGAAATAACAAAAATTCCCGGAAAGCCAAATTTTTGTGAAGACCTATAGTTTACCATTACAAATCAAGTTTTAAAAGTCCCCATCGATCCTATGTGTGCTTAAAAAGTTATTCGAGGTCAAAGGTTAAAATTTGAGGTTATTTGGATTTTGCTTGAAAATGGTAAGTTTTATCAATAAAAACTTCGAACCAAAGTTGTAGATCTTAAAATTATCTGCTAAAATGGTATCAATGATTTTTTTCCTAATAGTTACCATTCCTGAGATATCGCGATTGTAAGAGTCATATGCACATGTAAGTTACGTATATACCTACAATACATATAAGGCACTTAATACAAGTATAAATACTTATTTGTTTCTCTTTTATAGATATTATACTATCCTAAAAACATTTATTCAAATGGTAGCCAGTCCCTAACTGAATTTCCTCTATGCACGGCTTGAAAATCGGGCTATTCTATTGTCCATAGGTTTCGTTCATATACCTGTTTTTTTTAGTGCTAAAAGTTCAGTTCAAGTGAATATACGTACTTATTACAAGCGTCTACCATTTTGGTTATATGTGTTATTTTATAGCTTTAAAAAATGTCTTAGTTTTGCTTTATTTGCAATAAACTTTTAACTGAAGATAAAATAGTTGTGGTTGATCGTGGAATGCCAAATTTAATCGAGGCTAGTGTCGCGAGAGGTGATGAATTTACTGAATATTTAAGAACTCACAAATCCGTTACAATACACGTGGATTGCAGAAAATCATATACCCGAAAAACTTCAATTTCTGCAGTGAAAAGACAACGTGAAGATAAACAGACTAGTACTTCAAAAATAAGTCCACCTCGTACTAGAACGCGAGTAAGTAAATCAAATTTTTGTTTTAAAAAATATTGTTTATTTTGTGAGAATGAAGCCAATGAAGAAACTGAGAAAAAGAAAGCACAGCATCAGCAAAAATTTCTTGTGTGACTATATGAACGAAACCTACGGACAATAGCCCGATGTTTTTCAAGCCGTGCATAGAGGAAATTCAGTTATGAACTGGCTACCATTTGAATAAATGTGTTTAGGATAATATAATATCTATAAAAGAGAAACAAATAAGTATTTATACTTGTATTAAGTGCTTTATATGTATTGTAGGTATATACGTGGCTTACATGTGCATATGACTCTTACAATCGCGATATCTCAGGAATGGTAACTGTTAGGAAAAAAATCATTGATACCATTTTTGTAGATAATTTTAAGATCTACAACTTTGGTTCGAAGTTTTTATTGATAAAACTTACCATTTTCAAGCAAAATCCAAATAACCTCAAATTTTGACCTTTGACCTCGAATAACTTTTTAAGCACACATAGGATCGATGGGGACTTTTAAAACTTGATTCGTAATGGTAAACTGTAGGTCTTCACAAAAATTTGGCTTCCCGGGAATTTTTGTTATTTTACCACTTTTTTATGTCTAAATTGACCGGACTATTGTGCTTTTGCCCGTTTTTTAAACAGTTCTATTGGCAAGTCGCGTATCAATTTCGGAATTTTATTAAAAAAATGACGCTAAGCCCTATAAAAGATCGTTGGACTTTAGTCAGGCGATACGAAGACGTAATTAATTGATGCCTCCGCCGAGTTGAGCGATTATGAATATCAATATGAAGCTTGTACATACATAATTTTTTTTTATAAAGACTATATTATTATAGATATACTGAGACGCAACTGTGAGTATACCTATTTCTTTAAATTTTTCCCGTAATGAGTCCGGTGACTTCAATTTATAAATAGCCCTAATAGCTCTTTTCTGTAATATAAAGATTTGATCTACACTGCACGCTTTACCCCACAGTAAGATGCCATAAGACATAATACTGTGAAAGTATGCAAAGTAAACAAGCCCAGCAGTATCGACGTCAGTATATTCTCTAATTTTTCTAATTGCATAAACAGCTCTGCTCAGTTTATTCGCGAGGGCTGCTATATGAGCACCCCATTTAAGTTTACTATCTAGGGTCACTCCCAAAAAAACTGTTTCTTCGATATTTAATTTTTCGTTATTTAATTTTAAATTTATATGCATTTTCTTTACATTTGGTAACGCAAACTCTATACATTTAGTTTTTTTAGGATTTAAAAGTAAATTATTTATAGTGAACCACTGAGACACATGAGAAAGAGCACTGTTTACGTCGTCAAAATTATTTTTATTCCGATTAGTTTTAAATATTAACGATGTGTCATCAGCAAACAGTGCAATATCCGCATGGTTCTTCACATAATACGGTAAATCATTTATATATACTAGAAAAAGAAAAGGGCCCAGGATTGACCCCTGCGGTACACCCATCACAGCCGGGGACCCCAAAGAATTTGTACCATTGACACTAACTTTTTGAATTCTATTTTTTAAGTAAGACTCGATTAAACTAAGAGCAGCGGTGTTTACACCATAATGACTAAGTTTTAAAAGCAAAGTTTTGTGCTCAACACAGTCAAATGCTTTTGATAAGTCACAGAATACACCAATAGCATTCTGTGAAGCTTCCCAGGCTTCATAGATATGTTGTAAGAGCCTAGCTCCTGCATCAGTTGTACTACGACCTTTAGTAAATCCGTATTGTTTGGGATGCAATAATTTATTATCATTAAAGTGCATAAGCATTTGGTTCAATATTATCTTTTCAAAAATTTTGCTCAAAGCGGGTAATATAGAAACTGATCTGTAATTATTAACATCTAATTTATCACCAGATTTAAATAGTGGTACTACTTTGCTGCATTTCATTAGATCGGGGAATATTCCTGAATCTATACACTGATTAAAAATAGTAGCTAAACATGCAGATATAACATCTATAATATGTTTAACCACGTTTACTGAAATGCCCCATAAATCACCCATATTTTTCATTTTATGGGACTGAAAAACTTTAATTACTTCACCACCATTAATATGTTTAAATTCAAAAGAAACTTTGCATTTACTGACGTTACTGTTCAATAGAGCAAGTGCTTCTATCGAGAAAGAGGCGAGGTTACTTGTTAAATGAATAGGGATATTGCAAAAATAATTTTCAAAAACGTTTGCAACTTCCCTATCTGCGTTAATTTTATATCCATTACTTAATATTTCATACCTCAGGTCACGGGACTTAGCTTTATCGGTCACACTACTTATAATATTCCAAGTTGTTTGAATTTTATTTTCAGAATTTACAATTTTGTTTTTAAAATATATTGATTTCGCTTGCCCGCAAACTATTTTAAAAATTTTAGAGTATTTTTTTACATATTCTACAAAATCGGGAGAAAAATTGTATTGCTTTTCTTCATAAAGCTCAAATAATTTATTCCGGCTCTTAAAAATACCCGCGGTAGCCCAATCATTAAATTTTGTTATTTTATTTCTGTCAACGGTCCTAACCTTAAATACTTTATTAAATTCATTTTTAATATTCTTAAATAATGAATTATATAATTTAATAGGGTCTTTCTGTTTAAACGAAGACGAGTCGGGAATTTGTGTACAAACATTATATTTAAAAGTTAATAATTTATGTTTAGTTATTGGTCTGTACTTTATCAATTGCTTCTGTTTATCAAAAGAATTATGCACCGAAATTCTTTGCCCGCAGTGGTCTGACCTTAATTTACTAAAAATTTTTTTATCTAAAACCTCACAATTGCAAAAAATATTATCAATACAAGTAGCAGAGTTTACAATTTTTCTAGTGGGTTCAAGAAACAAAGGCTTTAAATTATAACACTTAAACAAGCCGAGAAACCTAGAGACATGCGATGATTGTACTAAAATATCAACGTTAAAATCACTGCATATTATTAAATCTTTTTGTGACACACACAATTGTTTGAGGACATCATCTAATGTTTCCTCAAACAAGCAAAATTCCCCCGAGGGGGGCCGGTACACACAGACTATGATAAACCGCTCCAGTTCCACACAGGCCAGTTCGATAGTGCGCTCAATAGAGAGACTAACAATGTCCCTTCGGTTTTTACAAGGTAAATTATTGTGCACTAATATGAGTGATCCACCATGAATTGCAGTCTCTCTAAAGAACGCACTTGACAAACTGAAATTATCTACATTAATAATATTATTTGTACTAGACAACCAGTGTTCAGTAATACATAGGATATGTATATTAGTATCCCTAATAAACAATTCAATTTCTAAATCTTTGCCGGAAAAGCCTTGTATATTTTGATGAACAATATTAATATGAGGTGGCTTTTTCATTGTCTTAATTTCTAGTTTAAATAATTGTCTGTACTTGAATTAGTACACCTGTCAATTATATAAGCAGTGGTATTGCTACCACACCCAATAAAAACATTGTCAAAAGACTTATTAGTTACGTCATAAGTAACTTTATCTTGAACATTACTAGCTAACAATGTAGCTATATGTCGTTTACACTTTAAAGGTAGATACATTGTATCCCTTGTTAATTTAAAAGATGATACAAATTTATTTGTATCAAAATAAAAAATAGCCTCACTGTGGTGAATTGTCAGATTATACAATAATAGGTTTTAAGGTTTTAAGGAAATGAAGAAATTGATAAATTAAAACAGGAGGTATTACTTAAAATTTATTAGTACTATTCCTCTGTTTTGGTACAAAAACGTTAACGCATCAGGAAATCGATATTGATATTTTCTGATCGATATTTTGAAATACTTATTCAATATTATTAGAATAATTTTTGTTATGAAAATAGTAAAAACTTCGTAGCATTTTACCTTTAAATAAAAATATTTTAGTATTTCATTCTTATCATTTAGTTCGATCTCATTATGAAGTTACTCGATTTAGCACGCACGACCTAACTAGATCGATTAAAGTGTCGTACGATAAATGGTTATAAAAAAGGTGCTCAGCAATTGATTTAAGAAATAAAAATTCCTATAAAAAATTATTAGGACCATCGTGGCGCAGAGGCGCAACGTCTGCCTGTAACACGACGGTTTCTGGGTTCGATCCCAGTCGGGGAAGATGGATTTGTCTATTTCCATTTTCTTCGCTCTGGTAAGCTAGGCTAAGCGCGGCGTTGAGTTCCGCCACTCAACACGCAATGACTCGAAAACGGCGGAAAGCGGAGACGGAGAAAGCAGGTGCTAAGCAACGGAGTGTCTTAACACTAGGTTCCCACGGTCCCTGCAGTTCCCTCTGCCTACTCCTGGATAAAGCGTGAGGCTAAAAAAACAATTATGTTCATATGTAATGATTCTAAAACAGTGGCTTGCACTCGAAAATATTGTCAAATCTCATATAGATCCAAGTTTTTAGCTCTATGCCCCTCTCTACAAACCCTCACTCCACAAGTTCTACACCTTAGTAAAGAAGATGGAAAATATTTATTTGGACAATTAAAATGAGATAAGATTTAAAATTTAATATTATATTTGTGAAATAGATGTCATCCTTGATTCACTGGGGGCCAGGCCCCTCCTGGAAAATGGCCCTAGATACGCCCATGACAACAAGCAGGAGATGGGGAATTTAAAAATATACATATACACTGTAACTGTGTGACGGATATTATAAAGTATTTGTAAAAAAAATAACAAATCAAATTGTCAAATAATTAACAAATCATAATATCGAATACAAATCTTATATTTCCTTTGTATATCCGCTGATACAGATATAGATATTTCACTTTCACTTTCCAAGGTACTTTCGAAGGTATATCCTTACCGATTGCTGACCATCTAGGGCTTTTAGGTATTATCATCTGCTCTAACCTGAACTTTGGCCAACAAATTGAGTCTATGGCACAATCTGCGTCCAAGAAAATATCAATTCTCTCTAAGGTTCGGCAGTACTTCAGCTCTGAACAGCTACTTAATCTTTACACTGCTCAAGTTCGATCTTGCATGGAGTACTGCAGTCACCTCTTGGATGGTGCAGCCAAATATCATCTGGAGGCTTTAGACTCAGTTGACCGAAGAGCCCGTCGATTAATTAATAATGAAAAGCTCTCAAATAGCAGACTACACACGCTTGAGCATCGTCGTCAAGTTGCCAGCTTATCGGTTTTCTATAGGATGCACTTTGGAGAGTGCTCGAAAGCTCTCTTCGAACTGATTAAGCCTTATCCATTCCTTTATCGGACAACTAGGCGTAGGCAAAAGTTTCATCCTTACATGGTTGACATACCCAAATGTCGAACTAAACGTTTTAGCAGCTCGTTTTTGGTGAGAGTCGCCAAGATTTGGAACGACCTGCCTGCGTCTGTTTTTCCGGATAAGTATAACCCTGGAGCCTTTAAGAGTAGAGTGAATAGGTTTCTTCTGGACGGGCGTGTACCACCTTCGTCTTCATCTACACTTTCCATCAGGTGAGATGGGAGACAAACGCCTGTTCCATTACAACTATAAAAAAAAAAAAAAATAGATATAGATTTTTAAAGCCAATCTTAATAACACAAGTACACAACAACAGTACCAATAAGGTATTTTTTTACCACGATAAATTTTATATTTTGTAAAATTTGAATAAAGTAGAGTATTTGCTACTTACTTAATCTCTTTTGATAACTTTGTCAATGCAAATTACATACATGTGAATGACATTTTAATCAATCTTAATTATTTAATTTGTAAAGTTCTTGGATACGGATAGGCACATCTAGTGCTGCATATCAAAGTAGGAGTAAATGTATATATATCCAAGAATAAGCGAAATAAATCATCAGTTCATTACAGACTCATTTGTACAACCAGGGTAAGATCTTCTTCCTGCGAATTTTATTCAAGCAGTCACGTCGTTATTAATCTGCATTTATTAGATAATACTTAGGTATTTAGGTCGTACGCGAACCAAAAACAAACAATTTTCAATATCACTTACAGTAATTATTACCATTTTGTATATTTGTCTTTTGTATATTATTTTTCAAGGATTTATTTTCCAATTAAATTCATTTCTCCACTTGTTATAAACGACATTTTTGATTTTACATTACATTCAACATAAAAAAGCACTGCTATAGTAGTAGTAAGGAACGCAGTTTACTTTTCTCATCCTAGTCTGCTACACGAAAAGCCTGGGCAACAAAAACATTATTTTTCCATTAAAATAAAAAAAAATAACTACTTATTTAGATTTCAATTGTATAGATCGAAAAAAGTCAAAATCGCAGAAATGCATCTCTAGAGATGATGAACGTTTAGTAAAACTTGACGTTTTAGATCCTATGGTGTTTCGCTTATACCTGAATAGTTATCTGATAGACCATTAATTCTGCTGTTACTGAAAAGGACACAGTAGCTAAATAATGTTAATGTTACTGATATGCCTTCTTTACACCCGTTGTACCTACAAATAAATAATGCCTTACTGTAAATAACAGCCAGATGCTTAGGATCTATGATTCGCATGATTGCCATATTACTGAGCTATAAGCGTAAATAAATCAAACGCATCAATAATAGTCCAAAATTAGTTCGGATTCAAATGCTAGATCATATAATTATCCAAATGTCTTAACATTTTTTCCTCAAAGCCACAATTTTTACGATTTTGATTAACTTAATCTGAATCGTATTGTTTGTTCTAGTTTGACCAAACTGTAAATAAAATAGGCACTATGGTCTTAGCCTAAGGAACCACCTTAAAGATACAAATTGTGTTAAAATTGTGTTTCTTCGCATTAAGATTTACCTCATTGGTAAGTGAATAAACAAAATACATTATATATTGCAATAATAAATTTATAAGATAAGATTATGCATTAACTATATAATAGGGTATTTTTAAGTAATGCGTCAATTATCAATTACTGATACGTAAAGCCAGTTTGTAGTTTATCAGTGTTACGGTGAGAGAAAAACGGAGTGTACGCGCAGACCAAATACATTCGCACTTTAGCGCGGTCCTCTGTCTGTGCTGCCCGCTGGGACCCAACATGGATGCGGACAGTGCACAAACACACGACTCTATCACGGTATGCATTATAAAATTATACTTTATTGTGGCGTATTAACGACATTTTTAGCGATACTAAACATAAAACAGATGTTCAGAATTACACTATGGTACACGCTCTACTCTGCCAATGGTGAACTTTACACTGTCGAGTGGTGTGATAGGGCAAACCGCCAGTTGGCTGGCGTACTTGTATCGTCGCGGTCGTTGTAAATTTGCAACCTATATTTTTCTATTTTATAACAATTTTCTGAAACGTAATTTTATTGTTATCTTTTGTTGTAATAATTATACTGAATAGGACTCTTATGTTAATGAATATTTTTATTACTATGTGAATATTAAAGTGAAATTAAAGTGCCAAATTTAAGAAAAATATTGGAATTTAGCGAGTTGTCGGTAAGATTATTTTCCTGAAATTCTTATTATATCTATGACTCATGTTAATTAATAATAATAACAATTAACCTGTTGTTAATGTAATTATAATATGTTAATCAAGTTTTAATTTTTGACTTCACAAAATGGAATTACTTGTGAGGTACAATTGTTTGTTTTTATACAATCATAGTAATTTATAAACCATTTTTGCTTTTATTTTGCTGATCAAAAATACCAGGACGATACATTTTCCATACTATTTTGGTCGTCAAAAGCGCACGCGGCTATATACTTACGTCACTTGTTAGTCAGTCGAACGATACCTTTGATAAACCCGTTACGTCCGTTATCTGGCCGCATTTGCCGAAATTTACACATTGGTTTGTTTGTTTATGTTATGTAATCTTAAAATACAAGAAATTTCATAGATCTTATTATACTTCTATTTAGTTAATCATTCATTTATTCTTTCAATTTCCCCATTAAAATTAAATTCTATTCACATTAATGCATAACCACAACCTAGGTATTAAAAAAACGACGAAAATGACTTAATAAAAGTCTATTATAATGTAACCGTAGGCGACATAGTCTACCTTTTTAATTGGTGTTTAAACAAGAATAAAACAAAAAATTTAAAACACGATATAGTGTCTACTTCCTGATAGCAAGCAATAAGCAATGTTAACTATTATCACCTACTCGCTATGCATGATTTTCACGATAAGTTAATAAATTTTTGCTGTTTTTACCTCTATAATTTGTCAGTCGCTTAATTATTTTTACAATCTTATTTAGTTGAAATGTATTGAAATTGAAATGTATGTTGGGCACGTTTCTGAATTATATAAAGATGTGATACGATACGATTTACGATAAATAAGGAGAGGTAAACATACATTACAAAATAAGAGCTGGTTCAAGTTCAAGCTCAAGTTTTATTCAGCCTGCTGTTAAGTCTGTATCTGTTGCGGTATTTGATTACCCTGTTATTTTGTCACGTTAATTCAATTGGGAGTCGAACGCATAGCGTCACGTCTACAGTTAGATTCTGTACCGCTGCACCACGACGGCGTGAACTAACTAAGGAAATTTGTTTACATCATCATGTATGCAAATGAATCGGTCACGAAAATAAATGTACCCAATTACTCTTGAGAAATAACATTGTGATTGTGTGTGATATTGCGGTTTAGTCTCATTTTATTAGGGTTCCAAACCCTAAGAACAAAAAACACGGTAATACACGGTAAAATACGGTACCTTTATATGGTCTCTCTATCACATAGAGGAATTGAGCAGAAATTGACAACAAATATTTAAATGGATAACATCTTAAAGCAAACAATTAATTTCTAAGTCAATCAAAAGGTATGCGTTTTGCAGTTACGCTTATTTTTTTACTTTTTGTACAAAAACCAAGAAAAACATTACAACAAACTTATCCTGAGTGCATACGACCGCAAATCTAAGTCTCAACTATTCGACTCTTATTAGTTTTGTTGCATTGACTTTCGGTATATTGAATTCGACGAGTAAAAAGTTATAAAATGAATAATTCATAAGTTTAACACAAAATAAATCCATTACAAATTTTGTAGTTTATCTCATACAAAATGGACCGCAAATTTATGTTTTTCAAAGTTGTAGATATTTTCCTGCATGGCATACCTACAATTATGATATTGGTGTAAAATAATCATGATATGATCAACTCTCGATGCACGTAGGTATACTGACTGAATCGCATTTAACCAATATAAAAAATGTTGATGTTTAACACATAATTTGGACTTTTATTAAATTTTCATATGACGTCAATAACGATTCTTAAACCATTTTGGCTGGCAACATAATTTCCTGCATAATCGATTAAAATGATAATAAAACAATTTATCGTATTATGTGATTTAAATTGATATTTTTTTTATCATTTACTTTTATTTATGGCTGCAATGGATAGATACTCAGCTTAAATAAAAATAAAGTATATAGAAGCTTGTTGAAATTCAGTCCGAAACCATAACAAGAATTTGGTATAAACATTGATACCAAAGTACTTATTGTTAAAAACAAAATTATTAGTTAACATCAAAAAAATTATTAAATAGTAAAAATAAAACAAAGGATATAAAATCGCTTTTGAATAATAAAAAATATAAATTTTAATTAAATATTTCTTTTCTTACAGTAGTAATACATATTTATATCTATGTGTTTCATTTACGTGTATCTGAATGGGTGTGGCCGTGTACGTATTTAAACATAATTATTCGCATATAATCTCATTACAATCTTACTATTATATTTTTTTTATTATATAATAAATAAATAAAGAGAAAATTTCATGACATGCTGAGTGAAAACTAGTTGCTGTATAATTAGAATTAGAAATTGTATATATGATGAAATTGTATATCATATATACTTTCCTATCATATTTTTTGTTAAACGTATAAATACATTCATAGTAATTGATATTTAAAATATTAAGTACATATAATTATAATAATCATATAAATACATAAAAAATGTACCAATTTTTCCACTTAAATATTAAGAATATTAAAAATCACTTAAATAAAAACATGATCTTTTAATGATGGCCATAAAAATTAAATGACTTGTATGAATGTGCTTTATATAAATATAAATATAATTCACACTGTAACCCTAAAGTAAATAAAGAAACTTCGAAGCTTGAAATTTATAAGCATATTTGAATTTTTTATTTTACTAAAACATCTATGTACGTATAATACCTAGTTTATAAGGTAAATATTCATATTTATAATATGACGTAAAATAAGTATTATGTTTATTTATATAAATAAAATATAAAGAAGATATAATTACGTGCCAAATATAAATATTACATTTGTACTGACTGTACTTTGAACATTAATTAAACGATGGTGGATTTATATAATTTATTATTATTATACAATTTATATAAATTATTTTTGCTTTTTGCGCTATAAATTTGTCTCTTCATATTTTCCACAAAAACATTTTATGTATTTTAAATTAGTATTACGTATAAATGAACAGGAAAAACTAGTTTAATTTTATTACCTACACTATTCAGGACGTTTTATTATTTTAATCGACAGTCAGAGAGTACACGAAATCGTTTCCTAAACATAAAGATACCTGTCGTTATTTGATGTCCACATTCCACATTCCCCTCATATCACAACATTACGTGTAACTTAATAACAAGGTCATTAATTAAATTATTTTATTATATTTTTAAATCTATTTTTACCGGATATGAGACTGATAAAACGACAAAAGTGGCGGATGATTATCACGATAAGAATAAATTTGTCGACTTCACAGCAAAGGCGCCCCTAGCAATAGCTTATTGCAGTTTAGCATCTTTGGATGTATTTTTTTTATTTAATAGAACATAAATTGATTACTACTTGTTTTAACTATCTAACTAACAATTAGCAACATTCCCATGCTCCATATTATTTGTTAATTTAGGTAAAACTTTTCCAAGTTGAAAGATAAGACAACATACAGATAACGAAAACTGAATTACTATTTTTTATACATCGTATTTAAAACTGGCCATTGGTTATATTTAGCGTCTAGCTACATCAAATACGGGTATGATAATGCACGTTACTTCGTAAACTATTTTTGGTATAGCTCTACATTAATCGTAGTTAGATAAGCAGTTCATAGTTTATTGAACTTATAATTCAGGTATTACAAGACTTTCTATCACAATGTTAATATTTTCTATATATTTTTTTGTTACCTTGAATTTAAGTTTTATATTACTTTAAATATTCTGTGCTAAGCTGACCTTGAATCGTCTAAATAAAAAAACAACACTAATAAATATGACCAGTCATTGTTATAACATTACTTTAATAGAGGTAATTAAGAGATTTTTGAAAAAAAAAATCATTTATAATTGTTTCTGTCGTAAATACATACATTTATGTGGATTTATACTATTAATAAATTTATACGAAAAGATTATGGTCAAGTAAAATTAATAAATTGTACCTATTACTTTTGTAAAGTATATAATTTTATATCTTTTAAGACTTAAAAGCGCTGATAAAATTCAGCTGGAGGTCAGTAGGGAGCAAGTATTATCAACTTAGTTCGATAAGAATAATGGAAAGTTAAATACAATTATATTATTGCAGGATGCTTCGACAGTTATTGTGGAAAACGGAGAAGAAATTGTAAAAGTTAGCAATATGCAAGTTCCTAATGGCGTTGACAGTCAAAAATATTTGAATGGTGACTGTAATTTAAAATAAATACTTATATTTTAAGTGATAAAGCAAAAAATATGTAAATTATAACTTAGTAATATGTTCTAGGACCTGATCAAGTCATACCAGCCGACAGTTATGTATGTTGTAGTCCAGGAGGTCATGTAAAACTCCGTTTAGGGTCCCGAGGACCCGCAGCAGAACCTCCGATATCAGTGCCGGGCCTGTTAACTAGAATAGTATCCCGATATCCAGATGCAGCCGCTCTAGTCACAAAGAAACAAGATGGAAAATGGCACACACTTACATATAAGTGAGTAAAAATGCATTGTCATTATCCCCATGTGCACTATAATAGTAGAGTAATATAATAATAGCACAGTATCAAAGTAGGTACAGATGTTGATAACTTACCTACACATGTAAGTATATTTAAATAACATGATAAGTGACATTGTAAAGCAATGCCAAATAATACAAAGTTGTTTTGTTTATTTGCGCTTAAAATAGCTGCTATTAATTTTTTTTTAAAAATAAGCAACAGATAGAAAATATATAAACATATTAATATCCATATTTCATTATTTGGATAGAAAGATTTTATATTTTTTCTAAATAGTTAGTTTTAATTCCAGAAAATACCAAGAAAACGTACGCACAATAGCAAAAGCTTTTCTCAAATTAGGTCTTGAACGACACCACTCAGTCTGCATTCTAGGATTCAATTCCGAACAATGGTACATCTCCGATCTTGCAGCCATCCACGCTGGGTAAGTTGATCATAAATGCGTGATTATTTATTTTTCTATTAAATACCAAATAATGTATATCTTTTTTTCTTAGATACACTTATTTCCTATTAAAGTGAATATTGCAAATAAGTGCATAAGTAACTCGTACACGCTAATAAGCTCTTATCATGCAATATTTCCCTTGTTTCACGGTAGCGTCATATAATTAGCGTTGAACGTAATTTGTTTTGTCCATTAACAGAGTTGTCCTCTATTTAAGAAAATGTAATTAAGCTAATAAAATACACACAATTTTAGTGGCTATGCAGCGGGCATATATACAACTAATTCAGCAGAAGCGTGCTTTCACTGCCTTGAAACATCCCGCGCCAATATTTGTGCAGTTCAGGACAAAAAGCAGTTGGAAAAGATATTATCTATACAGAGCCGCCTAAAGCATCTTAAAGCTATAGTACAGTGGGAGGGCTCTGTAGATACCTCTGTACCCGGAGTATATAGTGTAAGTTACTTCTTCTTCACTTACATGTATTGTATGTATTATGTGGTAACTAAATTGTATAATTTTATCTATTATCAGTGGGAGCAGCTAATGGAAATGGGTTCTAAAGAGCCCGACACTCAACTCGATAACGTATTGAAAACTATCGCCGTTAACGAATGCTGTACACTTGTATATACTGTAAGTATGATTTTTCTTGCAAATATTATCAGCATACGTAATGACTAAATAGGTAAATATAAGTCATTACTTTAAAATTTGTTAGACAATTTAGTTAATGTTTGATTACTTTTTTAAGTATAATTTTACACTAAGGAATGAATAATTTAACTAGAGAAAAGAATAATAATAGATCTAGAGAACTTTTATAAAAAAAAAATTTTTGCCTTCTGGAATTTGCATTGATAACCGTAGAGATTTCAAAAACATACTTAAATAGTAACAAAAATTTCGAAATGGCTTGAAAAAAACATATAGTCTTAGTTGTGAGAACGGATTTGCTGGTTCGAAGCTACGTATCACACTGCATTAAAATTTTTATATTTTTTAAAGTAATCTAACATCCGATTAGTATATCGTATGAAAATAGTGTTTCGAATCCAAAAGATAAAATTCATAATTTCAAATAAGTTTTAGGACAAACGGGTTTAATGAGAACCTGTTGAAATATTGTTCTTATATAACTTTATAATATATAAAGACATTATCATCAATATTTATTATCAAAAGTACATATATACGATTTAAACAATTATAAATAAAAAGTGACATAAAGATAAAAAAATATATAGAAATCATGACTATATTTCATAATGATAAGATATTAAAGAATAAATGTAAAGATATAAAGAATTTTAAAGAAAATTACCAATTTTTATATATTAAAAGATGGATAGTATTACGTAATTTATAGTTAAGTATTTCTTAAGTTTAGCTTTTTTTAAAACTGTTTTGTATGAATTCCCTATATGACTATTCATATAGGGAATTCATACAAAGCGTTATATAGCTATTTAAATAAGATTTTTTTTTTAATTTTAAGATTTTTTGTATAATTTGAACCAAATTAATATTATTACATACTCATATAAATATCAACATTAAAAACTAAACCTCATACTATGATTTCAGTCCGGAACGGTGGGTCCACCAAAAGCTGTTATGCTCTCGCATGATAACCTCATTTGGGACGCGTATACTATCAGCGAAAGGCTACGTGATTTGAGACCAACGGATGAACGACTTATATCTTATTTGCCACTCAGTCACGTTGCAGCACAGGTAATATAAAGTTTAAAACATTGAAACAAATAAAATACTAAATAAAAATTATATACAAAATAAAATACTAAATAATAAATAATACGTTTAATATATATAGGGAATGTGAGCAACTAGCCTACAGTAGTTAAAAACTAACTAAAATTATTTAAATTGAATTAACGAATACTATAATTACCTTAAAACATATTTTTACAGTGTTTCAGCTATGTTATACAATATTATGTACATATTATATACGCTAGATATATATTTTATATACATACACATATAACTGCACACTTTATCCCTAGCGGAGTAGTCAGAAAGAAAGACGCGCCTAACGCTGCGGTCCCTGCATACCTCTTTCGCCTTCTTCATATGTTTTAAGTATAATATAATATAGGTATATAGGTTAATATTTTAGGTGCATAAAAATAAAAAGATATCGATCAAGTCAGACCTGGACTATTAAACGGAGAACTCTCGTATTTAGAAAAATCTCTTTCTTTAGTCATGAGTTTGTCAATAGCACTAGGATGGTATCGGATGATAATTTTCACTTATAAGACAAAATTTTTTTAAAAATATATTTAAAAAAAAACACACATATTTGCAATCATGTTTTTTTATCTTATTTATTATTCTCACGGCCAACTCATCGAGGTGGAAAAATAAAAAAAAGCAACTTCATTAAAAAACGCTAGGAAAACAGAATAATGAATTGTCGTGATTTTCCTTGAGCACGTAATTGTCTTGACAATTCTATTGCTATTATATGCAAGGGGCTCTATTAACTAGTTATGTAATATCGATAGAACTTTGTACGGTTGTTTTGATTACATATTGCAGACCCGCTATTGAGATATCTAATTGTAAACTATAAACTATGTGTATAAACAAAGTAAGGATTACTAACAGCATGAATATTTTCAAATAATTTATGTTGTTATGTTGGCAGGTGGTAGATATTTACACGACT
Source organism: Dione vanillae (assembly GCA_037178615.1). Lineage (NCBI taxonomy): Eukaryota > Metazoa > Arthropoda > Insecta > Lepidoptera > Nymphalidae > Dione > Dione vanillae. The sequence goes on along the minus strand of JAZFAU010000059.1, from coordinate 3,779,773 downwards.
CTAACGAACGCTGTCACGGTATATTTCGCGCAACCGGATGCTCTTAAAGGAAGCTTAGTTGAGACTTTGAAAGAAGTAAGACCAACAAGGTTTGTACTCATGACCTAATATTTTTTATATATTCTTTTAAATTTTTAAGGATCAGAAGTTCTAGCCTATGTTTAAAGTATCTAAAATTAAGCTAAAGATAAAATCGAATGTTTGGTTGGCGCCTGAGTTGTCATGCTTAATTAAATATAAGGCATTATTTCGTAATAATCTATATATACGTATATACATTGAAATGAAAGTGACTCATTGATGGTTTATTTGATAATGATTAGATATAGTCAGTTTCATAGAATAATCAATTTGACGCACACAACATAGCATATTATATGATTAATAGGTTTTAACTCCAATCCCAATGTCCAATGTCCACACATACCTTTTTTTTACGTTTTGTTTATGTTTCTGGAGTTACTAAATATTAAACGATTAACTTCCTCAAATAGGATCACACCTACATCTATCGTGTTTTCAGTCAGATTCTGCTTCACTGTGCTATGATAGTTTTTTTTAATATGAATTAAATAATAAAAAAAAGTTTAAATATATGATTTTTTTTTCATAATATTATAACATTTTATAACTTTACTATTAATTAATAAATAGATTTTTGGCGGTACCAAGAGTATGGGAGAAAATGTACGAAAAGATAATGGCCATAGGTGCATACAGTGGGGCTTTAAAGAAATCCATCGCGACATGGGCAAAGGATAAAGGCACACAACATCACTTAGCGAGAATTAATGGGTGTGTAAGGCTAAAGTTTTTAATAAAAATATTTAAAGTATATATAATTTAACTAAAATATATATTTAATTAAAAATGAACCTGTTATTAGTGCTTTCACAGCGGACATGAGAGGTCTTCCAATAGACTTCACATTATCACAAATGATAAAATATTGGTACGTCTATCTATGCCCCTGTAGTCAGTCGTAGATGGTTTAAAAACATGCATGTACTACTCAATCATCAAATATAGCATGTCTTTATCTGTACATTATTTTTGAAATATTAACATGATTCCATTATTTATCAATAGATAGACTTTTGCATGATTAACCACAAAATGATGACTATTTTTAATAGCCATTTTAGTTTAAAAAATTATATTATTGTGCTATATTTATTTATTTATTATTTTTTTAGGCAAGATGGTACATCATGCGGTTACAAAGTAGCCAAATCGCTAGTATTTAATAAAGTTCGGAACAATCTCGGCCTAGACAAGTGCACTACATTCGTGACCGCCGCCGCGCCTCTCTCTCCAGATATTAAGAAGTTTTTCTTGTCTTTGGACATACCTATAATGGATGCTTTCGGAATGAGTGAAGCGGCCGGAGCTCACACACTTAGTATATATCCCAAGTAAGTATAATATCTAACAATTTCTCATAAATAGAAAATAATAAAATCGAGAAAGTTTTTGGGGATAATGGGTTTGAGTTTAATTCTATCCCAGGGCAATGTTAATATTCAAAAAGCAGATGAGGAAGGAATTTCTAGCTTTTCTCTTTTTTATCTTTATTCTACGCACACACAACTACACATCTTCAGGCTTTATCCCTAGCGGGGTAGTCAGAGAGAACGGAGAGCCAAACGCTGCGGTCCCTGCATACCTCTTTTTGCCTCGTCAACTGTCATTAGCCTCTTCACATATGCTCTCTGAGGAGTTCTAATGCTTTTTAAGTGACCTTTCTCTAGTATCTTCGAAAACTGTGTTTTCAAAGTCAACCGCGGTTTTTCCTTACCTTCTCTTACTACTCACTTTTGCTTCGTATATCTTTTTTACCATTCTTTCGATTCAAGAATTACTTAAAAATAAAATTTTATTTTAAATAGATTTAAATTGGACTCGTCTGGTGAGATTCTCGACGGAACTGAAACGAAATTCGACGGTTCAGCTAGTATTAATGGGCCGGGCGAGATATTTATGAAAGGACGACACGTGTTCATGGGATACTTAAACGATGAAGAGAAAACTAAATCTACGCTCGACGAAGATGGTTGGCTCCATTCCGGAGATGTTGGCAGATTAGACAGCAACAACTTGTTGTATATAACTGGAAGAATAAAGGTAGCCTTTTTCATTTTTCTTAAAGAAAGCTTATAGAAGTTGTTATCAATAACATGTTTTTGACTAAACTATAAACAGTTTTATAATCTAGTGTAATAATATTTTATTATAATAAACAGTTATCATTAAATTTTATTTTTCATGATTTATCTTAATTCCGTAGTAGATACAACGATAATGGGGAGCTTAAATACTTAAATTTTATTAAATGTATTAAGGTAAGCAGGAGATTATAACTTGGGTTTTATTGCAGGAACTTTTGATAACAGCTGGAGGCGAAAACATAGCGCCTGTATTGATAGAGCAAGTTGTACAATCCGAGCTGCTGCATGTAGGATATGCAGTTCTTGTGGGGGACAGGCGGAAATTCTTATCTATTTTATTGACACTTAAGGTTAGTTCAAGGACGATTCGTTTACTTTAACCAAAAAATTCATCGTGTGTATACATTCAACTATTTTCTATGTGTTTGTTGTATTTAGCAAAAAAAACGTCCGATATTACAATTATACATAACAATAAAAATGTAACGTAAGAACATCGAATCAACGTTAGTACTTACAGTCTCTAAAGACCAGTAAAAATAAATATTCTCTTATATTTTTCTTAATATATATAAAATCTTCCGTTACTGCAAATCCAAAACTAACAATAAAATGTTGAAATTTGACTTCTGTTGTATATTACAAAAGGAGCACAAAGATTTGATTCCTCAAATTCTATAGAAATGGGATAAAGCAAGATTTTACGTTTCGAATTAATATATATAGAAATTTTACTTTTAGGCTAAAGTGAATTCTAATACTGGAGATCCTTTGGATGAACTGGATACTGAAACAAAGAAATGGGTAGCTAGTCTTGGAAGCAAAGCTACTACCATCAGTGAGATTGTCAAGTCTAAAGACCCTGCTGTAAGTTATGTAATTAAATATATTCAAATTATGTAATATTTGAAACTGATAAAATTGATATCTTAATAATAAATAACTTAGTCATAATTTCATAATAAATATTTATATGACACCAGCTAGTTTACAATTTATTTTAAGCCTTTTGTTGAATATTGATTAGATACGATAATAAACTTTGTTTATCAATAAAAAACATTGGATATATTTTATTGTTCCAGGTTTATTCAGCAATAGAAGCAGGACTCGCTCGTGCAAACAAAAAGGCTATCTCTAATGCCCAAAAGATTCAAAAGTTTGCCATTTTACCCGCAGACTTCTCTATGAATACTGGAGAGTTAGGTAAGAAACTTAACTTATACAACTTCCATTTAACATAAAATAAACTTACATTATGTATAATTAGCTACAATTATAATAGATAAATAAAATCGTTCATTTTTTTAATTTCAGGACCAACATTAAAAATAAAGAGGAACATTGTGTACGAAAAGTACAAAGACATAATCGAAGGTTTCTACAAGGACTAATTTAGTTATATATTTAGTTTGTAGGGAAATGGGAGTTGTGAATATATTACAAATTCGTTGCTCAAATAGACATAATAGTGCAATTGTTGAAGATCGGTTGATGTGGTGTAAATATTTTTGTTACCTTATTACATAATATATATAGTTTTCAAATAAAATAATATTTTATTCATTTCTTTATTCCTTAAAAGAATTTGTTTTAATAGTCAATATCTTATTTATTGTACAATAAAATAAAATACAATTTGTTATACATATATTGTAAACATTTAAATGTCAACAGTGATTATACCTATGAAATTGTTATAATATCAATTAAGAGTTACATAAACGATTGTTTTTTTTTTAGATTTTTAGATTTAATTTATCACGATATTAAATCATTTGTCCTACATACTAAATTACATTACTATAAATAAATGTGATATTGTTTTACATAAGAAATAACAGATATAATATAATAAATCAATATGCATTAATTGTATATTAAATTAATGCATATATGTATGTATTTTTAATATTCTAAAATGTAAATTAAGTACATAATTAAGTATATCACTACTAAAAGCAGTGATAGCAAAAATAAAATTTGAAGAAGTTAAGATAATCTTAAATGGAATGCATGTCACATAATATAAAATGTGAATAATAGTCACAGTGTATTGGAATGATGTTTAAGTCTCCATACTATTTTTTTTAATTTGCAAGTTTAAAAATATAATTTCAATTAAAATTCACTTATTACAATAATAATACAACTTGTAGCAGGTAAATTCGAAATTTTTATACTTATTCTACAAACTAAATCCTAAATAATTTTATATGGTAATAATTAGCAAAAGTTAATAGAAAAACTGAATTTTGTTGCAATAAATACAAGGAATGATATATCTTTGATGAAAATTAAATATATATTTTTTAAAAGTAAAAAAATAATTATTTTGTCAAAAGATGAAAATTGTATAGTGAAATAATTTAAAACATGAATTATAGGAATAACAACATTAATTCACACGTACTCAAAATATTGAATCTTGCTAATATTGTAATTTTCATAATATTTATTTGTAGAATACATTATTTCGCACCTGGAACAAAGTCACAATAAATTCAATAAAATGTTTTTTGTTTGTTTACATGACACTAAAATATTCGAGAAAACTTTAACGTGCAATATTTTTAAATTAGTGGGACTCGAAACCTGGTTGCTTGACCTTTACGAATTCTTAGTTTCGTATACTTTTTTGTACTATTAAAACCGGCTGTGACAGATTTACGCTTATTTAATTACTTTAAAGTACTTAAAGGAAGTCTTTTTGAATATAGAACAATTTAAATTCACCTTTCAACGGCCTTAGTGAGCAAAGCAGTAGCAGCACCTGCAGCGGGCCGGCGTCGCTCAGTGCGCGGGGGAGGGCGCGGGCGGCGCGGAGGCGGGCAGCGGCGGCGGCGCGTCCGCCAGCGGCAGCGGCTTGGCCACGCCGATGCGCACCACGCCGCGCGGCGCGCCCTTCAACGCGGCCACTGCTTGCTCCAGACTAGCGTTCTCCAAATTCTAATAAAAAATATTAAATAGAAGTTTAGTGCTTTAGTTTTATAAATACATATTTATTTTATCTTCACAGCTTTGTCTCATATTTATTTCATCTATATAGTTTTAATGCCTCAAAAAAGGCGGAAAGCAGGGACTAAGCAACGGAGTGTCTTAACACTAGGTTCCCTATGGTTCCCGCTTTTCCCTCTGCCTACCCTGCCTCGTGCGGGATAAAGCGTAAAGACATAAAAAAAATAGGTTTGTGCAAAGGTGTTCTTTATGATTCGTATTATTTTCTTGATTAATAAATATACTAACAACTTGATTCTGCCATACATTGTGATCAATAATCATAATCATATTATAAATACACATTTGAAGGACAACCCTTGATAGAACACATTACCTGGTCGTTAACAAACAGTAGCCTATCCCCGGGTATGAGCCTGCCGTCCTGCTGCGCGACCCCGCCGGGTACCAGCGACCTTATCACCACTAAGGTGTGAGATGGACGCAGAGGGTCCTGGTAGTCTAGGATTGAAAAGCCAAGACCGCGCTCTCCTTTTACTAGTTCTGCAATATAATTGGTCCACTTAATTTTGTAAAACAAATCTCTAAATAATGTCTGTTATACAGTAGATATCGTTAACATCTTTTTTACACCTTAGGATCGTTTTTTGTTTTACGTTTTATAATAATTTGTATTATGTTTATAAGATTATATCATAAAACAAAATGAAAATGCCTGTACTGTACTTAATATAGCATAAAAACACTGATACTAATGATCCCCTTGTATCCAACAATGCATTTCTTACATTATATCCATGTTTATCCTGGTCAAAAAATATTCACAGTTTTTTCTCTTATAATTGTCAAATTTTAACTATCCGACACAAGTTAACTATCCGACCTTTAAGAATAAGTTTTGTCACTTATTCAATGCATTTTTCGGTGAGAACGGTGTTTGGGCATCTCGACCTTGTACAGTTCCAGCGACTCAGAACACTCGTCTACAACGTATTACGGTCGCAATGAAGGCTCCCCACAAACTCGTAAAATCTCTTAAAGTCGACAAATGGTGAAAGCGTATCATTACGCTAATGACTTTTATTCGAAAATGGTCTTAACAGCGACACTGGGCAAGGCGGGAAATGTGTTTCGTTTGTATAACTTGACTTATATACTCATACGGGGGAGTCATTATATTAAAATGATTTTCATTGTTGTAGTAGACAAGTCATGGATTTAGATGAAAACATAGAACTTAAAGAATAAGAATAAAAATATTTAAACGTGAATTTTTTATTGCAATAAATCAATAAGTATCCAATAATTTAAACAAATCGTCCAGAACAAGTCCAGGCTAACAACGTCGCAGGCATGTACTAGTCCTTACATAACATTTTTGAATAAGACAAAATAAACTATATTCCTGAAGGTAAAAGAGATAAGGCTCGTTATAAAAGCATTTATGAATCATACAATGTATAAAGTCAGTAATCTGATGAGAAAATCATTAGAATACAATACTATTGAAGATATAACAAATTATAAGGTAAAGTAAATAAACATATACATGTTTATACCTTTGATTAATGATAAGTGAATATTTAAATATGTATTAGGTTAAACAGACAAACAGATTCAAAGTTCAATGTTTTTATAGTACGTCATTATATCAACATTATATTGTTTTCCTGTTTCATTATCTTTGCGTAGGTAATTACCTTTAAAAAAAGATATATCCAAATTATACATTTTGGACACAGCCTAAGACTCTTGATATAATTATAATACTATTTACTTATATATATATATATATATATATATATATATATATATATATATATATATATATATATATATATATATATATATATATATATATATATATATATATATATATATATATATATATATATATATATATACATACATACATATATATATATATATATATATATATATATATATATATATATATATATATATATATATATATATATATATATATATATATATATATATATATATATATATATATATTTACCTATAATTTGAGGTTCCGAAGACCACATAGCAAGTCCGGTGAGAGGCTCGAGAGAGCGCGACCGCACTTTCCCGCCTGCGCCCAAAGCACCTCCCTCTTCCGCACCGGCGCCTGCCAGGCTACCGTCTGATTTCGCCTGATGTATGTAAAAATGTATAAAACGTACAAAGCATTTTAAAAGAAGACTTAAGAGATCGAGTTATTTTTAAATTGTAATAATATTTATGTGCTTTATATTACTGGTTTCAGCGATCTAAAGCGATTCAATCATCACTACATAACTAGTATGTTCAGTCGATGGCAATCTAGGCAACCTCGCTTGTTGCAAAACTACGATATTTTTTACTATATTTAATTTATTAGTATTTTTTAAAATTCTGTCACATTAAGGTGTATTGATTCATTTATCTGATAAATTCAACTTAATCATTGACAAAACAAAAAGGATTTACTATAGGGGATCTTGATTATTTGATATTTAATCTTTCATATCCGTTTTTACACTTGATAATATAGCGATGTAATCTAAAGTGTACTCAAAAAGTGTGGATTAGTAATATCGCAAACTTAATATATATTTTATTGTAATGATACTAAACTTACATAATGAGGTAAAGGACACGTAATATACACTCAAACAGATTTTTGAAAGGTAATGTGACGCCCTAAGACAGCTACAAACTATTTTAGTGAGATAATGATCATCACGATTTGATACCGGTTGAAACATTTTTCACTCTGATAAGACAAAATGCGACATTAAGATATTTTATTCGCCAATTCGCTTATTGTTCACTAGATTCCTTGTATCTCCACCATATTCCGGTACATGAATATAACAGAACAGCTTTTATTATTAATTCGATACTCGGATAGATCGTGGTGTATCTAATAGAACCCTAAATATCCTGAGTCGGGTTTAATTTTTCAACTTATGGTGTCATGACGTGAGGAGCCTTGAATGATTTAAAAATATCAAGTTGTACAATATATGAAAAATAAACCTTCACAATCAATCTTAAGTCTTTAATTTATAAACATTTTTTTTTTTAGCTTCACGCTTTATCCCGCACACGGCAGGGTAGGCAGAGGGAACTGCAGGAACCATATGAACCTAGTGTTAAGACACTCCGTTCCTTAGTCCCTGCTTACTCCGTCCCCACTTTCCGCCGTTTTCGATGCATTGCGTGTTGAGTGGCGGAACTCAACGCCGCGCTTTGCCTTAGTTGCCAGAGCGAAGAAAATGGAAATTGAAAAATCCATCTTCACCGACTGGGGATCGAACCCAAAAACCGTCGCGTTAGCCGCGTTACAGGCCGACGTTGCGCCTCTGCGCCACGACGGTCCTCATTTATAAACATTAAATTCAATAAAACGGTTGCCTATAAGTATGGTGTGTCAATGGTGATTCTTTAATAAAATAAAGATAAAATCCAAAGAAAGATAAAATGTATTTATTTTTCTTTTGACATATACGTCATTAAGTGTGATAAATAGCTCAGGTGAACGGAAAAACTTTTTTTAGATTTTCAATCAAGATAACTTTTGTAGATCGCGTCTATATATGATATCGTTTCACTAACTTTTACTTTTTTGCCTCACGAGAACAGAGTAGGTAATTATTAGTAAATCAAAGAGACTATCGATACAATGAACGACAAAGTTTGTCTTCAATATCGATGGTAGAAATATCTGTACCGGTACAGTGAAACAATTGAATTATTATGTCTTTGTACTTTTTTCTCGTCTTGGTAAGATAATTTACAAGGTTTAGTTTAGCTAAATAACAAACCATTTAACACAGGTGGTTTGGTTTTTTCGTTATGAAAAAAGTTTAAACTTTTTTTACTTTATATTTTTTAGTATCATCTATGAATTCATAAAATTATAAAGAGTAATTTTTAAATCAGCAAAAGTACGCAAGATATGTGACGATAGCACGATATGTATTTTGCTATTTATCATTATTACGTATAAACGTAACAAACAATTAAATTAATAATTAATGGTTTGCGTGTTACTCTAAAATAAAATCACTTATTGTGTAGTATCTATATAAAAAACATACATTGTGGCATAAGAACAAGTAACAAAGAAATAATACAAAAATGAGTATCGTTTCTGGGTTCGATTGCCAGTCGAAGATGGATTTTTCTATTTTTTTCTTCGTTCTTTTTCGGCAACTAGGCAAAGCGCGGCGTTGAGTTCCGCCACTGAACACGCAATGCCTCGAAAAAGGGGGAAAGCGGGGACGGAGAGAGTAGAGACGAAGCAACGAAGTGTTTTAATACTACGTTCAAATGGTTCCTGTAATTCCCTCTGCCTACCCCGCAATATGCGGGATAAAGTTAAAAAAAAAAAAATCTAAACTGTTATAATAAAAAAAGATATATTACTTACCGTACTGTAGTCCAGCTAACTAACTGACCAGGTTCTAATATATCTAGATGATTCTGAACAAACATGCAAGATGCCAACCAATCAGCCGAGTTGAACTCATAAGGACTGTTCCAACCCAATGGACCAAATTTACGTCTCTCTTGTACAACAGTGTGAAGGAAAGATATCGTGTAAATAAGTGGTAAATAAAATGGAAAAGGAGGAAAGCGGGGCGAAGAAAGCAGGGACTAAGCAACGAAGTCTCTTAACATTAGGTTCCTAAAGTTCCTGCAGTTCCCTCTGCTTACCCTGCCACGTGCGGGATAAAGCGTGTAAGTTACAAATAAAGACGTAGTAGTCGCCGGGCCTCACCTTGACGAGCGTGGCAGCGGGCGGCGCCAGGTCGAGGGCGGAGGGCCGCGGCCGTGCGCATACCATGCACACCTCGCTGGACAGCTCCTTGAGGATCGACACCACCTCCAGGTGGTTCATGCCCAGCAGCCGGTGGCCATTCACCTCTGATGTGATAAATTAAAATAGCTCACTCCCCTACTATATCTAGTAGTTACACTTAGTACGAGACGAGCACTTAAATAATTATTCGAATTTTCTGAAATCATTTATATAATTAAGATTATCGAATAATTATTTATATTAGGGTGCACGCAATAACAATATGGTTATAAATTTTAATGCTTACAATAGGCTTGTTTCCACTGAGAATATACTTGATAGATTTTTATTTCTATAATATGAACATGATGTTTACTTATCAAAAAATACTGTTTTCTATTAAAATATCCATTGATTAATTTTATTTTAATGAAATGAATCGAAAGAAATTAGGGTCTATGTCACGTGACAATGAACGCCAATAAAAAAGCGTGACGTCACGCCGTGCATCTCGCACGCCATCGTTATAGAGATGTTCGCTTAAAAAAATATCGGCATTTTTTTCGATATAATATGTCGTAGTGTTCTATCGATACTTTGTCCAAATATATCGATATTTTCAATATATTGTAAGAAATTTGTTTGTATTTAACTATTCTTACAATATTACATACGTTTCAGATTAATGCAAGTAAAAACAGCTAGGACAAAGAAACGAATTAACTTAATTTATTAAAAATAAAACTTTATACTTAACTACATACTTTTTTCAGCAATGAAAGTAATTAAAAAAAATAGGTAAATTTTAGGTCTACAGTAGTAGATAGGCAGACTGAAGTAAAAATTGGTAGATCTACCAAAATGTAGGTAGACCTGGCATTTGATCGCTGCGCACTGCCCGCACGGAAAATATTTGTCTTTATATCGTTGTCAGTGTTATAGGCTCACCCATTTTCTACCAATACTAACTTACTGGTCAATTTTACACTGGCGGTAACACTGCATAAATAAAGCATCAATATTAAAAGGAGTGGCATGTGATTTTTTCTCACGACATTTGGTATATCTTTTTTTTTTTTTTTTTTTTTTTTAGCTTCACGCTGTATCCCGCACACGGGCAGGGTAGGCAGAGGGAAATGCAGGAACCATACGAACCTAGTGTTAAGACACTCCGTTGCTTAGTCCCTGCTTTTATCCGTCCCCGCTTTCCGCCATTTTCGAGGCATTGCGTGTTGAGAGGCGGAACTCAACGCCGCGCTTTGCCTAGTTTGCCAGAGCGAAGAAAATGGAAATAGAAAAATCCATCTTCCCCGACTGGGGATCGAACCCAGAAACCGTCGCATTACAGGCAGACGTTGCGCCTCTGCGCCACGACATCGAATGAAATATATCGATTGTACATATCGATATTAGTTGACTTGATAATATTGGGTGGAAGTGATATATCGCGTGCATGTATCGATATTTTATGATATATCGATTTATGTCGTTCACCCCTACATTGTTGTTGTTGACGTTTGTCTTGTAAATACAACGCGCTATTTTTTAGATATTTCATTTTCTAGTAATTTTCTTCAAATTGATACAGCAGTTTTTAGTAAATTCGTAGAAGACAATAATATTTAATCATGGAAACAGGATTCGTTAAGGCAAACAGCAGTAATTTGCCCAAAATTGAAGATTCTTTGCGGTGAACAGTGACTTTTGTTCATCAGAATTTATTCAAGTCTTAACCACTGTTTTCTTATTTTTTTATCATTTGGAACGTAAATAAATATTTTTTTGGCATTTTTATGACTGTGCTTTTACAGTGAAACACTGTGCAGTACTTGTAATACGAGGTATTCATTTCTGATGTAAGATAACATAAGAATCTGATAAAACATGGATAAAACTCAACACTGTTACGATGCGATTGCACGGCGTGACGTCACACAAGACGCCATGACAGTTATGTGCGTTTTCGAGACAAATTTAAATACAATTTTTTGAATGCAAAATAAATAAAGAAAATATTATTATTTTTTCAAAATAATTTTTTTTAGGGTTAAATAGATGATAAGGTAAACTGTGAACTCGATTTTAAAATTTTGGAAACTAGCCTATTGAATGTAAATCCAATTTTTTTTTTTTGATATATTAATGTGGTGTATTTCTTTCTCTATTATTTAAAAAATCAAATGAATTTTAATTGTACACACTGTAAATCACATCAATTCATTTAACTACTCAAATAATCGCAAGAACTATTTAAAAAATCGAAATCTCTATGTATAATGAAGTGTGGCATATTGACCGAGCAGCTCGTCGCCGGGGCGGTGCACGCCGGCGCGGCCCACGGGCCCCTCGGGCAGCACGGAGCGCACGTAGTGGTGCGGCCGCACCTCGCGCCCGCCCTCCACGTCCACGGTGCCCTCCAGCGAGATGCCGAGCCCGCCGCCGCCGCGCACCACCACGCCCACCACGATCTCCACCTCGTCGCCTGTTCGCAATAATCACAATCTATCAACTGGAAACTGAGATTTTTTATGTATTCACGCTTTATCTCGCACATGGCAAAATTCATCTGGGAACATATATTGATATCTTAATAATATACCTAATATGGACTGCCATTTTCTTTTAATAGCGTCTTTTTGTTCCTGCGTACGAGGCATTTCAAATTGCGGCGCAGGACGAGGCGCAGGCGGCGGCGGCGGGCTACGTGGCGGAGACGGCTGGCTTTCTTCCACGTTCGTTTCGGTACTGCTATATTTTTAATAGTTAATTAATTTTCAGTTATATAATTATTTAAATTTTAATTAAATTAATTATTTTCAATTCATACATTTTATGGACAAAAAGCATATATCAATATAGCTGTATGTATTTAAAATATACATTTTAAAATTGTGAACAGTTTATAATTATAATATACGTAAAATATCTATATACAGTAACAACTCGGTTATCCAATTATACGGATGTCGCTCAGTTATGCGGATTTGCGATCTGTATCACCCCTTCTGCGCTCTGTTTATCAATTATATTTAAAGAAATTTATGGACTAGTGTATGTGATAGTTGGCTAGTTGTTATATATATATAGATGTTAAAAGCCGATTAGATTATGTATAGAGATAAATGGATAGATCAAGATTACTCAATTTTATCTATATGTATGTTTTTTCAAATATCCTAATTTTCGCTGTTCTATGTCTTGCAACAAAAATAAGTCCTAGTGTGTGTTACTAGAGTGCCTACTGTGGTAAGTTTCCCTTATACAATAAAGATTAAAAGTATCAAAACACTCACTTGGGAGATAAATGCGTCATTTGTATATCGTGGTCGGCGCCGGGCTCCGGGCGGTGCATGTGCAGGAAGGGGTTGTGCGCGGCGGCGGCGGCTGCAGCGGCGGCCGCACTCTCGCCTGCCGCTATCGCCTGCTGCAGCTGCTCGAACTTGGGGCCGCGAAGATATCTGCACAGTACATTAAGACATGTTGTTAAAAATCTAATAGAATCAGGCTTTACCTCGCGAAAGTCCATCCAAACTTAGAAAGGAACTAATATGTACCTACTTCCGCTATACAGTAGTAGTCACTCAAAAAGGTCAACGCCCGTCCTCCTGCTGATAAATGCCCGTGCAGTAAGCAATGCGAAACACAATTACCACCACAATTACAGTTAAGAGTAGATCTCTATAGGTGTTTAAACCCTCAACAAGGCATCGTTAGGAGATGATAGACTAACTTTTCGTTGTACATAATACATTTTGTGTCTTTAAACATTATCTCTCTCTTTAAACTCTCTATATTTTCGTTAATAGAACACTTCAATATATCAGAGTAACAAATTCATCTTCATCATATCATCTATATAGACTAGAATATTTGTTAGTACCTCTCGAGCTCGAGCGTGACGACGCTGCCGCTCTGCTTGAGCGCGTCGACGGCGCGCTGGTTGGACTTGCCGGCGAGCGACACGCCGTCCACCGCCACGATGCGGTCGTTGACCCGCACGGCGCCGCTCGCCGCCGCCGCGCTGCCCGGCGTCACCGACTTCACGAATATGCCCGACAGCTCCTCCTTCTCGCACACGTAGCCTGGAAAATGTTTATTTATAAACATGTTAATCTATAAAAATACCGATAGAATTGAAAAATTACTTTTTACACTACTTTTATTCAGGAACGTGCAAGGATTATACTGCATGTAAATCGTTTCTTATTTAACACGTCAATGAGGACAGCATATGGATGTCTTATATAGAGAAAAAGAAAATCGTTACTGAGTGATTGACACCGAGTATTGAAAGCTGAAATTTAAAATCGAGTAAATTATACGAGACGAGAAGTATATTATAAAAATATAGTGCCCACCTGCTATTGTAATTCCTAAACCATTTTCGTCTTTCTTCAATTGTACTGTGAATCTATCAACTTCTGGTGACTCTGCTTCTGTAAATAAATAAATAAATAATCAAATATAATATTTATATTTTTTTAAATATAAACTGTCTGTATTGAATACTAATTGAGTCAAATAATTTACTTACATATACATTATTTATATATGTTATAACTTTAAAATATAAAACAGCTGTCTAATTTTTACTACAATAATGATAAAACATTCTTAACACAATTTATTTAGATATTTTTAACAATAAATTGTAAATATGTTTTAAGCAATTACCAGCATCGGGTGGCGGAGTAATGGATGTGTCAAATACAAATCTCGATACATTCGAATTCAATGTGACGGGTGTCGGTTGCGTGTGGAATACTTGTTCAAAGCCGGCCTCTATGAGATATCGATCCAACGCTTCTGGGCTTGATAAGAGCCTATATTAAAAAATATATTAATTTTAATTGTATTATAATTTTAAAGGCGTTTTTATTTAATACAAGCATTATTTGGATGATATTAATTACACACTAAAAACCTAACTGTAAGGTAACATTAGATATTCGAATTAAATTCCCCATTAAGTCCGTTCAGTCTTTTTAAACATGTATAATAATAGTCTAATATTTGAAAAATCCAAAGAAATATATATAAAAATTTAATTTAAATGCATTATATAATGTGACAAAAATAAACTGTCAAGTCATATTTCGATACAATTTTTCAGTCTACATTTTATGCTAGGCTTACTTCATACTATTTCATTATAGTACAAATGTTGGTAGGAAATATATAGATGTATGTCCGAGTGAGATATAATACTGATAGTGTGTATATAAGCGCAATGCTTGTTTAATTTTACAATTGTGATATTTTAATTCTGCGATTCAACATGAAATAAGTAAGATCTGTGATCTTATTTTATTAGTTTTCGACACCAGAGTGGCGAGTACCTGGCGGGCACGACGGGCGCGTCGGAGGCGTGCACGGCGGCGGGGTCGACGGCGCGCGCCACCACCAGGCGCACGCGCGACCCCGACGCGCGCAGCACGCCCGCCACCTGCTCCGACCCCATCTCCATTAGGCTCACCTGGCGAATTGCATTATAATTACATCTTATGCCGCGTTACTACGTTCGGATAAGCAGTCGTTCGGTTGAGTGACATTCGGGTAACCGACGCTCGCAGCGCTTTATTATTATTATTTTATAAAAGATTATCAATAAGTCACATCCATAGAATAATAAGACACATATCAAGTCACTAACTGAGTATAGCTACTTGAAATTGAAAACATCACTAAATTGCTACTAGAACAAAAAATAGCATGATTATATTTTTTGTAATCCGAAAAAAAGAGTTTTTGTTTCTTACAATCTCTGAGAAAATTGTCTCTTATTAGCGTCATAAAATTTAATAAATATGAAAAATAACGTACATCTCCAATTTGTAGTATATGATCTCCCGATTTAAGTCTTCCATCACGGTCTGCAACTCCTCCTGCTAATATGGTTTTAACAATAACCCCGCTGGTTCTTGCACCAATGATACCTAAAATAAAATTCAATTACATAATATGTACTAAGTTTTAAATTAATATATATTAAGTTTCAAATACATTAATATGTCTTCTTACCAAATCCAAGTCCAGTGCCATCATTAACTAAATTTATTATTTCAACTTGAGCCCAATCTCCTGCTACTATATTGGTTGAACCTAACACAAGGGAGTCATCATTGCGAGACATTTCAAGAATACCTCGATTCTGGAAAATTATTTAAACTTTATTTAAAAATAATTTATTTTGCATTGTAAGAGAATAAAGCTATTGTAATATAAGTAAACGTTATAATAAATAACATTTACTTAAGAATTTTATTACAGAAAATCTTATGAAAAAATAATAGTCTAAGTGACCTTTATGTAATATGTGTAATTAAGAATATCTTTATTATAAGGATTACAAGTGCTACAATAAAAAATATATCTTTGTTGTTTAAAGTCAAGCAAATTTTATTGAAAGTAAGCTGCAAGCTATATTTTTTAAACATTAAATATGTTAATACTAGTTCTCGAAGACTAATGCCTCAGACCTGAGTCGAGGCAAATCATTGGGAACTTTTCTTTTTTTTATATATATATATGAATTGTTCTTTGTTTTATTTCACACAAAGCACAATAATCTGAGAGAATCTTATATTTAGGGAATAATAAGTAGATAAGTAGAGACTGCATTCTACATTTTCTATTCCAATTAAGACAATGTGAGTAAAGCGAATCAATGTCAGTTTGTTTTATTTAAATGAGAAAGCACAATGGTCTCCTCTGTTGATACTTTGAAATTAGTCAAACCTGCTTTGGAGACATGTTTGAGTTAACAGATGCAGAATCCAAGCCCAAAATGCGTTCATTGTCTGATCCAGAACCAAATTCTAAACTATGGGGAGGTGACACTTGGGGTACTCTCTGTTCTTCTTCCCCTTCGTGAGTACCATATAGGTTTCTAGCTTGCAAAGCTAAATCACCTGTAAGAAATGTGCATCAAATTTAACATTTTTAAGGATCTCATATTCTAGAGCTCACAAGTAATTAAATAAGTAGTAATTTTATAATTTTGTAAAAAATATGTAAATGAAAATGTAAGCAAATGATAGAATACAAAGAAGTTTTTTTTTTCGGTTTTAATTTGCAATCAGTGCTTTCACTTTTAGCAAATGTGATGTGCAAGATATTAGTGATGAGTGTGTCCTCCAGTGAGGGCTCTACCCTTATGATTTTACAAGATATCTTTTCTTTTGAGTCTCTTTATATAACTTCGCACAATAAGCTGCTGTGCTAGGGCATTGGGGTGGGCCTCCAGCCTCTCCTTGTATCTGGTTGTGGTGTTAACAATTTCTTGCTTTACTGTTGGCATCTCCAGGTGTTCATGGACTTCAGCATTAGTTACGTACCACGACCCATTACTAATTGCTCTAAGAATCATGTTTTGCATTCTTTGAATGCGTAGGATACAAGAATTGCTTGCACTGCCCCATAATTGTAGGCGGTACATCCATATAGGCTTTGGAACAGATTTGTATATGAGCAGTTTGTTATCTAATGATAGCTTGCTGTTCAGACCCAGTAGCCACAGCAGGCTTTTATATTTTATGTTTAGTTCTTCCCGTTTCTTTCTAATATGTTCATTCCATGTTAATTGCCAGTCGAGATGACTACAGAGACATCATACACAGTCTGAATGTGGTAGGGTTGTGTTCTCAAGTTTCACTGGAGGGCAGCTCTCTTTACACAGTGTGAAAGTCACTTGCACCGATTTTGTAGTGCTGGCTTTAATTCACCATTTTTGGAATACAAAGAAGTGACAAATTAATTGGGTTAAAATAAATTTCATTACTGAATAAAATATTTAATACTTTATAAGAACTACTATGAATAAATGTGTATTAATTGGTATAATTATATTTTAATACAGTACCAGCAGGAGTAATATCAAAATCCCCAGGTAATATTGAAGGATGGTGGGCCACTTGAGTAGAAAGCATACCAACAGAGTCATGTAACGTAGCAATACTTTTAAGTATTGGGCTATCCAGAAGGTTTATAAGAAGATTCAAGTCATCGTTTGTTGCAGCCTGGAAATTAGAATATATTGTCATGAAAAACTTTCATTAAATGTTTAACAATAAAAATTAAATCAATATTATCAATGATATCACTACTATTTATTCTATACAACTTTCAAGTGATAAAACTTAACTTTATGCTTTGTTGCACCTGACCAAGTAAAGAGAATGTTATATTATAATAATAAGTATAATATGTTATATTATAATTTTTTTTTTAAGTGTTCTAATTCTTCCATACGATGTAGACATGTCTTCTCTGTACCATTATGTAAAAGAAATTATACAAAAAATCGTTTTCTCGTAAGAGCTTGTACTAACTATAACACATTGTTTAACAGTGTTGATATTTTAAATGACAATATTTTAACATTTTCTCATTGTTTGAAAAAGCTCATATAGTTACATTTAAGATGTTTGTTTTTCTTTGTCATACTTAAATTTACTTCGAAATGTTTAAATTCTGATAATTATAAGGATTATTTTTTTTTTATGTTCAAACTGTTCAAAAGTGGAAACTTTGTTGGCTTATGTAATTATTTTTATATGTGTAAACTAATACTGATGTGTATATGCTGTTTGTTTCCCAATAAATAAATAAATAAATAAGTATAATTAACAATAATATTATATTATGCTATGTTTAACTATGTTAAGATAACAACAACTATTCAAACTTAAACAATAATATGAGCTACAACAATTTAGCTTAATTTACACAATAATATTTACTAAAGTACTAATATCATGCAATATCTATAAACTTAGTAATATTAGTTTAATTTAGTCATGTAAAAACCTGTAAGCTTATTTTTTTATAAATGTACTCATCATCTATCTTCATCTATCTTCTATACATTTAAATATAATTTAGCAATAAAGTCATCACCCATATATAACACATTTTGTAATACTACATATATAGTGTATATAGTAAAAGAATTAAGTATTCAAAAAGTAACAAACCTTTAATTTCGGATCATCACTTTGATCTACAGCAGCTTTAACACTTTCCAATTGTTGCAAAGCATTAGATATGTTTACACTCAAGTGCATTGTATATACTAAAACAATAAATTTTCAGGTATTACATGTATGTAGTAAATTTTTCCGTATAACTTTCTGTATTCATAAGTATTTCTGCTTTTTCATTATTTTAAAAAATATTTTATTTAAATATTAGATAAGTCTAACTTACCTTAAAATACTATTTGTCTGTTACTTAAAATGGTCTTTCAATTAAAAATATTAAAAAATAATTAAGGATATTTGTATAATAAAAATTGTTGTCAAGAAATCTAATACCAACAAATAACTTTAGTTGTCACCTATTTAGGAATGTCATTGATCTACGATTATATTTTATAAATATGCTACAGATAAAAAAATACTTCTTTAATTTGTAGATACGAATATTTTACGATACGATACGAAAGTACGAATATTTTTTAAAATTGATAAATTTAATTTATAAATTTAGTATTTAGCTAAAAAAACGACTACATGGTTTTTGTACCTATATTCACTAATAGTAGTTTTATACAATAAACTTAAAACATGTTTTTGTTACATGCTTATCTGTAACTGTACTTATTTTTTATTATTAGTCTACACTATTTTGAATCTCAAATAATTTGTTTTGCCTATCCACAGTCAAAAGTAACTTAATAAGTAACTGTAATATTAATTTCAAAAATCACTATCATCTGGCGCGTAACAGATCTAATTTAACTCAAGAGTAGGGACAATTTTAGCAAACGAATTCTAACGAACTCTATATAGATCGGTGATTCTGAAAAAATTGCAATGAATAGTTGGAAAAATATGGTTATTGATTTATCGAACTCTTTTACATTAGCTGAACATTATGCTCTAGCTGATACTATTATTGAAATTGACAGTGATGAATCCCTGGACTCGACTTTAGAAGTTACGAATACAGAAAAATCAAACGGAAAACCATCTAAAAAAAAGAAAAAGGACACCAGTCCTGTAAGTCAGATTGATTTATTTTTTTTTGTTTTAAATATTATAATAGTATAAATCATATCGAATTCAATATATCTATAATATGATTTATATTGTTTATAGATTATGAACAAAAATATTAATTAATAGTAGGTAGTTTTAAAACTTTGAAACCTAAATTTTCCAATATATTTTTTTCCAATCGTTTTGTATCTTATTCTGGATTTATATTCTAATTCTATGAGTAAGATAAGGAAAATTTGGAGATATATGCATATGAGAAATATTATTCATTCTGTACCAGGTTGCTGTATAAGGAAACTATATTTATTTACAACTATATTTACTTGTGATTTATAATATTTACAAATGATGTTTTTGCCACAAAGATTCTACTAGTATTATAACTAGAGAAAAATCAGGCGGTAGCTCAGACTCCACTACTTTTAAAAGTATTGTAGTTATTGACTTGACAAAAAATAATACAAATTATGATGTTGTACATTATTTCAATAGAATGACCAATATGTATGAAATTTGTAACTTTAATCCTTTTCTAATTATTTACATCTGTTCTATTTTTATGTTTCAGAAATCTCAAGTTCCACCAAAAAGATTAAGGAATGACAAAAATAAAGTATCAAGCAAATTTGGAGAGTGCGCTATTTGTTGGGATGAATTAGGTATTAATCCATTAGCTTCAACAAAATGTGGACATGTTTACTGCCTTAAATGTCTTGAAAAATCACTACAAATTGAAAAGAGATGCCCCACATGCCGATGTAGTCTTAAAGGAAAATTAGCATATCATCCACTATATCTAAATAGATAAGTGTACTTTTAAAAGTATAAGTATACTTTAAAAAGAAAGGCAGGTTGTACTTTCTAATTCTAAAAATATTTTTGACAAGATTGACTGAGAATGAATATTCCATTAGATAATTTGGAATATTTCATCAAATAATGATGAATTAAATAGTCATACTCATTTTTAAGTTATTAGAATTTATAAGATTATTGAAGTGAAATTTCTTTGTGCTATGAAAAATTATAATACAACAATCTGGGATGCTTTAGCAGTGGCGAAAATGACCATTTAACACAATTATAAATAACAATTATTAACTGTTTTAGAGAGAAAGCTAAAATAAAATTAAATATGAGATCAAGTATTAGTTGTCCAAAGAAGTTTCAATTCTGACATGTGCACTATGTATGCACTCAATTTTATATTAATAGTATTTTATATAAAATGTACTTGCTGTAATGTAATCATTAAATAATTATTATTAAGATTATGTAATAAAACTATCAAAAAATAATAATTGTGTATTGCTATGAAACTCCTACAAAAATAGCCTATGGATTTGCTTTACATACTTAAAGTTTAAATTAATTAAATTACACAGTAAACTACCTTATAAACACACTCTATTAGTTATAATTAAACATAGTGTCATACAATTGTGCACCAAATTAATTATAAGTTTGTACAATAAATAAAATACAACTTGTCTACTTTCATTTCATGTCAGGTTATTTTTTAATAATTTTAATAATTAAAATAGTTGTCAGATTGTAGTTACCATCATAGGATAAAAAATTCTTGAATAATTATTTAAAAATTATTTGAAATGTTTCCATAAATTTTAATCAGAATGATAAGGCACTATGCATTTTCAACAAATGATTTTAAGTAAACATTAAACAATCAAATAACAGATAAACTGAAAAATAAAGTAGTCTAATTTTTTATGTACAAAATATTTTAATAGTAAAAAAACGTTATGTTTAAGATTGTTCGAACTACTACTACTACTATGAATTTACACTGAAGTCTTATCATAGAAACTATGGACTGTTATTTTTATTTTTCATTAAGAATGCCATACCATGCATTCTAAAGTGTTTTTCTAGGTCGTGAGAATTTTCAAACTGATCCCTACAAATTTTACATTGATTTTCTTCAAGAGGAGCTTCATGCTGTTCATTGGTATCGCTGTTAAATTGCTTAGATAAGGCAAGTTCGTTGTAACATTTTTTTCTATCTATGTATTCATTAGCATCTGATATATTGTGTTCTAATAATAAATGCGTAGAGAACGACGGCTTAACAACGAAGCATTGCCCACATTCTAGACACTGGTATGCCATACATGGGTCTCTGTGCGATATAATGTGTTCTTGGAAATGTTTATCGTCATTATATTTAATGTCGCATAATCTGCACCAATTTTTTTCACTGGGTTTACGTGGCTCTATTTTTGATTCTAACGTCAATTTTCTATTTCTTAACCTTTTTTTTGTTTTTATTATTTTCTTTTTATGTTTTATTCTTACTCTATTGTTGTTTTTGTGGTTTAATAATTTATTTGATTCTTTGATTAATGAACTTATATTTTTAATCCTTGTCAGGGACAAAGTTAAATCCAAACAAGTATGGTTTTTATGAAATGTCGCAAAATGACTTTTGATCGTTTCCCATTCATCAATAATATTTACTTTGCAAATACCGCATTTTATTTCTTTTTTTTCTATTATATTAGATGATGGATTTTTCTCATTATTATTATAAGAGCATTTATATGGGCATGCGTTTGGTAATATTTTAATATTTTCTAATCGACATTTGTATATAAAGTTCCTAAGACACTTGTCACATCTTTTCACTACACGATATATTCCTTTAGATACACTTTTAGTATCCGGCTCATGTACAAATTTTAATAAAGTGTCTTTACATGCCCCATGAGTATCTATGTGGTGCTTTATTAATTGACGAATCATATTATATGAAATATTACAAATTAAACATGGGTAAATTTGGCTACCAGTCTCTTCAGTTGTTTTTTTATAATGTTCATTTAAATGTGCATAGTTACTTTCCTTTTTAGGTATCATGATATTGCATATCTCACATTGATAAAGAATTTCAATTTTCTCATCACCAAAAACACAAGGCGAATGTCTTTTATTTATTTTTCTATTGCGCCATACAACTAAACATTTTGTACATTTGTATGTTGTTTTGATATGACTTTTAATATGTTGTCTATATTCATTGGGATGAAAAATTCCTTTACAATTTATTTGCCTACATTGCACTCTTGTAGTTGCTCTGATCATTCTAAACCCTTCACAATCATGAAAATATGGATATTTTACATTTTTACTAGATAAATTAATACCACATTCAGGGCAAAAGTAGGGAGAAATCTTTAAATGTATCCTTATATGAGCCCTTAACATACAAGTGTTCGGTACTGTAAATAAACATACAGGGCACATATACACTTTATTTGTGTATCTCATATAGTGCTTTGCTCTATCCATTTGTATTGATCCAGTTGAATCAATTACTTCATCACATTCAAAGCAGATATCATTTTTTGTAGGTTCTAGTCTAATATTATCATTGATGGTTGTTTCTGGAACTGTCCAATTTATTTCTTCAATTGGTAGAGGCTCTAATTTTAGATCACTTACATTTATTGTAGCAGTTTTAAATGCATGGGACCTGATGTGGGATAATAATTTGCATCTATTGTTAAAAATAATGACATTACTACAATGCCTACATAAATATGTTATTTGCAAGGATTTTCTGTTAATGTGGTAATTATAACTAGATTCCAGCAAAAATCTGTAAAAAAATAATATTATTAAATATATTGCTATGTTAACAATAAATTAATTAAAATTTTAGTTACATACTTATCACCACAATCAGTACATGGAAAAATTTTATGACCATCAATTGGTATGGGAATAGTGTAATTTGGCAAAGCTTTTGTAAATAATATATTTTTTATAGTCAGCTTATCTTCAATTACATCTGAAGCCATTTGTACCTGAAATATGTATACAAGACATTATATATGTGTTAATTTCATATTATTAAAATGTTAATGCTATATAAACAAAAATAATAGCAGCACAAATTTGTTATCTTTACACTTTTGCACACATACATACACTAAAATGACTACTAGTATGGTTGTCTAATAATGATAGAATATGTTCACAATCTCACAATATAAGTAGAGAGGCCAATAAATTAAGAACTTACGTTATATAATTATTGAAATTATACACAATTATAATTTTCATTTACATTTAGTTAGTGCTATAATATATTTTGTATGACAGATATTAGAGGAACCTTTGAGGTATCGCCATTACAAAAAATTCTATAGTGTTACCAGATTATAATTATTTAAGTGCTTTAAAAACTTGAATTATTAATTCTAATATGTATTATTTTCCTTGTTTCAATAACATTTGAAAATTCAAATAGAAGATGATAATTTGTCAACATACTATTAAAAGTTAGTTTATATGATAAAACACATGAAAGTAATATGGGAAATAATATACTATAAAGATAATCCAGTTTTATGTGTAGGTATATAATGTATTTTCTTTTTTTAAATTGAATATTATTGTTAATATAAACTCAAATAACTAACTTAAACCACTCTGCCACATATAAATTGAAAAAATATTGTGTATAATTTTTTTTCTTTAAATGTGAAAATAATAAAATATAGTTATATATTAAATAATATAATATAGTTATATTCAAGTAGAAATTAGTCATTATGCCACATAAGAAAGTAATAAGATCAATTTTATGTTAGTTTTATGTGCATGCAAAAGTAAGTTCAATTTAAAATACACATCAGTAATCAATTATAAAAATAAACTCCAATTCATACCATTATATTTATTATAAAAAAGTCATTTACACATATTATGTTCATAACATAATTGTTCATATAAAAAATAGGTTATCAAAATATTAGAAAAAAATATATCAATATTTTTATTATTAAATATCTATCAGAAAATTTATTGGTTATTCAACATTGGCATTAGCAATATTATTATCCTTTTCAAGAAAAAAATTCAACAACTCTTTTTCATATTTATCTCTTTTAAAATAATGTATAATGTCAGATCTTTCAATAAATTTATTTTCATCAACAATTGTTTTATAGATTCGTTTATTTTCAAGCATATCTTCATCATTAGGAAGTAAAGATAAATATGTAGCAACTCCTTTTGCAGCATCTTCTAGCCTGTCCATATGATAATAGGATATTTGTAAATAATTTAATACATCAGCTAAAAATTCTATGCCTGTTTTATACAATGGATTCAATTTATCTTGACATCTTTGCCTGCATGTGAGAACAGGAAGTATATTATTTGAAATAGTTATCATAAACTCAGAAGACCATTCTTGTTCTGGTTGATGTTCACAATCAGCACGGCAAAAGTTTTCCCATGTAAGATAATGTGTCAAAGTTTCTTCCATATTAGCAATTGTTTCACCCCATTTGTTTTTGTCATATGCTTGCAAGCCAAGTTTATATAAAATTTGATAGTCTTCACTTTCTAGATCATTAACTTCTTTAACATTAACTTCTGGTTGTTCAATATAATACTCTACATTTCTTTGCATCCTTTTATCATCAGTATTTGCTACAAAG
This sequence comes from Dione vanillae, assembly GCA_037178615.1. NCBI lineage: Eukaryota > Metazoa > Arthropoda > Insecta > Lepidoptera > Nymphalidae > Dione > Dione vanillae. The sequence goes on along the minus strand of JAZFAU010000059.1, from coordinate 3,754,380 downwards.
TATGTGTAAGCAGCTGAAGCAGCTTTATGTAAAGCATTTTTTTGGTAATAGCATAAATGTAAATAGGCATAGGGTTTTTTTTGTTTCATATTAGTTAATACTGTATCAGAAACATTACTTAGCAGTTTAGCATCTCCAAAGCCTCCTTGTTGACATAGAGTTAAGCAATCTTTCATATTAAGAAAAAATTCAAATATTTTCAGTTCTTCAATATTTTCCGTGAATCCACGTATGTGATTCTCCGATTTGCACTTAAGTCTACAGTTGATTATGATTGATTTATAAACTTTGTATAAATGGAGACTTCCTTCAAACTGTAGAATACATTCTGACCATCGTTCTTTTGAATATGCATCTACACCTTTATTGTAAACTGTATCCAATGATGAAAATTTTACACACCCACATGTTAAAATTACACTTAATATGATGCTATACATAAAAAAATTATGAGACATTGTAAATATAAACACAATGCTCTTGATTACTTATATATATGAAAGAATCTTAAAATAATAATTGTTCTAGTATGAAAATTCAATCAACTTTTAATATGAACACGATACTGTAGACCAATGAACTTATGACCTATATCTATTTTAAGATTAAAAATAACTGTCACTCTCATTCATCAAAACATCATATTAATTTCAATCATTATGTAGACAACAGTGACAAAAAATAGCTGATTACCATTAATTTTGGTAGAAAATAATGTTATGTTATTATTTGTATTAATTGCTAAAATGTTTTTCTTCTTTTCTTTCATGATAATTTTCTTATGAACTTTAACTGTTATATTTACTTTTCTATATGAAAATAAAATTATGAAAAATAATTCCGCGTTATTGCTAAATATTTATTTTTTAAAAGACAAGTTGGTTTGATGGATGGTTGTGCTGATCACAGAAATATGAATTTGGAATTCAAAATCACGATAAAAATAACTAATACACTCATTGTTACTGGTTAAATTATTAAAATATATGTTTACGTATAGTTCTTAAATAATTTTGAAAGCTATTTATAGTAAAAATGTATAGTATCAAAATTGTTAAGCAATTTAAATTGCGCGGGACGTTAACTATATGGGAAGATTTTTAATCTGTGGCTTAGATGATATAATAAATTTACTAAAATAATATTCAAGTTATTTTTTTATATATTTTGGTGATTATTTGAAATTGAAAATTTACAAGACAAAAGGACAACTAGGGATAAACCATCATAAATGATTTAAGTTTTCCTAAATATGTTACATTACATTTATATATTCAAAAGACAATGTGGCAACATTATTACCATTTTGTTTATTTTTAGGTAACTTACTCAGCATATGGTTAGCAACTATATAAACATTTCGCTTTTCCATTTCTCGCTTCGACTTATGCCGCATGCAATAGACTTAGAGAAAATCTCTAAGTCTATTGCTGTTCAGTTCATTGGTATAGTTAAAATATTAACTAATTTTTTTTCTCGTACCTTGTCCATCATAAGGGTCCTATCACGAACTGCACTCACTCATTTTACCGGCTTTATTATTCGTTTGTTGGTTGTTATACGTCTCTGTTCTCTTGCTGTACTGAGAGACATATCGTCGCTAGTATTGAATGCTATATAACTTTTTTGATACCACCCTTTTTTGACACCAGATTAGCAGCGAATTCTGTTCCTGCTGCCTCTTCACAAACTTAGCAAAATTTTTCCTTGACGTTACCCCATATTACCAAATAACTTCCATTATGATTTTAGATCAAATTAATTTGAATCGAAGTAAGATCGAATTTGTACTATCATTATAATTGAGGAGTCTCAGATATTGCTTTGGTTTTAGTTTCATGTATGAAGACAAAAATCAATTAAATTGTAGACAAGTTTATTAAAACATTTGATTTTAAATTTATTATGTCAATAATATTTCACGTGTTACTAATATTATTAATTTGTAGTTGTATATATAAAAAAGCTATTTTATAATTTTTTAATACATAATATATACACAAATACTTATAAATACATGTTGGACAGCATACCATTTATTTTCATTTTAATATAGAATACACTGTTAAAGCTAGACACAAATCGCAATATGATAAATAACGCAAACAAAATTTGAAGTTGGTTCACGTGTTTACAGGAAATCTACGCCATAAGAACAAATGTGACGCCGTCTTGCAAAAAGAAACGTTTTAACCGGATTGGTCAATCCAAGTCCCGACTGTTTGAAGTCACGCGACGAAGTATAAAAGTTTATATTTTTATTTAATGATTTTAGGATACGTAAGTAACTATTTACATGTTATTTTGCGTCCCGTAACGCATTTTGAACCTATATTGTACGGATATCAACAATTAATCGTTTATTATTCACATAATCAAATAGCCTATTTTATGTAGTTATTATATATGCGGTAGTGATGTAATGCACATTTTGATAATATATTAAAAGCTTTGGCGGTTGACTATATTGAAGTTACAGATCGATTCATCGATCGAAATCAATCGATCGAACAATCCTATACATCACTATCAATATGTATTAGTTTTGACAGCTAAATTTTAAATTTGATTGCCTATAAATATTTCTTGCAATTCGTTTATTTTTTGATTTTATTCAAAGTATTTAAATATGAATTATAATAATAGCGTTTTGGTAGGAAATTGGAGCGAAGAAAGACTTAAAAATGAGGTATTTGTAGTGTAAATTATATATATTTTTTATTCCTTTGATATAAATATAAAAATCTTAAAAATATAAATCCTAAATATTTTATATTACATAAAAGTCATGCTTATTGTATTTTACTTACGAGAATGTGGTGGTTGTTTTATCTAAAATTTTCTCATGGACATTTTTAAAATGATTTTGTCTGTATATTTTAACCTAACGGTAAGTTGGTTACAATAACAAAAAATATTTTGATACATTTCGTATATTTCCATTTTCTTGAGTTTCTCTCAAATCTTGCAACTTAAAATTTTTTTAAATATAACAATACGAACTCACGCCTCTTGGAAATTATCGCAAGTGCTTTGAGTACCAAGCTATATGTTCTCATCCAGTAACGTCGAATAATTTGTGCTTTAAAGTAATGCTAAATTACTGCAGAGATTTTTAATACTACAAATTAGAGGATATATTTTTATTTGATATTACAAATTAGAGAAAGAGGATTGTTTTCAATATATCTATAATAGATGGCATATTCAAATTTAGCGTAAAAACGCGTATAGAATAACACAGACACAGTCTAGTTAGTCCAATTCTGTAAGTTGAATTCTACTCGAGCGATTTCAGAGTTCACTCTTAGATTCTAGAGAAGAATCTCACTGGCTTATTTATACAAAAGTGACCAAACCTAGAGCTTTTGTAATGCGGCACTCTTGCCTGTGGTAGTGTCTCGAACACGGGACTGGGGTCAGAGATATACTCATGTCAGAGATAGTCCCAGTCTTTAGCCGATCAAAGTGACCGGTTTATTTTTAACTGCTGCCTTAGCAGTTAAAATTAAACCTAAAAGTAAAACCTGGTGATAGTGCCATTAAATATATTTCGATATGATGACATGATTAGAAACCGTTTTATAATTCAAATACTGCTAATATAGAGAGCTATTGATGTTTGGTAATTCGAGGTATTCCCGTGAAGAGGATACAATTGAGATCCTTACAAACTGATTTTTTTTTAGCTTCACGCTTTATCCCGCAGGGTATATTGCAGGGTAGGCAGAGGGAACTGCAGGAAATATATGTGCCTAGTATTAAGACACTCCGTTGCTTAGTTCCTGCTTTCTCCGTCCCCACTTTCCGCCATTTTCGAGGCATTGCGTGTTGAGTGATGGAATTAAACGCCGCGCTTTGCATAGTTTCCAGAGCGAAAAAATGGAAATAGAAAAATCTTCTCCGAGCGGGAATCGAACCCACAAACCGTCGCGTTTACAGGCAGACGCTTACGCCTTTGCGCCACGACGGCCCTTTAACAAATTGATTTGTTCCTATAATACCCTAGACTCAAATGCAATAGATCTTTAGATAGATATTTTCTCTTCATCATTTCCCCAGTCCCTGCTTTCTCCGTCCCCGCTTTCCTCCTTTTTCGAGGAGTTGCGTGTTGAGTGGCGGAACTCAACGCCGCGCTTTGCCTAGTTTCCAGAGCGAAGAAAATGGAAATAGAAAAATCCGTCTTCCGCGTGTGAGAATCGAACCCTCAAACCGTCGCGTTTACAGGCAGACACTTACGCCTCTGCACCACGATGGTCCTCCAGTGGGATCCGCCACCTTGATGGAAGCCAGTTAGCAAGCTGGTCTAAATCGCTTTAACTATTCAGATGAAACTAAACACAACCTGTTATAAGTTTATTCAGTACTGATTCACATTGAAATCTCTGTGGAAGTATTAATTAAAGAAATATATTGAACAAAAACATGTTTTAATGTCATTTTTATAGGATATAACAATGAACTTTATCAATAATTAGAAAGGAATTGTGTAAAAGGTTAAAAATGTGATCCAGCGATAATGTAGTTAATGTAATAATATTAATCTGACCCACGTGTAAATGTAAGACAAAATTTCACTAATTTCAAATCACGTAAAATTAGTTTATGTTGAAAATATATGTAATGTGGAGTCATAAAAAATGCGAGTAACAATTTGCATGGTGTTGAAAATAATCCTCAAGATTCTTTCAAGATGATTTATTAACAAATTAGTTAAGACAGGTTTAAAATTCAGATTTTTAGTCACTTTGGTTATTAAAAATGATTGATGATTATTTATTATTGATTGATTAATTATTCGCCATTATTTGAAATATTCGAAATATACAACATCATAACTTTTTGTCTCATGGCAGATCCACTATTAGAGACAAGACATTATGTAGAATCAAACTATTAATTACGAGGTTGCCAGCAACGTGCGTGTTGGGCTAGCTATATGAAGAGGAGCTCATCACAACGACTGGAATTTGCGACTTAATATATAGGGGCACTTTATAATGTACATTATTCTTCACCTCCGTTGTGTGAAGTCCTCTCTGTATCTAAAGAAAAAAACGGTTCTGTTATATTATTGCCGCCTTAAAACTATATTCTGAAAATAAAACAATGAAAATTCTAGACAGGCCGAGCTTTAAAACTATAGAGATATGTAATATCTACTTACTTGCACAGCGTACGCTTTAACTCTATACCTCGTTCATTAACGTGAATTATTAATAACTTAAAACCATGCCTCTCAGAGAGATATTTTTCCACTGAACTGTAACTTCTGTCAATATCTATGATGATCGTAATGATGTCAAAAAAATATTTAAATTTCGTGTTGAAGACGGGTGATGCGACAGGCGGTCGCTAGTTTATTATACATGAAGCTTTTATTATATATTAAGCTTATTATATATTAAGCTATATTTAACTATCATTACCCTTATTGTTCTAGTATGAATTTAAAATATTTTTACGGAAACGAGATAGAAGAGAATTACTGTTACAACGATCTAGAACATTGTTCAGCAATTTACTTAAAGAGGTATTTATTTTACTATCTACTACTCGTGTTTGTTGCGTCATGTAACAATAATACAATATATTTTTTATTATATTTTTGATATAGCTTATTATAAATAAATGCACTTTTAGAGACCATTGGCAATCAGTGGAACATTTGTTCTTTTTGGATTTAACGTTCAGATAGTAGCAACGGATATGCAAGGTAATTAGGTACATTTTTCTTTGTTGTAACAGATATTCATCATCGATCATCAAATCTAAGAATGAACGCTCCACATTTTTTTCTGTTTTAATATGTGAGAACTAAAAAGATATAAAAAGCCACCGTGACGCATGGACACAGTTCAATTTAGACTTGCAGAGAATTAATAATTTTCATTCTCCTCATTCCGACAAACAGGCAAGGTTGAGTTCCAAACACAAATCACTTAATACCTCGAATGGTGAAAAGTTAGGAGCGGAGTGTCGTGACACACCGGTTCCTTCAACATACGGTTTCCTCTTTTGACGCTATTACTTTAATCGTGTTACAGTGCGAAGCTTCAATAGGTAGAAATTTTAGTGTTTCACTATGCACGAGTTGCTATTTTATATCTATAATAAAATTTTTCAAATATTATTTTTTGCGTCGTATTTACTTGCTTAACTAATGACAAATTTGACTCTCATTGTGGGTCATTTGATCACATAATTTATATCTGCTTGAAAATGCGTTCAAAGGCGTTCATTTTAAGATTAAATTATTTATACATATGTTGGCTTAAAATGTACTAGTTTTATGACATAGTAAGGTATTAGAGGATTATGAATACAAGTAATAAGTAGTAAGAAAGGAGTAATATAGAAAATCTTACCGTCAGTCACTGCTCCTTGCTTACGAGTAATTGTGTGCTAGTGGCGTTGGTCTAGGTCGCACTAAACTTGAAATGACAAAATTTAAATATAAAATTTTCCTCTAAGCACTACAATTCTCCCACTCGTCTAAGTCCACGAATATGAATTATTTTAATGAAAATACATACAAACACTCCATTTGTAACAAAAATGTAAGAGTCTTTATATAATTCAAATTATTTTGCTGTTATATTTATGTATATAGTACTTACATATGTTTACCTTTAAACAGTATTAGAAACAGTATCCATCAGTATTATCTTCTATTCCATCTAAATATAACTTTAAAATATAAAATATAACTTTATTACGCATAGACAATTATATTACCTGTAAGTAATATAAGTATGTATATTATCATTAAACAGAAGAGGCTAGAGAATATTAGTTGTTAATGTTATATTAAACAGTTAAGAAATGTGCTTCGGGTGAGAAGTGTCCGAACAATTTGGCGTTATCCAGTCTGGTCAGTGAAAGGCAGGTAGATTACATGCAAAATATCAACGATGGATGCCTTATGACTTTGTCTCCGATAACCACTCCATGCTGCAGAAATACTTTTGTGATTCTCAGGTAAAACTTTAATAATATTTTATGTATATACACACACAAAGTAATATTTATTATTACTACGCAGACTTATTTGCGTTTGTGATAGCAATAATGTACAATACTAGAGATGGTCAAAACCATATTTACATTAACAAGCTCTTAAAAGTACTTTATTGTTTCATATATCATTACCCTTTACTATATTTGTAATCCACTTAAGTGTACTTTAAAAATAATCGTTTTATTGAAACAGTACAATAGATGAAAATATTCGTGGAGAGAAAATGAATTACGGTGATGAATTTCTTCTAAAAGCTGAAAATTATGGCGATCCACAGGTGATCCATTACTTTTTTGTAATTATTAAAAACACTACCAAGAAAGTCGTACTAATTTTATATTTTTAGAATAGTATAGTCACAGAAAACAACGGAATTCTCAGAAATGCAGAAATATCTACTTATAATTATAATCTTTCAAAAGTAAATAATGGTGCTAGATAAGTATAAACTGATAATCGTGGCAATTAATGACTCACTTCATCCAACTTTATAACTTTGTGCAATGACTTTATGAAATTATGTAAAATGCACCAGTGAAGTATGCATAAAGTTCAGAAATTTTCATACTCTAACCACTCGCATAAGCCACAGTAAAGTTAATGTCAAGAACTCCAAAAATGGAATTTTGTGTTTTCATGGTATTATATATGTTTGTGGTAGTTAAAATAGTTGTTAATATTTTTGTTCTTTGTTATTCATAACATTACTTAATTATTATTATAAGAAATAAAGTTAATATTTACAGTAAAGAAATGTTATGAAAAATATATGTATGTACATATGCTTGTTTATTTAAATTATTCGTGCATTAGGGCGCATTTTCATTGGTCGATAAGTCGGTAGTTAGCCCGAATGCGCGGAGTACCCGCATGCGAGCTAACAACCAATGAAATCCACTGGTCGATAACTCGGTCGATTGAACGTGTGCGGGTGATATCCACATTCGGAATAACGACCTTATCGCATGCATTATAGGAATCACCCGCACCCCGTATGCGGGCCCTGACGACCAGTGAAAACGATAAACACTTTACGGGCCCTATGGCATGCGTTACAGAAATCTCCCGCATCCCGAATGCGGGCCCTATCGACCAATGAAAATGCGCCCTTAGATATTTTATAGATATAGATAGGACCTTTATTTACTAAATTTTAATGGATATTACGATTTTAAAAGATAATCTCAATTTTCATTTAAAGCTCTTATCCCTCAATAAAGGTCTCAAAATTAGCAAGTAAGGCTATATAGACTGTATCTCATATAGGCTAATACGCGTTTTCAAGAAGTATCTACATACTATGTTTATGTAATGTGTATATTTTCTAACAAAAATATTTTATGTTTTTTTTAATCGAATAAAGATGTTTTCCGCATATAGCATACAGACATATAGCAACAGAGTCGACAGAGACGCCCAGGCGGTCGCCATTTTCCGTTGAATTATGAGCGACTGCGTGTTGATTGGTGGAATTCAACGCGCTTTTGTGTTACCAGAGCTAAATTAATTCATTCTCTCCGATTAGCAATCAAACTCCAACCCTCCTGAACAATTTAATATTTAAAAACAATTTAAATTAATCAAAACATTAATAGGCAGCTGCACTGTATGTGCGATATACGCCGGAAGCTGTACCAGGTCCTCAAGACAGAATGCCTTTACGTTTAAGCACAATTAAGGACAGTAATTGTAGGTTTACTACATCACCACTACTGCCACGTGACCGACTTGAAGGCTTAGGAAGTGCTGTCAAGGTAGAAATTGATATTAAACAGTCGACCTACAGTTAGTAAAATATAACACCGAATTTTCGTATAAGACCAACGGCAAATTAGTAAAGTTAATATTCGGTCATGTGGAATTTAAATCTATTTGCAATTCTCATACAGAGAAAACCTTAGCGTGAAGGCATTCATTTGCCTCGACATTGTTGAGAAACTAACAAAAACTACGCTTCGAATTGAACAAGTCTTACTAAAGCTCCATTAACTTATTTTTCTAGTTAATCTATTATGCCTTTTAATCAACAGAAAAGCACAAACAAGCTTTCCTTCCTTCATTCATCCATTCCTTATTTCTTATATGACTTTGCTGATCTGAGAGTTCCACAACATATATTCAGATTTTAATTTTTATATCAGTTATATATTCAACAAAATATTATACTAAATTTTGGAGGGCCTATTACTTTATTTTTTATTTAGTTTAGTTTTATTATTTTCCTATACACACCTGATTTCCTGACCTTTGATTTTAATTTGTGAACGGAAAAATATCGAAACGCTAATACGGTCACAATTTCCTTATTTTACCATTTTGTCACTGGTTCTGTATCAAGTATCATGCATTCATATTACAAGAAAAATGATTAATTTAAATATGTCTAGAAGTTTTCAAGTATAAATAAACAAATAATGAAAATAACAATAAAAATAACATCCTCCAAATTACATATTTCTATTATATATTCTTAAATAATGTAATAATACACTCGATTTATATTTTTATTTGACTTTGCCATAAATAAATAAAAAAAAATATTACATTTATAGACGGGGGCGAAACTTATAATTAAAAACTGTGTCGCGGGCACAAGCTTATGTGTTATGAATCAAAGCTGGATGCAAACTTTTTTCGGACCCGTAAGTGATACATCTGATGTTTCTACTTAAGTTTGTAAATTGTTTTAAGAATATCTTGACACGTTTTTTCATCTTACACTATGGTTAATATAAGTAAGTACAGTTCGAACCCTACTTTTTACTAAGTTATTTAAGTTAAACCTAAGCTCGTCTAAACCTGCAAAATACAAAACATGTAAATTTGAACGTGTTTGAATTCTGGTGCTTTTAAATATATTCAAATACTAATTCAAATACTAATTTATTATCAAATGAAATATGCATCATATTTTGTACATTAATAGCAATAATTTTTGGATAGTGGAGATTTGTAAAGATCTCCAAAGATGCTGACTGATGAAAGGTGATGCTGATATAACCCGTACAAATAATATATTTTATTTTATTCGGGAGCATCTCTTTTTAGAAACTTGATTATGATATGATTTTTCAGTATATAATAAAATTGAAGAAATTTAATTGTAAATTCAATTTATTATATATTTTGGGTAATTTCAGGAATGTGGGGTTACGTGTCGAAATTATATAGACATTCATGGAAGACACACAGCAGAGAATATATTTACTCTTGTGAGCGATGTTGAAACTAAGAAGAAGGAATGACAAATTACTTTACTTATTTCTTTACTATTAAAATCTCTAAAAAACCTTTTTGTATATTGATTCAGATATTAATTAAAAAATTATATGGTTAGATATGTTATGTGAAAAATATGAATAAATTAGTAATCGTTATTATTAATTTAATTACAAGTTGTAGCTTTATTTGTTTCTTTGTTTGTGGCGTACTTTTATTAAGAAAATTTGAATACCTCATCTTAAATTTCGAAATTCATAAGGATTTTTAATGCGTATTAGTCTCGTTAGCTGGGTGGTCTGAGGTGCGAAATTGCAGTGACTCTTTTGCAGTGCTAAAGTCACTGCTATGCTGTGGTCGTGGGTTCGAATCCCGTCCGTACCAGTGAACACAAAATATTGTTTTTTAGTTTATTTCTAATAGTTGTTTTTTAGTCAATTATTTGATTTTTATTTTATTGTTATTTATTTTTTATTTATTTTACAATATATTATTTTGATTTGATTCAACACTAAAAAAAGTCAAAAATTCAATTAAATAAAATAATAATAATGTACCACAGTTGAACTAAAAAATAAAAAATAAACATAGTTTAAAAAAACTAAAAAAATACGCTTTTTTTAGGTATATCAAACTAAAAAGTAAACAATAATTCTTCAAACAGTAATCATAGAAAAATACTAATATTATTGTGAAAAAGCGTGGGGCGCTTTGTACCATATTTTCGTATATTAAGCAACTGAAACTATATTATGCATATTTATAGATTCAAGTATGAAGGGAAAGGGAAAAGGAATGACCAACTCAATAGCTTGCAAATATCATATTAATGTCAAGTAAACTGTTCCACCTGACTTTGGTGAGAAGGGGGTTAATAATAACCATAATTATATTAAAATATAAACAACTAGCGCCCCTTTGAGCGTGCTTAGAATTCGAAAGGCATAAGCAATAAATTCTAAAACGTTTTGTCCTTTTGTCATACCTATTCTATTCTATATATAAAAAAATTACCTTCTTGTAATTCTATGACACTTAAACATTCTAAGATATATCGACATATTAGATAAGTGAAAACGAAAAAACTGCCAACGTGATACGTAAATGTCCATCCTATGAACATCGAAATCTGTTGACGAATGCATAATTTATAAATAAAGCATAATTTATAGCGACGGTAAACGCGACGATTTGTGGTTTCGATTACCATTTGGGGAAGATAGATTTTTCTATTTCCCTTTTCTTCGCTCTTGGCACCTAGGCAAAAGCGCGGCGTTGAGGTCCGTCACTCAGTATGCATTGCCTCGTAAAAAGGTGGAAAGCAGGGAACGGAGTGTCTTAAATTAGTTCCTATGGTTCCTGCGGCTCCCTCTCCCTACCCTGTCATGTGCGGAATAAAAGCGTGAAGCTAATAAAAAACAATTTCTTAATATTTATACTAATATATAATATGAATATTATTATTTCTTGGTAGTTTTATAAGTAACCTTCGAAAATATTGTTATATATTTATAAAAATATATGAAATAATCAAGCTTCTCCGAGCAGGAATAGAATCTATAAACTGTTACATTTACAGGCAGACGCTGTGCCTCTGCGCCACGACGGTTCTGAAATTAATTTATATGTCTTCACGCTTTATTCCGCACACAGCAGAGTAAGCATAGGGAAGGAACCTTAGGAACTTAGTGTTAAGACACTCCGTCCCCCTCTTTCCGCCTTTATTCGAGGCATTGCGTGTTGAGTGGGGATCTCAACGCCGCGCTTTGCCTATTTGCCAGAGCGAAGAAAATGAAAAAATCCATCTTCTCCGTGTGGGAATCAAATCCACAAACCCTCGCGTTTCTAGGCAGATGCTATGCCTCTACGCCACAACGGCCCACAAATAAAGTTATATTTTTTTTATTTTCAAATTTATTTTAAAATCTCTCATTCGCCACTGTAACTAAGTGAGAGTGAATATTAAATTACTATCTTTGTTTTTATTTTTATATATTGTTTAAGGACGAAGGCTGTTACCGTGCCAAATTTCCTAGTTCACTTCTTTTCTAGGGTAGTAAGTAATCAATGTAATTTTTTAAATCGATTTTTCATTTTGGGAGAACTACATAGAGTACTGACGTTTAAAATATTTTTGAGCTGTTGGAACTCTTAGCTATTACTATGACAAAATTCAATAATTTCGGTTTAGTAATTTCACATGATAATAAAGGAAATAAGGAGATGAGGAGAAAATTAATGAAAACGAAATAAGGAGAAAATTAATGAATACGAAATAAGGGGTTGTCCATTAATCACGTGATCTTTTTTTAGCATTTTTTAACCCCCCCTTCCCCATTGGTGATACGTAGTGAGGTTTAAGACCACCACCCCTCCCCCTTCTCAACATCACGTGTATTTTTAGTACCTACAACGAATCTTAAAATTTTTAGAATATTATCTTAATTTAAATACAGGTATAAACTATAATCTTATTTTATTCTGAAATTAAGGACCATAATAAAAATGTCTACACCACGTTGCTTAATATTTGTTTAAAAATCGCGCGTTAGACGAAAAAATAAATACACGAGATATCTTACTACACCCCCCCTCCCCCTTGTGTTATTTTCGTGATTTTTATCAAACCCCTCCCCCCCCTTTCAAGCCTCATGTGATTAATGGACAACCCCTAATGAGAAAAAATAAAAGTTCTGAGTGGCTATTTAGTTGTTATCGATATATTCATTCATACCTTATGATTTTTTTTTTTTAATTTTCAATGTATGTATTACATATGTAATATATTAATTTATTTTTTCCTTTTATTATATGTAGGTCCTGATATAAGCACTAAATGCGTAGATAGAATTAAAAAGAAATATTTGGGAAATATTCCGTTCTTTGTTTAGATTTTATCTCAATCTATATAATTTATACGCATTGATGACATTTTCAGAATATTATATATTTGCTGTAATATATACGTGCCAAAATTTTGTTTTAATATCTTCTGATTCGTATTAGTTGCCAGGGTTTGGCGCTTTATTCTGACATTCGCATAAAAACAATATTATTAGATCCAAGGCAACAGTGTCAAAGTAACTATTGAATTTTGTTAATCATATCTGAAAAAATATTTTTAATTTACAGCTATGTCTAAAATGGAAGAAGATAAAGGTATAGTTTACTGTAATCGTGTACTTCTGGGTAATTGGTATGAAGCATCCAAACTGGAAGAGGTAAGCTCGGCAGCTTTAATACATTTAAATATTTTAATGTTTAAATGCATGTATCATATATATATATATATATATATATATATATATATATATATATATATATATATATATATATATATATATATATATATATATATATATATATATATATATATATATATATATATATATATATATATATATATATATATATATGATAAATACCTCTAATAATAATGATTGATGACTCTAATTTACAGTATAAACTCAATAATTTTCTAGAACAAATGAAAAATGGAGATTTAATGTTAGCAAAGTATAGGAAAATGACTGAGAATCTTAATAAACCAACGGTATTGACTCAATCCTCTGGCAGTATTGGCTTTGGAGCTAAAATAGCCCTCCTCGCACCCCACGTGCCAGGTTAGCAATAAAATCTGTTGAGGGTCAGCCTATGTTATCTATTTAATATTACTATTGCTAATTTGCCAATACTAAAATTATTAGAGTACTTTGTATTAACTTAAACGTAGGGATAAGGTATGTATAATTATAATAATTCTTTCATTACAATGTAATATCTTTTGCAGTATACATTGACACAATTATATAATTATATTTGTAATGTTCTATTTAATATAGATCATAGGTATGATCATATCAGGTTATAATCATATCTATAGGTTTAATGATTTTGTTAATTCATCTATATGTTTTATATTTCATACTAAATTGTATCTTGGGATTCCTAACGTTTACAAGATGATGACTTTTATGACAGGTATTATTTTAACATAAGTTACAGTTATATTAGCTTCACGCTTTATTCCGCACATGGCAGGGTAGGCAGAGGGAACTGCAGGAACTATATAAGAACCTAGTGTTAAGACACTCCGTTACTTAGTCCCTGCTTACTCCGTCCCCACTTTCCGCCGTTTTCGAGGCATTGCGTGTTGAGTGGCGGAACTCAACGCCGCGCTTTGCCTTAGATGCCAGAGCGAAGAAAATGGAAATAGAAAAATCCATCTTCTCCGACTGGGGATCGAACCCAGTAACCGTTGCGTTACAGGCAGAACCGTTGCGTTGCGCCTCTGCGCCACGACGGTCCTCAACAGTTATATTAAATATATAATATCAAATATTTAGCGTCCGATCCACCACAAGATGACAAAAAGGGTCTTCTTCTTGGGGGCCGAATCACATCAAATGAAATAAGCTATTCTCAAGATCTCGAAGATGGATGCAATCTCGTGGGACTATCGGACTTAGTACCAGCCGAAAGGAATACTTTTATAATAACAAGTGCAGATTATTGCGACCGTACTGACGAACCTCTTAAATATAATCAAGAGTTTCTTTTGGCCCTCTCATCTTCTGTTGCTAAGAAAAAGGTAAATTTTTATATTAAATTGCATTCATTGCGACTTGATGACAAAGAAAGTAAATTATAAGGTAAAAATATAAAATAACTTTATTCATATTGTTAAGTATGACTATAGTGATATTAACATTTTAACATTATAAAATTGATTTGGTATAGGTACATATTTCTTTAAAATAGACACAATAATATTAATTTACGCTTAGGACTATACAATTTACATATATCTAACGGGTTATTTTTAATATTATTATTTTTTATTTTTAGCCACTTTACGTTAGATTTGATCCAAATCCTATACCAGGTCTTTGTGGCATGTATCCGCTCTACCTTAGTAAGCATCCGGTGTCAAATACAAGATGGCGCATCTTGCCTGTTCAAAAACCTAATATTACGAGATTTGAGCAAGAAGGAAAACCAGTGACTGTAAGTAAACCTTCTTTGGCCTGGGAATATTATTTGTTGTGAGTAGATTTTTAGGGTATTATTATACATTTTTAAATTTGCCGTTAGTAGATGTTGTAAAAGTAATGATTAAATCTCAACAGAAAAGGAAATGAATAGAATAATATTAAAAATAAACAATATTTTAAATAAATATGTTTTGTTCTGTGTTTTAGGTTAACAGTGATATTATTATAAATCATTGTTTTACTAATTTGAATTTGGGAATTAATATCGGGTGCTGGGCAATGGGATTTCATGGAAAGGTAATAGAAACAAATATTTATATAAGCTAAACTTGCACATTTTTTAATTCAGTTCTTAATGTAAAGTAATATTTTTTTGGCTAGCACTAATATAACTACGCTGGAAAATGTTTAGAAAAGCATAAAAATATTTAAGTATCGAGTCTCGAAACCGCGGCTTTGAACACTTAGACAATTATACTATATATTGTTAACTCGATAAGAGTAGAGCTGTACAAAAAATGTACACAGGCTCAAATGTACACAGTGAAAACATAAAACACTAATTATGAAAGTATTCAATCTATTTACGACAAGGCTCACTTTATCATTTATTTCAGGTATGCGTACCTTTAATGAAAACTTGTCTAGATGTTTATGGAAACGAGTTACCTAATAATATCTGGCAAATATATGTACCTATAGCTGACTAGAAGGAAAATAATGAAGTAGGTACTAATTGAGAATATGATTAGGTATTTACAAAGTACCCATGGCTACTTTTGCAAAATCTTCACTGTAATTTATTTTATCAAATCGTAATAAATTTATTCAAAGTGCTGTGGAAGTTGTTATTTATCATTCCAAGACTAATGGCTTAAGCACATTTCTTCAGACTTCAGACATCGCGTCACCTTCCTTCGCAGACCATGAATAAGTCATTGTGCCTCGTTATAATATTTAACCTAAAAGTGACATTAGAATCTCAATATAATTGTAAGTGAATTTTTAACAACGTAATCAATTTATACAGACTCATTCAAAATTGGTTACGTATCAATAAGTAATTTGGTTTTCTTCGCGCTTGACCTACTTAGGGACGGAACGATGATTTTGATGTGTAAATACATATTATTTATCTTTAATTGATGTTAATATATGATGGTTTCGATAAATTTCATTTGAACTTAAATATTATTTGTTTTTTTTGCCTTATTCATTAACATTCATTTTATATTTTAATACTATTGGCAAATCTAAAAACATATCAAAGATCTCTAATTCTTTGCTATTGACGGGCATTCAATTTTCCACAAAAAATAGAATTTTAAAGTTGCTTCGCTGGCTGCATGAATTTTCTCTATTTGTGTGTCTTTAATTGCCTGTATTCATATTTAACTGTGAATACATTTATGATCGGCACGTATACAAGTGCACATATTTAAATTAGTATTGGGGAAAGTTAATTAGTTATGAAATAGCTTTTTAATATATATTTTACAGTTAATTATTTTATACCTATTAAGCCTGTAAATTTACGATTTATTAAGATAAAGCTTTATGTAAAGTGTTATGGCCTACGATGATGGAGGTATTTTATTGACATATAATTTACTTTACTAATTTATCATCTTCTAAGTACCACTATATAAAAGATTTAGAAAATAGTTTGTCTAAAGAACACCATCTGAATTCATCTGGGAATAGCACGTCAAAGGCTTAGTCATCTTAGCTTTCATCCTAGTGACCTGGTCGTTTTAAGATTATATTTTTACTAAAGTTCTATACTAGCTCTACTATTGAACTGCTATATACTACTAAAGTTCTATACTAGCTCTATACTACTAGCTTGTATTGTTTTAGTATAAAGAATGTAAACTCTTTTCACCTTGATATTTTATTGTTTCAGTACCAAAGAAGCATTTATAACATTTGAAAAACTTGTTTTATAACATCTTTTTAGGTTTTCGTACTACAAAATAAAAATATTACTACATACGACCGCAAACTTAAGTATTTTATTCATAGACTTATTAGATTGTACGAAAAATAATAAATTACGATAAAGAACACATTAAATTACTTAGCACTACCGCTCAATATTGTACCCATAAGACGGAAGTGCTAAGTGATTATTGAATACCATTTCTAGTATTATTGCGTAAATACTATGTTATACGTTTTATTATATAAAGAATATCACTTAACAAATGCAGGCACGCTTCCAAGAAGCCCAATAGACAACAGTCTTATGGTATATCCTAGATAAGACTTCAAACGTACATTGTAATTGGTCTTTATTGCCTTCCGGTTATATAAAAGAATATGAGTGCCAACATTTCACGAACATTTTTACCCTGAATTCGTTTTCGAAAAATATACAAAAATATATTTTCTATAGATACAAGAACCAGTTTTTGTTCGTTTTTTTTAATAGAAAATTCTATTGGACCTAACCTTGAGATGATGTGTAATTGTAGTATGCATATATCTACAATTTATCGTGTATTCAGATCGCAATCGTAAAGCAGTATTATTATGAATTCGATCCTAACACGTTAAATAATCATTTCCATTTCCTCTCTCTTACACAAGATTTTCGATATATACTCAAATCAAAAAACATAGACATTTATTATATTAAATGAATATCTACATCGGGGAAAAATTGGCCAACACTATTTTAACAAGACAGTCAAATACTTATATAACTAAATAATTGTAAGATAATCGTAATAATTAAATATTAAAGTAAATAAAATTTTTAGGATTTTAGATATTATGAAAAAAAAATGTATACCTGCTGGTATTGTATTTTGCCTAGTAAAATCGATAGTCGTTGTATTGTTATATAAACGTATACAGCTCTACCAACGACTCGTGAACCTACAGTACTCATTTACTTCGGTATTTTGAATAGGTAAAGTAGAACAGTAGTGCTCGGCGTTTTTCACTTCAATAAATGACGAACAGCGAATACACAGAATATCTACTACATCGATGTCAGTGTAATCAATAGCGTTTTTAATTTAGCTTCGTGAAAACTTTTTTCATATATTCAAAATATATTATTTTTTCTATTGTAAAAATAATAACTATTTTCTCTGATAATATTATTTGAAAACAATCAACCTTTTAAATACAACCATTTTATGGCATTATTTTATTTCATATAAGGCACATTCAATACTTTTAATAAAAATTTTTAAAATAAATACAGAAATTAATCGACCCGACTTCTATTTAAATTAGCAAGAAACATAAATAAAACATAAACATTCTTCGCGTCAATGTAAACTTTATTACTGGAATCCCTTTAATGTAACACGAAATGTCTTTTCAAAGTCGTAATAGAAGCGCAATAAAATTGCAAATTTTTTATAAAATATTGATGAAATAGAAATCTACATAAACACATTACAGTTAGTTGTATGTACTTTTTTTATTTTATATAGCTCATTTTACTAAAGTGCTGTGTGTAAGTATTTAATAATAAATCAGCAAATCTAGTTTGTTGCATTACTGAACCAAGCGAAGCTAAAAAAGTAATAGGCACAGGGATCTAGCCATATGAAGCTAGCGTTAAGACACTCTGTTGCTTAGTCCCTGCTTTTTCCGTCCCTGCTTTCCGCCTTTTTCGAGACATTGCATGTTGCGTGGCGGAACTCAATGCCGCATTTTGTCTAGTTAATAAAATCCATCGTTTCCGAATGGGAATCGAACCTACAAACCGTCGCGTTTACAGGTAGGCGCTACGCCTCTGTGCCACGGCGGTCCAGTTCTTCATGCTATTTGCGCTAATAACATATGTGATTCAGAATCTTTACTTCATTTCCCTCGAGGCGTAGGTACACCTCTAGTGCCAACGTTAAATACATTTTTAACCTTAACAGATATTTATCAATTAACATTTATTTCTGATCCTTTTTATTATGGATAATGTAATAAAATAGATTGTAGCTTTATTTTTTTAGCTTCACGCTTTATCCTGCACATGGCAGGGTAGGCAGAGGGAACAGCTGGAACCATATGAACCTATATTAAGACTCTCCGTTGCTTAGTCCCTGTTTTCTCCGTCTCCGCTTTCCACCTTTTTCGAGGCATTGCGTGTTGGTGGCGGAGCTCAACGCCGCGTTTTGCCTAGTTGCCAGAGCGAAGAAAATGGAAATAGAAAAATCCATCTTCCCCGAGTGGGAATCGAACCCAGTTACAGGCAGACGTTGCGCCTCTGCGCCACGATGGTCCTTGTAGCTTTATTAATAATAAATATTTATTTTTTAAAAAACATTGTTTTAAAAATATTAGAATATATATTAAATTATTTTTACAACGTATTTGAATAATTCAAACAATCATATTCATGTTAATAAATATATTGTATATTTACTTTTAGAATATAAAAATATTCCTTAAAGTATCAAAACTATTAAGTTTTAATATATTAAGAAACATTCAAATAAACAAGGGTAGAAGACGCAAGTAATAAAGTTTGTCGAGTTTCAAGTGTAGCGCAATATGGGATCGGTTTTCAATAATTACTTTTCAGACTATATATGGAGGCTTGCGTTAGAATCTATTTGCTCGTTATGCCAAATTAGATCTAGATACAATATACCAATGTATGTAAGAATTATTCGATAGATTTGTACGTGTCGTTCGGACGTGTTTCGTAAAATTTTGTTTTATGTAACTGCATTAAAAAACATTGGTAATGTGGGAATAATGTTCATGGTGTGTTTCTGAATAGGTATTGTAGATTTTCTGATAAGTGAAATACTATATTTGACATTACGGTTGTTATTTTGTGTAAAATAAATTGTATATGTAGGATTGTAATAGTTTTTTTTTTATTGGATGTACAGCAAATTCCTAATATTAGATTTTATACTTTGCTCGCACTATAAGTTCTAACTTATTGCCAAATAAATTTTATTTACCTTTATGAGCTTATTAATTTACAATGGGAGTACTTACATTTAGGAAACGGAAGTGGCTAAAGTTAATTCATAAAGAAAAACATCGAAAAACGCTTAGACCACATATATGAATAATATTCGGATAGATATTCTGTGTAATTGTAGTAAACTGTTCTGTGTAGTTCTGTGTAATTCTGTGTAGTTGTACCATTAATAACAATATTTCAGAGTAGTATCCTTCTAATACGGACCTGCAAGCAACAGCCACAATTGACACGATTGCAATGCTTTTATAGTCTTTGCCATCAAAAACTACTCTCTTTGACAAGAGGGTCTTAACTGTATACAGGTGTGGATGTTACTGCGACCTTCATTTAAAGCATAGTATTAACTTGGTAAAATTGTAAAACAAGTAAAATTTTCAAAAATAAAAAAATATTTTTTTCAAATAAAATAAATCATTAAATTATTGTTCCAAAATAAAACGCCATTTCTCAAGTATGATGCAAGCGTACACTATCTTGAGAGCGGGAAAGAGATATATTCCTTTCTCATTAGGTGATTTTTTTTTAATGAAAGGTGACAGATTGACAACGTTTGATACTATTTTTGTAGTACGAGGTCTATACGTCATTCGTATTTAATGATGTCTACCATCACGCGTTACACAGCACGTATAAATATCGTGAAATAGAAAAAATGATCCTGTGCCTAAAGTATTGATATTTGTGAATTAGTTTTTTGTACGTAGCCTTGAAATACTTTTCCCTATAAGTAGTTTTGGTAACGGCCGCCGTGTGGGTGTACCTGACACCCTGTATAATGGTTATTAAACAGTACACATATTTATTTAGCTATTTTTTGAAATTTCAAAGGAATTGAAGAAATAATCAAAAGCTTGATTAGGCTTAATTATTTTCTAAATATGGCTATGGTTTGTTGTAATTGCCTGATTCGATGGAACAATTCCGAACTCCAAAGTCTTTACTCTTATCAATTTTATCAACTTCTTAATGTAGCCTTTTCACCAACATAAACTTCAAACAAATAGTAGAAAATAGTATTGCTTTATAATATTTAAAATCATGCAATATACATAGCTACATGTAAAAATATATACACGTGGTAGTTAGTCGCATGTGTTACTTAAAAATAAATACATTTAAAGATTTCAAATATTTCCTGAGCTATAAAATACACCGCATCACCACAACACGCCGTTAGTGGCTTACGTTAAACGTAGGAGTTTAAAAGAGCAACGGGGTTTAATCCCTCCTTCATATAAACTTGAAACGAATTTTAGCTTCTTGGAATTATAAAATCTTATTTTTATCGGGTGTTTATATACTTGATGCATTTTCATGTATGTTCAGTCCAGTCCACTTTATGTCCAGTGTCCACTCTCCTGGCTTCCAACTTTAATTCAGGATTTAGCTTAGTTTTTAAGTTAATCTTAGAATTTATTTAGAATTAAGTTTTTAGTTATTTAAGATTTCTGTATGCATTGGTTAATGTAAGTTGTTTTTTTTATATCGCTTGTGTAGTATACTTCAAAAGAACCCGTAACAAACACTTATTTAATTTAGTATTTTTTAATAGTTTACTGCGTTTTATAACACACAAGGTTATTTTTAAAAACAAATTTTTACAATTCAAGTTACTTCAAACAGATAACGAAACACTTTTATAATAAAAATATTTATAGGCGTATGAATGAAAGAACGAGATTACGTGAGACATTTTCTGGGAAAGATTTATACCAGGAGATTGGAAGTGACGCTCATACTGAATGACGCGTCGGTCACGTCGTCACTTATTTATGTTACCTGAATTCAGCAATCCAAGTTGTTTGCTTGTTAGACAAAAATACGTATATTTATTGAACAAAAAATCATTAAATTTTGTTTGTGATCTTGGAGTTGAAGTATTTGCTATTTTTAAGTAAAATAAAATCGTCCGACCTCTTTGAAAAAAAAAGAAAGAAAAACATGTTGTTCTAGTATGTTAGTTCGGTATATTATTGAGTACATTTCAATATATAAAGAGTTCATAAGCATCAGCATAACAAAGTTGACGTTTCTTTTTGGAACCAACGTTGTTACACTTGTTAATTTTCCCATATGAATAATTTATAATTCCATGTCAAATAACTCGTCCTACTTTTATTTGTATTGCGCTTTAATAAATTCGAAAAATATAGAGAGCTTTCAAAGTACAATGTTGTAAATACGAGGGTCTGAAAATGTCATACGCAAGAATGTTGTGAATTTTTTATGTTTGCAAGTCGGGCATAAAATTCAGGAAAATACGAAGCAAAATATGAAAACAAAATGTAAAACTTGGCATATGTTACATTATAAAATGACGAGGTAATCTGACTACAAATATCATTTAGTCGATACATCGCTCTGTCGATACTGGATAGTCACAAAAATATTTTTATTAAAAATACACAGAACGTATAAGTTAAAATAATATTCAGCTAAGTTCTGTTCCAAGAGGTTTCGATGTATCAGATAATGGCATTTCTAAGTAGTAGCAGAGGTCACTGACAATTGCTATTTTTTCGATTTCGATTCTTCAGTACTTGCACAAAATAGGTTCTACACGATTTCATGAATGCAGTACTTTGCTGTAGAAAAATTACTTAAAATGAACATAAATTAAAGATTGTAAAGGTTTTTTTCTGTGTTAAATTTACAAATACAAATTATCATCAACTTTGCAAATTTCTTCCTTTATATATGTAAGTTGGCTCTTCCTTTCCGCCTTTAAAATGAACTGCAGAGATTTTGCTGTACTTTAAGAGATCATCGATTTGGATTATTGATATTAATTTCAGATCGATTATTCCACGTAATCTCCACAAAATAGTATAAACAGACGTACAGACAGACGACAACAAAATGATCCTTCCCTATTATACAGTTTTTTTTTAACTACTAAATATTACGTTTAATTTTACAACTTTAGAGCCGAAATGGAAATTGATTTAAAAACTTAAGTTTTAGTCTACTATTCTGTCTTACTATGTGAGTACATAGTGTTACTTCGCATCGCTTATTGAATTTCACTTTTGTTCGAGTTACAAATTTTACATTTCATTTCAAAAGTTCGGCGGCAACCGGGTGGGACCGGTGCCGCCTCACTTACCGTGTTGATTTGAATAAGAGTTACGTGCTTAGAAAGTAAATTTGATTCTATTGTGCAAAAGGACAGATTGCAACCTAATACACATACATTACAACGTCTTTAGGTTTGTAAAACAAAAACATAAAATTTTCTTAATACGTATTAAAAATTAATTTAAATATCCACAATATTTTAATTTATTGTTCAATTTTTATTATGTATTAAGAAAGTTTTAAAACATTTGTGTCATATATGTTACTTAATAACTTATATCAGTTAATTTAACATTTTACCACATTACAATCAACAGCATATATGATATAGTTATATTATGGCTACCTTCAATTGCAATACAAAAATACCTTAAATTAAAACAATAGATAGTCTTTACAGTTTCCAGAATGGACACAACAACAACAGTTAATTTACTCAACTTTAAGTGTGACGGACTGGCTACTGTTATTTAATTAAAATCAAAGTGGATATTTTATTTGTGCTTTTGCTATACATACACACACACAAACACACACAAACACACACACACACACACACACACACACACACACACACACACACACACACACACAAACAAACACACACACACACACACACACACACAAAGATACACACACACACACTTCCACATATACTCCTTTTCACAAAAGGGCATTTAGGACACCGGTTCCTTTTTTATTATTATTTTTCTTTTATATCGAAACTCATCAAACTATATTGAATTGTAGCGAGTATCTACGATAGGAACGAAATTGCCAAGTTTTATCATGTTTAGGCATCAGTCCTCGACAAAAAATAACCTAATTTGTACTTTTTGAATTAAGTAATATTAACGTTTTTGTGGTGTGGATATATTTTTTTTATAATGATTAAAAATTTTATTCACATTGATTTAAAAGTAAAATTCAAATAAATGTATGTAGTTATCGCTTTTTCATTTGCTATATATTAATCTTACGTATATGTTACTTACATGTTGCAAAGTACTTAGCTTTTGAAAATCCACTTGTGGTTACGTGATGTGTAAGCAGCCACAAGGTCTTAAGGGCACTATTAAAACACTGAAATCGCTTCAGACGTGAACGTGAATGGCAGGGTGATTAATGTCTGCTATATTTTACGTCTGCCAAGTTTTAGTTTAAGCTACTGTCGATGAGATGAGAATCATTAAGATTGTCTCCAGACTCTTTGATCAGTTGAACGTAATCTAATAAGATACATTTATATAAAATAATAAATAGTTTTAGTATTTAAAGTAGTAGAAAATCGCCTTAAATTTTCTTTCAATAGGTTAATTCAAACCATTAGAACAAGTAACGGTTATTCAGGTTCACAAAATCCATTTACTAGACGATTAAAGAAAACGAGCAGTTTAATTTGAATAAATTATATTAAGCAACATTATTGGGTACTTTATTGGCTTCACTAAAGTCTCAGTGACTAAACCGTGGTTTCTTGTATTTTAATAATTAATTTATGCATGTTTTATTTATTTCAGTATATATCATATCAAATATATGACTTTATTTCATCTATAATTACCTACAATACGTATATGATGTAAAAAAAAGTTAAAATAAAATATAGACCTTAATTGTGATGTTAATCAAATCATAAAAACAGATAATAGATGGAGCGGAACAAAAGCAGCAAAGCTTAAATCATTCTATATGCCCTGAGCTTTGTTATAGTACATTTCATTATATGATTAAGATGTAAAGGTAACAAAAACAGAATATTTTCTTTCGCATTTATGTAATTAGATTATTTTATTAGTGTCCATATTATTGTAAAGTTTTATCTATAACTAAATATTTGACATGTAGTTACACAGTGTCTGGCTGTAAACACGACGATTTCAGATTTGACTCCGAAACAACAAAGCGTGGCGTAGAATTTCCCCACGTATCTCTAGGTTTCCTGTTCCCTTGTAAATAAATAGTACCTATACTATCATAACCATACAAAAATTTAACAGGGCATTTTCAGTTAAATATAAAAATAGATTGGTAAGCTGATTGATCGTCTCTTGTTTATATATGCAAATCCAAGATCTAGAGAACCCCGTGTAGAACCATAATATCCAGTTAAACTTTATATATGAAAAAGTAAATAAAGTCACAAAAGAAATTGTACAGTGTAATCTACACTTGTCAGTTTTCTAAAATCGAGGTACACCTGCTTTAGACACAGAATAGTTAAACTGTAAAAAATTACAAAGATGATTTGTAGTAAAAGTTTTAGGGTGTAATGAGGTGCATTTTTCGTTGTCACATGGAAAATTCAAGCATATGGGTACCATAAAATCCACGCTAGCGAAGTTGCGGACGTCTACTAGTGCTATAACATTAGTGAAGATGTAGCTTTGTGTTCTCGCTTTGGGTTGTTCAACAAGAAAGTGTTTTATTTATAAGCTTACAAAAATAATTATTTCCTAAAAATAAAGTTATCCATCTAACGCCAGTATTCAAATACAGCAAAATTCAACGCAATTTTTTTCTCCTGACTGTATATCGAACTCTCAACAACTGTATCATGAGAATAATAAATAGAATTTGTTTTATATCTTTATATATTGAACAAGGAAGGTATTTTACAATTACATCATACATTTAAAGAAGGATAGATAAATTGAAACAACGTCTACGTTTCCGTAAATTCACAGCGACTTTGGCTCCAATAACAAGGGAAAATTTAAAAACCGTAAAAACAAATATTTAAACTCGCTATTTGTTATTTCACAAGCTTCTGTGACGCTACGATATTGTTCGAATTAACATATTTAAAGTAAGGCTCCGATAAAGGTATTAAATAAAGAAGTTCAAAACGCAAACGTGACAGAAATTCACCAAGTCTTCTGTATATTGCATATAATAAATATACTAGATCAGTATTAGCAGCATTTTCCAGACAAAATTCTTGAAATGTTTTATTAATACGGAATAATACGGAAAATTGTAGTTCATTTCATATAAAGTGAAGTGATACGACCGTAAATTTGTCAATTTTATACGTATTATTTTCTTCAGCGAAATATCTACAGTTATGATTAATACCATCAATCCATGTACATACATCGGCATGAGTCCTATTCGAATTGGACCAATACTTTTTTACTTTTTTTTTCTCGTCAAAAATAACGAATTGTTAATACGAAAAAGATATATATGACGTAATCATCAGTAAGCTACTTAAATTGTTTTTAAACTTTTTTATTCTAAATTATTAAACTATAATTTCCTCTATTTATTTTTGTGCTTAAGTATCTGCTTAAAGTTAAAAAGATGAACTAGTCTTATTATTTTATGTCAGCATGATTACTTAATATAAATGAAAACACAAAATAGTTTTCACTTTGTTTATTTGGCATACGAATGATAAGCTTTCTATGACATCTTTAATATATTGAATATCTCTGAACTACTAGTAAATTGTTGAATAAGCCCGACGCCTTTCACAATCGGCACGCGTCTGCATGGCGACAAACTCATTTCTGTTCGAATATATTCGACATCAGATCTGTTTGGGCGCGATAGGCCTTTCTATTAGGATTGCTGAATTTTATTTCAAATATTTGAGCTTAAAAACCATATCTAGAAAGAAGTATATATAAAAACTCGCAAAATAATATTGGGAAGTGTGTGTCTGTCTGGTTCCCCAGAGAAATTTTTGAATATATATACACACATATAAATATATTGATTTTATATATATACTATTTGAGGTCTATAGAAAGAGTTCTGCTACAGACAGACAGATGGATAACAATGTGACCTTAAAGAATTTTGTTATTTTTAGAAATTTTCCGTTGGTACGGAAGCAAAAAATGAGAATCTCTAAAACTATGCCCAATAAATAAATATTAAATGGGGTTAAAGTACAATATATTGAAAATTGACTCATAAAATTGTAATAATCCAAAATTATTACATAAGAAACTTATGTTGCTGTAGTTGGTTTTTATTACGACATCTTTATTCATTAATTTCTGAAGGCCATATGTTTTTCCCAAATCCATTGCATAAATAAATATTGATCTAAATAGAAAATAAGATATATTGGTGATACCATTTTAAAATCCTGAGCTGAGCCGATCTTAGGCAATAGCGGCGAATTGAATGCTGTCCGTTCGAAGGCTTATCCCCGACTATCAGACACTTTGCTATTTTATGTGTATTATCCTGGAACCGAGCCTGCATTTTCTTTCAGGATTATTTGGTGATTTGTAGCTTTGTATATAATGCAACGTTATGTTCAACTACAACATTTTCAAATAAATTGTATTGATTTATATTTGAATAATATTTATACGTGATTTTTAATGTAGAATATGTTTTAAAATATAACTAATAATGATATATAGTTTAACATAAAATAATATGCTGAAATATTTACAACTAAAAGTTTAAACTACTCTAACATATATTTCGAATTGTCAAAACGTAACTATTCCATTATAAGTACAAAAAAGTATTTATTTACATTCATAAATAAATTTTACAACTCAACAAAAAACACCATTGATCATGTTATCATTATAACACCATATTACGTATTTATTATTATATATCTTTATAATTTATATGTATATGTGTATATAGGACATCATGTGCAGGTATTTTATAATATATTAATTTAATACGAGCAATATTTTATAAGATAGTGATAAATTATGACGAGGAAGAGGAGCGTCGTGACGCAGAGGCGTGGCGTCTACCTATAAACGCGACGGTTTGTGGCTTCGATTCCCACTCGGGGAAGATGGCTTTCTGTTTCCATTTTCTTAGGTAAAGCGCGCCATTGAGTTCCGCCAATCACCACGCAATGCCTCGGAAAACGCAGAAAGCAGCGACTAAGCATCGGGGTCTCAACACTAGATTCGTATGGTTCCTGTAGTTCCCTCTGCATACCCTGCCATGTGCGGGATAAAGGGTGAAGAAATAAAAAATATATATAAATAAATACCTTAAAGTGTTGTATTACAGTCACCTGAAGTGTGAAGTGAAGTAATCTGTTCAAAACTGTTCAGTTGTTAAAAGTACGCTGTAGTTAAAAAATATACAACCGATTAGTGTATATCGTGATGACCATGATGGTAATTGGTAAGTATTATAAAATTATTTTATATTTCTTTTTTAACTTAAGTGCAAATTATTATGCAACTTTAATAATACATACACTTTTTCTAGTATTTTATAACTACACAATTATTTGCTAATTTCTGAGGCTACTTAACAATAAGTGTATAAGTACGTACCTTACAAACTTCACCGCTTTCGAAGACGAACTTTCTAAGAAAAACTCTTTAACTTTACTTGCTCTTTTCGTTTCTTTTCATATTTGAGGAAAAAATGTAGTTTATTTTATACAGTTTTTATTACTTACATCATATTATATAAATAAATTATATAGGATTTTGAATTCCTGAAATTCGAAAGATAACGGGTAGAAACTTGATTTTCGTTTTATAGTCTATAAAATGAAATTATAAGTTACAGCTCCTAAGTCTACTCTACTCGTTGCTACATATAATATTTCTTCGTATTTTGTTAGCACTTCCACTGTGCTTACCAGTAAAAAAAGTGATGTACCGTATAATTTTTATTCCAACAATGTCTGGAATTAATAAATTCTTTATATATATTTTACCTTTTCATAAAAATATACATAAAATTGTTAAAGAAAGATAACTTCAAAGGTAATATTCGAAGTATTTTAATTTACAAATAAAATAATAGAGCTTTATAACGATATTTTTTACAAGCTGTAATGTGTCTTGAGCTGTCTTTAATTCTAGGTTTATCTACAAAAATGCAAAATATTTCGTAGTGTATATTGGCGTAGCAATATAATTGTTTACATCTATACATACAAATAAAAAACGAATCCAGTTATTCTAAAGCTTTTGTTCTAAGTGCCAACTTAGAGCCAAATTTCATTAAACCAATTTTAAAGATTTGAAGTCACAACCAAGATATAAAGCCACACATATCCTATTTGCATTACATTAAAAACAAAAGAAGAAAGAATTTAAATTGCAATTGTAGCTCCAATTTGATAAAGAATATAAATTATATTTGTACGAGTACAAGGCATGCGTAACATTTGTGCTAGACTGTGAAATTGTTAGTTGTTACACACAGAACAAAGCATGCGAAACTGTCGAGTTAACAAGTTATAATAACTTTTGTATTTTTGTACTAGAATGTTGGTAAATATCATTACATTACGTCTTTTTCATGTTCCATAACTTTTTCTTCGTATAGTACATTTTAAACGTTGCATGATTTTTTCTAGTTAAGAAAAATAATGGATTACTTTTTCTTTACTTTCCCCTTTATATTTATTAAGTATCTATATATGTATAGGATCTTGAAGTCAAAAAAATATAATAAAAAAACTACTTCACGAGTTTTTCGTGTCAGGGAGTAGGCAGAGTTGCAAATTTTTCGAGACATTTCGTGTTGAAAGATGGATTTTAGCTCTGCGGTTGGTCTACTGATAAATAATTAATTTTTCAGTTAAACTTGAACTTTTAATCGTTATAATTCAAATTGTATTTTAAAAGTACCGTCACGTACATGTGATCTAGTTCCACATTTACTAAGTAGAATGACAATATAGTTGATTTAGTTAATTACTTTTATCGATTTGATAAGACAAGTGCGAATTGTGTATTGCCGCTCAATATATTATTTGGTGAAAACTTATCACCAATTAAATCAACAACGAAATATCATATTAATTGAAATCACTACTTTATTATAAAGAGTTACACGCTTTGCTCACGTAAACTTTTCAAACCTACATATATTTATATAGTAAACGATGTACACTAACCTCAATTCGTCCGACTATTTCGACATTTTAGTACAGTAGTTTTCAACAGGCATATTGGTTCCGGCTGGGTTAAGATAAAATAAATACCCCAAACCACTAACTACCTAACGTGTTTATATAGTTTGTATCTAAACATATTGCTATTAGGCACACATTTAGGGTCCAAAAGTTTAGTATTTACAGTTAACCGTGAACAAAACTTAAAAGACTAAAGAAAAACAAATTAAAATCAAATATTTTTAGTGTTAAGAGCCTACAATCATTAAATATATATTTATCCCCTTTCTTAAAAAAGAAACCTATATCCTTTTTTATATTAAAGTTTAGGAATGTTTTTACTATCAGCATGAGTAGTAGTCTTAGTAGCAAACGGTATTGAGTGTTGTTTCTGATAATCCAATACCGCTATGTATCTTTTACTTTGCATGTAGAATTCTCCTAATTTCTAAAGTCTATATTTTTTATATAAGTATAACACAAAGTATGCAGGCATTGGCCACCATTCTGATGGCGTGGGAAACTAATGATCTAAGCCTGAATGCACGAAAAGTTTCTGGTATTTAAAAGGGACAAACAAAAGACAAAGTGAAAATTAATGTAAACGAAAAATCCAGATTAAACAATACAAATGAAATAGTATATATGGAAAGTATGTTAAGTAGAAATGGCAGATGCAAAATAGATGTGGAAATGCGTATTACTGTCGGTAACAGAGAGAACAGTGCCTTGTAGCTACTTTGTTGTGGCCGCAGAACGTTAGTGCTCGAACCTTGATAGAACGTTTGTCGAGGTTCGAGCACTAACATTCTGTTT
Organism: Dione vanillae; assembly: GCA_037178615.1. Taxonomy (NCBI): domain Eukaryota; kingdom Metazoa; phylum Arthropoda; class Insecta; order Lepidoptera; family Nymphalidae; genus Dione; species Dione vanillae. The sequence goes on along the minus strand of JAZFAU010000059.1, from coordinate 3,723,433 downwards.
CAGTCAGTGTTTGAAGTGAACGTCAGTGGCAAGTTTAGCGGTACACAATGTAGTTCTGGTTCCGGCGTTGTTATATGGCAATGAAATGTGGATTTTGGAAAAGAAGAACGAAAGAAATATGAATGAGTAAGGATATGCAGCGTCAGTTAAGCAGCTCAGCGGGTACCAGCGAGGATGTCTCAGTGAAAATAATGAAAAACGTGCCAAGATGGTTTGGGTATGTCAAGAAAATGAATGATGAAGGAATGGTAAAAAAGAAAAAATAAAAAGAAAAATGAAGGGTAAGGGACGCAAGGGGAGACTTCGGTTAACTTAGACAACAAAGAAATCGATGTCAATGGCTGGCAATAATATTAACTGTTTGTGTTGTATATATTATTTGCCTACTACCTACAGAGTAGTCCGATATTTCTTTTTATGAATATTCATTAGATTGTGAATTTCCATAGTAAACTTATATAAGTTACCTTCAATTTTGTTTTAATATTTATTATTGACTTCATTTACTAATACAGCTCTCAATGTTATTGTGAAATTCTTCATATTACGAACAATTTATTTGTTGCTTATGTAGGATCAGTATCGAAATATTTTATCCCGTCAGAATGTGGGATATCGTCATTACAGCAAATGATGTCAAGAAAATGAATGATGAAGGAATGGTAAAAAAGAAAAAAATAAAAAGAAAAGTGAAGGGTAAGGGTCGCAAGGGGAGACTTCGGTTAACTTTCGAAAATACGAGGATCAACCGGGGAGCATGTATGAAGACGTTTAAGAAGTGGCCAAAGAGGTATAAATAGATCGCTCCGTTCTCTCTGACTACCTCGCTTGGTTATATGTACATATAGTGAATCTATGTTTGTGCACAATGTAGGTATAATACATCCGTGGCCGTATATGAAATAGAATTCATATAAAGCAATGATGTTATTGCTCAACGTTATAAACATAATCCAGTCAACCAAGTCCACAAACAAAAATATAGGCAATTTTAATATTCATGCAACATAAAGTTAAGAACTTAGTATGCTTAACTTTAAGTTAAGCATTTCGAAGTCTATAAATATTGTATATCTATACAAGCATTGGTGAGATCGGCAACAATTATTACAACTTATTTTATACAAACAACGTCTACAAGTTTTAGTTACGAACAACCTCTGAATTCATAATAAGCCAGCCAGCTAGTTATTTATCGACAATTTATTATTCAATGAACAACTTAGATTAGGGTGCCTTGTTAGTTAATTGAACCGTTTATAATCAGTAATATATGTATATGAGTATATATGTACATATGTACGTACATAGAATATATATACCTATATATTCTATGTACGTACATATGTACATATATACTCACGACTATACGACTTCAGTCTAGTCTCTTCTATTGGTAATATGATAGGTGTGATTTATATAATTTCATATCAACATGATAAATTGTGTGTTTAGGTGATCTTTTTTGTGCTATTTTATATTGTAATTCAAGCGAATTCTTTAATCTATTTATCTAGTTATTTTGTCAAAAAATAGAAATATACTTAAGCAGCTATGTTTGGAATTTAACAAATACTAGCGTCTTGAATGCTAGAGGTAGTAGGCTACCAACATTAAATATTATTTTTTTTATCTTCACGCTTTACTCCGCTTGTAGCAGGGTGGGCAGAAAGAACAGTAGACTCCGTTCCGCTTTCCGCTTTGGAGGCATTTCATGTTGAGTGGCGGAACTAAACGCCTAGTAGGGAAAACAAGGAGAATGGAAATGAAATAATCCATCCTTCTCGAGTGGGAATTGAACTCACAAACTGTTGCGATTACAGACAGACATTGTGTCCACCACGACGTCCATAAAATACTACGTCCATAATAGGTATATAAAATATGAATATGAAGTTTCACTAGCAACGTAATGATAGCTGAAATTTATTTTCAATATTTTGAGTACAAAAGAAGCCCAAATCAAAAGGCCTTTTTAAACAAATTACTTTCAATAAAATTCACATGAGTTTGAGAGTTTCCTGTATACTCGTACATTCGTATTTTCAGTAGTAACTACACAGTTTCCCCAGACTCACATAACAACCAGCGAAGTTATTTACTCAAAATATTCATTAGCAATTCAAATACCTAACCATCGTATTAGAGGGAGGGATGTCTACTTATCCACTTGGTTGCTTTTGCAAATTGTTTGTTGCTTTTAACCGATTCTACTACATTTACTGTTTGACCGTTGCGTTATTTCATTAAACACACTTGTTGGCAAATTTGTATATACGAGTATGTATATGTAAAGATTATTCAATGCAAAGACAGTCTGCTTGTCTTTACACGCTTGTTCCGATATAGTGGTGTATATAAAGAGAATGCAGTGTTAAAATTCTAATGAGACGTATCACAAAATAAATTTTGGAGATATTTCGTAGTAAATGGCCAAATTCAACGACACATTTTATTCATCAATGCAGTAAAAGGATGAAAATTTAACTCACGCTGGTAAAACGGCCTCCTAGAAAAGGGAATAAGCATCACATTTCAGAATTAAAAACTTTTTTAATTTGTAACAGATTTTAGAGGTACGCGACTTTAGATTACTTAATATTTTTAAATATCCGTAATTTATGTTATTTTTTATGCGTAATTTATATTTGTTTCATATTATTTTTTGATAAAATATGTCACGGAATCAAAACTTTTAGCTTAAATGTATAATTTACTCGCTTTGAAGCAAATAACAAGTCAAAGAAATCGATGTCAATAGCTGGCAATAATATTAACTGTTTGTGTTGTATATATTATCATAACTGTATTTACCTACTACCTACAGAGTAGTCCGATATTTCTTTTTATGAATATTCATAAGATTGTGAATTTCCATAGTAAACATATATAAGTTACCTTCAATTTTGTTTTAATATTTATTATTGACTTCATTTACTAATACAGCTCTCAATGTTATTGTGAAATTCTTCATATTACGAACAATTTATTTGTTGCTTATGTAGGATCAGTATCGAAATATTTTATCCCGTCAGAATGTGGGATATCGTCATTACAGCAAATGATCTAAAATGAACAGACCGCCTTCTAAGGGATTCGGATTTGCCTTCATGCCGGCAAACTCATTTCTTCTGAGTATCTTTCAAATAGGGTAGCTTTGTTTATGATAGTATTTTGTTACTATAGCCAAGCGTTAGGCCATAACGCCATTTGGCCACATATCATTATATAAATATACGAAATTCGAAGTATAAACAATTTTGTTGTTTTTAATATATAACAACAATAAAATCATTGGAAATGTTCTTAAATATTATATATGGTTATTAAAAAGCTCTCTATGTTGTTATAAAGGTGGAAACATTGTTTGTTTGAACACGCTTATCCTAAGAAGTACATTTTTTTTAGCTTTATGCTTTATCCCGCACATGACAGGGTAGGCAGAGTGAACTGCAGTAACCGTTGAACCTAGTGTTAAGACACTCCGTTGCTTAGTTCCTGCTTTCTCCGTCCCCGCATTTCGCCTTTTTTCGAGGCATTGCGTGTTGAGAGGCGGAACTCAACGCCGCGCTTTGCCTAGTTTATAGAGCGAAGAAAATGGAAATAGAAATACCTAATTGATTTTTTTTACCAATACCAAGAAAGAATACCTATGTAGTATATCGTTAATTTAATATACTTATACCAGCGGTCAGCAAAGTTGCTTGGAACATGACAATATATTGGGTCGAGTGTCATCCTTTTAACAACACGGGGCTGGAATCGGCTTGTAATAACTTGCCCGTATACAATATTTTATATATAAACGGATTATTATCCACATAAGTAAATCTAAATAGTAAACAAAGAAATTTGCAAAAACACTGAGATCTTTTGCAAAGCGATTCAAACGTAAGGCTTATGTTAATAAAAGTTAAATATACAAGTCGCTTGGAGACAACTTTCTTGAATTATAAAGTTCTCCAAACTCATCCGCCCTTAGCATTTATTTTGATAAAAATGTCACGTTTCTCAGTAGGTTGTACTTTCCTACAGAAAGTGTATATATTATTTTTGCATCTTTTTAGGCTGAATTTTATGAATACGAAAAGCATTGATTTTATTTTTCTCATGTTAATTAATTAGATCGCAATTGCTCTACTTTCAAATTATTACGTAAAAATGTGTTATTAATTATATAATATACTTTCCATTTATATGATTTTATTTGATTTCTCAAGTACTTTACTTTACTTTTATATATTTATATGATATAAAAGGGATAAAATTTCTTTCTCGTTTAACAGGAATTCTTCACATTTACTCGACTGATTTGAACAATTCTTTTACAATTAGGATCCTTTTTTTGCACAAGGCTAACGGACCTTACTGTAGGACTCATTGATAAACTCGATACTACTTACTTACACCTAGCGGATATCTATATATAAGGATCGTTTGCACATGTTACTACAACTTCTCAGTGGAAAGCTTCCGCTGCAATGATAATTCAGTTGGCAACCGCCCCACTTCGCAGCCGCCTTCAATGCCATGACACATTCGCATAACAAAACTATGACCGACCGGCACCAGTATACTGTATTGAATCCACGATCTGCGTCCATTCATGGAAAGCCGGCAATACTTTGCGGTGCAAAATTTTGTGCAAAGTTAACTTCTATCTCCAAAGAATATCCCTAGTAACCATTTTAATTTTTTACAAATTGTAAAAAAAATAAGGATTATTTATCAAACTATTTTAATTAATGGTGCAATATTCTTTTTTGTTATAGAAACGTTTCAATTGATGAATTATGCAATTTATATATATTAAAAATGCCGTTTAAAGCGAGTACGGACGGCGAGCCCTGCGGAAGTAGCAGGTCGGAACCGACAATCAATACAATATCACTATTATAAGCCGCGATGTCAGGTGTTGCTGGTTCAAATTCTTTTATGCTGAATAGCCTATTTATCGTAGAATTACAATATTTATTACAATTAAAGTAACAACTTTAAATAATATTTTTTTATGTATATATTGATAAAGTAAAGCTGAGTACGGAAAAAAATATTTATAGTCCAGGTAGCCTTAACATAAGAAAAGTTGTGAAAATCCCTATGTTGGCTATAATAAGATAATATATTGAATATATGGTACCTAAACCTTTATTTATACTATCTTGTATGTTGTACAAAAATGGGAGAATTGACATAAAATGAATCATTGAATGACAATAATAATATCAGTTTATATTCACCGCTTTAGGTGATATATTAAAGTACAGGGACAACATCGAAATCGTCACTTTTTAAGAGTAAAATATATTATGTTTATTTTACATCAGGTATAAATTGATTTAATTATTGTATATAAAAGGTATTGTTCTTTTTTTACTATTAATCATCATAGTGATGATTAACATATTCTACTTGTAGGATTCTCCTGCACATGGTTTCTAGGATCGTTCTGCTTACGGTGCTCAAGATCGTCCTGCCTACGGTTTCCCCTTTGCAAGGTATAACGTTACGTAAAACCAAGAAAAAAAAGGGAATGTGGAATTATTATGCAGTCTTCTATCAACTCTTTCTACTCATTCAGGTAGAAGAAAAATCAGAAGATAATGAAAACACAGTCAATAAGTTGTTGTGTAACTTTGAATCAAACAGCAATTCAGTTAAATGGTGAAACAGAATGCAGACTTCTATTATTTTGAAGTGAAACTTCTTTAGGCGCATGAGGGTAAAATTTTTACAAATGAAACGTCACGCCGGTATGCAACGGAAGTGTCGGAGAAGAGAGAGAGAGTGATCGGGACCGATTGAGAGAGAGAGTAAGACAGGGCGAACGTAGCATGAGCAACTAGCCGTGGAGTGAGAGTAGGGAGCAAGCGAGTGAGAAAGATTGAGAGAAAAAGTGAGACAGTGCGAACGTCGTATCACGCATAGTGCTATGGAGTGTGAGGTGGGAGAGAGCTATAGTGAGAAAGATTGAACAAGAGAGAGAGAGAGAATACGGGATATCGAGAAAGAATACACGCCCATATTGGTTGTGTATTCGTTTAATAGTTAATTATTAGAACTTTAGATGGCATTTCTGTCGCATAGCGTAATATTTACAATATCATTAGGCTCTTCTACAGTGAATAAACAGTAAGTGAATTTTATAAATAAAAACTTTGTGAATAAATTTGTAAGTTGTCCTGTATCAAGCAATTATTCGAAGTAAGTAATATATCTGTTATCTTTTTGTTTATTTACAATTTTTTATGATAATTGGTTTGAAGGTTAGGTAGTTTTAATATTTACAAATAACATGTGTAATCGTCATTTCATAATTTAATAAATCATTTACCATAAAATAAAAATATTTCATAAATTCGCTTTTCTAAATTTTGAATTCAAAAACAAAACTTAATTAATAATTTCTATTATTGACAAAAAACACGTGGCATTTTTATTTACAATTCGTCATTTGAGATTTCAATAAACCATTGTGCATAAAATACTAATAACAATATTTCATAAATTCTTTTGACAAAATTTTAATTTAAAAATTGGAATTTCTAGAGTTATCATTAATTTACAAAAATTTTGTATATATTTAAATTGGATTAGGTATTTTTAATATTTACAAAAAATCACGAGGAATTTTAATTTAATATTCAACGTCTGAGATTTGACTACATTATTTTTCAAACAATATAAAATAAATTTATTTTAATAATTCTCTTTAATTATTTTATTTTAATGACAAATAAATTCCTAACCTCTCTTCCTTTTTCCCTTCCTCTTAATCTTGGAAATTTAAAGTTTTAGATTTGTATAAATATAAACAAGATTTATAAAGTTTCACTTCTGACATGTGTACTTTGTACGCACGCATGTTTTTTTCGTATATACAGAGTGAGGCAATACTTCTAGCCCACACTTTATTCCACGGCCAACAGGATAGACAGAACTTACTTCTATTGTTTTATAGATAAATTTTATAAGGAAGAGAAAATCTTCGCTGCTTATAACAAAAAATATATTTACGAACAATATAATGTTACCTTATATAAGTATACAGTGAGGATGTTTTATTAAAATACGAAAGCTGTGTACATGGATATAATATTATAATATCAGGTAACGAAGAGAAACAGACCAATTATTTCTTTAACAAGCAGATACGACTTGCGACCTCGCGTTGTTAAGATATGTTGTCAAGGAAACAACACAATTATTGTAAGAGTCTAGAAATTTCCAATTACTACGAAGGAGCAGATGTTTGTATTAAATACATGTCGCTATTAAGGTTAAGCTACATTTTTTTTAGCTTCATCGCTTTATCCCGCACATGGTAGGGTAGACAGAGGGAACTGAAGGAACCATACGAACCTAATGTTAAGATACTCCGTTGCTTAGTCCCTGATTTTTCCATCTCCGCTTTCCGCCGTTTTCGAGGCATTGCGTGGCGGATGAGCGGCGGAACTCAACGCCGCACTTTGCCTAGTTTCCAGAGGCAAAAAATCCATCTTCCCCAAATGGGAATCGAACCCACAAACCAGTCGCGTTTGCAGGCCGACGCTACGCCTCTGCGTCACGACGGTCCTCAGGTTAAGCTACATATTTTCCATATATATACTTCTGGCGTCATTTGGTTTGTATTTCAAATGAAAATTGCTAAGTGGTGAGATTTTCCAAAGGCCGTCATAATAATAAAGAAGATACTACTGTGTAATATAAACAGTGCCATTCCATTTGTGAGGATCGGTATAGAAACGAGTTTGCCGCCATGCAGGCGTCCCGTACCGAGTGTTCGGCAAGGAATCTATATCCTATCATTGAGGTTGAATCAGCCTATTCGGACGTGATCCTGCATAATGTTATGTTTCCACAAATGTATCACTCTATTTTATTGCATTAACTTTATTATGAGCTGATGTTAATTTTGAAGTTTAAGGCAAAATCATACCTATTATTTATGTAGATATAGCGTATATGTAATACTTGAACATTTTTAGAGATATTTAATAAAAATAATGACTGTTCTTTTCAATAATCTTTGGTTACCGAAAATGCGTTTCCCTGCACAGATACTAACCTAATACGTTGGAAAAGCATATAAGAATTTTGAAGCAGCTTGATGAAGAACGCATGGTGGTTATAGCAGAGATATCTAGAGATAATGGTCAGATTACTTGGTCAATATCCATAAAGAGCAGGTTTAAATACTGCTGCGTTCAAAGTTTCAATTCTTTAAGTGTTTTATATCAATGTTTGTAATTATGTAGATTTATATGTAATTTTTAATTTTTCAAATTTTGCTGATTTTCAGGAAAATAAGATAGAGCCTGTTTATATAGCATCATACAATATATATTTTCTGTAATATAAATTTTATATTAAAAAGGGAGAAAAAATATATAGCTATTATTGACAATTACATAGAAATTATATTTTTCTAATTTTATCTTTCAATTTCACAGGATTGGGTTATCTAACTTTTCTATAAAATTGTAATAAGCGACTTGATAACTATAATACAAACAGAAATTTAGTTAGACCAATTAGTAGTAATTTAATGCCTAACGAGCAATAATTTTTTATAAGGTAATGCAAGATTTTATTTGGAACATTTATCTTGTTTATTAACTGCTCAATAGGTTTAACGATATTAAAATCTATGAGTAAGTAAAGTGTATATATAGTAACTGTCATATCCAGAATTTAATGTCCAGTCAATGTGTACTACATAAAAAATATTAAGAAAATCCCTCGTAGAGAGAATAAAATACATACATACATACATACATACATACATACATACATACATACATACATACATACATACATACATACATACATACATACATACATACTGAGAATAAAAATTATACATTACTAGTATTTACTAACACAAAACGTATATGTATTTTGTTTATCGAATGCCAGTAAATAAAATGAAACACTGCAGTATTTGCAAATGTCGTCTAACACATAGTCGATATTTCAATACTTATACACAAAATTTTATATAGAATTTTTCAACGTTACAGAGTCTGGATATCTCGCTTTCAGACTTCTCTCAATCAAGTACACCCCGAGGCTGCTCCATTACCTTAACATATTGCCTCTGTGCCGAGCATTCGCCCGGCCTCTTCAACTTTACGACTCAGACAGCCTTACACGACAGTTTTCAATGACATTTTTTAACCTAGTATCTAATAAAAACGGGTATCTGATATATGAGGCGTTAAGCATCCTCTTACACTTTGTTGGAGAACCCTTATAATATAACTAGCTTGACCTACGGCTTCCCTCGTGCTCAATTAGTACTTTTTGTGTATGACACATAACACATAATAAGTGTCCAAAGACTAACTGTAGCTCTGACCACAATACAGGTAGAATAGGTTACGCCGAGAGCATTAATGTGATGTAATATAGGTATTCTCGCTAAATGGACTAAATAATATAAAAATATATTTTCTATGCAAATACAATAACAAATAACAAATGGCTTATATATATTATATATTTAATTTAATATAGCATATAGCAGATTAAGGCACCTAGTATAAAGACAATTGATATATGTTTTGTTACTATGTCTCGAACATTGTGTTGGGTGACGGAGCTCAACACCACACTCTGTCTTGTTAGGAAAATTAAAATAAACTATTCTTACCAACAGGAAATCAAATCCACAACTGTCACGTTTCTTTTAATAGTTTCAGTTATATATCTAGCGTGGTAACCTTACCTGTACCTTTTGCCTCATCGTCCTCATTTTTACGTGACATTGCGCCAATATTATTTACAGTTCCCACGACTTGCATTGATACTATTGCATTAAGGTTAACATCACCTTAACCTAAGTACAAGAGGATAATAGAAAAATGGTTTTTTTTATCTCTTGCTATTCAACGATATTTTTTGTCTTTTATAGCAGTTCAGTTCTTAAGGCTAATAAATTAATGACTACTACTTCACTATTTATGGGATAGATAAGCCTCCAAATAGGTTATCATACCTAATATATATTCACCGTTCCTATTTCTGTAATTTGTGAAACAATTTAATTATTAATACAAAATAATGAATTACAATGATAAATTAAATATTATTACGTTAATAATTATTAATATAATAATATAAAGTTTTTAATTTTTAGCATTTTTTAGGATGCATATCATACAATTAAACAAATTATGTATAATTTTAGCAGGTTTCTAAAATACTTAAAAATAAATAGAGCAAGATTCTTTTCTTTTAAACAATTTATCTAAGTATTTTTTGAAAAATGTATGTCAGTCTAATAATTGTATTTAACTTCAATGTTCACCAGTAGATTAAAAAACGACGATGACACCTATCATTTAATGGTGATGATTATGATTTTTTATATTGAAATTTGTGTTTCTGCGCTGCATAATTTCAAAGATCCTGTTAAAATTTATAAAAGTGTACGTTAGATCTGGTTCATACTTAAAGATCTTTAAACGCCTTCACAGTGCAGTCCATTTTCAAATAATGATGTCGACTGCACTCTGATGTGGTTTAGTTCGAGATTATGCAGCGCTTCAAATATATTCGCCTCAGTGGGTATAGCGAACTTCTTTGCTATATGCATGTAAGTAAGCAAGAACGCGCTAACAACAAAAATAACAAAACTCAAGTACAGTCTAAAATTATTTAATAAACCAAGTAGTATAGGACAATAATACTCTTTTATTAATATGTCAGCAGAAAATTAAGGAAAAAAAAGAGAAATCGGACACTACTGTTTTTCATTGTGGATTTGCTAAGTTAAAACAAAAATTAAATAACCTTTACTTATAATAAATAAAAAAAATAAGGTATATGCGAAAAATATCTGAGCTACAAGACAATCAACATATTTTTTCAAAACTATTACAACACAAGATCGAAGCATTTCACATACTGTCCTGTCGAAATCTGGGAGTCGTCTTTACTTATAAGAAAGTCAGGTGTTTGGTTTATTGTTCCGGCAGTTTATTGAGCCAGGTCGGTTTTGTAGGCTACTAGCAAGCCTAAACCGTAATTTCTTTCCAAGACTAATACTAGACTAATTTGGGCCCCAATTTGCCATCTGTATTACCGAACAGACGATACCGAAAATTAAATAATCTCCTTAAACAACTTTTTAACTACATCCAGCAGACACATAGGACGATAAAAAGAGAGATAGCTTATGCAGTTTTGCCTTCGTCTGCAAAAGACTATCTTTCATGATGCAGAAAACGCCCGTCTACTACCGATAGAGAATAGAGTTAGTGCTTGCACCTGCCTCAGTATATCTCTATAGCTTGCTAAAACCTCGTCTTGCCATACACAGACCTATACATATATGGCACGTATGGTGTAGCCAATAGATCATCATTAATGAATTATAGAACTAATTTTATTTAATACAGAGCGTACTTAGAAGGTGGCACTAGTAGAGTTGAAAACAAAATTGAAACACATTTTGAATCAGCTGAAATAGAGATCGAAACTAAGACAGTGGAGGTTTAAGAGGCCCATTAAAAGTACACTTGGTCTCATTCTCTTCTTTGAGCTCTTCAACCTACAACGATGATCACGGCAATCACTCGGTAAATTCGTGGATATCTATGTAGCGCCTTCTCTCTTACATATGTAATCATAAAACCATTTTTTTGTGGACAGCTTTAATTTAAAATTAATGTTCAGTAAATTATTTTCGTCTTGTATGATATAAAAGTTATTGAAGAATAATGTTTTTGAAGTCAAATGAAATAGACGTGCTTAATGTACTGATACATGTTTTATTTCTTTTACAGTGTTTGCCAAAAATTTTAAATATTAATAAAATTGAAACAAATAAAAACATATAAAATTTTAATTGAAAAGTATTATATTATATATTATATAATATAATACTTTTCAATTAAAATTTTATAAATACACTCTCAAGTCATAATATAGGAGTATTTTTAAAAATTATACGAGCTACTAGCAAATACGAGTAAAATGTAAGAGCAATACAAGCCGATTGCAACCAGTCGCGCTACATGCCGTTCACATAGAACGCTTTTAATGTCCTCTCTAATATTAATGCAGTTATTAAATGTGAAGGACACATAATTACTTATAAAGTATTTTATTCCAAGGTATTAATTAGAAGTTTTCACTCATTCGCTTCACTTCATTTTGTTTGCCTTTTTACAAAGAGTTTTCTATATTCTTGGGCAATGCAAAGCGCCATACGCAGCGTGCACTGTGCTTATTTCATCTAATAGTGGAAATATAAATAATTTCAACATAAAATATAATACCCACAATCATCCCCTATAAAAATTGGATACTTAAATATCGCAACGTCTCGATAGCGTCTAGTAATTAGAGACTGTCGGAGTAAAAACACTTTTATTATTACAATACTGACAGATTCGATTTATTAATTATTTTTATAAAATTATACACGTGTAACGTCAAAAAGTGAGACAAAATGTAGTAGAAGAAACTCATACTGTACTGTTTCTATTTTATGATTTTATAACTTGATGGTCATATGATTTTAATAATCAGTTATTGCTAGCATTATTAATTTTTTAATTGTTCCTTCAGTACTTTATTTCCACAAACGATTTATCAAGTATTGTTGCAAGTTTAGTATAAATAGTTTTAAGTGTTCCCTTGGATAGTCTCCTTGTCTCTCATGAAGATTGATGGTTTTGCTACGTCGACAAGTTTTGCACTATTCATTTGTTTCTTTATATTAAGAAAGTTTTGATAATAGAAGAAAGTTGAGTTTTTTAAATTTATATAAAAACTAATGGGCGCCCGTAACTTTGTTGGCGTCGACTTTATGATCCTCGCCACCCTAACGACTGCCATCCTTTTTCATTGAGATTCATGATATTGTGATTCCACGTGTTAGATGTTTACACGACAACGAAAAATACTCGATACACTCAATAACTACTAAAGCTACTTTTTTGCTAGTCTTCAAAGCTTAGCTTAGATTCTTCCAGCAAATTTACAGACACTTTATTTATTTATATAGGTACTTATTATAGTATAGATTACTATTATTGAATATCACTTAATATGTACCATACACCTACGTACATGATATTATTTTAAATAAATGACCGATGAATATTAAGATAGTTCAAAAAATTTTATCTTATTTTTAGTAATAGCCTATTTTTATGTGATTTGATAAATATATTTTATACTAGCTTTAGGCACAACGTGATTTTTTTTACATAGGGCTATTATACAATATAATATAAAATATTCTTTGTGAGTCTTAGTATAATCGTTTCCACACTACTATGTAATTTCAATTTATTTTTAATTTTTTTTCTTTTTATAAGTCTTCATGCTTTATCCCGCACATGGTAGAGTAAGAAGAGGGAACTGCAGGAACTATAAGAACCTAGATTTAAGACACTCCGTTGCCCCGATTTCTGCTTTTTTCAAGGTATGGCATGTTGTTATGCGGAACTCAACGCTGCGTTTTGCCTAGTTTCCAGAGCGAAAAAATGCAAATAGAAAATCCATCGTCTCCGAATAGTAATCGAACCCTCAAACCGTCGCATTTACAGGCACACGCTATGCCTCTGCGTCTGACGGTCCTCAATTATTTTTTTTATGTAATTTCTATATAAATAGAAAGCCATGTAAAATTTTCCTTATTTCCTTGAGAAATAATTCTTTTTTGTATAATATTTGATTTATCACAGAAAATGTCTGAATGCTGTATAGTATTTAGTGCCATTTCAACTATTAGAATACGAATATAATATATTTGTTTTCTAGCTTTAGTAGAAATATTCTTTTGAAAATACATAATAAAGTACCTAGCTGTTGTTTACCGCAAATACGATACAGCTGTACGCTACGCTGTGCTATTGTAACGAGCAACATTGCAAGCAGTTTTGCAAAGCTGACATGGCATGGCTTATTAAGGGAATTTATAAAAGAGAATTAATTGAAAAAGTTTTATAATATATACTTGAATATGTTGGTTGGTTTTAAATTTCTACGAATAATATATGGATATTATGTACTTTCAAGAATGTATATTTTTTTTATTGCAGGATAGGCAGAGGGAACTGCAGGAACTATATGAACCTACTGTTAAGACACTCCGTTGCTGAGTCCCTTCTTTATCTGTCCCCGGTTTTCGTCTTTTTTGAGGCATTGCGTGTTGAGTGGCGGAACTCAACGCCGCGCTTTTACCTACTTTCCAAAGCGAAGAAAATGGATATGGAAACATCTATCTTTCCCGAGTGGGAATCGAACCCAGAAACGTCGCGTTTACAGGTAGACACTTACGCCTTTGCTGCCACAACGTTCCTTAATGGAATGTATACTTTTAGATATATGTTAAATATATCTAATACCTAAATAATAATTTTAAATGCTTTAACCTAAATCGTTTTTCTAATTACGTGTACTAATTGCATTAAGGTATATTACATTTTTCATTAAATAAAAGTATTTTTAAATTGAATATATATTGTTATATCGTAAGATATATTTACTTCTTGTGTTATTTTCACGGCGTTCATTTCATAGCAGTGATCTATAGAACTATATGAATAATTCATACAAAGCGTTGCGTCAAATAGTCTCAAAGGGAAGACGATCTTCTATTAGAGTTTAAAATTGCTAGTACCTGGGCTGTGCGACGTGCCATTCACCGTGGAAAGATATTTGAAATTTTTGTTTTGCACTGCAATATATTGAAACTTGAGTTAAATGGTGTTTGCATGACTATATGAAGATGACGAAACTTTTTATATTCAGAGAAATACGAGACACGTTATACTGTACTTTCTACTCTGTATCTAATTCATGACCTATTTATTCAATGATAGCCAATCTAGAAATATTGGTCAGAGCTTTACATACTCTTGTGGGTGCTTAATGTAAGTAGAAAGATTGTTTTTCTTTTAGCCTCACGCTTTATCCTGCATATTATAGGGTTGCCTAGGGAACTGCAGGAACCATATCAACCTAGTGTTAATACACTCCGTTGCTCCCTGCTTTCTCCGTCCCCGCTTTCCGCCTTTTTCGAGGCATTGCATGTTGAGTGGCGGAACTCAACGCCGCGCTTTGCCTAGTTTTCAGAGCGAAGAAAATGGAAATTGAAAAATCCATTTCTCCGATCGAACCTCCACACCGTCGCGTTTACAGGTAGACGCCACTCTGCGCCACGACGGTCCTCAAAGACTATTTGTCTCATACAATGAAAACTTTAGCTTACCTTGTATTATTTTTCAAACATAACAAAATGATTATTAATTAATAATAATCGAATTCATACAACATACAGAAGTACACAAATAGAGATTTTAATTACCTTTCAAATACCTTTCAATTCCGGTGACGCCGTAAAGACTCGATTGCAAGTGAACAGCGGTAGTTTTTTTTAATATTTTTTAAAAAGTGTCTGTAAAAAGGAGCTTTATTTTACGGGCAAGTGAGGATATCTGTATGTTTTTCTCGGGTTGACAAAAAAAAAAGGATATTTTTGGATGGACATCAGACTATTCTGGCGTGGGCGCATCATATATATGATATCTATCACTAGTTTGATACGATTTCTTTATCAAATTGTTATTTTAATAAAGCACAGTTACATAACCGATATTGTTGCGATAGAAGTGAGTTAAAATATGCAATATTCCATATTACATGTGAATATTGAAAGTAAGTTTCTTAACATTTTCTTATGCACAAAAGGCAAAGGATATTGGAAAAGTTTAAGTCAGTTTTAACTTCGTACACAGCTAATAAGCTACGTGAAGACGTTTCATATTTGGGTAAACTGGTAGTGTGTACCTCGCATTAATCTCAATTTCACATCACATTTATTATCTTTTGTAGATATATTTTTGGTTGTTGTTAGACAATTTTTCCACTTTGGTGCCTTAAATATGATCTTGCATAATGAACAGTTGCATTACTTACATTTTGCATTTTTCTGTTCTGTATAAAGTTATTTTGTATAAAACGAATATATTTTATTGAACGAAAATTGTATGGGACGAAGCGTATGTAACTCAAGGTAATAAAGACAAAAGTCGTAACACGTAACCTGATTTTTGAATTGCTTATATGATGCGAATGAGATTTTTTTATGATTTGTTTATTCATGAGACATATGGATATAATATATATGGAAATAATATATAATAGTTATATGCAGATTATGATACCATAGTTACAAGTTCAATTCCCACTTGTCGAAATAATTATTTTCATTTGATTCTGCTTTGGCGCAAAATAATGCTGTTTTGAATTCTGCTACTCAACATGCCTTAGTTGTCTATATTTACTTTCCCTGATATTACGGCTTTTTGTTTAGCTAGACAGTTATTCTATACTGCAAGAGATACAAGTATATTAGAGAAGTGTGACGAGAACCATTTTGCAATATTATAAAATAAAGAGATATCTAGGCAAAGCGCGGCGTTGAGTTCCGCCACTCAACACGCAATGCCTCGAAAACGGCGGAAAGCGGGGACGGAGAAAGCAGGGACTGAGCAACGGAGTGTCTTAACACTAGGTTCCCACGGTCCCTGCAGTTCCCTCTGCCTACCCTGCCTTGTGCGGGATAAAGCGTGAAGTTAAAAAAAAAAAAAAAAAAAAAAAAAAAAAAAATATATGTTTATCTTAAAAGGTCAGTGGTATTACCCAACTTAATACAGACAAATTTAAAGAGATTTCAAATGATTAGATTAAAAATATATATTTGATTTCATTATGATTATAAACTTTACAACTATAAGAGTGCAAGTAGAGAATTGTTCCGGAGCGAATGCGTTATTTTGATATTTTAGGGTTTCACACAATAATTTTTTTTTATTGTATAAGTTATTGTTCATACATCGATATATTAGTAATTGTTAAAAATAGAAGAATAGAAATACATTTCATACATAAATGAGTGGATTAGACCGCAAATTTTAGTGTTAATTAAGAAGTCTTTTTAACTTACAATCATAAAATTGCTATTGAACCTTTAGTTTGCAAGTATCACTCGTACAAGATTGAAATTTTTCGTATTTTTAAAGTTATCCGTGTTTTTAAATGCAATAAAATTTATCAAAACAATAAACACTTTTTCTGAAGTTCCCAAACATGCAATATTAAACGGGTTGAAATTTTCTAAGCACTTGGTTGTGTGTAAAAAAGTATTATAGTAAAAAGTATAACAACAAACTTAACATTTTATGGATAAAAATATTTTAGAACACAACATCAATATCTGTAGATAAATTCCATAATAAAATGAATAAATACCAAGAAAAGGGTATTACAATTTCAAAGACTATGCGTGTAGCCTGTAAGTAATATTTTGAAGCTACACTGAAAGCAAACTACTCACGTGAGCGTCGAGCGTCGGGCGCCGAGCGTCGAGACGTGCCATGCATGCCTTCTTGTTGTTGACCTGTGCGCCGCATTTTCAAAGAACATTAATTAGCTAGCTCTGTTTCATGGTAGCACTTCAACAGATGTTGTTTCTAATGAAATTTCGCACAACCTTTTTTTTATAACTTAACATAAATTAAATAAGCGCAATTGTAGATTAGTGGGACATCATCTGACTGAAACTGCGATGGTTGTGGGTCCAAGCACAATTATTGGTAGTATTTATATTTTAATTATCCACGTTTCATCTAGTAGCCAAAGTGCAATGTTGATTTTCGCCACTCGACATATAATGTTTCCAAAATTTGGCGGAAATGGGGAAAGTAGTCTCTTACCACTTGGTCCCCTCAGGTAATACTAGATTTAATTATTTTTGCTTGAATTTTTCATCATACATTTTTACTATTTTAATATACCTGTAAAATTAAGATAGCTACAAACATTTATTAAATTATATTTCATATAAATATGTCATTATTGTATGTCTTGAAATAGCAGATATTCTAAAAGGTCATAATCGTCACAATGTTTCCAATTTTTGTTTTATTATTTTGCACTTTTTCCCAAGCATAACATTTTAATGAATGCTTCTATTTGGATAGCTTTTTGCGTCTGGTGATTAAATGCTAGAGTTGCTTCAAAAAGGATTTTTTAGTTGTAAACAACTTATTTTTTCAGAGTTGGTTAGGCTGACGAAATTAAAATATAAATATTATAATACATATAGCATTATAATTGTGTGTATATCTATAATATTTATGACTAGTTGTCTTTTGCTCTTGGCAAAACTGAAATAATTTGTATGTAATGTACATGATAAAAAAAAATATATTACCAACATATGTCTTAAACTCGTACATAAATTTGAACAATCCTTTTCTTTGTGATCCTACGTTAGAAGCGTTATAATACCGAATATGAAAACGACCTTTATAGAGATTATCTGTCTCCTGAAGGTTTTTTGTATATAAACGTGTGTAAAATATATTTATGGTAAGGATTAAGATTTCAGCGGCTTATTCCATGCTATTAATAAATTTTAAGCTATTTGACCTACTTTAAAACAAACAATTTACTTTTTCATTTATCCTTTTCATTGTCATCCTTTTCATTTACAACTATACATGAATGACAAATTATTTAATAAATAAAAATTGAAATTTTGAATTATCTTTATAGATAAAAAAAATATATAAAAATTAAAAATCGGTAACTTATTTTAGTTATAACTTACATATGATGATGACGATGACACAAGAGTATACATTTTTAATCTACAAATATTTATGAAACTGTCATTTAATCAAACCCATGGAGGCCTCTCTCCTATGGTGAATGTTGACTTTGTCTAATTGAAGCCGGACTGCGACAAAGTAATGAATTGATCTCCTATACAGTGCGCAAAATATGCATTAGTTTCGATCAAAAATATAAGCATATATACCAATTGTAAGATGATTTATGAAGTAATGAAAGCTTTAAAATATATTTCAGTAATTTTATCTTTTGTAACTAAAACTTTAAAACATAGGTGCTGTCTGCATAGATCCCTTAAGAAAGGGAAACTTAATATGAAAGTACAAAAAGTTAATAAATTTAAAACAACTAATATTTAAAAAATACATTAAATTAAAATATCAAATACACCACTTTACATTTGCAACTATATATTTTCAACAATTTTTACAACAATTAAATCACAAAACAATTAAACAAATAAAAGTTAAAAACAATATTCTTTATATACAATATACTACTATTATGCACTAACAAACATACGAGAAGGTAAAATTACATTAAAATTTCAAGTTAAAATGATAAAGGCATGCCGCCAGACGCAGACGACTACCTATCACAATTTGCAATTAATCACTTCGTGGTGGCAGTTAGCATCCATTACTAAACCGCAGACTATATTACAAATGAATCACACTAATTCATTATTAGACTCATTTCAGTGAAATAGACATGTTACTTTGTCCGAAATGTGTATTTTCTACACTTAAAACTATATAATCTTAATGTATTTAAAAATATAAAAATATATTAGGCTGATAAGATTTTACATTTTTTTGTGCTAAAAAATATACTGCATTTGTAAATTCCGATTTTTTACTCCATGGATTATATTTAATTTGAACTCATTTTCCATAAACAAGGAATATAAAACCATTAACAGTAACATTTTATTAAGCTATAAATATATGTAATAGGCAACACCGATTAAATTAGGAAGCACAAATGGCTGAGATAGACATAAATATTATCATTTATCTAAGTTTTTGAAAACGATATATTATACAGATTATAAAAATTAAAAGAAAAAAAATAATAATATGTATATTGTCTTAAACATGAGTGTTGCTAAATAAATATATTCAAGTAAGTAAATCTGGCACTAAGATGAAAGTATATGGAGGCATTTACATTAATTAGATCTACTAATAAACTATGTAATCTTTTTATATATCAAAATCACTGCCAATATTATCTAAAAAAATAGAAAAAGAACGAAGGAACGACAACTAAATTAAAATATTCATCCTTTTTAATACTGGGGAAATATTAAAAGAATTTATAATTTTTGAAGAGCTTTGTTATTTTTTAAACAATGGGCTTAATTTTTCATGTAATTTTTGTAAAGAAAATGTTCACGAATTCTAAGTAAATGGATATAAGCCTAATACAACTTCAAAAATAAGTAATTAAGCTGGTCGTGAAATTAAATAATACTTGTAAATTATTTTTCCAGGAGGAAAAGTTCCGATTATTTACAGCATACCAGCATAACAAGCAACAGTGACTTCACATTACAAATATTTTTAGTTTTTTTTTTTTTCAGTAATTTCGGATTGCTGTAAATGTTTATTGTAAATAGATATTAGTGAGTTATATGTCGAATTCTTTGGTTATCTTTAGCGAATATTCTCATATAAGCTTAATACCAGTGATGAAATATAGCACAGAGAGGTGGTTGTTCACTTTGGGTCTCATCAGAATGCTTAAATTCACCCAGAGGACAATGGAGAGGGCTATGCTCAGAGTGTCTATCAGAAATGAGGAATGAGGAAATATGCAAGAGAACCAAACCAAAGAGTTGCAATATTCAAGTGGCAGTGGGCAGAATACATAGCTGGCAAAATAGATATCCATTGAGGCAGAATAGTTTTGGAGAAGCGTCCACATATCGCGTAACGTAGGCAAGCCTCCCACAAGGTGGACCGACGATCTGGTGGAGGTCACGGGAATCTGACAAATGAAAGCGGCCTAGAAACGAAGACCATTTTGGGCTGCCCTCAGAGAGCATAATGCTGAGGGACGCTCGGCTAATATAATGATGATATGTTTGATAATATGGGCTATAGTCCAAATTATTACTAAAACTTTTTGATGTTTCTAGATTATGACATAGTTTTTGCTGACTCTTCTATATATCTTCTTCTTCCACTTAGCGTTATCCCGGCTTACTGCCAGGGTCTGCTTTCCGACTCAAGCTACTCCACTTTGCACGGTCTTTAGCATCCTCAGTGGTTAGTCCATTGGCTCTCATATCCTGCGACACGACGTCCAGCCATCGCTTCCTGGGGCGTTCGAGCTCTCTCAATCCAGGAACCGACATGACAAGGTATTGTGTTCCGCCATAGTTCCTAGGCAGGCGCAAAACGTGGCCATACCATCTCAAACGACGCTCTTGGAGCTTATCTGCTACATCACGATCACCCAGACTACCTCGAATGAATGTGTTGCGTATGCGGTCAGCCCCATTACACCACACATCCACCTCAGCATCTTCATCGCCGTGACGTGAAGCTCCTGAGTGTGCCGAGATAATACTAGCCAACATTCGCTTCCGTATAAAATAATTGGTCGGATTATGTATATCAGTCCTTTGAGTTTGGGTGGTATTCTGCCATCGCAGACCACACAAGTGACCGCCCGCCATTTGGCCCAAGAAGCGCTAATCCGGGCGTGGACATCGTGGTCGTTGCCTCCGGACTCGTGCATAATGGATCCGAGGTATCTGAACTTTTCCCTCTTGACTACTGATTCAGAACCTATCTACCATGAACTCGGTCTTCAACACATTTAGTTTAAGACCACCGTTTTCAAGCGCACCCTTCCAGATGTTCACTCTGTGCTCGAGCGTCAGTCGGTTCTCGTCAATGAGTGCTATGTCATCCCCATACATCATCAGCCATGGAGACTGGTCCTGGATATGAGCCGTGACAGTATCTTGCAATGCATTAAACAGAAACGGACTCAGAGCTGAGCCTTAGTGAACACCTACTGTAATCAGGAATGATTTTGTGTCGCCAACAGCGGTCCTAACCACAGAAACGGAGTCGTGGTACATATCTCTGACAATATCAATATAGGATCCCTTTGGATCACAGTGCCCACCAGATACATTGATGTGGCACACAGTCGAAAGCCTTCTGAAGGTTTAGGAATGCTATATGCAGAGCTCTCCTTCTTTCCCTGTATGCCTCCATCAAAGTTCGGAGGGCAAAAATTGTGTCCATTGTGCCTGATCCTGGCTGAGATCCGTATTGACACTCAGATACAATACATTTTTGGCGGAGCCTGACGCCGATCACGCGCTCGAAGAGTTTCATGGTGTGACTCATAATCTTAATGCCCCTATAACTACCGCAATCTTGAACACTGCCCCTTATATTTATAATTGCGATAAACTGCGGGCTCTGGCTACAGCTCTTTTGCTGGCACGTTTTGCTGCTATGTACTCCAGTCTGTCTTCAGGAGAGTTAGAATTCAGCCATTTCTTAAATGAAGTCTTCTATTCACGTATCACCACTTGTACCTGGCCATTCCACCAACACGTCTCCCTGTCGATGACACGCCCTCCCCTAGAAACGCCAAGAACACTTTTGCTAGTGGTAATAATTGCTGACTGCACTCGATCCTAAGCTTCCTGAGCAGTTTCAGTATTAGTTAATAAGTTTTGTTTGTTAACTTCTGCCAGAAAGTCGGCCTGTATTGGTCCCTACATTAACCACCACTTGATCTTAAGCTTACGCGTCTCTGGTATTTTCTTTGTCCGGGTAACGACATAGTCCATAACAAAAAGACGACGTTGGGCCGTGAGGCTTTCATCGCGAATGACTTTACAGTTAGTTACCTTGCCCACATGACAACGTCTGGTCAACAGATAATCTATTTGAGTTGAGTAGGGCCCACTCGCATACGTAATAAGGTGTTGAGGGCGTTTCTGGAAGAACGCATTCACGATGGCTAGATCGGGCGCAATACAGGTTCTTAGAATATTTTCTCCCTCTGCATTGCTACTACCGACTGACTGACTCTTCTATATATCTTCTGTATAAAAGCAAAATCAGAGAGTAGCTTGTTTCAAAACACTCACTCCTTGTACACTTCCGTACGAATACAATAATTTCGTAAATAGTAGCAAAACTCAATATAGCACTTAACCCTACCAGAGCGGAGAAAATAATTCATTCTCCTAGGTAAGACTGAATACACAAACACTATATTTACAGTCAGACGTTTGCACTAACTAGGGTGGTCATATTGTCTTTGTCACGTTGGCTTTTATTAAATTTGATACATCATGCTACAAAAAATACTAGGTTAATAAATTATAGTTTTTCTTTGTTTTGACTTATGAACACATATGTAGTTTAAAATAAATATAGTTTAATTACAATATAATAAAACAAAAAAGATATTGATTGGTTTACTTGACTTCATTTAACTTTTTTCTTGCTTTATACGGTTAATAAATATTAATTTTAGAAAGTATACCTACTATTTTTTTAGTTTACTAATTTTAGTACTCAAGTGAAGGAAGTACTTTAAAATGTAAAACGCACGTATTCGTCATTTATTACAATATTGCAAGAGACAGAACGCTGTAAGTTTGTCGAGGTTCATATATTTTGTAATTATTATTACTTGGATAAACAGCGTTTTAGAGCGAAAGTGGATATTTTTTTAAAAAAAATCACTTCCACAAATGTGATTACTTATAAGGATGGAAATTTGAAAAATGGAAAATTCCGTCGTAGATTATATGGAATTTAACCGATGACATATCAGATGCACGCCAGCACTCATTCTATCCCCATAAAACAGTAATAAATAAATTTGATAAATTTAATTAATATCGACGTATAGTATATAACGTCGATATTAATTAAATGTATCAAATAGTTTGTGGATTGGACAATATTTCCCCAATAAATAAATATTAATAAATTGTATGACAGAACGCTATAATTAACTTCATATTGTCCCTATAGTGGTTAAAATATTGTGAAAATATATTTCAGTATTTACTTAATTAATTATCTGTACTGGTATTGTGAGCTGAAGAATATATACAAAAACAAAATTTATTAAATTATCTATTTTCTATAAAAAATCTCTAAAGCTTTTTATATTTTCGTATTCTTCTTCTTCGTCTTAAATTATTATTTAAGTATACTTAGTTTTAAATCTGATTTTATATGACGCTACATTATACTTTTTATCATGTTATTTCCAAATATAAGAGTTTAATTAATTCAATAATATTTACCTATTTTTGAATCTTCTAATACTGTTATTACTTTTAAATTCTTTATTCCTATATCGTAAAAGGTTGGTACTTTAAGAAAATGTCGTTACGTCAAGAGTTATAACGTAGCGTAAAGTAACGTAAAGAGCTCTTTTAACAAAATATACTTTTTAAACCTTTCTGGCGATGAAATGTGGAAGAAAGATTAAGCTTAATAAACTAAAACAAATACTTAAATTCAAGTAAATACCATTGCTTTCTCTGGTTGGCCTCAATTAGACTCAGATGTATTCGTATAATCATATTTTATGACTTTTGATGCGTAATGCAAAGAACAGAGTAACTAATGTTCTTTATTTATGTCAGATTCAAAGTGAGGCTATATAAAATGTGTATACAATTATAGTCAATGTAATCATCATAGTATTTTTAATTTAGTAAACGTTAATGTGACCATTTTAAGTACTACGTAAGTCTTAATAAAAATCTTAAAAAACAACATTCAATTGAAGTTTAAATCAAGTAACCCAAGACAATTCTAAGATACACTGAGAAGTCTTAACAAGATAATAAACCGCATAATATTAATATTATTAAATAAGTTGCATATTTTAATTTTACACCGAAGCAGAACTAATAAATTTATTCTAGACGGACTAGTGTCCGAAGACTGTAAAGTTGCTCAGAACAAAGGCGAAGACGTTGGGTAAGCAAGTTTTGATAAGTTTTGCTGCGAAGCTTGACGTCTGTTGCGAAATTCTGTCGCTACAGCGCTAAGTATTTTAATACATTTACAATATAAGGATGGTTATGATTAAATATTTTTTCGTCGACAATGGCATTTTTTATTAGTGAAGGAAATGTTTGCCCATTTATTAATTATATTATGTATAAAATAACTAGCGGACCGTCATGGCGTAGAGGCGTAACTTCTGCCTGTAACGCGACGGTTCCTGGTTCATTCTCCGTCGGGGAAGATGGATTTTTGTATTTTCATTTTCTTCGCTCTGGCAACTAGACAAAGCGCGGCGAGAAGTTTAACTACTCAACAAGCAATGCCTCGAAAAAGACGGAAAGCGGGGACGGAGAAAGCAGGGACTAACCAACGGTGCGTCTTATTACTAGGTACCTATGGCCTACCCTGCCATGTGCAGGATAAAGCGTGAAGCTAAAAAAATAATTACTAATCAACCGATAACAATTACTCAGAAATAAATAAAAATACAACTAAAATATATTAGAATTAAAATCTTATAATATTTCATTTATATTAATCACAGTTAGTGAAATACTCTATATGATGGATGGTCGACTCTATACACGTAACAAGCGATATCGTATAAAACTTATTAAATGTTAGAACCTCACTAAAAGTGACATTTAATTTTTTTGTAACAAACCTGAGATGTTTTCGTTAATTTTGTAAACATATTGAATAATCTTTACTTAGCGTCGAGTTACAGCTTTGTTTTCGTCTTAAGGAGTAAGATTTTCAGACTAAACCTCAAGTAAAACGATGAAAGCTTCCTTATATCTTAAATTACTTTGAGTCTAAGAAAATGTAATCGGCCTAATGCAAGTTGTGGGTTACAGCGTCTGAGTCGAATTCTTGAGTAAGTCCGGATCAGAATTAAATATTATATTTTGTCCAACATAGTACCTATTAGCTTTAGTCATATTTATTATGTTTGCACTGAGACAGGCTAAACTACAAATTCAATATAGCTCTAATTAATTTGTTTACAAACAATTAAATGTAACTTTTTCCTATAAGTGGCACTGTAAGCGAGCAGACACAAAAGGTTATCCAAATTGGAACGTTCATTAAAAAGTTCTGCTCGAATTAAAGTATATAATGGAACGTACGAGGCAATTCCCAAATATTTCAAATATTTAATACAGATAATCCCTACTAAAATATTAAAGCTGCCATTATTTTGTGTAAAATAAATAAAAAATATGTTTCCAAATTGTAATATTTACTGGAAAAATTATATGTTAATAATATAACAATTATAATTGTTCTTTTATTTATTTCTTATTTAAGGCTAACGTGGAACAGTTTCTGGCTACATCTTGTAATCTCTAATTCTCAATTTAGCAAAAAAGAACAACGTTGAGTTCTGCAACTAAGTTCTAAGTTATGACAAAATTTTTGAACTCCAAATCGATGGGAACCCTATATATCCTGGTTACGGGGTTTACATATAATTGCAAGCAAAATCGAAATATAAACGTACCTTTAGATTGCGTTGACTAGAAGCTCACTTAATTTTGAGAAAATTTTTTCACATATGGAATCCTAAAAAAACTTTAAGTATTTTAGTACGTTAACAAGTACCTACTAATTATTACCTATTACTGTTTTTATGAATAAAAAATAATTTAAAATATATAATATATGTATTTTTTAAATATTATAACGAAGCCCGAGTATTTAGGTATCTGTTTATACCACTCACAAATAGAATTAACTGTTTTAACAAATCCTCTTAACTTGATTCCTATTCTGAAAGTTTACGCTACAGCATCCGTGCTACGACTTATGGACTTAAACTTCATATGAAATGATTGTTCTCATAAGGATTGAAGAGTAACAATGAAATGGTTAGAAAATGAAATTTCGAATTCAATTTCATTTGGGAACATCGAGTAGCAAAATACATTTTAGAATGGAAACCATTCCCTTTTCTGCCGTAGCGTAAAATTAAATCGTAACCTATACCCCGCTGATTACTTAGGCGTTCAAGGGTTTCATGTTTATTTCATTTGGAATATTGTACTTTACATGCGTATTTAATTTTATTTTACGATTGCTTTATATAATTGTTGATATTTATTATTGCACCTTACATATTATGTCGACAATTATTAAGCTTCTAAAATATATATATATATTTTAATATATATATATATATATATATATATATATATATATATATATATATATATATATATATATATATATATATATATATATATATATATATATATATATATATTAGAGGACCGTCGTGGCGCAGAGGCGCAACGTCTGCCTGTAACGCGACTAACGCGACGGTTTCTGGGTTCGATCCCCAGTCGGGGAAGATGGATTTTTCTATTTCCATTTTCCTCGCTCTGGCAACTAAGGCAAAGCGCGGCGTTGAGTTCCGCCACTCAACACGCAATGCCTCGAAAACGGCGGAAAGCGGGGACGGAGTAAGCAGGGACTAAGTAACGGAGTGTCTTAACACTAGGTTCGTATGGTTCCTGCAGTTCCCTCTGCCTACCCTGCCATGTGCGGGATAAAAGTGTGAAGCTAAAAAAAAAAAAAAAAAAAAAAAAAAAATATATATATATTTTAATATATTAATCAAAAACTAAAAATCCCTAACGCTAAAGTATTTGCAGTAATGACAAAGAAGTTGAAAAGAATATGATGAATCAGCAAGAGTTGACGCCGAAATGCACAGCGAGTCATTAAATGAAGAATCCCTGGTGTTATCACACGGTGTCCCGAATAGACTGATGTTTTTTTTATCTTTTTCTCATCCCTTTTAAACGGCTTCCAAATATGAAGCACTAACCCGTTTAACGTCGTGCATAATTTTAACGCGAATCAGTTTCTTTTAACATTACATTTTTATAGTTCGAAATGTTTATATTTTTATTGTTATAATCGATTTTAATTTATGCTCGTAAATTGTGTATGTATACAAGTTGTATTGTAATAAATAAGAACATATTATGCTAGACGGTATCTTTCGCTGAGTTTAGTGGGTACTTTCGATACTAGTTTGTTTCAGTGAGTCTCATTGCGTATATCCGCAATATCCTACCGTACGCATGAGACTCACTCATGCGGTCATGGTCTATGTAAATGCATTTCCCAGCGCCAATTAAAAACCTTTTGTCAGACCGAGTAATAGTTTAAAATAAATAACCTATAAGAATTGAATTATTGAGCTCAGTAAATATTTTTTAATAAATACTTATATTGCATTGCACAAAGTTAGTCTTAAATAAACACGTTTATTAAAATGTCCATTGAATATCTGATGTTAGGTATGACAAGCGAAATAACTACAATGTGCGTCACTTGACAAAATATTTTATCAACAATTTAATTCGGCCCATTGTTCGAGCCCGTATATAAATAAAACGATTACTACGTAGATATTATTACAAATTTAATTTTACGATGCTACGATTTTATATAATTTAATTTTATGTGAATGCATGCTTAATATGATAAAATACAATATGAATATTAGTGTCCTCTCAATAATATATTGTTATTAATTAAATAGGGTTACAGATTCATATCCTAAAATCTTACATATTTTATATCGCAGATGTTAATAATAATATGTTACCATAGATAATATTAATCATTAACTCTACTTTCGAGCAGTGAAAATGTAACCTGTAATATAGGGTCTCTATCACCAGGCAAGCTAAATTATAGTAGCTAGTTGTGGATAGTATTCTATTCTAATTGGATTTGGATATTTCCAAAAATATATAAATAAAAAAATCAATGCATAAATTCTACTGCTATAGTGCTTTGCTTATTTATAGCTTTGGTCATGAATAACGAACCTGAGCTCTCGGACTTTTGCTGGTTTCACTATTGTCAAAAATAAAATTCATTTGTTGAATAGTTTTGTCCACAAATCAACATTCGTGTTCAGTCATTTATTTACAACGATCGTTCTTAGTACTGTTCGATGAAAAAAAAGATCAAGTCCGAATTGGACTCGCGTATAGAGGGTTCCATACAAATTTTATGAACAACGTCAACAGAACGTTTCATTTATATTTATTATTCTTTATAAATGTAGACGTAGAGAGATGTTCATTTATAAATATAGGCAAGCTTAAATTTGCGTACACCCACGCACCACTAATTTAGTTAGAAATTAATTAGTGATAAAACTTATTAATTTAACACAAAAATTATCATTTTAACACAATTTTTTTAGTATAAAATAACAAAATGTCATTAAGTTATAGGTGGTGCAGAAGCGAACCAATTTAATGTAATTTTGTTCAATCTATTGCAAAAATAATTTTATTTTAAATATATTTTTTTTCATACTGACTTTACTGGATATTTTATAAAAAACCCTGACTCACGTGTTTTTATAATAACTAATACCAAGAAATATTACCAACTAGAATAATCAAATTTAAGATTTTTATCTAGTTAATAGCTTAATAGTCGACAGAGCTGCAGATAAAAAATAGTAATGAAATAATATCAATATTAAATATTTTAATATTCCGTACACACAATAATATATTTATATTTTCTCCACTTACAAATAAATATCAATTCTAATATTTTCTTAAATACCACAAGTGTAAATTTAATCATACTTCTTGAATATTCAATATTCCATATTGAGTTGAACTAAGATGAAACTTACAACTTAGATTACTTAAGTACTAAGTTACAAACTTTGAGAGTAGAAGTCCGACAGCCATTAATTAACATTCCTTTGATTAATTCGAGTATTAAATCTACGTTTATTAATATTATAAAATTATGTATTAAGTGAATAGATGAAGGGTATGAGAAACCGTTTCTTAAGCAAGAAATCGAAGCACGAAATTATACTTGTATAATTTCAAAGGGTAGAAGAGGGAGTAAAGTTACAAACGTCCCTATTGTATACTCGATAGTAAGTAGTTAAGGAGCAATCTTACAAAGGACACGCGTACACAAGCAACATTCTGAAACTGCGCTGGAATTGTCGCTACCGCGTCCCGTCAGGACGTGCTTCGCATGCTTTCACATCACTGACCTGTGAGCCAGACTCTTAAAAGAGATTAGTTAGCCCCTTTGCCTTCTTGCAGACGCTGTATACATATATTATGAAACATGTTTTAGAAAGAAATTAAATTTTGTTTTATGTTTTGTAAATCAAAAAATTTAAACAATATTATTAATATTTAAGAAGATTTACAATTTTTTATACTACGAAAAATTTTTATTTTTTTAAATAATATGCGTAGTGGGTTACTGTAAAACCATTGACGTGATGTTTATTTATAGTACTGTAAACTAGTGTAATAGTCTATACCAATACCATAGATAATATATGATGGTTTTAAAATATTTTATTATATAAATAATTTAATAATAATGTTATAATAATCATAATTGACAATTTAAAACACTAAGAATAAAATTTAATAAATTAAATATACTTTATAAGTTTTATATCATAAAGTATAATGCTGGTTGAAAAAGCTGTAGGCAGTATGAGAAAGAAAAAAAAGGGAGGGAATGTCAATGGTGCGAGCGTCACGGAGCGTCAAGATTAGTTACTTTGGAAATTCGAGAACATTTTATATAATTAATTAATTTCAACTGTATTTGTTATTTTATATTTAAACAAAAAAAAATACACAAGGAAAAGGGAAAAAGGAGGGGTGGAGTATATAATTACAAAATAATAATTATAAGTGACGCTGGTAGTATAAGCCCTTCCATTATATATCCATATAAGCATGGAACAATTTGTTGGTAAGTTTTAACTATATAGTTATATTAAGAAGAATATAAGAATGTTTGTTGTTTTCTGTTTCATAACAGTTGTACATACTTGAATTGTATTATTTATGGTTTATTAAGTATTTAATAAGTTTAATTATGATTACGTAGCTTATATATGTATATGTGTGTGTGTATGTATGTATATGTGTATGTATATGTATATGTATGTATGTATGTGTATATGTGTATATGTATATGTATCTGCATGTGTATAAATATGTATGTTCATATTTATTTATTGTGTATATAAATCATTAATATACTTAATTCCTAAGAAATTAGTTTGGCACACCTCAACTTTTATTTCCCACATGACAGGTTGGCTGGTAGATAATGCTTTGTAGCGTTAAGCCCGCCTTTTGTACATGTTAACTCCTTGTATTGTGTGCAATAAAGGATAAATAAATAAATAAATAAATAATTTATCATATCTAACGGTGTATAGAGATTATTATTAACTGACAATTTTATGAAATATGTTAAACTATTATAGCCATAATTTACATAAAGCGTCTGCCGCCATATTATTTTTTTTGTATGGGAAATTAGCAGTTAAAACGATTTTGTACACAATTATTATTATTGACGAATCTGCTTTGCAGTAACTTTTGATGTATGTAAAATATACCATATAACCGATTACTGCTTAGCGTCGCTCAGACTGATATGATTGGCTAGGTGAAATTCCACCGCTTTTAGTTGGTACATTGTATACGACGAAGTGATCTAATATTTTGTTTTATCGTAGAAAGAACAAATCGATATTGATACAACTATTTATTATAGCCAGGCGTTTATAGGCTAACATATTTGGTTTAAGGGAATTGCTTTGAAGTGTTGGTTTGTGCTGCTGAGTTTCTTTCGCCAGTTCTTCTCAACAGTGAGGTTCCTTTGCGGCTTGGCGATAGATTCATATATGTTCGGTTTCGCTGGCTACTCTAGCAAACGTTGAGAAATTTCATTTAAATTATTCTAGCTACAGCTAGCTTCCACTATATGTAACTATTACATAATGATCTGCGTTTTAATGTAGGTTCAGAAAAACAGCTGCTTGGTGTGTGCTGTGCTTGTTTTTCTTAACGGTTTTGCTTAAAATGAGGTATAACAATCACGTTAAAATGCTGTGAGTAATCACATAAACGTGGGCTCGGTTCGGGTTAACTAATAACTGTTCTTTAATTAAAGCATTGTAAGTAATCTATACATTAACTGTTTCATAGGGACTGGTGTAGTGACTGGTGTGTGATCTTCTAGGCGGCGAACGAGATGCCAAAATCGGCCATCTGGCGGTAGGGAGTTTTAATTTATGTTGATACGAACCATGGATTCATGTCGATATCACTAATTACCTTTTTATCATAAAGTAATGTAATTTATTTTAAAGGCTATATTAGACTTCAGTCTTTAATTCTATTAATAAAAAGTACTGTTCCGTTCCTTCCTGCAGGGTTCATGGCCGACCTGGTCGGAATTCACGATAATTGGGGAGGCGGGGTCACTCACTGTCACTCTCTTTTTTATCACTATCAGAGATGATTATGAGATGATAGAGAGAATGATAGGATGCGTTCGTCTATTCTTTAGATATTATGATTTATATGTGTCAGTAGGAACGCTAGAGCCGAAGATTTAAAACCTGTATGTGGTTATAATATTTACTCATATGATTATTTTGCTAAAAATATAACCTATCACACTGTTCTGAATCTCTAAAAGATCTTGAATTACGAAGTTCACAGTTATAAAGGTCCAAGCCACTAAGCGTATCATCATAAGCCACATTAAGACATATAATTTACTATGCAGTTTTATTTATATAAAATGCATTATGCTTTTAGTGAATATTTAGTTATATAGTATAATATTATATATGGTACAGGAGGAACAAATTACACTAGGTAATAATAATATGAGTATAGATTTAATGATATACTTCACAATATACTGATCTATTTTCTACTTTATTTCTGATCCATAAAACTATTTTATAATATTTTACTTTCTATAATAGGTTATGATTAATCTCAATGTGCATAAGTGCAATAATCACTTTATCATTGAAAACGTTATGTACAAACATCTCAAAACAATAATACAGCATTAAAAAGGAAAGCAATTAAGTACAGTTTATTTAAAGATATTGTGCTATTTTCATAGAATTATATAAAAATTACAATTAAATTGTTCTTTTTGCAAAACTTTGTAATAAATCCATATTATACAAGTAATTTTATCAGAAAGTTTTCAGCAAAAGTTATTAACTTTTAATGATGTCTTAAATCGGAAATAATGATGCCCAGCAACTAGATCAATATTTTCATATTAATATATACATATAGATGTAACAATATAAAACTGAATTGTACCTACATATTACTTTTGTACACATTTATTTTTATAATATTTATTTTTGTTGGAAATTTTAGTGTTGTCGAAGTCATTGTCACCTTAAATAAATGTACATATATGTGACGCTTTGACATAAAAAAATACATCATAACAAATTTTATGATGCTTACTGCTTCAGCCCGTTTCAATGTTAAGTGATAAAAGCTTGCGCCTTTTGCGTTTTTATTATAGAGATATCTGCCCTCGAGCACGTATATGCTTTAAACAATAGAGTTCTTAACGATATGATTTTTCACTTTATAGGGGTTCCTTTTAATGGTACATTACATATTATGATACTAGAGATGTAGTTTTTTTTTTAGATTCTGTATAAAGTTCTTATACATTTTAACCTACGCCTGTCCGAGACGCTTAGGTTTAATTCTTCTACGGATAATTGTATATGTATTCTAAAAATACATTAACTTCCTTAGTACAGAATAATATCGTCAGATACTAATATTAAAATACATAACTAGTGTCTTGTAGTCTTCTTGGTATATTAATGAACTTTTTAAAAATATATCAATTGAACTAATTTCCTGGAGATTCGAACCCGCGCCTCCTGAAATTCGTTCAAGCGATACATTAGCCATACATTCTCATCAGCTACGAAGATATTTTTATACTGTTGTTACATCTAGTTTTGTGTTATTAGCAACTATGTAGGGAAGATTTTTACAATTTTCCGCTACACAAAAGTTACGTTACTACGCAGTTAAAGTTACTACGAGTAATAATTTCGGAAGAGGGGATATTATTTGTTACATCTTTTAAGTGTTATTCCAAGCAAAGGAAAAAATATAAATTTTGAAAATTTGAAAAGCTAGTACTATACATAGAAAATTAAAAAAATACTTATTAGGCGGTTAATGTATTGATGAAACCTAAAGCTAAAAAACCATTAAACTGAATCTTTGTGTTTCTAATAATCAATGCACACACACGGTCAAAAGACGCGGAGGGTAAATTCAAATTCAGTAACTCGTCAATTTATTCAAATGGATAAAAAAAATTCAATTATATTAATCTACAATATTTATATTAAGTCATTATAATAATAATATTATTATTAAAATATATAATCAATCGTTTCCCTAAAACAGCACTTGTTAAATTATAAATTTGACGACGTGACGTGTTGTGTTTACACTGGCGGCAAGTAGTTGCCGTTATAATTAGTGGCGCGGCTACAGCTTGAGATTTCAGCGACGGTAATCAACGTTGTACAAGTTTCTCATTGAGTTGCAAGTTAGCAGACGCAGACGTTACTGTTTCGTGTAAATTCTTGTACGTACATGGAGGAAGGTGCGCGTCGTTACGATCAATTTTCAAATTATATCGGCGCGTGAAGCATAGGTGAAATATACTAGGAAATTGGCGAGTAATATTTCAATTATATTTCTTATATCATACTATCTGATTAATTAATAAGCTATAGATATATACTTTTACTTTTAGTCGAATGTGTTAGTTAGTATTTGTACTTTGCATAATAGCAATAGTAAATAGCAACTCAATTTACATATCCAGTAAATGAAATATACTAGATATCTTGTATTAGATAGCTTTTAGAATCATTAATAAGCCTCACATTGTTGGTAGCAATGATTTGAGGGCAGTGAACAAATAAGGGTGCGGATACGGGCTCTATATCCGTAGATAGAGGAAGCTCTAAGAGCACGACGAAAGATTAACGTCCATCAGTCCATTTTTAAATCCTGCTTTTCTAGTAGCTCGCGAGATTGTAATTATCTTTTTACTGTTTTTAAAAAATTTACTAATGTGTACATTTTATAAATTATATGTTTAATGATAGTGCATTTTAATTTCTAACAAACCATATACTACCAACATTAACTAGCCAAAAGTTTACTTAATACTAGTGGTATAGTATCTTACTTACCATTTTAAATTTATATTTAGTATTTTAAGCATGTTTGAGAAGGAAATGTGAATAGTAAACCTAATATTTTTATCGTTATTACAAATAAAAAAGTTAAACGTGGAAATTTTAACGGTACTTCATAAATACTTTGAAAAGCAGTAGTGAAAAATAAAGATGATTTCTGTTTTAAAATAGTGTAAACTTTTTAACAAATTGAAAATAAAGTAAAATTCAGCGGGACGACTAATACGTAGAAAGTTTAAAGAGCCAACTTATAAATAACATGAAGCCTTTTGCGGTGAGAGATCGCTATAGAACCACATAGGACGCTTTGAAATAACTTTCAATGTGAGCAACGCGTCTCTGCTGCACTAATGTTTAAATATTCGTAATAAGATTTTGCACTAACAGAATATAAAGCAACATGGCGAGTTTCACGTTTATCAGTACTCCAAAAAGAGCATTATCTTGTTTTTGTTCGGAATTAAGTAAACAAGTGAATATTTCATCTATTACAAAGTGATGTCTTCTATACGACCCTGGGGAAATCATGCAAAAAGAATTTATTTGATTCATGCATCTAAGCCCAGTGAGCGTGTTAGTAATTTTATTTATATTTATTATGATACATCCTGAATACGAAAATAATTCTGTGAAAAGTCATCTAAATGCTATATGAATTATTATTTGTTTATTTTATTTTATAGCATTATTTAAAAACTAAAAAAATTGACAAAGGAATATAAACATTAGGTAAAGACATTAATAAACTTTAAGTTTCGAGTTAGGATAATACATGCAAATTATATTTATTCAGGCACTGCCAGTGTCCGTATTCGTCTGTAAAGTTACAGAACAAAGGATGTGAAGACTAGTAAACAAATTGCTCTAAGTTCTGGTACGAAGCGAATTTCGTTGAATACCAGAGTTGTCTAACGTTTTCGGCACCTTTCAGGAGTTGGCTTGCTAAATATAGCTATTATTACTGAGAAACTTAAAATTTATTGTACAATTGTTATAATACTTTATTAATTTTAATTATGTTCTTTTAGCAGATATTAATATACTATATGTATATTAATATCTGCTAAAAGAACATAATTATTATTGTATGGTTCACATACTGTCTATTTTGTTTTATATTATGTTTACATACAACTCTCTCTTGACGAATGGACGTTATACATTATAAACAGTAAAATCCTAAATCTTAATAAATAGTAAAAATTAAAGAATACTACAATTGTTGAAAATGTGCTTTAAAGTTTTTCATCATCGTATAATTGAGACGTGGTCTTGTAAATTACAATTTCTCTCATGAAATTATTTATGAGAAACCAAACTAATTTCATTTAAATTTTTGTAAGTTCATCGAAATTTTTTTATTCATTTAGGTAAATATTTAAGTATTTTTGATAAATATTATAATTTGATTAATATATAATTGTTACTATCTGTTATCAGAGTCGTATTTTGTTTGAAAGCGAAAAAGGCGCTTTTTATAACAAATATTAAAATGAATCGCTCGTTTTATACTAAAGAGTTAAAAGGTTTTCTTCCCTTGTGAATAATTTATTTTTCCAATATACCATATGATATGATAGCACACCTACAGGCACAACACAGTACAACATTTTTTAATTAAAAGTCCAATACCTATGGAGATTCTAACTTTACGAAAGCATCGTGGTCATTAATAATAAAATATTACAATATGATTTATGGATTTAACAATAATGGTTTACGCGTTACGCGATTTCGTATGCATAGTAGGTATTATTGTGGTATAGGGTCTTTGTAAATTAAAATAAAAAAATACTCTGGGTGAACTAAGTATTAATTAATGTATTCAGTTGTATAAACCCAAGCAGAGAAATTAAAAAGAAAAGAAACAAAAAGTATACAAAATGTAATAGTTGTCTGTATCTGTTGATCTTAGGAATTTTTGAATAGGTGTTACCTGTGTGAAATTTAACTTTTATACACGTAAGTATTAAGTATCTATTATAAAATTACTTAATGTCAAGAAACGTATCTTACGTAAGTTCATCGTATTATTAGAAGAATCTGTAGGAATAAAACTAATGAGGACAGACGAGAAGTCTTACATAGTTAATTCTTATCCTGTTCAGAGATTATGGTGAGATTTGTGGTTACTCTGTTATTAAGTCTTATACGTGTATTATGAATATTAAATGAGTACACAGTACAGTTGTACTTGTTTACCACAAGAGCTCATTAAATATTATAATATATTAGGTATACCAGATGAGAATGATTGCGTAATAGTTTTATGTAAAAATATTAGTTATTTCCAAGTTTCATGATTATAGGTACAAATACATACAACCTATAAAAGGTGAAAAATGGTGGAGTTTTTTATATGAAATGAACAACACAAATAACTTAATTGTTACGAAAAAGTAAAGGTGTTTTATAAACTAATATAAGTAATGACCGAGAGTACGCTCATTACAGACACCACACCTGAAATTTCGTCATCGCTGTCTCTTCTTTTCATAAATAACATTATTATTAAGTAATGTATTTTATTCTTACGAATGTGTTGTCAGACTAGTCAGATTTGCAGTTGTCTCCAAAAACAATGCGTTATGTTGAAATATACCCGTCAAGTGCAGCTTAGTTAGCACTAATTAGTAGCGCTCTCATTTATATCACTTTTGTCAACATAAATATATATGTTATGCGCCTTTATACACATATATATACACATATATATATATATATATATATATATATATATATATATATATATATATATATATATATATATATATATATATATATATATATATATATATATATATATATATATATATATATATATATATATATATATATATATATATATATAGTTCACTCAGGAAAGATAGATTTTTCTATTTCCATTTTCTTCACTCTGGAAATTAGGCAAAGCGCGGCGTTCAGTTCCGCCAGTCATCACGCCCTGCCTTGAAAAAGGCGAAAAGTGGGGACAGAGAAAGCAGGGACTAAGCAACGGAATGTCTTAACACTGGGTTTGTATGGTTCCTGCAGTTCCTCCTGCCTATCCTCCCACATGGCAGGATCAAACATGATGACAAGAAAAAAATCGCTCATTTATATTTTTTACAGGGCCTTATTTGTTACAAACATAGTGATTACATATGCCAATATAGGTAAACAGATGGGCTGAATTGATCCGAGTATTCAAATGAAGCTTGAACTTGGGTTGTAAACAAAGCGCAGTGTAACATGGCACAAAAGGCTTTAGGGAGTGCATGTGTTATCTAACGCGCTGGAGTTATCGTATCCTCAATATTGCTTTCGAAATATAAAATAAATAATCTAATTAACTTATTTACATTGAAAATCCATAAATATATTTTTGTATGTTAAGGTAAGAATATAAAAGGGTCATCTATTTTATTGAACCTTTAATAGGTTCACTTGATGTTTTTAAACCGATGCAACGTAGCTTGTAAAATGAAAACCGTATTTAAGCCTGCGAAGCCCCATGCAGGTGGTGTGTATTATATAACACTTATTATAATCGATTTCTTATATATTTGAACTCAATTTACCGTTTCATAGTATTCTTTTAAAACTTGAAATCACGTAACAAAGTTCTAACTAAAATATATTTTAAACAAACGTCAAACGCACTGGGACCAAAGTATATGAGAAATAAAATATCGTCTAGCTATTTACCAAATAGTATTGTATGTGTACAGTTTTCGACTGAGGGGAAATTTATTACCAGCAATAAAGCTAAATTAATGGCATTAAAGGAAAGAGGATCTTAATCGGCTTCTATCGGTCAGCTCTGGATACAACGACTTCCAAGGAACTGAAAGGAATGTTACGATAACCCAACCGTTATAAAAGTTGGAATTATTTGACTGTCGGATATAAAACAAGACAACAACAAATAAATTTTAGAAAATTATTACTAATTATTTCCTTTAAATGTTTTATGATGTTAGTATATATTTTTATATGAGGTTATTATGTTCTTTTCAAGTACAGCGTTGAGTTCCACTCCACATTTGCAACACTTCTATTTGGACGGAATATAAAAAATCAGTTGTTAATATTCCGTCACTGGGTCAGATTTGCTAGGTAGGATATACATAAACATGAAGCTAAAGGAAATATATAAGATAAAGAAATTTGTACATTAAAACATAAATTTTCTTAATAGCTTTGTTAATGACACATGTTAAATGTATTGAAGTTGTATGTAATTTTAAGATAATGCTACATTCGTAGCCCCGTTGTGAAGTGTCATTATAAACACACACAACATTAAAATATTATAAAACAGAATGAACACAAAACTCCAGAGAATTCCTGAAGGTACAGGAGCCATTAAACAGCGAGGGATGAAAGGAGCGTTCGCAAATTAATTTCGAAGCACTTCTTTGATCTTGGTAGCATTGTTGCTCGTACAAATAAGTATGCGGCTGCGCTATTAGAGATTTGAAGTGAACTACTCAAGTTCCAATCTTTAGCTGTCTCTAATAAGCTGAGCTAGAAGCAATTCCATTTAAATTATATAATATATATTTTTGCCTATAATTTATAATAAAAACATACAAAGATTGATGTACCTTAACAACCTCTTTTTAGTAATATTAGTATACACATACATACGTAAATATATTATATACGTATTTACTTGTCTCAGCTAATTCAAGTACCTAATATATTATTGTAACTAAACATAACGTCTTCTTTCAAAAGATTTTTTCCTATTAAATATTAAGTTTCAAGAAGAACATGATGTTTTATGAAAACACACAAGGGTGCTTGAAATTGAGAGAATTAACTCCGCCGCGCCATGACTAAGGGTTTCATACTTATCACCCTAATGACGTCAACATTCTTTACCTTGAATAAGTATTATGTTATTTAAATACATAGCTCGTCCATTTATTATATATATATATATATATATATATATATATATATATATATATATATATATATATATATATATATATATATATATATATATATATATATATATATATATATATATATATATATATATATATATATATATATATATATATATATATATATATATATATATATATATGTATGTACAATATATAAGTTATTATGACTTAAATATTATGCAATTGGCTTAAGTGTTGCTTACTTTTATAACATTTATATATGTAAAATATAATTAAATAGTAAAAGTGTGTGTTTATAATGTACAAACATGATGCGTGAAAGCATAATGCAGTGCAATGTAAAAATACAATCAGGATATGAATCAATAATTATTTAATTTTCTTTCTTTTCTTTATATGTTTGTCTGCATGTAAACGCACATACTCGGATCTAACGGATTTGATTAAAATTGCTTTTGGCGTATTTCTATTAGCTCATAGTAGGATCTAATATAAATTTATACAGTGTATAATGTAATATACAATGTAATAATATTATACAGTGTAGTCCGTTTAGTACGACTTCCGACCACCAACCGTTTTTAGCGACGAAAGTGTAGGCATTTTTTTTGATTTTAGTATAATCTTGAATTTAATTCGATTACTACTTCTTACAACGACCATCCACTTTTAACAACCGAATTTCACACGTAATTGTCTGCTTTCTACGACGAGCGTTGCAGTGTTTACAAATAATTCCTAGAAAAGAAAAAAGTAAATGATAAGCTATCCCCCTATTACCTTGACTGTTTATCTTACAACAGTACAAATTTGCGGATAATGAGTGACGCGTAAAAAATGGCTTTCGCTAAACAAAAAAAGTGTTATATTACAACGATTAGAAGCTGGCGAGTTAAATGTAATGATTGCGAAGGAATTCGATGTTAATAATTCTACAATATCCACAATTAGAAAAAATAAGTACAAAATAATGAACAAATAACTATTTTGATTAAAGTGAGTTTTTTTAATCTGCTCATCACCTAAACAGCATCTAACTATAAATACTGATAATTGAAACACATTTTTTTCTGTTCATTTAATACGACTTTCGCTTAGCACGACGTAATGTCATAGGTCCCTAGGCCGTCAGTATAACCGGACTCTACTGTAGTTGATATCTGATGCAGAACTATATTAGACGAGCTGAATTAAAAAAAAAATTTTTTATATGTTATAAGCTGGCAAACGAGCAGAAGGGACGCCTGATGGTAAGTGAACACCTTCGCCCATGGCATGCACAACCTGAGAGGATGTGAATTCGTTGCCAACTAAATCCCATAATCCGGGGTGGATTAGGGGATTTAGTTGGTCTTTATGGACTTCAGGAACTCTCACTCACCTGACGAAACAGCAGCATTAATATGCTGCTACTTCACGACGATATTCTGTGAGTGTGCGGTAATTACCCGGCCTCCTCGAGCCTGGCCCTTTTGAGCTACTGGTGTTGGTGTAGCTTGGCTCTACCACTTTGTATTGTCAGCTTTTCAAAATAAATATATCCGCAGATTTGAATATTTTAAATTGAGTAATACATATGTAATTTCATGTCTTATTAACTCAAAAAATGATTATAATTCGTTATTAGAAATAATTATTACAACAGACACCAGATGTTTCTCACATTGTTTAGATATTATTTATTTACTATTAGCACATTCTAAAGAAGAAAGACAAATAAGGTTATCCGTTTTCCTACCGTTTGTGTAGGATTACGACTAGCAGAATACAAATACATAGAATAGTTAAATATAAGCTTAGGTTTTATCGATATATAAATCCTTACAATAAACTACTGATATATTTATTGTAATACTACCTACTTATATCGCTAAACATGTATATTGGCCATTTCGAGTGTTGTTCGTAAATTTTGAGTAGGTAGAAACTTCTAAGTAGGTAGAACATATATACAGCAAAAGTAATAGAATATTTTCAATGAAAATTTGATTATAGTTTATTTTTTACTAACTACATTAAGAAGATAGAAATTTTATTATTATTTAAAAAAGAAAATAAACTCTTTATGAGTTCAATTATTATTTTCACTTCTCTTTCAATTGCTGATGTTTGGTGACTTTATATAAATCCTTAGTAAAATTATTTAAACGTAATATTTTCCAAAAAATCAATTTTTTCATTTAGTTAAATAAGTACCTACGGCACTGCACTTGTAAATATTTTTTCACATAGTTAAAAAAATATGAAATAAACAATAGTATATTTTCATTTATCTTTAGGAACTTCACGTAGAATAGCATTAATCACGGTACAATACCAAACTTTTGTAAATTAAGGTTCAAATGTGTGTTGTCCCTTGTCGTCCTTTTAGATTAATGATTTTTAAGTAAACCAGCTTTGTTTACTTATCATCCTTTGTACTTTGTACTTGTTTTATATTTCTTGTTGATTCAATAGACTCAGCACAAAGAAAGTAATCAGATAGATAGTTCTTACAAATACTTAAAGTATTTTTGATGCTAGAAAATTTATCACCTACAGAACTGAACACTTCTTTTAAAATTATAAATTATGTAATTTACCCTGCGCAATAACACGTTTAATTAAGATGAAACTTAAGAATTTTATATTTATATTAGCTTAACAATAATACATTTATACAGGTAATAATGTTTGCGTATACAAATTACACTAGAAGCAGGCTTAGCTAATTATCTGATAATGAGTAGTTCATATTGCCTTTAATCTTACACTGGTAATGTGAAAATAAATGTAACTTCGCTTTGTATACCGCGTAAAGAGATTTATCTCTGAAATGTAATTAATTATTTTTTTCGTGTGGAAATCGGATCCACAAACGTCGCGTCATGTCAGACTCTTGGCCACTGCGTTACGACCTTGTCTCGAAAAAACGAATAAGAGTAGACAGTAAAATTATCAATTTTACTAAAAAAAATATTATTAATCAAGTATAAAAATATTTATCTAGCAGGAAAATTATACACAATCTTTAAAAAATCAATTATGAATTCGTATTCATCAAGTTTGCAGTGGACTACATCACGCAGTTATATTATACAATATGAAATAACATTAAATACAGAGGGAACCTAGGGTTATGATACTCGTCTCCAGACATTGAGTGTTGAGTGGCGGAAGTCAACCCCGAATATTAAATAATACCTTAGTATAATCGTGCGGGCCTTGTGCAGTTTTTATTGAGCGCGTACATTTATGTTTTCGTTACCTTATTTTTTTAAATATTTAATATTATAATTTTGTTAAATTTAATATATTCCTATTATTACAGTATAACAACATTTACCATGAAAATAAATTTTCACCAAGTTTGATTATATTTCATTTACAACTTACATTAAACAATATTTTATAACTTATTTGGTCTCTTATAGGTGCCTCTAATACTTCTAAATAAAACAATCACAAAAATAGTTTTTTGTTGAATTATGATGTTACTATATGTCATAAAAAGTAAATATTAGTTTTTAATAAATAAAAAGCAGTTTATAAAATATTTGAAATAGCATGATTCCGAAGTTCATGTAACATCTATCCGTTACAGAGCAGAAATATAGTATAATTTACGAGCACCACATAGAGTCGCAGACTAGGGGGTGCTTCGGGTGACATCCATCAACCCTGCACATTCGTCACGTAAGCGAACCGTAAATCGTTACTGATGTCAAGGACACTTGTGCTTTTATAAAGATATCGAACAAAATAAACACCTCGTTTATATGTTGTCTGTTAAAAAACATCAAATCAAATCTACATCATCATTTAATAAATGCTATATTTCAAAAATATTAACGGCTTGACCTAGTTCATCGACTGTATTGATGTAGATCTATGTAATTTTTATTTTCTTATTATATGATAAATATAGAAAAATATTTGTTATATTAAATGAAGTCTCAAGTTCGTTTATAAAATCAATTTCAGGATAGCCGCCTGGTAATAACATTCAAAACGGAAAATCCTTTTGCTCGTCGTACGTTAAAACGTAAATCGAATCTATTTTCATATGGAAAATATTTGCATGCGGGAAGTCTAAAATAAGCTTAGCGGAAATACGAAATTGCCTTTGATATGTCGATATTACTTAATGTAGCACAGCTTGGGGTTGTTTGGTGACTGGAAAATGTTTATTATCTCATGTAATAAATATTCTGCCTAATATAGGTGTTGCAAGAAAATCGAAAAAGAGTTCAAATAATCTTCTATAGCTTCATGTATGTTACCCATTCAAACAATACAATGTGTGAATGTTATTACTTAATTTTAGAGAAGTAAAATTTGTTCCCGCTTTTCTTTCTGAAAGATTTATATTGTGAACGTTCTCTACGACGGTACAC
The DNA here is from genome assembly GCA_037178615.1 of Dione vanillae. Taxonomy (NCBI): domain Eukaryota; kingdom Metazoa; phylum Arthropoda; class Insecta; order Lepidoptera; family Nymphalidae; genus Dione; species Dione vanillae. The sequence continues at coordinate 3,679,368 of JAZFAU010000059.1, read as the reverse complement.
TACGTGCTTTAGAAACTTAGGACGTGCATTATTTCAACATAAATCTATGGTCGTTCAGTGCAATGAAAATTTTTACATGTAAAAAGTATAAAATTAATATATCTTTTATATGTGTATGTTATTAAGTCGTATGTGTATTTTATTAACGTGTTTACTACATGTTTCTTTATTACATAGCAAACCCTGTATCGAATAAAGCTTTTGAAGCTAGTGTCACAAAGGAATAACTCTGCAGTGTTGAAATCGGAACCGGAACAGTCTCTGTGAATTCAGGAACCAGATTGGTCCCAAAAACGTTTACCCAATCACCTTTATTAAATTTAATTCTATAGTTAAAACGAATGTGTTAATTAACTTACTTTTATTGTAATAATGATAATAATTATAATATTTTATTTTCAGAAAAATCAAAATGATGCTTACATTAACATAAAGAAAAATAACAATTACTAGTCATTTTATTAACATTGTATACCAGACATCAGTAATATATATTCTAATTTTAATCGGAAAGATGTTTTTACAGAACATGAATTATTAATTTATATATTTTTAATGTTTATTAAAAATATATGAAACGAGTATATATAAATATATACCAAAATATATCAGTAAATGTAACATAAATTATTTTATTGGTATATATTTATGTATACACGTTTCACAGATGTTTTATAAAAATATTCATAATCAATTGAAGACAATAATTTGGTGTCGAAAGAAAGTAAGATGTAATTTGCTTTATTTACTTATTCTTATTATTTATATAGGTGAAATATATGGATAGTAAATTACGCCTAATGATGTGTGATACATATATAATTTACATATATAATAAACATACATACATATACATATTGCTATAGCTTTGAGTGGTCATGAGTGTACTGCGGTCACTTGTGAAATAATTAATTGCAAATTGGTATAATTGCAATCAGATGACACATCCTCCACAATTATTGTGTAAATTTTAAATACATATTAGATTTCTTGTTTTGAATTTTTAAAGAAAATATGTCAGAATTATAAATAGTGTTTTTAAAGTAAAAATTAATTTAATACAATATAAAATAAAAAATATATATAATGTTGTATAATATTTTTAAAAAGCGTCGAAAGAATTTACAAAAGAGAAGCATGCGAGGCACGTCTCGTGTGACTAGTTGTTCTATACCGGAGTTTCAGATTGTTGTCTGTAAGAGCGTCTGTCCTTTGTCAGATTCTTCCTTAACTGCCCATCGTTTGGGCTCACAATAGACACGATTGTAACTTTGTTTAGTTGTCCTCTTTGATATGGGCCTTATATTATACCGTACAGACGGTAATTATTCTGAAGACTTGGAGTTACATTACTTGAAAATAAGACTTATTATTTTATATTATTTTACTTACAGCTGTAATACTTTTGAAATTCAGAAAGCTCTAATAATATATATTTTTTAGCTTTACGCTTGTTCCCGCATATTGCAGGGTAGGCAGAGGGAACTGCAAGAACCATATGAACTTAGTGTTAAGACACTCCGTTGCTTAGTTTCTGCTTTCTCCGTCCTCACTTTTCGCCTTTTTTCGAGGCGTTGTGTGTTGAGAGGCGGAACTCAACGGCGCGCTTTACCTAGTTTCTAGAGCGAAGAAAATGGAAATAGAAAAACCCATTTTCTCCGAGTGGGAAACGAACCCACAAACCGTCGCGGTTACAGGCTTACGCCTCTGCGCTACGACGGCCCTCATCTAATAATATGTAATAGTAATAAAACTTAACCATCGTAAAATTATTATTTTAACATTTTTTAAAGAGAATGGCAAGAACTAATCGGGACTGATTAGAGGATTTTTCAAGGGGCGAACGGACTTCTACTTATAAATTATATTGTTTAGCCACGTATACAAAAAATGTAAGAAAAATGTAGTCCGCCGTTTTGAAATGAAGTCTTGTCTTCCTGTTTTTCTTTATACCAAAAATATATAGTAAGCTACAATGATTTCACAATTTTTATAATTAGCGACAAATGCCTGCCGGCTATTTAATAACGTTAACAAAGTGTTTTGTATTATATGTCAGTCATTACTAAATCGTGGACGAGAAGGCGCCGTCACACGACGTTCCACTCGCCATGTATATTATAAAAAATGCTTACTTCTAAAAAAAATATTAAAAATCTCGTCACGTATTTATGTATAGGATAGTTCTTCGGCTTTTCAAGTGAATTACTATTTACTTCTATTAAAAACGAAACTCGTAGATTACAACCTTAAAAATGAATAAAAATTTTGATTTTTAAATAAATTTCATCCCCTTTTCTCTTAGTTAGTAAACGTTGTGAGGTGGGCACTTCCCTGCATATGATACTGGGTGTGTTACTAAAAACAAACATACCATAAAACTAAGCTTGACAGAGCAGACATAATAAATATGCTACTTTAATATTACATAATTTTTTAAATAAATGTAAATGTACATTAATTTTTGAATTTTAACGTAAAACGGTGAATGGTGAAGCTTTACGCTATAGAACCATTAAATAAAATGAACAGCACTTGACTGTACGTGTACAGTTCACCGGTTCCAGTACTATCAGTTACGCATTTAATTTGCACTACCTTTATACTGCTCTCATTATAACCACTGTAGACGGGAAAGTACCGGCCTTAATACACTTACAGGAGTCACATTATATTTATGCTTTTGTAAAAAGCAATTGTGGACTATAATTATTTTAAATTATAGTCTACAGTGTTATATTTCTCACATCTGTATTATAAAATTAAGCCCTTCACAACGTATTCCTTAATGTATGAACATAGTAGGAATATTTGTTGTTAGTTTCATTTGTTAAGTAGTATTTCATGCGTTTGTATTGTTCACATTTGTTTCTGAACCCAACGCACGAATAACCAATAGTATAATAGAATCAGATATTTTCTCTCACATTATTTCCCTTGAGCCTACAATATCAAGCCATTTTCATTTGGTAGCACTGTCGATGTTTCTTTTAAAATTTTATACATTTAAAATATCAAGAACATATTTTGTTTTTGTTAAAATAACTAAGAAATAAATTTGATCTGACACAACATAATCCATGGATTTTGAAGATTAACGTGATAAGTAAGTAGTACTTAGATTGGACTTAATTGTACGTATTGCTTAAATGTATTAACGGCGTAATTTAATAAAAATATATCTTAGTAGATCATATTTTTCATATGGAATGTTGACAAAAAACGAAAAAAGAAACACTCAATCGGAACAAAATAAACATTTACTATGCATAGTAAAAGGTAAATCCAATACAAAGAAAATGTTGTAGAAAATAGGAAATGCAGACCAGCTTTTGCACCTGCACTTGTGATTTTTTTTTATTTGGTGTTTTCTTAATCTTCCGTTACTTTTTATACAATTTAGAAAATAGCAAAACAAAAAATTCATCTGTAATTTTACGTTTCATTTGTGAAAAAGGTAAATTTATGCGTACCTATATATAAAATGTTTTATGTCCAATATAAAGAATTGAACTCACAACTACGCTGCACAAAATATATTTTCTATATTAAAATAGTTTCACTCTCTATTTACAACTTTATTTTTCACTTGAATACTACCTTAAGCCATGCTTGCCTAGCTGCCAGAGCGAAGAAAATGAAAATAAAATAATCCATCATTTCCGAGTAGGAATGAAACATACAAACCGTAGCGTTTATAGGCAGACGTTGCGCCTCTATGCCACAATGGTTTTATATGACAACGATTATTTTATATAAAATATTTTTGGAGTGTTATGCATACCATTTGTAAGCAGACTATTTTTAAGTTTATTATTTTTACCTATATCGATATTCATAAAAAGTAAACAATCAAGTTATTTAGTTTCTCCTACTCGTACACCACCGTTCCTACGCTAGTTCAAAAAAATACATTATATGAATATAATTACTCTATAATAAATACACTATATTTTATTAACAATATATATATATATATATATATATATATATATATATATATATATATATATATATATATATATATATATATATATATATATATATTCCATATAGTTGTCTATGAATGTCTAACATAATTGGTCATCATCGGGTCAAAATCAGGATAAAAATAAACAAGTCAATTCTCAACATTCCATATATTTCGATTCCAAAATTTGGCTTAGGCGTTAAACCGTAGCAAAGAGACAGAGTTAATTTCCCATTTATAATTAGTAGCATCATCATCATCATGTCGTTACATACCTAACTACTCCGCCACAAGAAGGTCAATTATCACAAAAGGTGTGTTAATTACTCGTCAAGTGACCATAGTCAGTCTCAAGCCAATTAGTACTTACGTAGGTAGAATATAACGAGAGGAAATGTCAACCTATTTATAAAAGTATTTCTTATATATAATATAATATTTTTGATACTAAATCTAAAGCGTAATTAAAAATAAAATAAAACAATGTTTCGATCCATTTCGAACTCAACATCTTGCAGACGATAATTAAATTTTAGCGTTTGTATATTATTGAATAAAGAGAAACTGTGGTGAAATAGATTGATCATAGCAGCATATAACCTATCGTAGCATTTATAATATAAAGATAAATTTAAGCGAATTAATATCCTACGTATATCAATTATATAAGTTATAATTCATCAGAAAGTCCAAAAAAATATTGTACTTTGGACACGAATATTACCTAATTACTACTTTGTTACTTACTACGTACCTAAGAAGTATGTTAGACACCTAAATATCAACGGTAGTAGGCAGTAGTACTTCTAATAAATGTATAACATTCTTCAGGTTTATTGTAAGGAAAATTTTAGGTAGCTAGTTTGTTTGAATTAAGATTCTAAATGGGGTGTAAAAGTTCAAAGATATTATTATTTCGTGTTCTATTTTTGACAGATACCCACATATTTATACAATATAAACGTCGCTTAGGTTCTTTAAATAAAAAATAAAAGTTATATATAAAAATTATCGTAAAAACTATATAATATTTCTGACTTTAGTACAATATATAAAAAAACAGTTGAATTTTGTTAGTTTGCGCTAATGCGTCCCCTACTAACAGCAGTCATAATGTCACTTACAATGTTGCTGTGTGTGTCATGAATCCTAGATGGTTTCACTTGACTCACACCATTTGCGCCTATTTTGATCTATGCATAGAACAAAATGGTTATAAGTATTATAAAATAAAATTACTTCTTCTCATTTTAAGGAGTAAAATAAAAAAAAAAAACATTTTAAGGTGGCTGCGTAGATAAGGATAGAATAAAGATTCATGTCATTTTTGGACCAAATTTAATATATAAATTAATCTTAATTCATTAAAAAACAACAACTAGAACAATTTACAAAATAAAGTTTTTAAATTTATATATTTTTCTTTCTTCTTATAATATTAAATAGAACATAAGTTATATCTATATATCTTTAGAGTATAAGTTATAAATTGAATACTACCTTGTGCTAGTCACGCCTATCACGAGTCAAGCATGGGTGCACAAATGGCATTTATTGTCCTTTATTGAAACAGAAGCGAGTTCTCCTGTGCGAGATAATTGCAGATCCGTATAAAGACATTAATAACGAAACGGATATGAAAGAGGGTCGGTACTAACAGTTAGAAAGTCAGGCACAACTATTATTAAGGAAGTGTGGTTGTGAAGATACAGTACGTCGACTTTGTGTTAATAATGAACGCTAAAGATCTCATCAGAACATAACTCTCGGTTAGTGCTGTAAAGTTTTATTTTAGTGTATTATTGTGACTTAACTACTGACATAATAATGATAACTACTGATATAATAATGATCGTCATGCTTTTATAATTTTTACACCAATAACCGAATAAAGAAGTAGCAAGGTCCGAACCATACTTCTTACATCGTATCAAAAATCCAAAATTGCTAGTTCAATTCCTGTGATCTGTTTTATGGTAAATATATTCACTTTTACCTATATAAGATTAAAGTGTATTGAAATAATAAACAGTATCAGTAAGTAATACAGGTTGTTATCAAATAATTTGACATATAATTTTTTTAACATGTAGTAATATTTATAAAGAACAAACATAAAATATTATTATTATTTCTAAATATTTTTATTTCTAAAACAGTGCAAATTGATAAAGCAAAGCTACACAATTATTTATTATTGAATTAATTTTGACAGTAAAATGTTTTATAAAGGGAGTAAAGACTCGCTCTAATTGGATTAAAATTTTAGCACTCGTTGTGGCTCCGGATATTGATTTTTAATTTGTTTCAAAATTATTAATCTTGAAAATAAGGGTTCAGGATTGTATCCTTTATGTTGAAAGGTAAATTAATAATTAAATGAAATTTTATGTTGCTCTTTTACATTATGTAGTTACCTACCTGCTTGGACTATCTCGGATTTAACAAAATCACTTTACTGGTGCCACATTTTCACTTTTTCTATTATTACATTACAATGTAACAAAATCAAAACAAAATTTTCTATAGTGAAATATTTTTAAGAATCTTTAAAAGTAATATTTGTTTTTAATTTTACACTTTATCCTGCACGTAGTAGGTAGATACGGTAGGTAGACCTATGCCGTTCTTCTTTTCCGCCTCAATTAGGAAATTAGAAATATTGTTAATGTTGAACTCAACGCTACACTTCATCATATCCTTCTTACTGTATTCAAATGATGAAGATAACTATTACCTATCCCAAAGCGTATTATGTTTACGATCTGTTGCCTCCAATTTGGTTCACGTCGACTTTAAAACGTAAAATGGCGATTTTTCCTGATCCCGCTGAAATTTCTCAAGGTTACATGACATATTTCAATAATTTCGGCTTTGCTTTGTCTGTCAGCCATTCAGTAGTGAAGGAAGTTTTTATTTATATATATTCTTAAGCAATCGAGTGCAGTCAAATTCCAATACTCAGTCTCACATATTATCTGAAGTATTGTTAAAATGGGTTGGCTCATTTCAATATTATTATTTTCGGCTATTTTGGACAATAAGGCTTTTTTCACAGGCTAAAACAAATAACATTTATTTATTGTTATTTTTTTAGTAATGGATTTTAATACAATAAAAGGGATTTTAATAATGGTTCGTATGTTATTGTACAAATGAAATTTGAAGCTGATTTGTAGGTACAAATTGCTTTAACAACATGCTTATGTCGTCTCTATTTTGCTATTTCTGTTATAATTACTTTAGAAGTGTACAAATAACTGAACCTTAATAATTAGGTGTACATAATTTCAACTCTGGAATAGTTAGTAGACTACTTTAAATACATTCACCTTGTAGTGAATCTAAAGCGCCTGAGAACTTTGTATCAATTTGCAGGCTCTGTGTAATAAAACATAGTACAAAGTTTTCATGGCCCGACATTATGCGGCGGTAAATCGAGCTGTCGAAACCGTAGGTTAGTGTGGGAGGCAGGTATTCCAGCCAGCTCTATTTGCACACGTTTTGAATGTCATTGTCAGGGTGCTAATTGCCTGCGACTGCACGCCACAAGCTCGACGCCTCATACATTTGCATTTATAAATTTACTTATTTTAATGAACTTTTGAACTTTCTATTAAGCTACAACAAAACGTAACTTTTGAACAACACAAGGAGTTTTAGCAGTGTTGAAATCTCATGAATAATAGTCGTTATTATTAAGATTATCTTTTGTCTCAATAATAAAATAAATCAAGATGAATAATTTACTTAATATATTTGTGTGAGAGTAATTATAAGAAGAAAGGCGAAGAAGTAGGGCTTATTACAATGACGCGGTGGAGACAACTTAAAAGTGCGATAATTTCGTTTGCAGTAAATGAGAGTGATCGTGAAAGGGCTGGCACGGTTGGGCGAGGATCGGTCGCCCTCGTCTCTGCGGCAGTTACGAATTTTTCCACGTAGTTGACTTTGAATATGCTTCCGGCTTGAGTTGCCTCAACTCGAAAGCAAACTTTTCGTGTTTACATTACTTTAAATTCTTTCAACTCATACCTTTGCTAGCAATACTTCTCATAGTATCATTTGCAGTGTATATTTATTTCTTGTTTAAGGGGTACATTTTGCCTTTTTACTTAAGGAAAATTGCACTTCAAACACTTGTTAAAATTTCCGTCACGTAGTTACGGACACATTTGCAATCTCTGAAGAACGCCAAAGTGGAAATATGTTTTTGGACGTTTGGTTATGATTAATTTTTATTTAATATGAATTTATTATTATATAGATAATTAATAATGATTATATACGCAATTATTACAATTATAAAAAAAAGGGTTGCGATTATTTAATAAAATAATTATATATATTTACTTACCAAAAACGACTAAGAAATACATATTTCATTTTCTTTTTTTTAGCCTTAGGCTTTATCCCGCATATTGCAGGGTAGGCAGAGGGAAATGCAGGAACCATATAAACCTAGTGCTAAGACACTCTGTTGCTTAGTCCCTACTTACTCCGTCCCCGTTTTCCGCATTTTTTGAGGCATTGCGTGTTAAGGAAATAGAAAAATCCATTTTCCCCGAGTGGGAATCGAACCCACAAACCGTCGCGATTTCAGGCAGACGCTTACGCCTCTGCGCCACGACGGTCCCCAATATTTCCTTTATATTTTATAATTCAAGTAAGGACATTTTAGATAATTTTTTTAATATTTTTATAACGGCTAGCTGGTAGACTTTGGACCATATATTTTTACACAGTTAATACTATGATATTAAATGTACATTAGAAGATCTTAAATGCATATTAGGAGACATTACACATTTGCTTTGATTAGACAGATTGAATGTTCACATAGGACGAACTCTATTTCCGTTGCATTATTGCATTACTAAATTGCTTCCAACAGATGAAACGTTGTAGCAAATATGATTTAAAGGACGAGCTATGTCAGACTAATTGCCTGGTATCGTAAATATGTTTATAGATCTAAAATATACATTTATAATGTAAACTTTATATAAATTATTTTAATATATTATTTATTTTATTTTAATATATTTATTTTTTATAAAAGGACCTGAAAAACATGATGACCGTCGTGGCGCAGAGGCGCAACGTCTGCCTGTAACGCGACGGTTTCTGGGTTCGATCCCCAGTCGGAGAAGATGGATTTTTTTATTACCATTTTCTTCGCTCTGGCAAAGTAGGTAAAGCGCGGCGTTAAGTTCCGCCACTCAACACGCAATGCCTCGAAAATGGCGGAAAGCGGGGACCGATAAAAGCAGGGACTAAGCAACGGAGTGTCTTAACACTAGGTTCGTAGGTTCCCGCAGTTTCCTTTGCCTACCCTGCCCAAGTGCGGGATACAGCGGGAAGCTAAAAAAAAAAAGAATAGATCCTACAAGTTGTAAAAGTAATTCAAGGCTATGTAAATCTCTGATTATTTTATTTTCTACATTTAATGATAAAAGGATCCATGGATAATTCAAATAGTAAAACAAAACAAACATAAAATCTTTCATAAATTCCTGATATTTATGAAAGATTAAAGGTTATCATCAAATTATATTTAATGTAACAGGCTCTAAGCTCTATCGGTAGATAAATATTTTAGTTTAAGGGTCTTCTGATAATTCATCAGATTTGCACTTTTTCCTCTTTTCCTTCCGTCTAGAAGACTACCATCGTATCGTAAAACCGCTAGTTAGCTGTCCGCTACTCTTACTTGTATAAATGCGTCATTAACCACATAGTAAAAATGTGTCTAAATATAGGTACTCCATACTATAACTATTTGTACAAAGAAAAATTACATTTTTTTAACTCCACGCTTTATCCCCCACAAAGCAGGGTAGGGCAGGAACCTAATTTTAAGACACTCCGTTCCCAGTTTCTATATAGTGACGATAAATATTCATAATAAACTTAATAAGTAGTTATATTACATTATATTTTATAACATTAACATTTCCAAATGTCTACAGTAAATATCTGCGCGGGTAAGCTGGCTTAACTTAATATATGGTGACAACCACTTAACGAGATTACGGCTGAAGGTATCTATTTATCTTGACATCTATATCCTACAAATCACTATGTACCGTACATTAGGATAATACGCGATATATCAAGTTATTAGCTCACGTAAATTAATTTGACTGAATAATTAAATATGTTGATAGGAGAATACATAAAACATGCGTACATTTATATGAACGCCTTAATACGTTATTCATTTATATACACTTCCTTAACATCTAAGAAATATGGAGATGTGAATATGAAATAATATCATTAAGGAGGTCTTTTAAATAATGTTAAATAGGTCTTATTTTAAACATAGGTAAGTATGGACCTAAATATGTAAAACTATAGAATCTTTAATAAATTTGTGATTTATTAAATATATTTTTTGTAACGTTGATGATTGACTTTATTGTGTGATGTTAAACAAAGCTTAATGACTAATAGGCGCATTATGAAATGATTTTGTTATATGCGATATTTTACGTAAACCGAGTTACGGGCTACACAACTTGTACATTATAATGCTCTAATTAAATCCTTTTGAAATTCTTTCGAACCTGCATGTTGTTTAAAGCAACTGTAATCTAGCTCTGTAAAAGGAGATTAATACTATACACTGTGTCGAAATTTTATCAAGTGATTTAAATATAATTTTCCTCAAGCAAAAAGGCTGAGCATTTCCCTTGGGGATCCTCGAGCCCTTCTGACATCTGTCAAACCATTTTCACTATATAAATCCTAATAAAATCAGAGAGCTTGAAGATGTGCAAATAATTACGTTTTTAACATTTTACACTAGGTTCTTAAGTTACATTATGGTTAAATAGATAAAAACTAGGACTGCAATATATTTAATTGAATATAAAGTAAAAAGTAATTCAAATAAAAAGATAACTAAAAAATAAGTAAAATAGTAATGTTGATGGATTTTTCTATTTCCATATTCTTCGCTCTGGAAACTAGACAAAGTGCGGCGATGAGTTCCGCCACTCAACACGAAATACCTCGAAAACGGCGGAAAGCGGGGATGGAGAAAGCAGGTAACTAAGCAACGAAGTGTCATAGCACTTGGTTCATATAGTTCCCTGCAGTTCCCTCTGCCTACCCTGCCATGTACGGGATACAGGGTGAAGCTAAAAAAAATAAAAAAAAGAAGGCCACAGGAAGTGAACATGGATGGAACTAAACGCTTATATGACTAACTTTTCCTCAAGACCAATCTTAAACCTAGTGGCAAATCTGTTTGTCATCATTCTAGTCAACAAAATCAATATAAAAAATAAGATAATATTATATTATATATTTATTATCACTATGTTAAATAAAGTATTTGATTAAATAAATTAATTAAAAAATGTGTGTCAAGTGTTCAAGTATAACGAGTGACAATTTTCGATTAATCTCTCATTCATTACCGTATACGTATCCCAAAGTCGATACTTTAAGTCGACACGCTATATCAACATGTGCTTTGAGTTTCCTATTTACTGTGTGGCTTTGTCTGGTTGCTCTCTGATTTCACGCCTTTCAATTAACGAGTAATCATACACGTCCGGGGACCTTTTCATTGAACACTGGTAATGAGTTTTCACCCTCCGACGAATACTGGACATCGGAGTCAGTCGTACTTTTTTTGTCGTTTTTACAACGCCGACAAACCGGGCCCGAGCGACGTTTATACTGAAAGGTGGTTTTATTCGCTGGCATTATGCATGTAACATGCATGCAATTTGCATGTTGCTAATGGGCAAAGCTCGCGCAAAAACACGTCTACTGGTGTAAAGTATATCACTATATGAAAGTGATTTTTAAGTAAAAAATGTCTATATTTTTAATAACAATTGAAACAAAATAGGTATTATCTTAAGTATCTTTTGTGTAATATCTTTTTTTAAATATCTGAAAAGCTGCTCAATGTTTAACCGAAATCTAACGAAAATGTTTAATGGAGCAAGGGTTTGTCTGTGACGGTCCCAACCCATGCTCATTAGTGATAATAGCGACCGCTCAAACACGATATCCGAGACGAAATAACTTAATTATCGTTAAAGCTACAGGCCTTTTGTTAAATTTTCGATAGTCTGTCTAAGCATTATATAACAAATAAACAAGTACATTTACACTCAGCAAGTATACAGGTTTGGTATATAACTGACGAGGGAAAATAATAAATCCATATAAGAAAAATTATTTTATTATGAACAAGAGAAATAATTATGAAAAAATACAATATCGCGTCGCACAGATTCTGTTGGGTTATTTTAGAATGTAGAATATGGTAAATGCATTATCAGTCTTTTGATAGTGTAAATTGACTGACAATTTAATAATTGTTATAATCTTACAACTCTGCCTTATATAATATATGTTTAAAATGCTGTATACGTTCTGAAAAACGTCATATACATGAATTGATCAAAAATAATTGTCATAGTAGTTATAAAATATGAACAAAGAATGTGTTACATTGCGGTTAAACAATATGCCATAGTAAACTAAATTGAGTATTTATCGATTTCTAAGCTACATAACAATTATACACTTTTAGATACACCGTACAGGCTATTAAAATTAGGTAAATACATTATATACCCGTCCTTAATATTGAAATATATTACATTAAATGTGACATTACTTGTATTTTATTATTTTCACCATTTTTTTAAGAAGATTTTATATAAAATAATTTCTAATGAACAGTGAAACGTAACGAAAAACCCAAAAAAAAATCACTTAGTGATAATTTTAAATTACTATACAAAAAAAATATTCAGTAAAACAAGTTACTGTATATATGTCACAAAAATTAATTAAGATTTTTACAGACAAGTATTGATTCTAAAAGTATTCTCTAAAAGAGAAACAAGAAGCTCATATAATATTTACGATGGTAATTTGTTGACCCTAACGGCCTCCTTATTACCTACGATCTTCTTTGGCACAAATTGTATTTTATATTCTTTGCAATAATATGCCGCAAGTCGTTTTATAGTGAATGAAGGAAAACATTTTCAAATTTTTGTTTTAAAATATTTATATACAATATATATTTACACATATGATCCACTATGCGTATATTTAATGTAACATAGTGAATACTTCGTATATTTACATAAGTCATGGCAATAGCAAATTAATAACAAAATAAAAAACAACGCAAGCCTTGAAAATTTTAAGTTATAATTAAACTGAGGCAGTTTACTGTGAGTGCAAAGTTCTTTGAAAGTGGCTGGATTTATAGCTCGGTACTCATCTCGGCGCTTTTGCTTCCGGACGCGTGGTACACAGAGTCAACGCTACTGGAAGGATTGTTCGGGGAATTCAGTTGCTCTGTAACCTGTGATAATAAGCGGAATATAAACGCGATTATCTATAACTATCATAATTAGAACGTACCTTGTATAACATGAAAGTCAACATAAACACAAAATAAAAATTATTCACAAACACAAACATTAAAAGATCAAATCAAACAACGGTTAGTCAACATGTTAGTTTTGTCATCCAATCACCAAAAACCAAGTAAGCAAACACATGCAAAAACAAGACACAAATAAATACCTCCGCGAGCAACCGGGAGGGGAGGGGACAAACCAACGTGCAGCTACTTCATTCCGCTAGGTGTTGCGACACAAATGCTGACCTCCTGTCATTACTTACTGGGTGCTTTCTATGAGAGGCTTAAGTATAATGTCGAGAGTGTTGTCGTGACGCATGTGTGCGTGCGCGTGTGCGTGCACGAGGCGCGCGTGCGCGTGTGTGCGCGCCACGTTCGCGTTGTAGTCGCGCGATTCGCGCGACGGCCGCGCGTAGCGCCGCGCCAGCGACCCGCTCTCGCCCACCACTATGTTGTTGTTGCTAGCATGTCTCTGCGTATCCCAATCACATACACGCTTATCAAACTACTGAACACCAAACTGTTACACCTCCTACTAATACTGTGAATACTAGAATTCATAACATTAAAATATATATACATTTTAAACCCGAAAATAAATTAGAAATTCGAAAGCACCAATGTGAAAAGTATCTGATATTTGATCATAGAGCGAAAGGAGCTTTTAATGTATTATTAATAACTATCTACTTTTTATTTTTAGTTTTATTTTTTTATTTTTTAATTTCATTTTATATTTATTTATTTTTATTTATTTGTGATTACTATAATATTTATTTATATAAATTATCTATAAACATACATATATATATATATATATATATATATATATATATATATATATATATATATATATATATATATATATATATATATATATATATATATATATATATATATATATATATATATATTTTTACATATAAAACTATGGCATTTAGCAACAGCGATAATGATTCCTTTCTATCCTTATCTTCCACTTCCGAAGGCATTGACAGCACCGAAAGTTTTCTTAGCATTCCATCACTCGGTGAAAATCTTGATTCATATTTCTCGGACTTTCCGAAAAATTTTAACATAGTCCATATTAATGCTCAAAGTATTCCTGCACATTACTCTGATTTGTTGTCAAGTTTCACTAGTAAAAACGTACATGCAATTTTGGTGTCTGAATCATGGCTTAAACCATGCTTACAGTCTACCTCTTACGCATTACCGGGATTTCAACTGATTAGAAATGATCGGATGGGACGAGTCGGTGGGGGTGTTGCAATCTACCTGCGTGCTCACATTCCTTTTTCTATTGTGAATATATCACTATCACAGGGCAGCGCATGTGCTGAGCACCTTTTCATTGAAGTTTTATTACAACATACTAAACTTCTTCTTGGAGTTTTTTATAGTCCTAATCTTACTATTGATTATTTCTCGTCATTTGAAATCCTGGTTGATCAATTAACCCCCTCTTACGAGCATACCTTGATTATGGGGGATTTTAACACGTGCCTTCTTAAAAAAGACTATCGAGCTTCCCGTCTGCAAACTTTATTAAATTCTGCTAATTTAAATATTTTACCTACAGCACCAACACATCACTTCCCAAACACTAATCCTTCTCTTCTCGATCTGATGATAGTATCTTCCACTGACCATGTAGCGAATCATGGTCAGTATCCAGCACATGCATTTTCGTATCATGATCTTCTTTATTTATCCTACAAAGTTAGACCCTCTAAAGCTAAATCAAGAATTCTTCTCCAGCGCAACTTTGGCGGTATGGATTTGGAGCGCTTACTTGAAGATGCCAACCAAATTGACTGGTCTATTATTGAAGATGCTAGTACAGTCGATGAGCAAGTAAATATTTTCAATTCTCTTTTAATTAAACTCTACGATGCTCATGCGCCAGTGCGACCAGTCAGATTGAAACATCTACCTGCACCATGGCTTACGGCGGACATTAAAAAATTACAAAACAAGAAAAACGTTGCTAAATCAAGATATATTTCCAATGCAAGTGACGCCAATAGAGAGAAATACGTGAGAGCTAGAAATCGTTGCAACAGGGTCTGTAGAGATAGTCAACGACGCCATATTCATAAATCAATAACTGAAGAAGATGATCCAGCCAAAGTCTGGAAGTTTCTCAAATCTCTCGGAGTTGGTAAAACTAAGCATATAATCTTTCCCAAAAACGTAGACCTTAATTCTCTTAATCAACATTTCACTGCTTCTTGTACAATTGATAGTACAAATAAACTGAATACTTTGAATTATCTTTCCACAATATCCACTCCTGAGGTTCCTCCGTTTAAGTTTACTCAATTCACTGTATGTGATGTTAAGAGAAATATTATAGCTATTAAGTCGGATGCAGTTGGTGCAGACTGCATTAGTCGTAAAATGATCATTCCTATAATTGACCTGTTGGCTCCTGTTATCACATCCATTTTAAATCGTTCTATACTCCAAGGTGATTTTCCAACCGTCTGGAAAGATGCCCAAATTATTCCCTTGCCTAAAAAGTCTAATCCTTCTTCTTATTCCGATTACCGTCCTATTTCTATCCTTCCGTTGTTATCAAAAGTGCTTGAACGTCTTGTTCATAAGCAACTTAGCACATTCCTATCAAATTGTAGTCTTTTAAATCCTTTGCAATCCGGCTTTCGCCATGGTCATAGTACGACTACTGCTTTAGTCAAAATCACCGATGATATTAGACAGGGTATGGACGATCAGAAAGTGACGGTTCTGATATTACTAGATTTCAGTAACGCTTTCAACACTGTTGATTTCGACATACTACTTGCTATACTTGTTTCTCTTAACATATCTCCTGAGGTGGTTGATTGGTTTCATTCTTACTTGTACGGACGTCGACAGCGCATTCGAATTGAGGATACCTATTCTGATTGGTCCTCAACCAGTGCGGGCGTTCCTCAAGGTGGCGTGTTGTCTCCTCTCCTCTTTTCTATTTTTATTAATTCCATCTGTCATAAAATATCTTCTCTCTACCACCTGTATGCTGACGATCTACAAATTTACGCACAAAGTACTCTCACGGATTTTCCTAATACCATCAAAAGGATAAATTGTGACCTTGAGGAAATTTCATCTTGGAGTAAGCATTTTGGCCTTGTGATAAATCCTATAAAAAGTCAAGCTATAGTTATCGGCAGTCCTAGATTATTGCGGAACATTGATGAATCGAATATGACATGTGTTGCAATTAATGGATCAACTATTCCATTTAGTAAAACAGTTAAGAATTTAGGTTTACTTGTGGACCAGCATTTATCTTGGGTTCCACAAGTTGAAGAGGTAAGTAAAAAAATTTATGCTGCTTCTTCGTGCCTGCGTAGGCTGCGCAACTTCTTACCTATACCCACCAAAATTGTGCTGGCAAATTCAATCCTATTACCAATTCTTGATTATGCTGATATTTGTTACCTTGACATTAAAGAGGAGCTTTTGAATAAACTTGAGCGACTTCAAAATCTTTGCATCAGGTTCATATTTGGTGTACGCAAATATGATCATATTTCCGAGTTTCGTAATAAGCTCAAGTGGCTACCTATTCGCCTTCGCAGGAATACACACATTCTTCATCTTCTCTATTCAGTGCTGTTTAATCCTTCTACTCCTCCGTACTTGAAGAAACAATTTAAGTTTCTTCATGACATCCACTCACGTTCCTTACGCTCCAATAGTAACCTTTTACTCGAAATTCCTATTCATTCCTATTCATTCTTCTTCCTTTTTCTCTAATTCCTTCACTATTAAAGCTGCCCGACTATGGAATTCCTTACCCCTTGAAATTAGACGTGCGAAAAGCCTGGACACTTTTAAAAAGCGTCTTAAAAACTACTATTTAAATCAGTAGTTTTTTGCCTTTGTTTATATATATATATATATATATATATATATATATATATATATATATATATATATATATATATATATATATATATATATATATATATATATATATATATATATATATATATATATATATATATATATATATATATATATATATATATATATATATATATATATATATATATATATATATATATATATATATATATATATATATATATTTTATGCTGTTTAAGATTGTTATGTTTAAGTGTATTGGTATTGAATTTATATATTATGTGTATTATAAATGTATGTATTTATGAGTATGTATGTATGTATGTATATATGTTTTTATGTATGTATGTATATTTATATTCTATTTATTTATTTTTATTTTTGTTTGGTTATGTATTTAAATATATGTTGTATTTAATGCACCACCCGTTTGTTTTTACAACTCCAACATACAAAGGTTGCCTCGAAGAGATCGCTTTAAGCGATAAGGCCGCCTGGTTGTACTTCTGTTCCTTTTTATTTTTATAATTATTATGTTATGTTTATGCTGTTGTGCAATAAAGTATATTTGTATTTGTATTTGTATCAGTACGTTATAAGCCACTTATTTATACAATCAATACAGATGGTGTTTACTATTACTAATGAAATTAAAAAAACAATTATTCTCAGATTTTTAATAATTCATTTGGATTGCATTGAGCTTGACTGTGAATTTCGATGGAGATTAAATTTACAATATATATCAAATAAAAGTGATTAATACCCGGACGGACAGACAGACAGACATGAACAACGAATCTTTATGGGTTCCGTCTTTTTTCATTTGCCTTCCGTATCCCAAAATTGGAACGTTAAATAAACAGGAACGTCGTGGCGCAAAGCCGCAGCGTGTGCCTGGATACGCAACGGTTTATGGATTTGATTCAAACTAGGGGAAGATAGATTTTTCATTTCCATTATCTGCAAAGATAATGGAAATAAAAAATCTATCTTCTGGCGCAATGTTGTCCGCCACTTAACACGCAATGCCTCAAAAAGGCGGGAGACGGGGTGTCTTAACACTAGTTTCCCATGGTTCCTGCGGTTCCCTCTGCCTACCCCCTGCTATGAGCGGGATAAATTGTGAGTTGTAGTAACACAATGATTCTAGTTTTAACATACTTCACTTAACTCCTTCGTTTACGGAACAAGCGCTATTTCATCCATATTTCAAGCTCTATTTTTTTATTAATACAAAATTCCTTAACCTTAAAGGATGTTTAAAACTGCGTTCGCTCTACTATTGAAAGAATATTTTGGCTATAAAGTATACATAAAATGTATAATATGCCTAAAACTAAAGCCCCTTTAAGCATACCGCATTTATAAAATATTTATATATGAAGAAGGAAAAAGTATCTCGTCAGTTAATTAGATCTACTCTACAGGAGTGTCTATTTATTTTAATTGATTTAAATTGTCTTAGAAAAAAAGTATTTTTTAAAGATATTTGCAAATTTGTTTTCGAAGCTCGTTAAGATCTCATTATTGACGTAAAGTATTTTATTACAGCCTGTACATGATTAAATCTTTGCATGGGCTGATTATAGTTCAAGTTGCTCTTGTAAATTAATGTTTATACATCGAATTATATATATATGTATATAAAAATTAATATTAAAGCTATTATTGAATTACGAAGTGTGCTTAAACACTTATATTTATAAAATTTCATGTTATAGTATACCATACTAAACGGTCAGTATAATTGCCATACAAGAGCAATCGAATAGCATCAATGTTAGAAAGCGAAGCGCCCACTCACGAAAAGGGAAAAGCCACCGTCCACCGGAGTGGGGTAGCAGCGGGGCGCGAGGTCGCGCGGCCGCCGCGACGTGGCGCTGTCGCTCGCGACCGACAGCAGCGAACGCTGCGAGCCGGACGCGGTGAGGCGCGCGCGGCCCGGCGCCGCCGGCGGCCGCCGCGTCAATGCGCCCCCCGCGCCCGCCGCGCCGCCCGCGGAACCCCCCACCCCACCGCACCCCCGCCACTGCCTACTCACTGGTGCTTGAGAACCCACGCCGCACTTAGCGCTGTCACTCGACCTGTTGAATACCAAATTTCTCCCGCTGATAATTCTGCAATTGTTCCAAATAAAACAATACTATATAGACCTTTACTATAGTAAATTACATTATAACTATAAATATACGAGTATGTCTAAAATTTTTATCCTTTTTACGCACATCAAAGCGAAAGAACAGGAGACAACGAGACTTCCTCACTTTATTACATAGATGTTACAGTGCATACAAAATTTATAGTAACAAAAATTTACCGTCAGAATAACTATCTACTGACAGAGCATTCATTTATAATGTGTCAAATATAATGTGATAAATTTTTATTAAGGAAAAAGATTTTTTTTAGCTTCACGCTTTATCCCGCACATGGCAGGGTAGGCAGAGGGAACTGCAGGGACTGTAGGAACCTAGTGTTACGACACTCTGTTGCTTATTCCCTACTTTCTCCGTCCCCGCTTTCCGCCTTTTTCGAGGCATTGCGTGTTGAGTGGCGGAACTCAACGTCGCGCTTTGCCTAGTTTGCCAGAGCGAAGAAAATGGAAATAGAAAAATCCATCTTCCCCGACTGGGGATCGAACCCAGAAACCGTCGCGTTAAAGGCAGACGTTACGCCTCTGCGCCTCGTCGGTTCTCAAATTTTTTTCCTAGTTCGTAAATTCTCTATTACAACTAAATTGATACGAAAATGTCAGGGACACGATTGTTGATTAACGCACGATTTGAGGTAATAGTGCTTTAATGCACATCGACGTTGAATTGAAAAATGAATTTGTACTATCACACGACTGTAATCAACCAATACAGCGGCATGCAGTAATCATTCGGCACGTCCCCTCTGTACTGACAAATGCATCCCGCACATAGTGTATATTATTACGAGAGTATTTTATGAACATTTTGTTCATTTCATCTCGAGCATTACATTAAATAGATTGCATTAATAACACAAAAAGGAAGGAATAATGTTTTGATAAACATTTTTTCATTAAAGTAAATTTACGAGTAATGTAATATATAAATCATGTCTTTATGTCCAATGATACTTAGAGTAAAAAGGAATTTAAAATAGAAGAAAAGTAAATTTGAATGTTTTGGTTTTTAAAATATATATATTAAAATGGAAAATTTAAAAAAAATATTTGTTCTCTCTTCTTACCTCTCTGAAGAATATGCGTAATCTTGATCAGCACCGAGACCGGAATCCGTATGTTCATGTGACACCCTCACGCTTCCCGAAATAAGCTCTCCACTGGAACTATTACTATTGCTATTTGTCACAGGACTGTAAGGATTGTTGTTGTGCACTGGGGTTACGCTGCTTTTATACCCATTGTTGATTAAAAAATCCTCGCCAGATCTACCCACTGGTTCATCAAAACTCGGGTAAACACGCCTAGGAGACATTGAGAAAAAAAGTATAGTAAAATAATAAAATATGAAATAGCATATAAAATAATTTATGTATATGGAAGGTTAACAGTAGCCACCTTGCAAATTTTATAATAGTAATGTTATGGACAAAGTTAGTCTGTGTCAATAAAATATCTATCATATTCATAGCTGATAAAAAGGTATGCTCCAAATGACAATACATCGACATGAAAATGACAGAAATGTCACGTTTAGTGATTAATAAATAGGTTACGTTATAGTAACATGATAATTTATAATTATGAATTAAATCATAGTTTTTGTAACATAGTTCGGTAAAGTAACAAATCGCCACTTTGCATTTATTTAGGCATAGTCAAACCAATAATATAACCGATATATTAATAAATATATAAAGTGTAAATACATATTTTAGCAAATCCTATTTGTTACAACTAATAGTTGAAATGTATGAATAAGCAATACTACATTACAACGAGCGAGTAAGATTTTAATTATCCTTATCATACCTGCCATGCTTCTCGTTGGGTCTGTGCGTGCTGAGGGTGCTTGAGCTCGACCTAAGAGATCCTTGATTGTTGTCGTGGTCACTCTTGTGCGAGCTCTTCTCTCGTCTCGCAAGTGATCCGTGATCACCCCTACGTTATTATAAGATTAGACGGGATATCTATTGTTCGTATTAATACCTCCTTTAACATTTGTACTTATAGATCATCTGATTAATAATTGAATGTACAAGATTATCATATATCACATTTGTTCGACTTTTTTATGTTTTCACGCTTTATATCGAGGCAGGGTAGGCAGAGGGAATCGCAGGAAGCATAGGAAGCTAGTGTTAAGACACTCCGTTGTTTAGTCACTTTCTCTGTCCCTGCTTTCCGACTTTATCGAGGCATTGTGTGTTAAGTGGCGGAACTCAACGCCACGCTTTGCTTCATTTCCAGAGGAAGGAAATGGCAATGTAATTCATCTATCCATATTCTCCGATTGGGAATCGAACCCGCAAACCGTCGCGATTACAGAAAGACGCTACGCATCTTCTGTTCTACGCAAATTCTCAATACACACACAGGTAAAATATACTAGGTAAATTAGTATATTTAAATTTATCGAAATAACTATATTAATAAGTATATTAAACTATATTATATATAAATTTAGCTGTGAAAAACTAGTAACATAAAATACTTACTTATGTTTAGTGGATGTTCTAAGTTTGGTATGCCTTGCGTGGCTAGTTTGGACTACGGTATAAGGAATTTCTTTAAGCTGTTCCTCAGTCATTCCTGTAGTGTCGACTAGAGAGAATTCGAGGTGTTGCTTCAATTCATTCGGTAACCACTTCTTTTCATTAGGCGATCGAGATCTTGATCTAATAAAAATGCGGTTGTTTAAATATTTTTTATGTCATACTCGTATTATACATCGCATAATGAACACCAGCAAATAAAACATTTAGAGTAATGGGTTGAATTTGTACATTTTAAGTAAACTATAGTCATTTGTATTGGTGTTAAATTTAATTACAGTCCAATCAGATAATTTCATTTATAATTACTAATAGCGCAGCGATTTAAATTGTTTATTCGCAACAATGCGAATTAAAATATTTAATTTCATATTGTATACCTTATACCTATCAACCTAACCTTCGTTTTGAAAGAAATTTTCAAACCTATGTTTTTTGTGCCTTCGAGGTCTATGAGACGAACGATGTGTTCCTATTTCTGGTTCCAATTGTGAACGGCGAACATTTGCTACCTGTTTCACAAATAATATATGTTATATATAGTTAAGAGTAAAACAGAGTCTCAAAGCGAATACTCCTTAGATAATATTTATTTTTCTAGGTAGAGGCACTTACTTGCACGTTCCCACCGGCGGTCGTCTGCCTCAGTACTTCCTTCCACTGAGACTCTGAGTCCACAAGCTCGTATTCCCTGTATCAGTTTATTGCTTTAGAACACGTATTTTAATAAACTTAGCCTTGATTAATATGAATATATAGCTAGTATCTAATTATTTTATTTGTTTGCGAACTATTTAATGTTATATAAATTTATCAAAAGTCATAGAAAAAGTAAAACTATTTCGAAAACACAACTCCAAATAAGTATTAAAAAGATTATTAGAACAAAAAATAATTCAGAACGCAAAATCTTTAAAAGATTAATTAAGTAGAGGACCGTCGTGGCGCAGAGGCGCAACGTCTGCCTGTAACGCAGCTAACGCGACGGTTTCTGGGTTCGATCCCCAGTCGGGGAAGATGGATTTTTCTATTTCCATTTTCTTCGCCACGTTGAGTTGAGTTCCGCCACTCAACACGCAATGCCTCGAAAACGGCGGAAAGTGGGGACGGAGTAAGCAGGGACTAAGTAACGGAGTGTCTTAACACTAGGTTCTAATAGTTCCTGCAGTTCCCTCTGCCTACCCTACCATGTGCGGGATAAAGCGTGAAGCTAAAAAAAAAAAAAAAAAAAATAATTAAGTCGCTTTCTTTTACATTGGATTTTGAAATACACATTTTAACTTTAAGACAGACTTTTTTGCATAGTAAACACATTTCTATACATAGTATATAAAATATATTAACACTAACTTGGCGTCTGGTTGTGAATCGTCCCTTTCTGAGCCAGACTCGTGCTTGTGTCTCGAGCGATGTCTCCGATGCCGACGGCCGGATCGACCTGAGCCACGGGAAAGCTCACTTTCCGCATCTGATTGTTGTCGTCTCGAACGATGCCTATGTCTGTATAAAAATAAACAATATTAATTTGCTTGACTTATTATCTTATAACATATAAACGCAACGGTTTTGTGGGTCCGATTCCCACTCGGGGAAGTTGGATTTTTCTATTTTCTTCACTCTGGAAATTAAGCAAAGTTGAGTTGAGTCATTCAACACGCAATGCCACGGAAAAGACAGAACAGGGACAAAGCTTCTTAACACTAGGTTTCTTCTGCCTACTCTGCCATGTGCGGGATAAATCGTGAAGACATAAAAAAATAATGATAATAAATAAAAATATTTATAAATAGATATTAGCCCTTTGACTAAATATTTATTCCATAATACAGTATATAATAATACCAAAAGATATATAGCCCGCGCCCTCAATTTCTAAACCCGTCCCATTTATAAATTCATCCATTTTCCTTTAATCGTGGCTTTCCTTTAATTTGAAGTGGCATTAATACAAAATATTGTGCCTTATTTCTCGTTCAACTTATAAAATTACAACTACTAGCATTTGTTCAGAAAATGTACCTTCGTCTCGTCCCTTAAGTAAGTAAGTCTAAAAGTTTTTCACATTGCGGTCGTTTGCAGAATGAGTTCTTGTATATACCTAAGTGTATAGGATTAAGTTGTCTGAAAGTTGTTGTGACATATTCTTATTACACGGTCAAAATGTCGAAACAAATATAAAAATGTTGAAATATATATAAATATAATCTAAGCGGATTATAATTCCAACTATTTAAATATTTCGCTGGTGTTCTAATGCAATATCAGATTTCATGAAATCCTTTGCCTTTTTTATATTAATCTTTCTGTATACAATGATATATAACGATACGCTTCTAGCGTAATGGTTGCAGGTTGCATCCCCTAGAATTTTGGAACAAATATGGGATGATGATGTTTCAAATTATTTTTAGAGTAGATATCTTGAACTTTTGACACCAATTTCTCTATGTCTTCCCCAACAAGCAAAATAATGACTTACTTTCGATTAGATCTTGAATCATTAGAACTTTGTGAGTCTACGGAGGCAGAACGATGTCGTGGAGCTGGTGGTGGTCGGTTAGCAGTTGGAGATGCAGAATAAAGACCCCTACGGGTAGGAGCCGAGCGCGTGGAGCGCGGCGAACCTCCTGGGCCCGCATGATGTTCCACAGGACTCATTTCACCACTAATTCTATGATATTTAGTACTATCATTTAGCAAAAGTAAATTTAATGTTAAGTTAAAATAATAAATGAAATCGTAGAAAAAATATCTTAATAATTGTAGAATAAATAATAAAGTTATTATAGTATTTTATTATATCAAGTTACTAGAAACCAAAAGTTATTTTTATAGCAACTTTATTAATTTATACAGTTATAGAACACTTAATTTTCTAACAATTGAGGTACACTTTAAGTTAAATATAAAGTTATTGTGATCTCTATAAACAAAATTCAAATTCACCACAAAAATAATCCTTGAGAGGACGACAAAATATAAATGGCACAAAAAATGAAAGCATACTTACGAATTAGGCCGGTGTACTGAGGTAGGTTGTTTCATTTCAGGAGGGCAGTCTTTTATTCTCAAGTCTTCTAACTTTGGCACTGAAATAAACAAGCGAATTAAGGGTGTGCTTTGTTACATCTAATAGTTATTGTGTCTTTTTATTAAGCACATTTTATTGTAACTGTAACATAATTTCATTTTATCATATAAAAATGCAACTTTTAAATTTAAGATTTTCTTATGGTTGCTTATTAAGTACAATCTATCTATAGTATGCCTTAAAATATTTAACGATTTATGTCTAGTTATAAACACCAGTTCTTGTAATAAATAATGTGTTTAAATTACCATCATGTAATGACGAATAGGACGTATGTGGTCGAGCAATGCGTCGCGAGGGAGTGCGCGTAAATGCGGGAGGTGGACGTGGTCGCGTGCCCCGACCACTGCTGAACAAAGCTTTGCTAAATGTAAATTATTTCACCACAAATTATAAAATATATTTGTTTATAGGATTTAAAAAAAAACAATGGACATCAAGTGTTAATTGGTACCTAAAAGCCCATAAAACTATATGGAAATATATCATATACACATGTTTTTATATAGAAATTCAATATTCATTTATACTTTCGTCTTGGAACAAAACGTCTTAAAACGTCTCGTGGCGTTGAATTCCGCCACTCGATATGCAATGCCTCGAAAAGGCAGAAAGCTAGGAACAGAGTGTCTTAACACTAGGTTTCCACGGTTCCTGCATTCCCTTTGCTTACCCTTCTAAGAGCGGGAAAAAGCGTGAAGCGTGAAATTCGTCTTGCAAATAATTATTACAATCAAGCTAAGAGAGTACTCACCTATTTCTCAGTCTTGATCCTAACGCAAATATATCCGCAGAAGCGGGTGAAGTTTGTTGTAATCTAAAGAATGTATGATGATCGGAACAACAGCGCCACAAATGTCTACAGGCAGCTCTCGTCGGAGATTCAAAGCCATAAGTAGATGTATCGTTCTGTAACGAATATCAGAGACTTAACCACAAAACTGAAACTCTACATCTTCAACTTATTCAGGGAATTCAATTTCAAACTTTACCACTTGTAAAGCCTTTACTAGTTAAAGTTACAATTCATTGTTCATTTAGTCTCACTTGTGCGTAATCTTTAAAGCTCCTTTGAAAGTTTGATTTCACAACAAAATTATTGATTTTAGTACACACTATGAAAAATATTTAGTTATAACTTTAATATTGAATGGTAAATAAAATGTAACTCAATGACTAGTACACTTATGAAACACGTATATAAATGTATATTATAAAATCTTTAAAAGTTTAAATAGCATTTCATATAAATGAAAATCTAAATAAAATAAGCATCGAGTAAGATAAATGTTTCAGTTAATTAATAAAATGCTAATAAAATTGAAGGCAGCGAATAAAAAGTACTTTTTGCCTAAGAGTCCCGCTCCGCGCATATATTATATAATAAGAAAAGCAATTTTCCGACATCTCCTTTGATCAACATTCATTTTGCAAAAATAATGTACTTTAAGGCAATTTTGAGGGCACCCCATTTTTAAGACACTTCAAAAGAAAACAAGCAAACTGGTATCTGTAGGTTGCGAGCGGTTAGCACGTGTTATCAGCCCTCGCCAAGAACGCGGTAAATACTGCGCTCAGTTCTACACGACTTATCTGTAATTGCCTGCCTGCGAATGTCTTTTAAGAAAGCTACGTAAGATGAAGTCCACATCTCACACAACTATTCAAAATGCTTCTTATCACTATGAGTGATCCGTACTGAGAACCAGGTCAAGGTATTTTTTCCGATTCATATTTTAATTATACTTTTCAATATTCGTTTTACATTATACACGTCCATATTTAGATATTTTATATATTTTAGTAATTTAATACTTACATTCTTATCTGCAACACGAATCATGAAATATCGTCCTTTGTAATACAGCTTTGACACACGGGGCCAATAATAAGTTGCGACTGTATGTTTACCACGTAATAGCAACAGGCCACTTGGCGCCAGTCCCAAGAAATACTCCACACTGTCTTCGCCCTGCATTATCACTTGTTATTCATATATATTTATAATAACTTTACAAAAACTAAAGAATTAATTATAATACACATATTACCAAGACTGGATGGAGGTCGACACCGTACATGTCTAGCCATTTCACTTTATCTAAGTAGCTCAGCTCAGCTTGGGCTGGCGATATACCTCTGTAAGACAAATCATAATCTAAGATAGAACCAGAAGTTAAGATATATAATTATTATATTTATAAATATGGCATATTCATTTCTTTATTGATTTATACTTTATTTCATTCCCACATAAGGTAAACGAAGTTATAGACACATAACAATACAAAAAGTATGCAAAGGCGCTCTTATTGCTTCAAGCAATCTCTAACAGACAACCTTTGGCAAATGTGGGAATGGCCGCACAAAAGAAAAAGAAAAGGCGAATAAGGCTTTGTATAAATATAAAAATAACAAACTTATGTAACAGAAAATAAACGATACGTCTGATAGTAAATATGAAATAAATACTCAGATTTTCTTGTAAATATATAAATTACACCATATATTTACATATTGAATGTTTTTTAATACATATACTATAAAATATATATACAAATACTTTCAAATTTTTGAAAGAACATCTCCGAAAGTGTCGTAACAAATATTAAGAAAGAAAAGACGATCGACGAGCTAGAGGATTATAGAAGAAGGGATAGAGGAGTAGCATACGAT
Organism: Dione vanillae; assembly: GCA_037178615.1. Taxonomy (NCBI): domain Eukaryota; kingdom Metazoa; phylum Arthropoda; class Insecta; order Lepidoptera; family Nymphalidae; genus Dione; species Dione vanillae. The sequence goes on along the minus strand of JAZFAU010000059.1, from coordinate 3,651,630 downwards.
AATTTCAGTATGTACGGATAGTAAGCCATCCAAAGGACGTCGCGGACGCAAGAGCAAGATTATATTCGCGTAAGCCGAAAATAAATCTAATATGTTGATTTTATAAATTCACTTTCTATTATTATAATTGTTCATAGTTCATCAGATAAGTCTGGGTAATACGAGTTAATATTATCACAATCAAATAACAGTTGTGAATAAGCACAAACATGAGAATGAGAATAGTTTTTGTTTACTTAAAAGAAAATATTTCAGTTGTCTTAGAGAACCGACCGAGATAAAAATCTTTCGGCCAACCCTGGCTATCTGTCTATTTGGTACCAAGAGAGTGAGTTATGAAGAATGAAACCAAGATCCTTAAATACATGGACTTAAACACACCGTTCGAAAACATTGTTGTGAGGTCATTCATAATAAGTTTTATGAATACCTTTATGCTACCAATAACTTGAGACTTGTCAGAATAAAGTACTAGTCTGAAGGACTTGATGTACATTTTAACATTCATCATCATCCTTATACTTACATAATTTAGCAGTGAGACTAGCCAAAATTTTTTATAATGTAATACTCACGTAAGAGTTCGATGAATATCAGCTGCTCTCGATTCGAGTTCTGGGGTTTGATGAGCCAAAAGTCGAAATTCAGAAACATAACCTGGCATGTGCCTTCTAGGATCATAATCACCAAGTTCCGCTGTATATGAGACACAAAATCAATTATTACAAAATTTTATTTATTAAATTATTATATAATTATATATATATATATATATATATATATATATATATATATATATATATATATATATATATATATATATATATATATATATATATATATATATATATATATATATATATATATATATATATATATATATATATATATATATATATATATATACATATATATATAAGGGGGTATATAGTGGGTGCGTAAGACATATTGTTTGTAGCTTACATGAGAACGACAATTCTCACCCTCGTAACATATTACATTTAGCAAACCTGTTATAATGCCGACCATGTCTTTAGCAAAGCGTAATTAATTTAGTTAAGGCGGATGAAAACGTGTCCTAAATAAATACACAGAATGATATGTAAACACAAGTTGTAATAAGGAACTTAATGGGTAAACAAGGCCTCAAATAATACCAACCATATACAATTATACAAAGAAGCTCGTGTACAATATGTATTTATCTTAATCAATGTTTTATATACGGTCAACAGAATGTTAAACTAATTATTGAAGAAACTACGCCAAGAGAAAAGAAAAATACTACCATATTTGTAGTAAAGAAAAACTTAAGAGTAGCCAACGTAGCTGACAGTCATTTCCCGTCGTTTATCTTTTTTTTGTACTCGGAAATCGAAACATCTGGCGCGCTCGTGGAAAACAGATGAACATACGTGACATACTTTGTACAACAATATTATGGTTTGCAAAAATATATCTGCCTTATTATACTATCATAAGACTAAAGCTTTATTTTCTTAAGCACATATGAAACTCTATTTCATATATAAACAACGGTTATAAGTACTGTCCTTATTATATTGCTTTCTACAAATTGAGCTTTATAAAGGCTAAAAATATTAAGTACCTACTTCTAAAACAAATGTACTCTAAACATTCATTATATTTAAATCCATTGAAGTTTAGCAATGTACATAAGTTTCATCAGATTTTTAATCGCATATTGAGTTATTTGTAATCTGTTTTGCGTCTCAAGTTGAGTGTGAATGATGTGTAGACGAGCACATGATGCATTGAAGCACACGCGAGCTCTTACAGACATGTTAATGTTTCGTAAACTAGATCTCCAAATATAATGTATAGTATATGAGTAACATGAATGTTGTTTCACTCCCTCAACACTAGTCAGACGGAGTTAAATTATGCAGTAGGACTCGAAATAAAATTTAAAGGAATTTCAATAACTTATTTAAGTCTTATTAATATTATTTTTATAGCAATAACGTTCATAAGAACAATCCTTACGAACTTTTTTAAATTGTAATCGGGTGACCTATCATGTTGATTAATGTAAGAAGCATTTTTGAGGCGTCTAACTTGTTGCAAGGGACGCTCGTCCATTGTCTACATTCTTGGCACTTCAAAACAGAAAACGTCTTTACTAAAAGCCGTCTAAAATAGATAGCCCCAAGCAGTGACAAATAGTATATCGTTGCTCACTCTTCAAACAACTTTTTTAAGCTCAAGCAAAGTTTAGGATGAAAGATGTTTAACTTTACTTTAGTCATAAAAATCCTTTTATATTTTGTTTTATATTCTGAGCTCCATGAATATGAAAAATAAACATAAAAAGTAATTAAGTTTTTGTTAATTATAAGTATATACATGTTTGGCCATATAATTGGCTGCTGATTTCGAATTAAAATTGAATTTATAAGTTTAGGTATTTTTTAGCAATATTACCGTTCCCATAGCCTGGTAAAAGAATTCGCAGTGGTAAATTTAGCTAGTTAGTTATTAACGAAAGAGTAAAATGAAGTAGCGCTTGTCACATACCTTATACATTCATTAATTTCATAGCTCGACAGTACAAATAATAGGTTACAATAAACTTGAATTTATTTTAATAAATTATTAATAAAGAATTACACATTACAAATTTTAATCAAAAACAAATTATTTAAAAATTAAGAATTCTACTAAACGGAAAAAAAGGATGTATATTATCATATTCAAAGCGTCTTATGGAAAAAAATTGCACATGTTATAATATAAAATTCTTCTTACTAATTAAAAAGTTAAACCAAATTTATATAACACATAGTGAAAACATTTACAAATAATTGTCGTATCGATTTTGTCCAACACGCGACGAATTTCATTTGTCGTATAGCAGTTATTTTGCAAGGGCTTGCCCCTCATTTCTCCTGTTGATATGTGTCCCCCGGGCCCTGGGGTAGACGTAGGTGAAATTAGATGCAAACGATTCTACGTTGCTGATAGCTAATTTACCTTCGAATAACATACTTACTTATAGGCTTTTGGCCTTAATATATGCATGTGTAGTTGTTGACTACTACACAGTCGATGTTATCTCCGCTATATATCAGTTCTAAAATTGTAATGTTTAACATTATTTATACTAATATTTTTGATATGTTAAGGCATCATGTAAGAAAAGCTTGTTTATTCCTATATATAAATGCAGAGAGAATTTTAATGATTCTATAAATATTGATAAGTACCTATATTAGATAGGAAAAGTAATTAACTGAAGACATGAAGTCTTCAAAGGTGCGCAAGAAGTTAATTTCCTTTCACGGACATGAAAACAAAAATATTATATCATCTAGCTTAATTAATAATATTCGTGTTATAATTTAATCTATTTATACTAAAAATTAAGGTTATATTTTTTATTACATATAGTGATTTTTTATGAGCCTTAGTCGCATACGATAACCTTAGTGGGTGATTTGCGCATTTTGTGGCAAAACTTAACGACAACGAAACCTCTTACCAAATTTCTGAATGGGAATCGAATTCTCAATCATTCACTTGTTTACAGTCATAATATGACGAATTTGGCATATTATACCAAATTCGTCACGTATTCAAGAGTGTTTTTCTTTTTCTAATGAAGTTACTTATGACTTATGTAATATTATGTTATATAGGTCACAGCCATTAATGTACTACTATATTCTTTATATAGACAAATAACTATTCAACTTTTCGTGGCATCGCAAAATGGCCTTAACAATGGCTGACTAGTGGCGTAGGCGGAACCAGATTGTCCGCTGCACAATGCGACCAATTGAGTGAATTGAAAACGTAATGTATGTAATATATAGAACACCTTTTGGAAAGTTTAAAATTATATTTCGATCTACAAAAAAATGTACTCTATTTTATTTACATAAACAGTAGACGTAAATAAAAAGGCTGGCTGACAATGCTTCACATTTATATAAACGACAATTTTCTTATATAATTTCTATGACCTATGACAAATTTGGTGGCGTAAGTACCATAATTTTACTTTTATACTACATATCTATTTAGCGCAAAAGTTTAACTTTTTTACTTTTGATACGTTTTTTTGTTTCAGTGCTACTATCAGATAAACCAGTCGTTCATTTGATGGTAGTGCCCATGGCGGTGAGTCAACGGCCTCGTTTGCCTCGGGTGCCTCAGCTTTGTTCGCTATTTTGTTGCGTGTATAGTACAATTATAAAACAAAAAGTTTTGGAGGTCGTAATAAACACACGTGTTTTTATAGACCTATATACAAAATATTTTTCGTAATAAGTATCTCTTAGTCAAAGCTTATATTACATTTATACAAAAAAGATTTAGTACGTTTGTTATAAAAAGAAATCCGTCAAGTGCGAATAGTAATATATCTTCTATTTTATTCGATATTGAGTTTGCATTTCTTGTAAAAATGGTAGGTTTCCCGACAGCTTTTAACTTAAATTTGCCATCGTATCCACTAGTTTGTTTGTTAAGCACAGACAAGATAAGAGAGAGTAATAAAGTTTATGGTTTTTTTATTAACTAGCACTCAACATGCAATGCCTCGAAAAAGGCGGAAAGCGGAGACGGTTTAAGCAGGGACAAGCAACGAAGTGTCTTAACACTAGGTTCCTATTGTTCCTGCAGTTCCTTCTGCTTACCCTGCCATGTGCGGGATAAAGGGTGAAGCTAAAAAAATACCAATTCGATTTTTTTCTAAGTTTAACTAATTGCCAAGTTTTACAGCTTTAAGTACGTCTTATTAAGAGGTATCCTGTAGGTTTTAATTTAGGTATATACCAAAATCTGAAAAATTAAGCATATACTGAAAAATTATTCATATCTTGCGATAGCGTTGACTTAGAAGTTTGATCCATCCATCACCTAAAAAATTACTGATCTGGGGATTTTGTGTATTTATTTTAGTTTGATTGTACCACATATATATTTTCGAAAATGGTCATGAAATACAGCCTGACCGATAGACAACAGAAAAAAGTTATCCTAAAAATAGTCCTTGTTTGCTTCAAAACAAAAAGCTTGAAAAAAAAAGCTGTATTAAAAATTTCGCTCCGTAAAGTTGTTATATAAAAATAGTTTAGATGTTATCCAAGAAATCTTTATAAGTTTTGCACATCGTAGTATTACTCATGTACTTCACATGCACCTGTGCTTGTTGAGGTTACACTTACATAATATTTCTTTATTTTCTTATTTTTTAAAGTCCTATTAGTGAACATCATGTGTTAAGTACAATCTAAGCTTACATACTTCGGTGGGAAGCAATTTGTTTTAAATTTTGTAGCAGTCTAGGTATGTAAGCAATTTTGTAAAAGAAATCAATAAAAGTTATATCAGTAAATTGTAGTGCGTACTGCTAAACAAAAGCTCACTGTTCAAATACACCCGCTGTGCAACTGCACACTTTTCCAGTTTGCTTTGTCAACGATTCAAGCCAAATCATAAGTTCACAAACAATAATTGAATAAAATAGAGATATATATGATTTATTGAAGAATGAATTGTTATTTCATGTAATAATTGATTAAATCTTAGATATATATAAACTCAAAGTTATTAGTTCTTTGACTTTGTCTTAAAATATCCCAGCACCACATATCCCAGTTTGTAAATTCTATCTTCAATTTTACCTATTCTATCTAGCTTTTCTACAACTAAGGTGATATAAAAACAATAAAAACCACATCTATAGGCTTTGGGAATGCATCGAAGTACTAACAACCTTGTCATACAAAGGTTACCATATAAATATGTATTTTTTAGTAGGAGGATCATATAATTAAATGAAAATATGATTAAGCTCGTTTGAGCTTAATCATATTTTCATTTTTGTATGTTTATACATAGGTATGTGTGCAATAGTGCAATTATCTAGGCATCATGAGTACAGTGTCTACACCAAATTTGCTAATATTCTCACTCCATTTGAAGCTTAACCTAGATACAATGGCAGCCTAACTGTCTATGTTCCCAGGTTACAGTTTACAATGTTCTTATAGTACTTATGGTCTAACAGATATTGTAGGCAAAAAGCTTGTCGTTGTATGATAGGTACAAAGAGCAACCTAACTGTTAATTAATTCATTGTCTCTATTCCACATTTGATGTCGTTTCTTTCTTAGTTAATTTAGTTCACATCCATACAGTATCGATACAATGCTTATTTATGATGTTCATCTATTTAAAAAACTAATACTAAAAAACTATACTATAATAATACTAGAAACGTGTAATACGGTAACTTTTAGGGGATTATCTTCATTCACATTCTTGAATAATAATTATTAAAAAAGTACTAGTCGGTTTCAATTATTTCCTGTAGTTAGCAAAGTAAGCAGAGTTAATTAGCGTTATAACACTCTGAAGATCGTCCGATGATCGATAAATCGGAATAATTACTGCCTTTTGCTAATATCTAAAGGTAATATTCTTATCTGTTCTAATAATCAAGTATGTACCTATACGCATAAGCTATTTTTGTTGTAATTATTTTTAATTTCATTTATATGCAATAAATATTATTTTCAAAGACTTACATTGTAAGACGAAGGCGGCGAGTTCTGATGCAAGGTCAAAGTTGACAGGCAACCGACCTCTCAGGACATCTTGTTTCAATTGCAAAAATAGCTGATACCTGCACACAAAAAGGCATATATAAAAAGATATATTTTTCATTATAATATATAAGAAAATACTTTTTTAAAAAATTGTTTGTAAAATGAGAAAATTCTGAATTAATTTCATGTTGAACGGCTAACATGAGTAAACGCGAAATGGGGTGCATAGGCACTTAAAAGGAAATTAAATATTAAAAGCCCATCAAGACAAAGATTCAAAGATATTACAAATTTTGGGCTCTATGCTTAAAGGAAAGACAGTTCGTCTTCTGATACAAGACAGAGGGAGAAACACAAGATGCCCAGCTACGTCATAATAACGAAATTTTAATAAAATATTCTGGTATTTCTTTCAACTAGCTCAGCTATGGCGAGGGAAAGCGGAATCTCCTTAATGTTCTTTTTCAACAATATTAATTTTCACTGTTGTTTTAAAATTACTAGGAAAATATTTGTACAGTAAGATTTTTTTATAAAGAATTTTTATATATAAATCCCTAATTACAATTACTTGTTTGATCATTTTATTTTATATATCTCTTAAAAAAAACATTGTGTTTAATTAAGTTTTGTTAACACAGTGTATATTGTAAAAATGGTCTAAGTAAATCATTATACTGTATCTATCCTTTTCAATAAGTCCAAAATAGTACTTGTAATGTAAAGAAGATTCTAATTAGTACATAAACTTTTTCTTTTTGGCCTAGCTCAAAGAATCTACCTTTTCAATATATATAAAAGAATAAAACGTACAATTGTATAACAACTTTGACAATGAAGTCTGTGACTTTAATAAGGATCTGTAACTTAAAAAATTGGCTTGATGCCGTCAAAAGGGGAAAATCCTTTGTGATAGAACAGGATTGTGTCCAAGTTTTGTGAGACGCTTCCTTCTACTAAAGAAGTCTACGTCTCAAGGGTACATAATCTTATCTAACATCGTTATTCTACAACACTTTATTAGCTTTTAGCTCCCCAAGGAAGTAATTAAATAAGATTCATCAATTTAAAAGGAAATTCGAACGATTTAATTGTTATTTTCTGTAATACAGACTTAATATGCGAGCTATGTGCTAGACAGATCTAATTATAATATAATTATGAAATACATACACGTCTTGGTGATGAAGTAACATGTATGACACGTATGTCTTTTTATTTCTAGGATAATTTGTGGGTTCATAAGAAGAAAATTTAGATACAATTGACTGGCAGTTTACACTTTATTAAAGTTAATTTATTTAGTATATTACCTAAATTTTGTACTCATAAAAAATCTTGTTATTCCTAATAAAAAAGCATTTTATAAGCTTTTCATATAATACCACACTTTCTATAATATTTAGAAACTTTTATTGTCATAATATAAATAAATATAAATGTTGTAGTCATATCGTAAAACGGAAGATTTCATTAAATTAATCATAACCATATCATTGAATCGACAATGTATACCGACTTCGACATAGACATTATACTGTTAAATAAAAAGTTAAATCAAATACTGTAGATGAAGAAAATTCCCCAGAGTATTAAGTTAGTTTAACAGAGACTTATAAAAATAAAATCATGATTTAGCAGTAGTTTTTATAATATCATTTTATGGAATAATTACTGGACTGTAACTACAAATCGACTTTCTTAGCTTAGTCACATTAATCTCTGGTTTTGGCATTTAAATTAAAATAGAGTTACTTGAGTTAAGTGAGATGAGTTTTACTCAAAATAAATAGGAATGATTGTTGATACAATAACTTCCTAGTCTTTTAGTAACTTATTACTAACTTATTTTTATCACTAACTACCATTATGTCGTCATTAAATTTTTTAACACTATATTTAGATCTTACTGTCTATTGATTGAAAGAAAAAAACAATTTCATAAAGCTGCGTAATTTTTATACAACAAATTAACAACTACTGGTCAAGTATCTCCTCGAGTAAGATAATAATTTCTATATAGTTACGTTATTATATTATATACTATTTCGGATAAACATGTATATAGTAATACATAAATACTATATTTCTAAAATAACTAACTGGTTAAACTTTTACATAGTGCTTAAGTGTTTTTTAGCCAGTGGAATAAATATTAAATGGCCATTTACGCTTAAACAATTTAAGAAAACCTTGTAATTTCACAAAATACGACATTTTTATGAAAAATTATACAAAGCGCTCTTTCAAAATAAGAAAGTTGAATAGTGAATGTAATAAGAATGAGACCTAATTAAGTTCAAAGTTTGTTCCGAGGGTCAAGCGTTATTATTTTGTATAAAGAACGCTGCGTAATTCATTGAATTAATTCTTAAATAGTCTGGGGCTATTTTACGTCGAAAATGACTTCTCAATTAGTTTCACAATGAACACTTTATTTAATTCTTAAAAAACATTTTTAAGCATAAAGTTAGACAAAAATGGTTTGTTTTGTAATATTACCAACGTATTTCTACTAAATAAATATATTTATTTACTCAATTAACATTTATAAACTCTTCGGATATCGACACACACACACACTGACTGTTAGTCAGTCATTCATTAAAATTCAGAAATTTGATATTTGACCATAAGGGCACCGTAGGGGATCACCAAAAGACAATATCCTGAAAATTTTAGGTGAACGGAACATAACCGGATTTTACTTTTACACTTCCCGCAAATGTAGTCGCAGGATGTAGGTTCCATTTATATAAAACATCAAATTTATAAATGATTCTGTTATGTAATTTCTTATCTTTGAGAATACATATTGTATAAGTAGCTTATAACATGGCTAAAATACGCACCTCGTTATCTCTTCGAGTAATTTGCACGGATCAGAGGCATAAAACTTCACTCCAAAGTAAAATGTGTGTGTATCTGAGCCGCGAAGTTGACGCCGTAATCTTTTCCCAGGGTCAAGCCAGTGCTGTAACAATACAATTTTATTGAATAAATACAGAAACGAACGTATTAAGTACCATTGTTTATAAAGGAAAATAAAAATAATGTCATACTGTCCAATATATACCGCATTGCACATTTCTCACGCTTCTCATTAGGTATATCAATCGTTCTACTAGTAGTCAAAAATATAATTTTAAACAATTCTTCTAGTATGCTGCTGTTAATTTTTTTATGGAGAAATTTTATTTCTATTAAATATTAATGGATAGATAATCATAAGTATTCTCTTCAATAAAAAATCCTTATAGAAATATATAGGTACAAGACAGCTATCGTGAGTTACCGGAACAAAACGAACTTTAGTAGTAAGAATAACTAAGTAATGTCAAACATAAAGTAGTGTTTTATTACTGAAACATTGTTATAAGGCAAAATGAGAATTATTAAAACGTATAAATTTCATACCTAACATAAACCTGAACACGTAAGCCTTTGGCAAGGTCTTAGAGGTTTTCTAGTACAAAATAATATGTGTAGATCGATACACGCATTATCTCTCTAGGTTTAAGCTTAAGAAAAACATACAAGAATATTCACTTTAGCAATAAATTAGAGGGTACTTACAGTCTGGTTATCTTGGTCCACATAGCGCAAGCCAAAGTAAGCCGTCTCTAGAAGGTCTAAGTGTCTGAATACCACGTCGAGGAGCGCTTGTCCTGTACTATTATCCTGTAGACAAGTAATGTAAAAGTTTTACAATATTAGCAAATTAGATTTTCCATATTGAATTTAATAACGTCGATTTTTATTTATAAAAACTAAGTAGTACGCAATGTAATCTTTTTTATATTTATCACTTATATTTATATCAGATAGGTGCTTAAGTAATAAACATTATATAAAACGGGCATAAAATGTGAAATAACAGTAAATTAAATAGAGAACTTGAATGTTCCTGTCGCTGTTCCTTGAAATCATTATTTCTTCTTGTATTCGTATTCAGTAACTGCATTACTATTTTAACGGATGATTTTTTTTAGTATGACTGTATTACATTACCTGTTTCATTTAATATATTTTGTTTTATTTAAGCTATTTTTATAATATTTATAGGTAAGTAATAATAATAAAATTTTTAAGTATATAATACAATAAAATTAAATTACATCGTTTCTTATTAAATATAAAAAGAAAGCAGCAATCGAATGCAAATCGGTCTCACGATGCTAGCATAGCTATCTCCAATTAGCATTTCTGAGCACCGGCTTTCCACAATTAAGCTCATTCACGCAACTTGCAAGACCAGTAGTCGACGAATATTGACATTATAATAATAGGGGTCTCATCGGAACTCTCACGCGAGGATCTGCGTGTGGTGATCATTGCGCGCTTAGTAATCATTATAGGAAGTCATTGATTGCTTTAAATTTCGCAATCATTTATAAATAAATAGGCATTTTCCGTGGCTGATCGACCAACAGATAATAACACACAAGCATTTGCTAAAAGTATAATAATTACTTTAGAAGACCCATGAGAATGTTTTTTTTTTCCATTCTTACGCCATTTGCCACTAGAATATGGCTAAGACACTTCGTTTATCACTTCTTTTCCAGTTAAATACATCATATGTTGAGTATTCAAGTTCCTTACTCTCTTATTTGAGACCGAACATGCAACTGTCGCATTGACAACTAGATTCTCACTCATTGCGTGAGTCGGGTATCTGACAATACATTTATTTTAAAACGAATAGAATACATTTTTTTTTTTTTTAGCTTCACGCTTTATCCCGTACATAGCAGGGTAGGCAGAGGGAACTGCAGGAACCATAAGAACCTAGTGTTAAGACACTCCGTTACTTAGTCCCTGCTTACTCCGTCCCCACTTTCCGCCGTTTTCGAGGCATCGCGTGTTGAGTGGCGGAACTCAACGCCGCGCTTTGCCTTAGATTCCAGAGCGAAGAAAATGGAAATAGAAAAATCCATCTTCTCCGACTGGGGATCGAACCCAGTAACCGTCGCGTTACAGGCAGACGTTGCGCCTCTGCGCCACGACGGTCCTCAATAGAATACATTTTTGTAAATATTATACAATAAATGTTAAAATACTCTCCCCTTACTTAAATTTAAGCTTTTTATGTCAGTGCTATATTTTAATAGCCCAGTCATATAAAATTACTTTTTAGAAAGCTTTTGTTAGAATAACATTAGTAACTAAATCACATATTAATCTGATAAAATAGCAGCTAAGTACAACATTTACGATTTCGCAATACGAAATGCAAATATGCAAGCACACAATCATTAATATTCGAAATAATTACCACATCTATTTAACGTTAATTGAAAAGCATCAACAACGACGTAGTACGCACCGGTGTATTTGCAATAACAAAAACGCTCATAGCTACACTTCGTTATAGAGAGCGGCAGTGTGGGAAAATTGTGAAACAGTTCGTCAGGTTGAATAATAAATGATTTAATAACAGAGCCCGTTTGTTCCCTACAGTGTGCTCAGTTCGAAAAACAACAAACGATTTGAAAATCCGTCGGCAATTGCTGTGGGTTGGTACGCATGCACGCGATAGTCGCCGCGGGCCATCCTCTTGGTCTGTATGGAACGACAAACACTTCACCGATGGCAGTATTTAATTTTCAATCTTTTTGTGCCTTATTGCACGTTAATTATACCCTCCGGCTAGACTTCATTACTTTTAGTATACGTTCAACTATAGTAAAATAAATACATTTTGATTTACTAAAGTAATATATTGTAAATATATCCATACATTTACTTACTGATTATGATTAGTGATCAAAACATAAATGTTTAAAGCTTAACTAAGCGTTATATTTAAAATATCATAACACATACAACAAAATACTATTGAAATAAGCTATCTGCACTGTTTAACGCTTGTGCATAAATGTGTATTATATGTAAGTTACAAGGTACAAGCAACAAGCAATATTCCTAAGACGAAGTACGAGAATACGAGGTGCATCTACGCAGTAGACCGTGAACTTCTGTCGACTCAATTTGTTCCTGCTACAATACTCTTTACAATCACCCAACCAACACATTTTGCTCGTAAATTGCTACGTGCTGTTTTTTTAAATAACATTGTAAAATAAATGAATATAAAAGCTATGGAAAGGTTGCTATATAATTGATTCATGTTAATAAAATATTCATTGTATAGTATAGGTTTCATCTAAAATATTATATATATATATATATATATATATATATATATATATATATATATATATATATATATATATATATATATATATATATATATATATATATATATATATATATATATATATATATATATATATATATATATATATATATATATATATATATATATATATATATATATATATATATATATATATATATATATATATATATATATATATATATATATATATATATATATATATACATACATGTTTATACATATTTTATATTTGTTATTAAAAAGCAGTAACGAAAGTGAAATATATCATATAATTCACTTCGAATGAACAGGCCATTACGTACTAAAAGTAGATGATGTATTTGTGTAAATCTGACATGATTTTAGTTTCGAATCGTTTTGTACATGGCGTATAAATTTCCCCCAGTAAATGCCATAAAGCAACAAATCAAAAATCTCACCAATAATAGAACACTCAAATAAATTGGTATCCAAACGTTGATAAGATTCGTTTAATCATGCAATTTGTTACCGAGAGTAATCACTCTAGCGTTCCAAAGCGGAATGGCACTAGTTAGAACAAATAAATCTTTATATATTGGTAATGTGGAAAGGGAAAAGTTGTCACCGAATCCACTTGAGACAAATGTTCCTTTGTAAATGGGGAAACTGTAAGGAAAGGACGGCGATTTATCTAAAATAACCATACAATTTAGCAGAAACGTCGATCTGTCGTCGTTTCCACTTTACCCGACACGAACGATTCAACCCGCCATATCTACAAAAATTGCTCGACATACGAATGTCTAGTAAAGGATCCAACTTAAATAAACGTGCTCTCTGGTTTTTATATTTTCAGTAACTACATAATTTCAAAACCTATTTTACTCTCAAGCGGTATTGAACTTTTATTTGAGTATTTTTCAATTCTTTGAAGTTGTCAAAAGGAAAAATTGTAATCTTTACCTCTGATCATTTTTTTATTCATCTGTTTATTTCCCTGCTCATCTGTTAACAGCTGCATTATTGCTGAGAAATGAAAATCAACTGGGTATTTCATTAGTTATAGTACAAATAAAGGATAATATAGAAAACTGCGAAGTATATTATAAAAAAATGTCATTACAAACTTGCCTCTGTAAGTAATTATACAATTATACAAAGTTTTTCAGTTCAAATAACAGAAATTTAAAATTTGTAACTTTTGTTCTAATTTTTTGTTTTAATGTCACACTTCTTTAGATTATCTAAATTAACTTTTCCTTATTTAGTTGCGAATATATATTTATATATTAGTGTACTTGAATATATAGGTAATCTAGAGGGAACAATGTTTGAACCTTGACGTAAAATTAAAAAATGATGAAATAATTTCTTGCATAAGTATAGCATTAGAGTGCGTAGGGCGCTAGTGAACGGTTCTTATATTCAACACGCGACGACAATGTCAACCAAATAGAATTTAATATTCATAGAGTCGACGTACGATTCAGTGAATTCATCGTCCGCACCTTGGACCCAAGCCCTGCATATAAAAGACCTTTCTTGAGCCCCTGGGTGTACTTCAAATAATTCGTCTCGACATAGCTGCATTTCAAAAGTGCGCGAATAGAGACGGAGAAAAAATCCGCGTTGTTTCATCACACAGCGAAATTGAAAATACCGACAGCGTCCGTCGGGACATCCGTCGACGTGAGGCCGGTTTTGAAATAAGCTTTCTATTTTCTGATATGAAATTTATTGGTTAAGGTATTATACTAGAAATATTTTTATTTACTTTTCAAAGCTATTATTAATTTATGGTTTTGATTTTTTTTTAACAAAAACTTAAATAGTACCTGCATTTCATGCAACAATTCTCTCTCATCGAGCAACACCACGCGGCAAGCAAGCGTGCGCGGCGCGGGACAGAGACACTCCATCATCCTACCGCTTTGTTGACACCTACTGCAAACAAATAAAAATGTTATCTCTATATATAATAAAACAGCAAAAAAATCGTGTCTGTACATTAAATATTTTTACAAAACAAAATATGTAGGGTAATTAAGAGATGAAAAAAGAGTAAGAATTCGAAAAAAAAAATTTATCTGTATGTTTGAATGTTTGTCTGTTTACACAGGCTAATCCCAGGATCACTGGATGGATTTTGATGAAACTTTTATATAGCTATTATTTCTAGCTAACATATAGGCTATCTTTTTTGGAAATTCGCTCTTTAAGGGGGTAAAAGGAGGGAGGTAAGTTTGTATGAAACCCCGTCAGTTTTGAAGCTAATTAGATTAAAATTAATATTTGGCTATTTGGTTACAAATTTAGAATGACGCCATAAAGATTTTTGGAAATTTTGCTTTAACGGGGGTGAAAAAGGGCTAAATCGATGAAAATTAAAGCTGTTTACGTGAATACTAAGCTTTTCTGTCCTTCGTCTTGTGACAGTTACCTGTTTAAAGAATCATAACGAGAAAAATCATCCCTCGGTTGCATAAATAGATAATCAAAATCTTACTTTATTGTGTTGTAGCGGATTATAAAATACACCTTATTTAAAAATGTGTATAATATTTCACAACATAATGTACTCAAAAAAAAAATAATAAAAAAATCATTTATTTCAGATTTAAAACTCTCAAAAACAGTTAGGTTATAATAATACCTTTGTCATAATAATTTAAATGAGTAACGTTGGTCCAAGCCAAACCACAATATTACAATTTAGTACCTAACTTTATCAAGAGTGTGTAGGTAAATGTTACGAATTACTAAGATACTTTAACTCAAGCATACCACTAAAAACATATAACAACATCATGGCAACATCTAGTAATATTATAAATTCGAAATTGAGTTTGAAAGATATATTATTTTACTGCGAGAAGGTTTTGTGTACATATGAAAAGCACTATAGTTAGTAAGGCGTGTATATTTTGATGTCCACCTTGTACTATAACTTGCAATTGTATATAGTCGATACAAATTGCGAATGTTAAAGTAATATTGACTATCTTCTATAACCAGTACAGGTATTTCAAAATATAGACGCAACATTGAGATATCTACAAAGCCAAAAGTTGTTTGAAGGCAATTACAGAGTTATTTGCAGCCAGACTGAATAGTAAAATCACCAAAGGGTTAGTCGAAACCAAATATATCCTCGTTAAAAGTTAGTCCGAGGCGAACGCGCTATGTTCACTGTTTTAACAATTTTATTTTAATTAGTAAGGCGCCCTCCCTAATAGGCGGATTGGAAATGACGGATTTTTGCCCACCTATACAACGGTATAGTGAAGCATTGATAGACTTTCGTTATGCTTGGTAAGGGATCTTTTTGAGTTTTAATCACCTCTTTTAATTGTCGGTAGGTATTTTGTAAGAATCAATTTATTTTTTTACTATAGGAGAAACATGGCAAACGAGCGTTAGAGTCACCTGATACCAGAGATTGTATATGTGATATATGTAGGTGCCTTTTTCCACATTTCAAACTGAAATAACGTTTTGTAATGATAATAGTGGTCCATATAAATTATATTGTATTTGTATTTCAAAGATCAATATTGCAGATCGCCAGAAAGTTACAAACACCACCGTGAAAAGAATTAAGTGCATCACCAAACTTGTAACAAGCAAAACTTTGAAACAAACAACTAAGAGGGCAATGCGAACAATTAATCCAAACGACCCCAGCAGAGATTAGTACCCCCTCTATTTAGTCCGAGCTCCCCACACGTCGAACATTTTCCCGCCATTGTCTGACCGGAAGCAAAAAGAAGACTCGCGACTGACAACACAGCTTTACGCCGAACGTTTATAAAATTTAACGTTATTTAAACGTGTATTTTCTGTTTAAAAGTAAATTATTATTTTAATTAATATGCTGGACGATTTCCCAGCACATTAATAAAAAAATAAGCAAAACTATATAAATGTTTTCCATGAAATATTTTGTTTACATAATATGAAAGTAATGTCTTTATCTTTTAGATATTTTGCTAAGAAGCAAACGGATTGGTTTATCACTTTGCTTTGATCTCTTTGTTTAAGAGATATATTTATTACACACCTTAATATTCTTATTTATTTCAATAAATATATTTTAGTTATTTCAATAAATATAAATAGAAATACAATTCATAAAATAGTAATCACATACGCATAAGAGAAATTCCGTCATAAAGGGACAGATCGTGACAAGTTTTAGACAGCCCCACCTGACTATGTGCTTCATTACCAGGAGGCTCTCGAATCCTAAGGTAGAGTTATAATTACATAATTTTTTAAATATCTTCTTATATATATATATTTAATGGCATTTTACAGAAAAGAAAATAACTAAAATTTCATTATTTTGTTGCAAGGTACACATATTACTCAAGGAAATGAAAAAGTAAAAGTAGTTTCTCGGTCTTCCCGCATACAGCAGGACCTTCCTAATTCACGAGAATTTGAGTTTAAAGTATATACGTTAAAAATAAAGAAAAATTAAGTTGAAAATAAATATATAAATTATGTATAACCAAAGTGTTTGTATTTGTATAACGATTTAATTGTATAATACGTTGGTAGAATTTGATACATTTTAATTTGTGAATTATATATATATATTATTATATTCGCCAAAATATGTTTTAATTATCACGTGTTCTTGCAAGAGATATTCATAACAACAACAATTAAATATAATATCAATTTCAACTAAAGTAACTTTAACTAGCGATTTGTCTAAACCTCAATTTTAGCATTATACTTTATTCTACAAATAAATCGATTTATCCTTATGACACAAATACGATTACAAGTTTACATTCATATTGTACTCTCCAATTTAATACGGCTTTTATTTATAGTGACATATAAGTATAGGTACAAGCGGACGCCTGCGCATGCCGTCACGTGCTTCTTTCATGCATACTAACGTAGAATTCTACTGTGAACGTCAAACAAAAATTCATTGTATTGAACTTCGAGTCATACTTAATGGTCAAGTATGACGAGTTGAACTAATATAATATTATATGGAAAATATAACAATAAAAACAAAATAAGGGTGTCTGTTAAGGCTTTATTTACTTCAATTTTAAATGTATAGGTATATTTTAAAAACATTTCAAACCACAATGCAGTAGAATTCGAATA
Source organism: Dione vanillae (assembly GCA_037178615.1). NCBI lineage: Eukaryota > Metazoa > Arthropoda > Insecta > Lepidoptera > Nymphalidae > Dione > Dione vanillae. The sequence continues at coordinate 3,633,753 of JAZFAU010000059.1, read as the reverse complement.
AGCTCTTCTCGTGATCGATCAATCGAAGCGATCTTGTCAATAAAATATAATGTACCTACGATGTCATCGAGATCAGTAAAGCTGCTTGTGCTATTATTGATAGTCGATGCATTTTTACAGAACCCTGCCTACCCAGGTGCAAATTATTTAATATTTCAATATTAAAAAGTATATAATATTAAAAAGTATATAAGCTTTAACGGAGTTAAAAGTTTTTGTGTTATCAAGATAAAAGTATCTACAAATAACGCACAATATCTTCTTTTTACTATGTTAACAATTAATAAATTCAATTTTTTTAAATTTAAAAGTACTTATATGTTAAATGTGTTAGTATTTAAATGACGAATTCGAGTATATCTGATACATATTTACATTATTAAAGAAAATCGACTGAACTTAGAGACTTAACTAAGCAAGTCTTTACTGAAAAGCACATATATATCAGTTTTTTTAAATATTAAAAACTGATATGCATAAATATAAGTATATATTTTTTGTTTTCTAAATATGAGAATACGACATAATATAGACTATATGTGATACTATTCTGTAATATTGTATATTGTTAAATTTCTTCCGATCTATCTTCAATTTCATACTTTCTTTTCCTCTTTCTCTTTATATATATTTCACAATAGATAATAACAGTACAATTTTTTAAATACTTACTTTTGATGAAGTAAAATATGAACAACCTGGTAGAAAAATTGAAAGCTCGACACATTTAGATCGATAATTAATCTGACCTTTGACCAGCAGTACGTGAACCATTTTATTCGATTCACTGGCTTGAAAGGTGGAATGGTAGCTTTGTAGCAACGCAATTAATATAGTCACTTTATCGACATCAATCAAAATGTGTTTCCCTAAAAGTGATATTTAGAGAATGCAAGTAATACGAGTGCTAACCCGACTAATAGGTTGTACAAGATTGTGCTATAAAGAAAAGAATTTTAAATAAATATAATAATAAATTATTTTATTGAATTTTGTACTAGTTTAGTACCCGTATGTAACTTAACTTACGGGGACTTTATGAACTGCTACACTGCTTTTTAACATCGATTTTTATGAATAGGATTTCTTTAATAATTAATATATGCTAACAAAACTCGAAATCTCATCAAATTGAAAAAACTTCCATCAAAAACTTTCTTCATCAAATATTCTACGTTTTAAATTTTTTCATACATAAATATACTAATTTCGTTCATAATTTATTGTTAACGTGACGTTTTCTTCTTTCGTATACTTCAGCCATTTACAAACTAACTTTTATAATTCTTCATCACTAGTATTATACTCAGATTACTTATACGACAATGTAAAAGCGTGATTAATTGACACTATTGTTTAGCCATCATTTCATTATTTAATCATTTGGTTGGACAAAAATAACAGATATACATCAGGTGTGTCAGTTTTAAAATTCAATTATAAATAATATACACAACAAAAGTATTATATTCAAATCTCTCAAGAAAAACAAAAACAACAACTACTAAGTATTCATAGTACTAATTGATTTTTCTCAAAAATATTTAATGTAAAGACACATTTTTCTACAAAACACTCTTTTCTTATATTATAGATACTAATGATGCTATCGTAGAGATGATAAGCTTGGTTGGAAAACAAAAGACAAAGTAAACGTCTAAGCAGTTTGCAAGGCAAAGCTTGAGATCTTAATAAGCATCTTAGAAGAGACAGAATTGAACAACTTAATTGGCAAATTCTGAATGACTAATTTATTTAACGTAAAAATGATAAACCAAATAAATTTTTAGTCTATTATTGGTTTGAGTTACGAAATTAAGCCGGCAACGCTATTAACATGCTCCTATTAGGTAAAATAACCATGCCCGAGTTTTATGTGGCAATAAGTTGCACGCAAGCTTAAGTACCATATAAAGTAACAGTAACATTGTTATTAACCGTGAACTTCGAATCACCAAGCCATAATTTAAATACAATTTTTTAATAGGATCACATTATTTTTATATTTTTTTACTTTAGTTCCGAACATGTAAAACGATTATTTCACCAATTTTAAGGTTTAGATTGATCTATAATTACCCTCTTTGTGTTACGCTCCCATTAATAAATTTGAATATTTTAAAGTAGTATTAAGTACATTTTAACATTAATTTAACGCTCTATACGCACGTATTTTTTCGTTTTCCGCCTATATTTAAGAAATTGTATGTTGAGTTGCAGTTTCGTTAACTGAAGAATGTACGTACATACTTTGTCTTAAAGTAGCAGGAAATTGAAAATATTCATTCTGTCGGTTCGAGAAAGGACCCACAAAAGTTGCGAATTTTCAAACAGTATTATAAAATATTACTTATATATGTTTAATTAAGTAAGCTAAAAAACTAATACTATCTAGTTGTAAAAGAAAAGATACTAGAAACTAGAAAAATTCCATTTTATAGCAAATGTAACAAAGTAGCCGATGCATAACTATGATGCCGATGAAATAAAGTTAACAAATTACTTGGATTCGAATGCTTACTTGGAATGGAGCCAAAGAGCATAGCTAGAGAATTGCTTGCAAATGATATAAACGCTGGCGACATACATATGTCGTACAATATTAAACTACAAAAAGTGCCAAAGAATATTTACAAAGGAAATTTTATTTTATATATACCTAAGTAAGTATGAGAAAGAAGATTCGGGATAATGTTTTCCCCGTACAAGTTTCAAAGCAGAGGTTCTTTTTTTAACTTCCTAAAATTAGTAGACACATTTGTTATTAAGAGTAATTTCTTGAGTCTGAAATTACCGCAGGTAGCTCGCGGCGATCTCTCATAACAATCAGAAGAACTGAGATCAAACGGTCCACGTGAAGGCTTACCTTCGCTCGGGCTACTCCGCCCACTATTTAAAAAATTCAAACTCGCCTGGGAATTAACTAGTTCAATGTTTTTTTATAACGTAGAAGGTAGTTATACGATATTTTTTCTCAGTTACTTCTATTTTATTATTAGCGTTTTTGGGTTGTTTTGTTATTACATATAATATAACTTTATCTATTTAGAATAAAAATTATGTTTAAGCTACAATCGGATATTGGCACAGGCAATTTACAGTCGACACGCATTGTCCTAAAATCGTCTGTGCCTGTTAAGTGAGTCCATCCACGAGGACGTCCAACTAAGACGAATGTGAAATTATTTATTTAAAATAAGATATCGTATTATAGTCATATAGGTAGCATCTAGTAGAGTTTCTTCACTCAATACGCAATATGATCGCAACTTTAGAAAGAAAATAGGGAACAACATTAGATCCTAACATTTGTATCCCTCTACCTACTTTGATAAGTTTTACACAGTGATAAGCTCGTCTATAATTCTCCCCTACATAGGTCAAATGACAATTGTTTTAATGATTCTAGGGCGGATTATAGGATCTTTCTAGGATGAATATCATTAATAACGTAACGAGATACATATATCGAACCAAGTATTAAATTGGTTAAATTTAAGCTGTGTGTAAAATTTCGAGTGTTAAATTAATTTCCCAATATGTAAGTATGTTTAATTTCTGATGAAATCATAAATTAATATTTTATAAATGTATGTATATGTTCGCAATTCTCATATTTTATAGGATATTTTGTTACAATATGAAACTTGATTTAATAATTAGTATTTTACATCCATAAATATAAAAAAATATAAAAACAATATTACTTAGTAAGCTATCTATTTTATTTATATGTTTGTAAAAGAAATTCGAAGATAAGCGTAAATAAAAAATAAGCGTTCGAGTACGTCCTCTGCCTTTTAACTGCCTTTTATTTAGGTACTGAAATACGGCTATAAAAGTAGCTATAATCTAGATAAGCAACAATATCACAAAAGGACACTTAAAACGAAATAAGCTATAGCATATGTACTTTTAAATTAGCTGAGTTTTTAAAATATATTGAAGCACTTAAAATTTATTGAAACTTTATGACCAAGGAAGTGTGCGGCTCTTTACTTTTTATGAAGTATTTATATGAAGCTTAATTAAAAAGTTGCAGTTATTAAATAAGGATTCTCGGCTAAGTGTGTGTCGAGCGTTGGTTGCCTCTAAATGGAATTTTAATAATGCCCATTTTGCCGAAAGCACATTAGTGTATGAACGTCCATGGCCATGGGTGTGTGATTCAAACGCGCTTGTTGAAATCTCGTGTACAAGATTAATTGTTTCTATTAACTATGAATGGGTGCTCGTGTTCCACTGAGAATGTAATTGATTTAAGGATATAACGCATGTAATCCTGAATGGAAATAGTTACTGTGATAAATTTGCTTTGAAGTTATTAATTAATTTTCTTTTATACCTATATAGGTATAGGCATGTTTTACTTAAAGTCATATATATGCAATTTATTAAAACATTACACTATATAGATAATAAAGTAAAAAAAATAGACAACTGTCATCGCTAAATATTAAAAAATGCATCAATTTTATTATAGATATGTGTCATTTGTTAAACTTTGTTTAAGAATGAGAATATTAAAGGCATAAAAACATATTAATATAACTATATATTTTAAAAGAAAAAGATCAAGAAGTAATTGCCAATATCATTCAAGATATATTAAGTCAAATTATTACTTAATAATAGATGTTTAATAATATATATAGTAATAATAATAAAGTTATGGATGATATATCAATGTTCCAAATGTTTTTTGCTTTGCCTTTAAATGAGCAACTAATGGAAAGGTTCTCCAAAATGATCTCTTACTATAAGCTCACACCGCATTCGCTTTGTAAAATGGAAGCAGTTCCTTTTATATGAAAATACCTCTTAATGAAACACGATCGTCACAAATTCGTCTAAACTTTCGCAACGATGAACAGAAGCAGTGGGTGTCGTTTCACAGACTGCGAATGAAGCGCCCACCCGTATTACGAGAGGGTAAATTAAATAATAAGTAAACTTTGAGAATTCATAGAGCTTCCTGTGGCGTAGCGTAAGACGAGTGCGGCGATATTAGTTCGATTGAAATTACAAGTTCTCAACCAGAAGCTGTTTGTGACAAATTATATTTAAATCTAGACTAAATACTAAGTACATAATTTAATATTAATTTTTAGAAGCTTCCTTTTCTTTACTTAGATATTTAATATTTAATAAGACTGCTCATTACGCAGATTACTAATTATTTTATAGATATATATTATTCTTCAATACCTATGACAGGACAAAATATTTCATTTGATATGCACGCTCATCGGAGCCGAAACGCTTTGACGGCGACGATTTAATCTGGTAATCGGAAATGGGCATTGTGCAACAAAGGCTTCATTCTCCGCGGCAACGTCCGCACCACACCCGTACGCTGCTCCGCGTCATATTCACATTCATATTTACGTAGTGCTAAACGTTTAATATGACTCCACAGAATTAATATTTCGTAGCAAGTATAGTGTTAATTAAATTGTTACGGGCCGTAAGTATAAGATTAATAAGTGTTACCGTTATATAATTATATATATATATATACCTAATTATAATTTTAAGGACTGTTGTAGCGCAGAGGCGTGGCGTCTGCCTGTAAACGCGATGGTTTGTGGGTTCGATTCTCACTCGGTGAAGATGGAAGATTATTTTCATTTCCAATTACTTTGCTTTGGCGCGGCGTCGAGTCCCACCACTCAACACGCAATTACTTCGAAAAAAAGGCGAAAAGCGGGAAATCTTAGTTTTAAGACCCACCACCACCAGTTCCCACGGTTCCTGTGGTTCCGCCTGCCTCCCTCCTACGTGCGGGACAAAGCGTTATATAAATTTTATAATGAATTCTTTATTTTATGATTTGACTATAATTTGTTATTTTATTACGTTTACGTAAGGCAAATATATATAGAAATATTCAGAATACACAATAAACAGCCGTTCTGAGGTACTTGACGTTATATTATCTATTTAGCTATCGCCACTCATAACAAAAATGAATTTGCTTGAATGTGAATGTGCTTTGTGTTACACAAACATGTATCAAACATGACACTTTTCTTTACTTTAGGTCTAGATACTCTCGATGGATACACGTTTCATACTCTCATGTGAATTTAAAATATCAAAATGTATACAGTTATGTGTTTACTTGTAGCTTTCATTATTTTTAAACGATATCCATAAGGAAAAAGTTCTTGCTTTGGTATATTTTTTAATCTATGTATAGCCACCGATTTCCCTAGATTTCTGACCGCTTAGAGTTCGACGCTGAATAGTAGTCAATTGGTCCCTTAAAATATAATTCACTTCGATTCTATAGTTTTTCAAATTCAAAATTTGAAAAAGGAACATAATACTTATTATAATACATTATAATAGTTATTATTGTTGGAAAAAATAACAAAGTCAAATTTTCTTTACTCTAGAATCTTCATTTGGCCTTATAATCCATCAATCAATTAAAACTAGACTAACTAAAATAATTATTATAACATTATAATATGCCTTGCTACTTCAAATATTTCTCATTACAATATATTATTATTACCATACTTCAAGAAATATGACTATCAAGAAATTAATTAGTATATAGAGACGGATAATTTGGTATATACTATACATAAATTTGAAATTCAACATGAAAACTCGATGCAGATATCAAGAAAATGTTTAAACTCAATAATGAGCAAATGATAAAAGAATCAGGAAACATTACAAGTGGAGGGTTACCTAAGAGAACTGCAAAACTCTTGTCCTCCTCGAGGATAAGGAGGCTTGACCCCAACCGAGTTGCTTTGCGCGAGATCATAATTAATAAATACCGATTTTAATGGCGACTTTTTTAAATTTATATACGACTTTTTGTACTAATGGCTTCCTTTGAATATATGTATAGGTAGATATTATGGTTGTAATACGTTTATATTTTGAAATACCAAATATTGTAAGATTTGGTAAGCGTACTAATATTAAACAAAATTATAAACATACAAAAACATTATTTTAGCACTGTTGGTACGTCTTGTATATAATCTCCTAGTTTCTCCTCCATCAATATCCTTCTCTGTTTAAGCTGTAGTAGTGTTGTAGCACTCTCTTGGCTTTTATTAAAAAAGAAAGTAGCTTAATATTTTTATTGATAGCGCCTATGAAAAAATATAACATATCTAATTAGTTTTTAAATTATCGCATAAAACTTAGAACTGTTACAAGAAACATACTTACAAGATATATTTGTTTAAAATGTGTGAATCAACAAACTGGATATCAAAAGATATAAAAAAAGAGTCTAAAATCATCAATCAATCTACCTATCTTAAGTTACTCATACTCCTTACGAAATATTTGGCGAAATTTGTAATTAACTTTTACTTGAATTTTAAAGCTGATTGAATTATCTTTTAAGTATCGTTGCTATATAAACCGGAAGAGATCTTATTGTCGAAGCAACAATGTATTGTACAAGACGCGGTGTAGATTTTAGTCAACATTTTTCCCAATGATCTATATCAAAATATTCTCACATGTCTTAAGTAAAAATTGTTTACAGAGTGTGCAATTTTTAGTTTTTATATTAAATTATCTTCTATAAGCTTGTTTAACAGACCATATTGGTTAACAATAATAAATTCATTATAAGACCATCAAACAAATTAATAATCTAGAAAAGAAGAAAGAAATTTAAGAATTAGAATCACGAAATTTGAATGACACCTGAATAAGACGACAGTGAACTACTTAGTTATTCGAAATGGGTGCCTACGTAAAGGTTGGCAGCCACCAACAGCGAGCAGACTTGAGAATATTCAAATTTACCATTAAAAAACAAAGTTACTTCAAGGAATCACATCGTCGTGTAGAGTACAGTATACCTGCTGATATATCATGGCTAAATAGGATACAATTCGTGCAATTGTGGCTAAATCGAGTTTAATAGAATCATTATTGTCAAGGTGAGGTAATATTGTGGTTGCGATTGGATGAACGGTGACACTGGCCGCGGCGGCGGGCGTTCAACTCACTCGTGGCTGACCACGGCCGCTGTTGGTTACCACTTCAACAAATACATCAGGATCTTTGTGTACCATGTACACTTTTATGAGGTCATTATTTATAATCAATTAAAATAACGTCATATAAAATACTTACGAATCTGAGAACGGAAAGTCAGCTCCGTTTCACAGTATCCACATGGGTATAGCAAACATAGTTTATGACAATTTCACATTTAAAATTGTACTTCTATAGCCGGTATTCTAAACGTACACTTTCACAACACCTTAAGCTCACATTTTATAAATATAATACTTTTTCGAAGTTTTGCATGAAAAAGTTATAAAATAGGAAGTACAACAGGTGTTATAAACAAAAGAGAGAGATACGCGAACGCAACTAACTTGTGCGAGGGCGTCGTGCCACCTGCCACCGCGACGAATAAGTGTGCACTGCCGGCCGGCGGCTGGCGAGTGCCGCGCTCCAGCGCTCCAGACTCCCGCGTATGACTTAGCTCGTTTCTCGCCGGGTCACACTCGTCTTATTTGAATAAAAACAAAAAATACATAATATAATTGTTGTTTATATGTTTTAGTATTGTGATTTGTTAGTAAAAAAAATAATATGTATACTATTTCTGTTTAGAAATATGAAAAAGCTTATAAAGTTTCTAAAGTTTAATAAAATGCTGACAACGCCATCTAGTTGCGTTGTAATCAGGTTAGCGTGGTTTGAGCTTGCGCTATCTTGTGATAATTATTGGTACCAAAGAGGAATGCTATACAACCTTATTATTGTTTTATTATGATAGATGGCAGAATTATTATTTTGTGTCACGTTATATAAAAAAAGTAATTAGAAATACGTCTTATATTTCATAAGCAAAATATATGTTATTATAGATGTAGTAAAAGTTAATATATTTTTTAATATAACAATATTATTCATAATAATTATATATAATTAGGTATTAATAAAACTAAAGAAGCTTTGTAGATACGTATTTATAATATACATTCTTGTTAATAATTAAGATGTATAGTGCCACTTTATAAGTCATAATTGATTGATATTCTGGTGAGAATATCGGCGATGACCTGCCGTATATGAGTCACGCCCAGTGGTTAGTAAACGTGACAAAATTCACAGAAAGACAAAATCAAGTTAAAAGGGCCTTTGAAGTAAACTTAAAAGGATTGTTAGCACTTTGTTAAATATAAAATTAATAAAACCTGGAATTGTGGCTAATATTTTATTTTATTGTGGTCGGAAAAAAGGGCTGTTGCTTTCAATTATATTTTATTTGACAATAACGGCTTTCACGACAACGGACAATACAACGGTCTAGCTACACAAATCCATATATATTCGTATAGTCTATTAGGTTCCAGTTATTTGAACTTAAATTAGTTAAGATTGTAGCTAATTTTTTTTAATACATGCTAAGAGTTCCTCCGGGGAAGATTAATAGTAGGAACCCCCTAAAAGCCAATTTTATGATATAGGCCAAAGATAAACTTTTGATCTGAACATTTACTTTACTCATATTCATCATATTTCTCACTAAGAATTGCTTCCTTACTTAATCTGTGTAGAACAGGACAACAATCAAACTTTCAAGGTTTGATTGTATTTGTTATTGGAAAACTTTGAAACATCTAAGTCACTAAGAGAATACGACACAATTCGACTATGCATGAAAGAACCCAAAGTTGATAATTTTACTGTTTTTGTTCCCTAACTTCTATTTGTTGGGACAATTCTTAGAGCAGAAGTAATAGAATTAATCTAACATTTCGTGAAAACACTCCCCTAAACCTATAAAACAAGTAAAACTTAAACGAACTTAAAAGAAAAATGCTTTTACTCTTACTTGAAATCATAGAGAAGCAATTCTAAACAAATAACTTGTGTTCACTGTTGATACAGATACATTAAACATGTGCATTGCATTGAACATGTGCATGTGCATATCTGCATATGACTCATAAGTCATATGTCTATATGTACATACCAGACATAGCGACAAATTGGATTGGTATTTAGTATTTACGTAAAAATCAGTCTGATAGACTCGATATTTTATGTTTTTTTTTTACGTTTTCTCGCTTTATTCTGCACATGGTAGGGTAGGCAGAGGGAATACGGGAACTATAGGAATCTAGTGTCATTACACTCCGTTGCTTAGCCCCTTCTTTTACGATGTACTGTGTGTTGAGTGACGAAACGACGCGCTTTGCCTAGTTGCCAGAGCGAAGAAAATGGAAATAGGAAAATTGATCTTCCCGAGGGGGAATCGAACAACAAGCCGTCGCGTTACAGGTAGACGCTACGCCTCTGCGCCACGACAGTCCTCATATTTCAAAATCGTTACTTATATTATAAATCTTTTTTGTAAGATTAAAAATATTATTATTTTTTTTACCCGAGCTGATGTTGATATTTTATGAAAATCGTTTACTTGATGACATCTTTGTAATATCTACGTAATAAAGTTTCTTATATTATTTTCATTGAAACAAAAATTAAATAGGACTCCCTATAAATTTCTTACTTCTTTCTATTATTATATATAATGAATAGAATAAAAGAATAAAAGAATGTATCTTGTTAATTTATAATAATATTTTTAGCTGACTTGTGATATAGTTAAATAAAGTGAATCACAGGCTACAATCGATGGCAATCGTATAAAATTGACACAAACATCTTGTGTTCCATCAAAACAACGCTATCTTTTTAATTAGTTTCGTTCTCCCTCGTATATATCTCTCTCGGAGAGTTTAGTAATTTTACACGCATGTCTAAATGTAAAGACAATGTATTTACATGGCATAAGTAAGGCGACCAAGCAGCAGTAACAGCTTAAGTGTTATGATAAGTGATTTTTATATATTATTTTAATTACTATTACTTATTTTGATTTCTCTTCTATCATTACTCACAGTGTTGAGTTCCGCCTCTAAACGAATAATGTCTCCAATTCTAACGGACAACGGAGTAGATACGCTAAGTCTTGAAAATTAGCCTTTTTCTATTTATATGTTAAATACAGCGTGAAGATTTATATCAATTACATATACATATATTGATAAAAAAAACAGTAAACAATGCGTAATGCTATTACGTAGGTGACTGTTACATTTATATTAGACGCGTGTGTGACCACAACTGATAATGACGAAATACGTTAACAATAAGAACAAATAGTAATACTTGTGAATAATAAGGAAATACATTATTTAAGCTTAATTTATTGATAATTTGACAGTCATTCATAATAACCAATAATATTTATTAGTCATACAATAATTATACCTCAGAATATTATTAATGACAATGTTAGATTAGATTTTTCGCAAAAAGTTGAAAAATATAATATATGTATGTATGTATATGTATGTATGTATATGTATATGTATGTATGTATATGTATATGTATATATATATATATATATATATATATATATATATATATATATATATATATATATATATATATATATATATATATATATATATATATATATATATATATATATATATATATATATATATATATATATATATATATATATATATATATATATATATATATATAGCTTCATGCTTTATCCCGCATATTGCAGGGTAGGCAGAGGGATCTGCAGGAACCATATGAACCTAGTGTTAAGACACTTGCTTAGTTCCTGCTTTCTCCGTCCCCGCTTTCCACCTTTTTCGAGGCATTGCGTGTTGAGTGACGGAAGTCAATGCCGCGCTTTGCCTAGTTTCCAGAGCGAAGAAAATGTAAATAGAAAAATCCATCTTATCCGAGAGGGAATCGAACCCACAAACGCGTTTACAAGCAGATGCTTGCGCCTCTGCGCCACGACGATCCCCTATATAATATATTATATAAACATATAATATACATAGCTTTGTAAGCGGAGAGCTAAACGATTCTTTCCCATCTCTTTGCGCTTCATATTATTTATCTTATTTATCTATAAACATAATATGAAAATATCTTCTATATATAGATAAAGTTATGTTTATTATACTAATGATTTACAAATTTTACCTCATCATTTGTTCACTTAAATTTTTAATCTGTCACATCAAAGCGATTGCAGACAGTCTGCGGGTGAAATGAACAAGTGCAATTAGGAGTAAATTGTTTCAAGAGTTCTTAATTGCGTTGGTATTTCAATGCTCTTTAGGCCTGGAAAATTAATTTGGTTTAAGGGCTAAGGGGAAAAAATAACGATTCCATTTGATAAATGTCTATCTTCTTTGATAATATTTGGAATAAAATTATTATTATTCAATAATTCATTTTTAATAAATGACGATGATGCAAAAAATGAACAATTAAACGTCGGATGTTGTAGATCAGCGGCGCAACATCTGACTGCATACGCAATGGTTTGGTGAGAAATATAAAAATATTTATATTTTTACCTATCAAGATAAAGCGCGGCGTTGAATTCAACTACTCAGCGTGCAATGTCCCGAAAGAGGGAAAACGGGAAACGGATTGTCTTAACACTAGGTTCCCTTTGTCTACTCTACTTTGTTCAGGATACAGTATAAAGCTAAAAAATATGATAACCAGTTTCATAATTGTAGGCCAATGAAGTACGTAAACTTATTAAAATTGACAAATATTTGCAGACATATAATATATTCATTGTGTACACTATGTAATACAGTTATACGTCTGCAATGGCTTTTTCTGTAAAATTTCTTTATTTGTATTATATTTTGTTTTGTTTTTTGATTGTGTTAATATAATGTTTTATTATTTTCTTTTCTAGAAGCACATAATTCTTTATTCTGTAAGTGTGACTTAATTTCAGCTTAATAAATTTATCGGAAATTCCTTTAAAGACGAACAAACATAGAGACAGATTGTTAACAAAGTATAGAACCCTTGTAGGGTCACTTTGTTTTGTTTTAAAGTACAGAACTCTAACGAATAACCTATAAATTGTACGTATTATTCATATCTTCATTCTTCACTAACCTGTTCTAAGCGTAGAGTATAACTCCACAATATTCCACTAAACAATCAATAGTAACTAGAAGTCTGTAGTTTACCCTACTATGAAAAAAGACGATATATAAGAAAATATATAATGAATTACGGTACAGGTAATGTATTTTATCTACGACAGTCATCAGTTTTACTTCATATGCAAAAGCAACGTTCACACAGTCTCGATGGCAATCGGATGCGGGCGCTACGTAATATTATGTAATTATAACGGTGATATGACACTTGTCGAGGTAGGTATCATAGTGATCATTCAAGTGGAACTACTGCCTAGTTCCCACCATGAAATTCTATAACTTTATCAAGTAGCCGCACTCTTTTAAAATTATAAAAGCTATAATGCTTATCCTTTTGACTATCCGAACCAAACAAAACAAGGTATATGTATTATTAACTAGTTACTGCTAACAAATTCACTTAGGTGAAGGTTGCGATCATTGGACCGGCTCATTGATTGGACCACTCAATTTTTTCAAAAACTATACATGTCACAGCAAGTTTGATACATTGCTAGGCAACAGTACCGGCCCCCTTGACTACCCACAAAACCTCTGTGCGCTCGTGAAGCGTGGTAAGGAGTGAGATGTGTACTTGTGTTAGTGGTGACCGTGATCTAATAACCGAGCCATCAACAAACTCGTGTAAGTCAAATTGTTTTAATTAATGATTAATGATTGTGTTAGATTTGAATAGCAAATTTATCTGCGCTTACATACAGTACTAAGCTTTTTACGTAATATTGCACATTTTTTAATAATTACTTTCGTTCTGTTCATATGCCTTGTTGCCATCAATGGACCGGAATGGTGACGCCATCATTGGACCGGTCCAATCAAAGAAACTTAATAAGTAGTGATTTTTTATATTGCAAATTGAATATTTTAGTATTGCATTTAGATGGATATCTACCTTTTACTTATAATTGGATTATATTTATATATTCCAGAAGAAGAAATAGTATTGGTTACTAGTATGAAACTCACTACAGAATCTTAAAAAAAACCTATTAGATTAAATGAAACAAGTCGAATGTATGTCGTTCCATAAGCCACATTAAAAAGACGATTAGATGGGAAAAATCAAAAAAACTGTGGAAGAAATTCAAATAGTGGGATCAAAAGAAGATCTCCCTAAGGCTTTAGAAACTGAATTTAGCAATCACATAATGAATGGAGAATTATTTTTTTAGTTTTACTCTCAAAGATGTCAGGCAGTTTGTTTTACAATTATCTTCCAATAAAATTAAACATCGTTTTAATAAAACCAAAGAAGCTGCTGGATAAATAGTACTATGCATTCATGAAGCGCCATCCAGATATAAGTTTCAATTTTATAATCGATTTAATAAAAAAAATTTAATTAAAAAAGTAATTCTTATTTAGTGCTTCATTTGCGTCGCCTTCATTGGACCATTAATACAAATGTTTCAAAGTCCAATGATAGCAACTTAGTGGTCCATTCATGGCGACGGTGGTCCAAAGAAAGCAACTCGTCATTGAAAATTTATATTAGAATAGTTCTAAAACCTCTCAACTTTCATTGCCAATAATTTATATATCATTAATTTACGTAAAAAAGCGTCGGATACCATTAATTGTCTTAATTTGTAGGTGATATTTCATGAGATATGATGTCACAAAGTTAAGTGGTCCAATGATAGCAACCTTCCCCTACATAAATTAAAAAGTATAAAAATTTCACATTTATTTACGGTTTTGTTATAGCTGTGCCCGCGACTTGGTCAATGCTTAAAACTAAGTTTGAGAAATTTGGTAAAATTATGATTTGTAGTGTGTTGTTGTTATATTATAATTGTTGTATTATAACCCACGTTTTTCTATCTTATTTTGTTTAGTAACGAGCACATTTCCATTACGTTTCGTACTCGTTTTGTACCGATTTTATTCATTATGTTTTTTTATTTATCAAATAAATTAAAATATAACAAATACTAAATGTTAATCTAAAGGAATACCACAGATTCATAATAAAAATGCATTGAATTAGCTAAGCCATTTCTGAGATTAGCGTGTACTAATTATAAAATTGTTTTGTTTTCCATTACATTTATAAGTGCTCCTAATAATAGTTTTTATTATTTAAATATATGGAAAAACACCATGTACATATTAGGTGTTATTCTAATTTTTAATTTAATTTTCGTACGGTACACATTGTTTTACATATCATTTTTTATACTGATGAACTTATATTGAATAAAGACCCGTTAAAAGGTTAAATTACTCTATCTATACATGTAATAATTCTTAGAAAAAAGTGAACAAATAATAGCAGGTCAGAGAGAACACAATAGTGACATATTTTTCCCACGACATCATTGCAAATGTACCGGTGATGGAAAACTTATGTTAAGCACTTTTGCATATTTTAAAACGATACAAGTTTCCTTCGTACTTCAAGTTAAGTAACGATAACAAAGTTACTATATAACATTAAAACATATTCTTTAGACTAGGTCATCGTCTGATTGTAAATCTTGTCAATGACCTACTGTACTTTTCCGGCGAAGGCAACACAAAAAGTGTTGTTTAATTCCGCCTGTCAATTCAGGTGAAATATATAAAGAACTATCTTAAGTAAGATTTAAGTTACTACTACTAGTTTTAAGGTATATATATATATATATATATATATATATATATATATATATATATATATATATATATATATATATATATATATATATATATATATATATATATATATATATATATATATATATATATATATATATATATATATATATATATATATGTATATATATATATATATATATATATATATATATATATATATATATATATATATACATATTTAAGAAGCAACGATGTATGATCCCATTAACTAAAACTACGTTTTGTAAATTTTAAATACGACAATTTTTATTATTATATGTTTATAGCAATGTGAAAACAATCGTAGTGCTATTTTTTGCATAAGCTTATGTACTTTTGTAAAAGGGTTTCTCTGATAACGTATTTAAGTAATAAGGAAACTCTCATAGCATGTAACTCCCACGCTGTCGCAATTATAAACGAGAAGTCACAATCAGTCTACATCTAGATGATATCACGTTTGATCCGGGTCGCCTTGATTATGCCCATTGTTTACATGTTAATTTCAATACTCGGTTTAGTACTGAGTACTAGAGTAAAGTTTTTCCGAATAAGCAAATTATTTCTTTAAATAAATACCTTTGATGTAATTATGTGTAAGTATTTTAATGATTCAAAAAAGTAACAACATTTTCAATTACAGATTCATACTTATTCGTGAACTAATTCACCATTTACCGCACTTATGAAAAATAGCAACGAATAGTAAATAATATGTATATATAAATTAGTTTCACAAAAGGATATTGTTTGTAATAATAAATTGATGGCAGTCTGTGTGTATTGTTATAGAACAGTAGCCGAATATGCAAAGTAGACAGTGACTAATAATAAAACAATGTACCGTGGAAACTGAATTAGAGACACAACTGTAGGTTTATGGCATTATAGAAAACTGATTTGAGATGAATTATTATTTTATTTATATATAAATTTATATCAATTGTTAATTTCTTCACCGTGAATACATTTACTCTAAACTAATTCCTATATTTGTTTAACTGATGTCCATAGTAGAGAGTATGTATGTAATTTGTTTTGATTTTCAGCTGCCATGCATTTTCAGCAATTTGTTTGTATAGAGTCTAGACCGAAGTAATGCGTAAATATAAATATTTAATTGCCTCTGTGTACGATTTTGATAAACATCCATCATTCAAATTGGCATTAACTTTACATTAATTTATATTTTGTAATTTTTATTTAGACTTCTTTCTTATTTTTCTTATTTTCATCTATATCCTAAATGTATATACCTACCTTAAAACTAGTAGTAGTAACTTAAATCTTACTTAAGATAGTTCTTTATATATTTCACCCGAATTTACAGGCGGAATTAAACAACACTTTTTGTGTTGCCTTCGCCGGAAAAGTACAGTAGGTCATTGACAAGATTTACAATCAGACGATGACCTAGTCTAAAGAATATGTTTTAATGTTATATAGTAACTTTGTTATCGTTACTTAACTTGAAGTACGAAGGAAACTTGTATCGTTTTAAAATATGCAAAAGTGCTTAACATAAGTTTTCCATCACCGGTACATTTGCAATGATGTCGTGTGAAAAATATGTCACTATTGTGTTCTCTCTGACCTGCTATTATTTGTTCACTTTTTTCTAAGAATTATTACATGTATAGATAGAGTAATTTAACCTTTTAACGGGTCTTTATTCAATATAAGTTCATCAGTATAAAAAATGATATGTAAAACAATGTGTACCGTACGAAAATTAAATTAAAAATTAGAATAACACCTAATATGTACATGGTGTTTTTCCATATATTTAAATAATAAAAACTATTATTAGGAGCACTTATAAATGTAATGGAAAACAAAACAATTTTATAATTAGTACACGCTAATCTCAGAAACGGCTTAGCTAATTCAATGCATTTTTATTATGAATCTGTGGTATTCCTTTAGATTAACATTTAGTATTTGTTATATTTTAATTTATTTGATAAATAAAAAAACATAATCAATAAAATCGGTACAAAACGAGTACGAAACGTAATGAAAATGTGCTCGTTACTAAATAAAATAAGATAGAAAAACGTGGGTTATAATACAACAATTATAATATAACAACAACACACTACAAATCATAATTTTACCAAATTTCTCAAACTTAGTTTTAAGCATTGACCAAGTCGCGGGCACAGCTATAACAAAACCGTAAAACAAATGTGAAATTTTTATACTTTTTAATTTATATAGGGGAAGGTTGCTATCATTGGACCACTTAACTTTGTGACATCATATCTCATGAAATATCACCTACAAATTAAGACAATTAATGGTATCCGACGCTTTTTTACGTAAATTAATGATATATAAATTATTGGCAATGAAAGTTGAGAGGTTTTAGAACTATTCTAATATAAATTTTCAATGACGAGTTGCTTTCTTTGGACCACCGTCGCCATGAATGGACCACTAAGTTGCTATCATTGGACTTTGAAACATTTGTATTAATGGTCCAATGAAGGCGACGCAAATGAAGCACTAAATAAGAATTACTTTTTTAATTAAATTTTTTTTATTAAATCGATTATAAAATTGAAACTTATATCTGGATGGCGCTTCATGAATGCATAGTACTATTTATCCAGCAGCTTCTTTGGTTTTATTAAAACGATGTTTAATTTTATTGGAAGATAATTGTAAAACAAACTGCCTGACATCTTTGAGAGTAAAACTAAAAAAATAATTCTCCATTCATTATGTGATTGCTAAATTCAGTTTCTAAAGCCTTAGGGAGATCTTCTTTTGATCCCACTATTTGAATTTCTTCCACAGTTTTTTTGATTTTTCCCATCTAATCGTCTTTTTAATGTGGCTTATGGAACGACATACATTCGACTTGTTTCATTTAATCTAATAGGTTTTTTTTAAGATTCTGTAGTGAGTTTCATACTAGTAACCAATACTATTTCTTCTTCTGGAATATATAAATATAATCCAATTATAAGTAAAAGGTAGATATCCATCTAAATGCAATACTAAAATATTCAATTTGCAATATAAAAAATCACTACTTATTAAGTTTCTTTGATTGGACCGGTCCAATGATGGCGTCACCATTCCGGTCCATTGATGGCAACAAGGCATATGAACAGAACGAAAGTAATTATTAAAAAATGTGCAATATTACGTAAAAAGCTTAGTACTGTATGTAAGCGCAGATAAATTTGCTATTCAAATCTAACACAATCATTAATCATTAATTAAAACAATTTGACTTACACGAGTTTGTTGATGGCTCGGTTATTAGATCACGGTCACCACTAACACAAGTACACATCTCACTCCTTACCACGCTTCACGAGCGCACAGAGGTTTTGTGGGTAGTCAAGGGGGCCGGTACTGTTGCCTAGCAATGTATCAAACTTGCTGTGACATGTATAGTTTTTGAAAAAATTGAGTGGTCCAATCAATGAGCCGGTCCAATGATCGCAACCTTCACCTAAGTGAATTTGTTAGCAGTAACTAAATTCTTAAATATGTATGTATATATATATATATATATATATATATATATATATATATATATATATATATATATATATATATATATATATATATATATATATATATATATATATATATTATTTGATATTTTAAACATTATTATTTTAAAATAATTATACATGCTATCAATTTACTTAATTGAATAGCAACTCTATCGTTGTAAATGGAAAATGGCCAAAGGCAGGCACCATGAAGGTCATGTAACAATATTGAGGCCTTGAACGCACAATTTGCTTCCTTTACAAATAGTTTTATTAGTTACAGTTTTTTGTAAAACTATTTAACAATATACTTGAAATAATAATAAAAATATTATTTAGTACGTACATAAATTAACCACATATATTTAATGCAAAAATTTCATCGGTGAGTCCGCCACTCAAAATGCAACTTAAAAGGCGGAGAGTGAGAAACGGATTGTTGTAGGTTCCAGCTGCCTGCCTATATAGCATTAATGACGCTTAAAAACTTTCATATTATAATATCAATTAATTTAATTCGTAATTTGCTTAGTCCACTGCTATATCACACTCGCTTGTCAGCAAATATACCCCCAAATCTATTCCTTGTATAGTTATATGCAACCAGTAATTGCACATTCCGAGGGAGTGCCAAAGGCGTGCCTTTCTTAGAACCTTGAACTAAGAAGTTTGTATAGGAACCCTTTGTTGTTTCTCTTACATGAGAATGAGAAGTGTAATGAATGATGGTTTGAGTGTGGTGATGAGTTTGTGTTTTGAATATATATATATATATATATATATATAAGTATCTTTAACGACAGCATATTAGACTACTTTAAATAGAAAAAACGCAGTTAAGCCCTTTGACCTTTTGACCTTTTTTAATGAAAAAAAAATAAAATTTTGCAAATACTTGCATTAGTTAGATTACGTTAGATTCATACTAATCCACAATAAAATGCGGAAACGTCAATATCTTGAATATCTTTGTTGTTATCAGGTAAACAAAACCTTGCACGATGCTATATTGTAAAATATAAGAGTCATAATTTGTACATTCAACTTATAACTAGTAAACCGTTGGTCGGAATTATATTACAATTTGAAACGGCTCTGCTTCGCTGCCAAGCGGAACAATAACACATTAAATTATAATTTACAACTGTAAGTTCAAATCTCTAAATAAACTTATATGTTAATATGCATTCCGCATACTTGTCAGTAGCATATGGAACTGCCAAATTAGGGATAAATCATAATAAAATTAAGTATTTTGGGAGTACATAAACATAGTAAAAGTTCATTAATACGCATTAATACTTCAAAACCACATTAAATGCTGTTATCTTCTACACCTTCGATATAGCATGTAGCACGTTAGTAAAGTGCAGACTAAACAAACCTAAACCTACTCGTACACGTCTATAATAATCATATGCCACACCATACAACAACCATACGTATATATACAGTGTGATTCAACAAACGATTCTGTTATATAAAATTATGTGTGTCAATACTAAATTTTATAACCGCTATTTTATATTTTTACAGCCAATGCAAAACTGGCGTAAAAAAATTTTACTACTAATCTTGTATCTTTGTACCATTTAAGAAAATTTAATAAGTAGATATGTGAAAATATTTCTATGTATATGAAGTATCTGTTTGTGATTTCAATATAATTATGTTTTTTCAAATACAGATAGGTATGTACACGATATTAAAACATAAAAAAACCATTGACAATGTTAATTTATCTGTTTGTCTGAGCAAATCTCCGGAACAGTTGAAATTGTATCGATAGTTGTGTTATTTTCAATGGAAGATAAAGAGTCTTGTGGGGCAACATAGCAGGCTACTTTTGTTGCTCGACAGTTTTTTGTATTTTCAAGCCTGCACAGAGGAAATAGTCAGAATCATATGTTATTAGAGAACCTAGAACATATTAATTTTTGATGCAATTTTCGAAAAAAAGTTAAAGCAAAGCGAAGCCGCTGGACGGGCACTAGCTTATAATACGCAATACTTAGCGTATTTCGACACTAAAACATATTTAATTTATATATTTTATATAATTTATAGCACATTATATTTTCACATTTATGTTGACATGTTGTTTATACAGCATTATGCAAGATTATTTTTATAAGTTTCACATTCTTATAAAAAAAATACCTTTTTAAATTTATTTGCTGTTTGTTTTTTTATCCGCCTATATATGACACGATATAATTTCAATATAACACTGCTAGTTACATTTCAGAATCGTGCGCGTGCCCTTTCCAGAGTGCGCGCGCGCAGGAAACACGCGCTGCTAACCGACCCACGAACGTTATGCCCCGCATTTATGGACATGACAACCGCCTTATTAAGATTCTAGCGCATTACTAATACATGATTGATTGTAATTATTATTTAACAATTTTTC
The DNA here is from genome assembly GCA_037178615.1 of Dione vanillae. NCBI lineage: Eukaryota > Metazoa > Arthropoda > Insecta > Lepidoptera > Nymphalidae > Dione > Dione vanillae. Next base: position 3,612,183 of record JAZFAU010000059.1, on the reverse strand, counting down.
TCAAGCAAATGGAATATATTCAAAAAGCTTTTTTATTTATATTTTCGAAGTTTGCTACATTTCCTTTAGCTTATATTATTTCATAAATAGACACATTATCCTTTATTTTTATTTTTAACATTGTCTTTCTGTAATTGTAAAATAAAAAAAGTATGGATTTATTTCAAAAGCAGAAATAAAAAAAGATATATTTAAATCAATACTTAAGCTATATTTACTTGAGGTTTAAATATGAAATAAATCAACAAGTGTTTAATGAAAGCGGCATCACTTTTATTTTAAAGTGGGAGCAAAAGCTCGTTTTTGTTAACTATTTAAGATCATTCATTGGCGTGTTTCTTTGTATGATAAAAGGGTCTCGAGAGACGTGCAGGTACACAAACTTGGAAACTATTTAAAATTTAAACATTCTTTAGAATAGTGTACCTGTTGCTTTAAATACTTTATTTGGAATATCAATATATACAATATTGGTTTAAATTTTTATATCTAAAAAATACTGATAATGACGATTAATTAACATATTGTGCAAAATTGTTAGGGAAGCTATAATTTTATAATGTTATGTCGCGCTCTACATGTAAAGAAGTTTGTTACTAAAATTTAATTGTTGGACATTTAAGCTATTTATTTTTTTTTAATTAAATGTAGGTTATTATTTTTTTCCTATTACATAACCATACTCGTCATGTTTATGAATCATAATGTGCTTGTCTCCATAAAGTCAGTACTGAATTTAAACAGTAAACAGTTTCTTCAACGGTCGCATGCCCCATAGTTGCGTACGTACTACGTAATATTTAAGGTTATGTTAGTATAAATTCAACCGCCGGTAGAGACGGTCGTGACGACGTGTGATTAAACACAATTTTAAGATAAATATTCGTTTATAATCGGTCTGTACATTATTATTTGTGTTCAATTGTTTAAAATAAAGATACACGTTAATAGATTCAGAAAATTAATATGTTTAAACAGTGAAGTTTTTGGATTTCATTCAATTATAAGGTATTGTTTTTTATGAAAAGTATATTTATATATAAGTTTAACTTTTTTACTTATAATTTACTACTTTATATTTAAGAAAAATATATTTCTTATATATGTTATCTGTAAGCCTTATTTATACTGTAGTTTATGCAGGTGTTCTCATAATGAAGTAGACATAATTAAAAAACATGAATTTATATTCCATGTCTATTTTATTTGAAATATAATAAATATCCCAAATAATATACATATAATATTACAATATTAAAAAAAAGTCTCCAAAATTAATAATAGACCCAAAAACAGTTATTCTACTTATTCTATAATATTTCTTTGACGAATGTTATAGTTTTATAAGGTTTTTAATGGGTTATAATACAAAATTGAATTCCAAATTAAATAGGCAAATGCTAGTCAGCTGGAAACTTGATAAGTAAATGTTTAAAAACATAGCTGGCGGCACTGCACAGTGTAGGGTATTTCGTCCCCTCGCAAGTCGAGCCCTCGTATTTGGTCGCTACACTCTGGTAGACAATTGTACCAAAATTCCATTTACATGTAATATATTCTTATAACAAAGGTATAAAAGTCATTTTCCTTTGTATGTGGTCTCCATGCGCCAGTCCTCGTAGTGCATTCATCCAACACCCTCAGTTTATTACCTATACGGCATGCATGTTGCGGTGCCTATTGTAACTCACATCAATCCATTAGACGATTAATCCATCGTATTGTTATAACACCCTTTGTTGTGCAAATGATATCTTGTGAATTATCTAACTGCTTACCTAATATTTGACAATGTACGATGAATGTAGAGCATATCCAACGATCTTGTAATTTAATGTTTTTTTTTTAAAGAATTGCATCAGGAGGTTCCTATATTTGATAGAATGGGATCAATTCTAAACTTGTGACTGAAACGTTATAATAAATCCTTGGCTTATGTTTATCATAAGTGGTTTATTCGTAAGAAGGCGTTAGTTAGGTCATTGCTCACTCATAAGATCCACCAATTAAGGCAATGTGTGGGTTAAATTATTAATGAAACGTTCGTTTCGAATGTTTAAAAGTGGACTATACTATATAACAATATTCTTCTTATATATATGTTATAATAATAATGCTATTACGTTTCAAATTTTAAGAATATTATTTAAGTTGGGGCTAGAGTTTAAATTTAATAATCAATAAAGGCCTTGATCTATCACCGAGAAACATTTGACACGAATGTGCATTCTGCACCCTTTCACGTTATTTATATGTCACGACATAGACGCCTGTATATTTAGCAATGTACTTGTAAATAATATTATTGTTAATTATTGATATTACTAGATTTAATCAAGAATACTTATTTTTAACATCTTTGGTCCTGTTAAAGAGTTTTCTTTAAATAACATTAATATAACTTAATATTATTTTTTTAATTTTTTTTATATTTTATCATTTTGTATAGTTTTGTTTTAAACAATTTCATGTTAAAGTATCCACTATCCAACAGTCAACACACATGTCTTCTCTCACTTAGGCTACGAAAACATAATTAAATATTTGGTTTAGCAAGATCCACAACTGTCGTGCTTACACTCAGGTGCTTCCTAAGTAACCAACTGGTAGGGCTATTTCATAATATAACAATAAGCTCCGCTGAGAATATGCTGCATATACATATATTCATAACATGTTTATATTAATTTGTCGCACTTTTGTTATTGTAAATATAGTTCACAAGTACTTGATTTTTGAAACCATAAAATTTAAAATAAGTTTAAATTCAACCAGTTCAAAGAGTACTTGTCTAAAATTTATAATCTGTTTGAATTTAAACACCAGTTTTTAAATTTTTCATTTTAAAACATTGTATTTTCTAAAAAGAAGTAAATTACAAAACTTCTTTTAATCTAATATAGTAAAGCTAAAGAGTATGTTTAGTCGAATTACGGATTCTCTAATCCCCGAAATGTCAAAAAAAAAACAAGATTTATGATGTTTGAAAAAAAAAACAAGATTTATGGTGAAATATTTTAATAGCAATATAGAATGACTTTTATTATAAGCTACATAACATTTAATACTATTTAAAAAAATTAAAATTATCAATTTGATAGATCATAGTCAGTGTTATAAATATGAGCTATAATATCGAGAAATCATGAACATAAACATATAAACTTATGATAATGTCAATAACAAAATACCTAGTAGGAGATTTATTTAGTTTTGGTTAATAAGCAAATCAATAAATATATTGATTAAATCAAACTCCTTGTTTGAATATTACTGTAAATGTAAAGAAATGTAAGTTTATTTTAGTTCACACATTACCAAAGTTACAGTTAAGATAAAAACATAATTAAAATACATAAAATAGTGTAAACGTTGTCTTTCGCATGAGATAAGAAATCGGCCAGGCGGACAATAGACTCTTTATGTATCGAGATATGACTACATAAGAGGGCGGTCAACGACAGAGCTGAATGGAAGAAAAATTCCTGAACCGGCACTTGACAGCGCCAGTGCTTTATATGCTTTGTATTAGATTTACAAATAACACTTCATTTTTCGTTTTTTAATAATTATACGTTATTTATCTTCATAGTTCATTTTTCGTGGAAACTTAATACATTGAGTGTTATAGTGTAGTATATATAAGCACGTTCATAAAATAAAAGTAGTATGTTGTATATTGTACCAATTTATGCGGTGATAAAATAAGTAATGAAGCTTTACTATGCATATTACTATGCAAATAGTATTTTGCAAGTATTTTTTAATTTAATTGTAATTAAAATTTTGCAGCTAATACCTACTTAAAATTCATGCTAAATACATGTAAATGTACGGTACTACCATATTTTTAATACAAAGAAATTATTAAGATAAATCTTCTTAGTTTTCCATGTACTGAAGCTCAACAGCGCCCTACATTAAGCTGACGTTTGTTTCTTCTATTGATCCAAATTACTGCATTCTTGTCAATCTATTCAACATTGTAGACAATTGAAAGTAATTGACAGCGTAATCATATTTTCTATTAACATAGTAAAGTATTTTTAAGCTCGAACATGTTTTAATTACATAATAGCGGTGTTTAAAACGCACTTCCTAGAAAAGTATGCATTTCATACACATTGAAGTAAATTTCACAATTTTCTCACGAACTTAGTTCAGAACCAAGTACAAGGTTAACAACTTCTGACAATTACCTACAGTTAAACCTTTTCTATTTTTTATCTTTCTATATTCTTTTTATATTTTCTATAGCTTTTTTATCTGTATACAACATAACTAACACATCTACTAGTATATTGGTCCGACAAATTGCATAAAAGTGCATTCTGGTACAGTTATGTAAATAGATATTGCTTATAATAAAAAAACGAATATAGGACTGAGGACCATCGTGGCGCAGAGGCGCAACGTCTGCCTGTAACGCGACGGTTTCTGGGTTCGATCCCCAGTCGGAGAAGATGGATTTATCTCTATTTCTATTTTCTTCGCTCTATCAAACTAGACAAAGCGCGGCGTTGAGTTCCGCCACTCAACACGCAATGCCTCGAAAAAAGCGGAAAACGGGTCCCGAGAAAGCAGGGACTAAGTACAACGGAGTGTTTTAACACTAGGTTCCCACGGTCCCTGCAGTCCCCTCTGCCTACCCTGCAATGTACGGGATAAAAAAAAAACGAATATATACACTTCGTTAAAGGATTATTTTCGATTAAATTATTTACAATTCTTTGTAGTACGTACTTGATATAAAAGTTATTAAATTAAATAAGTCTTGTAAGCACCTATAGAATTCTATAAGAAGTCAATGTTCGACTAACTAGAACAAAAGATTTCACCAGGGAAAGATAAAATAAAGGTGACTGAACAAGATAATAACGAGAACAAAGTTATATAGTTTCTCATGATCTAGAGCATCAGTGATGAGAAGTTAGTTCGATAGTAAATATTATTGTAAGCGTAAAGATTTGCCGTGACAACGGTACAGTGCTCTCAACGCGACCTACTTAAGAGGAAACACATTAAAAAGTGAACAATACTTTTTGCTTTAAGTCTGCACAGGTACATACAAGTAGGACAAATGAAATGGAAAATATATAATATATATATTTGCGATATACTTTCATAAACAATTACTACTAAGTAATTGTTTATATTTTTAAAATTTTCATGGCAATGTAGTATTTAAATACATAAAAGCAATCTTAATGACTTTTCTACGATTTCTTAAATAGTTATTTACAACATGAAAAAGTAGATCATCAACGTAAAAAAAGGCTAGGTGTACGACAATTATTTATCATCACAACTTAATTAGTCTAAGAGATATAGATATAATATGTACATATTTGGGAAAACTTATTCGTTGATAATTTTACATGCTCACAAAATACAAAAATACAGCTCGAGTCAAGAATTAAATTCTACAAGCAATTTAAGATGTACATAAAAAATAAATTAAGTATAGAAGATAACATATTTTACAAGTTGAAGTGAATACCTATCTAAGTCACGTTAGAATCGATCACTACAAAAATAATTAAATAAAATCAACAGATCAATATGTTTTCCAAGATTCCAAGCGGTTCAGACATAGCTAATAACTAAGCTAACATATGTATTTAACACAATATACTTGGCACGACGAGCAAATATATATTATTTTCTCAAACGTTTTAAAATAATAAGTTACATAATAAAAATTGACGTTTTGATTTTTAATATGCCTGTTTAACAATCGTGAGTCACATTCCACAGGGCCTGTTATGCCACTATTGCCCTCGTCGCCACCGCATAAATCTAAGTTTCGTTAATAGGTGTGGGTGCTGCTTATGTGCAGACCCGTTATACACACTTTTTATTTGTTGTTACTATTATAATTATAAAATACGTAAATACAAAATTTCCTTCCAATATTTCTGACGAGAGTGTTGGCTTTTAAAATTAACGAACTTCCCAGTAGGTGCAATTGACCTTTACTAATGTGAGAATATGTGAGGAGAAGGAGAGATAGCATGGATTAACGGTGCTTGTGTCAGGTCCATCATCCAGGAAGAGGAGCTCAAAGCAGTTTATGAGACTCATGACCCAAGTGTAAGCTTAAGCCATTTTGAAACTCACATTGACGTTCACCTTCACTGTCCGAGTCTATACCTAACTAAAATCGAAATAAATTTTCTTGTGCCACCTTCGATTTAAAAAGCGATTTTTTTTCTTTTATGTTTTATTATCTCTAAGACACTATAGAGATATACTACTATTTATTTAGTAAGGTAAATTGAAATGAAACTGAAATGTTATAAAATTTAAAAAAAATCGTTATATACACCAAACTGTGACCTTAGTTATCTCAACACGTTTGCGACATAGGCAATAGTGCACCATTAAGGTCAATAATTTTATGATAAGTATATAACTTGTCAAAATAACCAACAAATTGTAGCGAAACCATCAAAGCTACAAATTCTTTAAAAAGTGCATTATACAAAAAAATATGGAATTGTATTTTGGAAATATAATAATTTCTCTACTATTGAGATATATGTTACGTATATATTTATAATTTTATTTATAAAATTTATAGCAGAGGACGCTAAGGCAGCTCAGAAAGTAATTCTTTTCGATTCATTGATATTTATTGTTATATTATAGTCAAGTTACACAAAATCTCCCAACAAATTGTAGCTAACATTATTCAATTTTGTGTTTAGTAATTAAATAGTCAATAAGGTGTAAAACAGGAACAAACATCATTCTATCCTTTTTTTTCTTGTTTTTCCTGTCTCTCACTCCTACTACTCCTCCTAGTGTGCACAGATTAAATATAATTTTTTCATTGACAGTTCGTCAAGACCTTCAAAATGCTTCTTAGCTCTAAAGATAGGATTTTACTGATATTTCCTGCCCATCGACTTTTGCTCCTAGACGTGTACACGCTTTAGGCTTCTAAAGTACAAGTAAGATTTCAAGTCTGTATGACAAAGTAAAATTATCCTAAGTAACATAAGTAACCTTAACATAATAATAGTAGTGGGAGGCCGTACGACTGTAAGAACGATGAGTGTGGGTTTGATTTTCATGGTCATGGTATGAATAATTTTATTTTTCATCTCCGACGAGATACAAAACATGTTAACTTCTGGCATCTCTTAATATTTAGTTTGAAATACACATACTCATTATATTTTTTCATATATTTTTTCTTTACTATGTATTTCTTATAGCATTGAAATAAATTAGTGTTACATTTACAAGTCAACAAATTAATGAAAGATACAACGCAGTTACAGTTTGAATTAACAATTAGTATTGCCCTTCTGGGCGCCGCTAAGTGATACACAAGTAACGGAAATTAATGTTCTAAAAATTCACACGTTTTGTAATGTTCTAAAAGGTAAATGAACCTCAAATGTGGGAATCTAATTGATTACAATTCTAAAATGACTAGCTGAATACAGCTTAATATGATAACATCAATAATTCTAAATTATTATTTTTGAGCTAATAAAATAGCAATGACTTAGAAAGACTAAAGTTTTTTGACCTTAACTCGTTAAATTTGTGTAATAAAAGAAGACAGCTTTGCCTGGTGTAAACTAGATTAGTGGAAAGAAATTCATTTTAAATAATTTAATAGCATATTAAGGAAAAAGCGGATCATTATGAAAAGATACGAAAATTTTAAGCAAGAATACTTACAGAAGAATACTTACATAATTTTATAAACATGATGAAACGTAAAAAAATTGGATATAGTAAATATTATCGAATAAAATATAAACATAATTTACATAGTTATAGAAAAATTAATCAACATAAACCTCAACTTTACACTGGATTAAATAAACAGTATGATGAAGGTTGGTTGGAAGACACATATAGGTAAAATTTATCAACATTTCATAGACTATATTTATTAAAATATATTGTTAATTGTCTGTCTGTCTGTTTCATTTAATTGCTTCCTATGACCTAGACTTCCATAGAATTGACCGGAAGATCAGTGACCACGAAGTCCAAATTCGCCTCACAACGGTACCGAACGGCTAACACGAATTAACGACGCTTTCAGATTGACTTTTGTGAATAATATGAAATGTATAATATAGATAGGTTACTATAGCAAACAATATTACAAACAAGATAAGATAAGGATTATTATATGTTTTTATATTTACTTACGTATGATAAATATACAAGATAATATATTTGCAAAGCTCGCAATGAAATTTCCCCTCTTTGTCATTTAACCGCAGGGCGATTTATCAAATGAGGATCGCCCCTTACGAGGAAAGCCGGAATTTAATTACGTTCTCGTATTAATGAATCCCCATAGTATTTAGCTCCTTGTATTTTAAGCCTTTTGGAAAGAGTAAAAATAATTTATTTCAATAAATTTCTTGTATGTTTACATTATTCTTTGGTTTTATTAATTTAATTAATCACAAATTATTAACACATGCTTTTCAAGTCTTGACTCAGAATTAGGGCGTAGATTTTTTTGAATTTGAATCTTTTTTGTTTTCCATCCCTAGAAATTCATGTTAAGTCCCTGATTTATATATTCCGGATATCCAGAGAATTGGGGATTATCACGTAAGCTCAATCTCAACTTCCGATCTCATTACTGAGGAGATGCTAAAAACTTTCTTTCTTCTTTTCCTCTCAATACAGATATTTATATGTTTACTGTGGGAGATTAATTGTAAAGATTAACGTTGTGGATTCGTTGCTTGCATTTTTAAATATAGATAGTTATAATTCGCGGTCTCAAGTTCAGATTTTAACACTTAATGTCTCTAACATGGATCTCTTCGATAAGCCCTATATGCATATATTAATGCAGCAATGTACAAAATAATGTTTATTTTGATTTAATGGATCATAATATTTGTATAATTACTTCTTAAACTACCATGATTAGTACATTGTAACAGTTAAAATGTATTTAAACTATAGTTTATAGATTATCTACTTAACTCTATAAACTACAGTTTAAACAACTATATACATATATAAATTATTTACAATTATAGTTATAGTATATAATAATATAACTATAATAAACACAATACTACGTATAAGTTTCTTTATTGTAATAGATTTTTTCTTGCGTGATCAATTTTTAATCCGTTGTGCAATTGCTTTAAATAATCTCACTTTCCTTAGTAAAACTACAGCACCGAATAGACTTCATAAGTAATAAAGCGTTCATTTAAAACATTCCAGGCGTTATTTATTCTGAGCACGCGATATCTACCACTCAAGTCCCACAAAGATTTTTTAATTTTCATGGGCAGATGTCGTATAGGTACGTGTCTACGTTTAGGATAATGAACATGCTTGGCTCGGCTGCTCAGCATGGGGAATACGCAGCCGTTTCTCGACCGGATATCCGTAGCGCAACGGTGCACGGCATTCAACGCGGTGCTTAGATTCTATTAATGATTGCTTGAATATATTTTTGGAATAATGTCAGTATAAATAGCATAATGCTTTAAATAAATCTGTATTATCTGTATAGTAAAAACATTATCGATACAAAATTTACAATTGTTATTAAATAATAATTGTAAGTTAAAAATTTTATTTATAATGGAAAAATTTAAATATAGTTTAGCTTTGGACGAGTTTCCAAGCCCATGTATTTCTCATACCCGTCAAATAAAATTACGAGATTCTTATTTTTTACTACCGGATCTTGTGCTGGTTTGGTATTTAGTATTTACCTACTCGATCAAAGCCCACACCGAGTGGGTGTTAGTGGTCACTGGTTTTCAGATATGGGCACATGTGGAACAAAAATAAATTTCCTACTATACATACTCGTATTATAAGAATATAAAATGCATCAATTTTACATTTATGTAAAAAATAGTCAATCGTAAATGGCTAATATCTATATACATTTGTAACTATATATACACATATGCAAATATATAAATACTTACCTATTTTTAACATTTAAAAAATGTAATAACTAATTAAGGAAAGAAAAATATTTTAGAAAACGTATAATTATTTCAACCTTCGTAAATGTTAATAAAGTAAAAAATGCTACCTTAAACACACATAGAGGAATATTTGTTTAGCAATTTATAATACTTGATATTTAGTTAGAAAATAAAATTGCGGTTATAGCAAATAAATATTATTTAACGTTGGAAGCTTCTTATAAGAACAAAAACAATTTTAGACTTTATTATCAACAAAATGAAACATTTAGTGATAAGAATGCTACTTAACCTTTTTAACGCTCGAATAGTTATTTCGGTTTTGTAGAATTTAGTGATAACATTAAGTAGAATATTTATTTTATTAAGAAATGTGTTTTTACAAAGTTTATTGAGTATTAGAAACAATTTTCTTTTCGTACTTATGTTATATGAAATGAATTACAGTTTCAAGTTTGTAGGTCGTTTTTTTTCTTTATGGCATATACTAACAAATTTACGGCCTTATTCATAAAAAAGTCTTATAGAACGTTTTAAGCATACTTTAGTTAACACGCTCTTTAGGCTTATAGAACGTTCGATAAATCTTTGTATTCATAAACGCTCTATAAGCCTCTATAACTAAAGTGTCACTAATTTGATTTATACGTTCACAATGTTGCCACTATACTGAAGTCGGTCGACTTGTTGCCGAAAATACCAGTAAATCACAGATAATATTACGTACAAAAATATATTATTGGATCTGGCTTGCCATATACCGGCTTGATTTACGTCGTTGTTATCACAAAAACACGAATTTTTATTTTATTTTAGTTTATAAACTTACCTAATTTTTAAAAAATAAAGTCAAAAGAAGTAAAACGACAAAGAATTGAAAATTGTTTAGACGTGGACATGTATTACCTATGTTCTGTGCACCTTTCTTATGTAGAATTTATTATTAATAAACTTGTTAATAACTAAATATAGTTAATAAATATCGAACAAAATGTTATATTGTTTTGTTTACGACACTGAAATTGACACTCTTGATGACAAGCGACTCGACGACGTCATATCAATGCTCATATTAGTATGAGCTATAATCAGCTGTTATATGAATCGGCCATCTTTGGATGTTAAAACACTCTTATAGTAGGGTTCTCGGTTCTATAACTTTATGATAGGTTTATAGAACTGATTGGCACTAAAATGCTGTTATGAATAACGTTTTTTGACAACTGTACTATATCGAGTCTTTAAGCGTGCTATAACTTTTTATGAATAAGGCCGTTAGAATTTACCATTATTTCAACTAAAATCTCTAAGTTATGGCCAAATTTCAATGCTCTAGATAAATGAAAAATAGCAGCTCCAGTAGATTTTGATTACTCCTCGATTTTTATTTTATATATAAAAAATGATCTTAGAGTACAGTAGAATTCCGATCTCGATATTTGTTATTAATTTCATTTTAATAGCACTACGCAAATTTGAAAAGATAATAAAAGAGGATCAGACAGACCCGGACATCTAAGTTATTTTTATGATGTTCAAAACCCTAAAAATGCTTATTTGTTTCACTTAAAAACTCAGTCACTCAAGAGTCATATTAATTTTGTTTACATAGTATTATTTACTGTACTTATCGTATTCATTTCTTTATCTTATGGCAAAATTGTATAATTTCTTATAGTAATAGTAATAAATGTTCTTTGAAAAATATGTGGAATGTACAGAAATATACTTAGAAAGGTATATCGGCTGTGTAAAACCTATTATAGCCTATATTCTGTCGAGGCATCTGATAACAAGACAATTAAGTTAAGTCCATTAAATTCAAAAAAGGAATTAAATTGTTAAATATATTCCAATAATGTAATTTGTTATATAAATTTTAGGTGACACTATGGGTGCCCCGGCTTGGGGATCCCGTGGCGGTGATCGTCCACGATTGCTGCGGATGACCCCTTTGCGTCATAGTTTTGCGGCACCAGCTACGCCTCCTGCACCTCCTCCCAGGACGCACGACTATGCGTCAGATGCCGATACTAATAAAAAAGGTATTTATAGCAAAGTTAGAGTTATTTATTTATGTATAGTTAGAATAATCTATCGATACTATAATAAAACAGGAAGAATGGAATTTTTGTACGGGCATATGTTCACAACGAACGGGTTTGAATGAAATTATATTTGTTATACAGCTATTAAACATGGGAATAAAGATTTTAATAAATAAATGAATGAAATTTGAGCACTACTACAGATTTAATCATGGTAGCCCCGTTAATTTATACTAAATAATACGATGCTACCTTAATAAAATTTGTTGAACGTGATAACCGTTTTATATTGTCAAATAAAATTAAAATATGAAACACGTTCTTATTTACATGTAGCCCTATTTCTATTTGTTTACAACGTTGTTTTTAAAATCCTTCTACTTGCTACCTTGCTACCTTGACTAATCCACTTTTAACAGGCACTTATACTGAATTGGTAGATTTTATAGTTATTGAGTGAAATTATTTATTGGAAAACTATATATTTTATTAAGCAAGTATGACAAATATAATAAATACATGAATACCATCATTTAATTGAATATTTTACTTTAAAAGATATCCATATTTATGTGAAACGTTATACTGATTTGTTATATTAATAAATATATACTTTAAAATTTCAGAAGAAAGTTGGAATGCAAATTTGTCACAAAGATGGAGAAAATTACGTCGTAGATGCTCACGACTTCGGCCAGGATCAGGAAATAGGGAACCAAGCCCCGTGCGTTGTTCACCTTCTCCTCCACGTCCTCCATCACATTGTTCTCCGGCACCACCATCGAAACTTTCATTTAGACATCGTGGGAAAGTATATACAACAGCATCTTTACGAGTAACAAGTGGCGCTCCAGATTTGCTTCGTGCTCTTGGAAAACTAGGAGGGGGCTTAAGAAGACGAGCATTATCTGCTCATGATGTGCTTGCGCCTCCCCAACAACAACCATCAACATTTTACGTTCCTAGTCCTAGCCATATGCGAGCATCACCATCTCCACTACCACCTAGAGAAAGTGCCACTGTACGGCGGCGATGCAGCTCTCCAAATGTATATAGAGCAAAAACTTCAACACGCGATAGAGCACCGCTTATAAACCAAGAAGATGAAAGTCGAGATGTTGTTGATTACGGCTACGGGATGGAGCGTCAGAAAATTAGTAAAGAAATTCGAAGTAGACCGTACAGTGAAAACGTCGAAGTAGAAACTATATATAGAAATGGATACAATAGATTAACATCAGATGCTGCGGAAAAGTTATGGGATGAACCTTATCGGTTACCTAGAGTGCAAGTTCGGCAAGATCCTTCCATTCAACATCTTCGTAACTGTGTAGCTGAACTACGAGTCAGCTCCACTCCTAGATCTGCTCGACCCCCTCTTGCACAGCCTCCAGCAGCTCAAAAATCTATTAAGAAGCCTCCTGCACCTGAACCACGTGATACTCACACATTCGAGGTAATTAGATATAGTAATTTCGAATCAAAACCTTTCGAAGAAACATTTGTGTGATTAATTTGATAAAAGCGTTCATAGCACACACAGCTCTGTTGAATTTAACCTGATAATATCATAGAGATAACGATCCATAAAGATTATTGTGTTTTAACTTACAGGTGCGTTTCACAAAGTCAGCGGGTGGTAAAGGACTTGGATTTAGCATTGTGGGTGGGCGCGACTCGCCACGAGGCGATATGGGTATCTTCGTGAAAACTATATTTAACAATGGCCAAGCGGCTGAGTCTGGCTTACTTCGTGAAGGTATGGTATAAAAATACTTTAACAAGACTGGTTACAACTCATTTATCAAAATATAACATGTTGCAAACCAATTTTATATATTTAACGTTTTTAAGGCTGTTATGGAGAAAGGGCGTAGATTGTGAGTTCGATTCCTACCTTTTAATTATAATATGTTCATTGCTTTGCGTTGGTAATACAAATAATGCAAACGACAACGACGATGACCTTAAGATCTACTCAAAAATCAAGCGAAAGATTGAAAGGGAATGTCGTATCACTGGATGTACTTTGGCTACTAGCAGAGTATAATACGCGATATATCATGAATGACATATCATATGACTAAATTTAACGGTATCGGAGAAAAATTATAAATATAAAAAAACCTTTTTAAAACTCTTACCAAGAATATATCGGGTTTTTTTTCTTTCATATATTAGTTTATTATACACAATTCTCTTACTGCATGAATTATATTTTTAAGTTGAGGCTATTATATATTTGTCTGACATTTATACCAACGGCTTAACACCAGCTGACAGCTTAATGAATAACTGTCATCCCTGCATCTGCTAGCAGAAAGTTATTTAACAATTGCATAACATTATATTATGAAAAAGAAGGCACTTTATTTATGTAACACTAGGTATGTATCTGTGTTGCAAATGTAATGTCTGGAACTTGTTGGTAATAATTTCTTCGATCGTTCATCCAAGTTTATAAAACGAATTAATCATACATGAACGAATTGCGTGCATACAAAGATACTCATATCAATAAGTGGCAAAGTCATTTTTAGATCTCATTTTTATTTATATTATTTTTAGCTTTACATTTTCGAAACTTAGATTGAGATAAAAGGAAGGGCCCTAGAAATTAAATAAATTTAATTGTTACTTAAATATTAAATCTCTTCATTTTTTATTCGTTAGTGACTAAGTGTTATTTAGAATTAATAATGTATTTATAACATTTACAAAAGGTAACTCGATGGGATATAGACATAATGTCGATGAGAATACCGAAACTATTGCCAAAAGCGTCCCACATGGTACGTGTCATATTATTGCATTTCATTTAAAAAAAAATAGTGTACACTTGTGCGCGAAAAGAAATTTAACTTTAAAATATGGCTAATTTCACATTATAATAAACATCTGTACATATCTACAGAAGTTTGTATAATATATAATGAAATATTTTTTTCTCTCATTCTTAATCCTATAGTACAATTAGTATATAATAGTGTTACCAATGTAATAGCAAAACTTATTAAACAATACTTAATAATATAAAAGTGAAAGCAATTGTCTCTGAAACTAATACTAAATATACATAAATGTAATTTCTTATTACTTTATTATATATTTTCTAGGAGACGAAATAATGTCAGTTAACGGGAGATGCACAGCAGGTTTGACACACGGCGAGGCTATACGACTTTTTAAAGACGTACGCGCAGGACCAGTACTGCTTCGGGTAACGAGGCGGGCCCCGGCGCGCTGACTGCCTTGCGCCTGCTGCGGTGACCCGCCGCAGGCGCAAAATAATATTAATACTTTCTCCACTTTATAAGTTACTATTTTTTGATCGATACTTAAATAATTTAGAGGAACTTAATTATTATGTGCATGTACATAATATTACAAACGACATAGCTTGTAATATATTATTAGATTGTAGATTAATATTTTTTTAGTAAATAAATAAGGCCTAAAATCCAAAGATAAAGCAATACTTTGATGAATAATTTATGCTAGGAGACAGATACTGAAAGTGTAAATTTTTTTTTGTAGAAATATAATAAAATACAAGAACTTATTTCTTTAACCTTGCGTTTCAACTGTGAAGTGTACTGAGTAAAAAAATATGATTAAGGTTCAATCAATTGATAGGTTTTTCAATTTTATCGAATGTAGCTATCATGCCTTCTCATTTAACTTATATTAGAATATATAAATTTTCCTATAAATTGTTATAAAAGTAATTTTTAGCCGAGACTATGACCTTTTTATGTCTATCTTTTAGTATTTCATAGTAGCTAAACAAAAACGACACGAAATTGAAGTCTGTGATAGAAACTTTCTTAAAATTAAATAAAATCTTTGTAATAGCAGTAAGTATTGCGTACGTCTTACATGTAAAGTGAATATAATATTATGTAGGTACATTAATTTAAGATATTTTTGTAATGCTAATATATGTTTAATATATTTACTAAAATAACTTGATATAGGTAATTTAAAAATTGTTTAATTTTCTTTCAGTCATATAAAATAACTGTAAACTAACTGTAAGAAATAATATAAAAGTGCCTATCTATTTGTAAGCAGACATACATGTATTTATGGCATTGAGCAAAAAAAAATAATTTTGCTCGCTGAAATTATTGCGAATCCATATTAAAATAATTTATATTCGTCTCTTAATAATACTGATTTTTCTTTATTGGATATTTTTGTTTAACAACCCAATACAACTTTACTTTGTCTAACGAGACTGATATTACAACATTATCTGACAATAATAATCTTAAATAAATATAGGGGGAAGTTCCCAGTGTCCAAGTTGCAACTTAATATGTGTGAACTTTTTTAGTAATTAACACTTAATCTCTTAGAATTCCAATTGAACGTTTCAGAAAAATTCTATAACCATGTTTTTAATACCTTAGTTTTTTGTTATCATTGAAATATTTTTTATTTCTAATATATTTTTTATATCTTACCAGGTAGTTCTGTTATTAAAATCAATTTTATCTCCCTCCCCAGATCTATGAATTGCATAGTAAATAAAGTTTTATTGAACAATTCTAATTCAATCCCAAGATGTGCTTGTAGAAAAGTCCAAACAGACTGGCAACATTTTTGGCTATTATTGATAAGTACAGTATAAAATGTAATGAATAATAATTATTGTAATACTTTATCATTCAACCTAACACTTTTATTTTAGGAGATATTTTAACTTTACTTTTTTTGTTTAAATGCCTCCTGAAATAAAAGTGTTAGTTACCATAGGACCTCCCCCTATATTTTTTATATATCATTTATAATTCTAAAGGTTCTTATTTGCATTTAATAAAAAAATATGCTGAAAAAATGAGTAATAATTTACATTTCCTAATGCATGCAGTAATTGCAAAGAAATACTAATGCAGCCTTGCAAAATTTAAAAATTGTACGCTCATGGCTTGCTAGGACGATTAGGATATTAACGACGAGAAAATTCTTTAGTCTTTGTCCAGTTTTTCAAACACTTTTTGTAATTATTTAATAATAATAAAGGAAAATTAGTTACTAAAAAATAAAACATCGTCCAATTAAAATGTAAAGATATATTTTTCATACACTTATAACGATAATATACGTTTTAATAAATAGCTTCAATGAGTTATTTAATAAAAAAATAATTCATATTAGTGACACATAAGTATATGACATTCTATCAAAACTTTAAATAAGAATTAATGACAGTGAATTATGTTTTACATAATATATACAAACATCTTAATATTATATAATCTACGATTATATTAGTATGTAGTAAGTATATCTATAAGCGTTTAATTGATACACATGGCAAGTAAATGGGATATGTGAAAGTGAAATATATTCCTTGTTATTTAGTAATTTATCTGTAGTTTAGAATTAGCTTAAATAATAATAAAAAATAATAATACAGAACTGAATGCTTCGTCCTATAAAACTTTTGTTGCCATAACAATGTACGAATTTTCAAAAACCAATGAGCATTGATACAAACTAGACTACTATTTTGTAACGTTGTAAAATTAATATTAAACCTGATAGTCGGCAATTCCAAAAAAAACTTAAAATGGCACATATTTACTTCATTGTTGCAACAAGCTTGAAACCAATATATGTAAGTACAGTGCCTATACCTATGATTTTTATAGACTAGTATTTTTTAATAAATATTATAATTTTAATACATCTGTACCTACGCAGTCTTTACAGCGTTTTGTCTAAGACAAGGCACATCGCTTCATACAAGAAATTACATTATAATCTAACACTATATATACAATTGCATGTAGCAAAACTGAATTAATACCGAAACTTTTTAAGATGTATTAAAATCAATTTGAATACATATTAAAAAATATGTACAGTATTTGCTAATTAAATTATGTAATCAAAATCTCTATGGATTTTTAAGGACTAACTCAACTTGGCCAGCTGGCAAGGCTTTTAAGGCAGCCCAAGCTTGAGTTCTCGTAAAGTTTTCCATTGACTGACCTCCAGCAGATAGTAGCTCTGCCCCGACAAGAATTTTCCCACTTTGAGCGGCAGCACCTCCTATATTAAATATAAAGAAATAATATTTATCTGGGGCTTAAGTGCATTAGAAAAATAATGAAACGAAATATTTCATTATTGTACCACTTATAGTCGATATGGTCAATATTTATTTTATATACCTGCAAAGAGTTTTTTGACAGTCAGAGGTCGATCGCCCTGAGGGGAATCCCTCCCCCCGTCTAGGCCAAATCCGAGGCCTGCCCCTGCTCCTGCTTTCTCCAAAATAACTGTTACAATCTTACGATTCCCATTGTCATTATCACTTGTATTTTTCTCGAAATTTAAATGATGTCCAATCGACTCCGCTAAAATAACGAAAAAGTTTAAATAGGCAAAATAAAAAAACTTCTAAATTATTTTTAAAATATTCTAGTAAACAATTATAATTACCTTTTTCAGAGCCGCATTCAGTCTTATTTCTATTTTCCTTATTATCATTTTCAATTTCTATAACTACTTCCGAGCGTTGTTCCTAAAATATTTAAATTTATCATATATATTTAATTTGTATATTTAAACAAAAAGATAAATATTTACACAAACACAAATCTGCAAACCTTTAGGATGCTGACAGATTGGGCGTGCGTCAATCCTGACATTATGTAGCCGTTAATACTATGCACTTTAGATCCTCTCTTCAATCCTGCTTTTGCAGCAATACCATCATCCAAAACTCTATGTACCTTAAATAAAGAAACAAATTATGTTTAAGGAAACATGTCTGTTTAGAAATCAATATTCTATGTGCAGGCATATTATTGAATAATTAATACTTACTGTAACATCTTTAGCTTCACAATCAATACCACCAGCGAGTATCAGTCCCACACCTGAACCGATTCCTTTTTTAAGACGATAAATATCTGTGGACACTTTTGATATTTGTTCTGTTTCTGAAATAGTATTTAAGGACACATTTGAAGCTCTCGCGTCTCTTTTAGAGTGGGAATTCACAGTTGAAGACTGGTTAACATTTATATTTTTGATGAGCTCTTTTCTATTATCCTGTGATGGTACACCGTTACATTTTTCTTGCATTTTTCCGCTATTAACATCCGTCATCTTGTTTACAGTAAAATCATTTTGTTTCTTAACAAGTGTAGTTTTACTATTGTCAACATTCCCCAAAGAATTCGTGTGAGAAGTAAATTCTTTTGATGATTCACTTGTGATATAATTAGATATATCTTCGATTTTTCTTATTTCTTGGTTGTTTTCAATAGCCTTATTTTTATTAGATAAACTTGAATTACGTTTCAACCTTGTATTTTTGAAATCAGATTTCCGCTGTCGAATATTTACTTCGTGGTCTGAGTCAGAATCAGTATCTACAATAATTTTATTACGTCGCCTGCTTTCGCCTTTACCCGCTATAGCACTCACTGTTGGTGTGAGCGTAGAAAGGCGATCAGACGTTTTGCGTACTGGACTGGGAGATCTGTCATAAGACTCATGGGAGAATTTTGTTTCAACAACGGGTGACTCAAGCTTAACGTCTCTTCCACTTCTGCATTTTGCTGAAGCGACAATATTTCGTCTGTTTATAGTATCAACGTTGTATATTTTTGAAACTTTTCTCTTATCTGAGTCAGCTACAGAACTCTCGAGTGAACTGCAACTTGCTTGTGATCCAGATGTTGCTCCTGAACCTGCAGAAGAGGTAAGGGAAATATTTGTTTCCGAGGACACCGACCGACAAACATTTCTTTTAATATACAGTTCATTTGTTTTTTCAGTTGAAAGCGACTTATTTGGAGCCTCTACTTTCATTAGTGAATAAGAGTTATAGTGTGCTATTCGTGGTGACAAACGAGAACTATCTGACTCTATGCTGTTATCTATATTATGCATAGGTGACGAAGCTGACGAACGGTAGCTTGACTGTGTTGAACTCATAGCTGAGTCATTATCGCTATCAATAATATCTGTTGCAGTACATATTTTAATATCAACGTTTTTGAAATCGTGCTCGTTACTGTTCAAGTATTTTTTATTAAGGGATCGATTAAGTAGCGGACTAGATTTTAAAGTTGAAGTTTCTTTCGTTGTTATAAGCGGGCTAGCAATTAAGGAATTGTTATAATTAGTTACCCTTGTTAGAGGGTTTACTTTTTCTTTATACTTGGCTTCAGGTGTTTCCTTGGACAATGAAGCACTGTAAACTTGTAACGATTTACGTTTAAAGGCTGGCGAATATTTGGGTATGTTATTAGGTAAGAAGTTGGTTTTCCAAGGATTTTCAGCGAAATTTAAAGATTTGGACGAGTTAATCTTATTTAGATCTTTCTTTATATCTTTAGTTAAAGAATTATTGTAGAAATTTTTTGATATGGAATCTTGCACTTTTATTTCAGGCAAATCAACTATAGGTGCTTGGACTTCTGGTATGACTAAGCCTCTTAACTTGGACATGGATTTTTTTCTTTGTTCTATCAAATATTCTAAGTTTGATTTATGAGCAGAAATATTTTTACTGCTGTTATCTTCACTCGTGCTCCGTACATGGTATGTAGGTCGAGTAAGTGTTACATCATCAGGTAAGGTGGTAGTACTTCCATAAAATAAAGGTTTATTATTTAGTTCCGAAGTAGGAAACCTTTTGTTTTGTGTTATTTCGTTTGTTTTTATTTCTAATGCACCCAGAACTTCTGGTCTATCCAAGTTTCGCTTAAAAGAACGAGGTGTTTCGTCTAAATTATCTGTAGATTTTGTCAACCTTCTATCTAAAGATGAAACTTCACTATAATTATTTGTGTATATATTAGGAGTTTTTCTTAAGGTTGAATGTGATCTAATCGGTAAAGTTCCACATTTATCTAGTTGGTCAGTAGATTTTCCCACGTCAACAGAAAACATAGCAATTTTATCTTTAACACTTGCTTCACTTCTTGCATCTTGTGTTCTTGAAGAATATGAAAAACGAGAACGAGTGCCAGACCATCCTGTTGAAAGCCGGGGAGGTAACCTACTCGGCAACTCTGGAGTTTTTTCGACAACATCTGATGGTGTTTCAACACCATCAGGTGGTTGTCGCGGGCACGACGGCATCGGCGTCTCATCATTTGAAAGACTTTTATCTTCAGCATCACTTCTATTTACTCGATCTGAAATATTTAAAAAAATATTAAAGTTAATATAAAGGTTATCTTTAAAAGGTTAATTAGCAATTAATAAAACATTTATTTATAATAATAATTTACACTAATTTGTAATCGTTTATTTTATTGCTTAAATATTTTTATGTCACCAAATTTGCATAATAGTAGGGGAAATTTAAAAGATAATTTTAGCAATTTCAACATACATAACAAATGCAATGTACAATATATTATGTAAAAGAATACGAGAAATATTTTAGATAACTTTCGTATTGCGGTGCTAGTTGGTTTTGTTTCGAGCACTGTGCGGAAAGTGGCCAACCCATATCATAGCATTAAGCTCTCTCAGCCGGTACCTAACTTAAGCTAAAGCTATATAGTATATTCACGTATATGATATAAGTGTTACATACACATTACTGGTAAACTAACGTCAGTATATAGATTATAACTTCAATCTAAAAGACAAAGTCTTTGTTTTAAAAATTAACGTTCATAAATCCTTAAGAGAAATTAGTGAAATATGGCTACTTTTCACACAACTCGCATAATTCACATTTACAGTCGTTAAAAAGATTTAGAAACATTAATGTATGTTCCTGAATCTTTTTAATTTTTGATCTTCTTGATTTCACAATAGATATATTATTCCAAGTTTTAGTTTCATGCATGGTAAAGTACCATCGCCATGGTACAGTACCAAGTATGTACATAATTTACCCTTTTTTCAGAAGCTACTAATATATGATGTTTTCGATAATAATTTTTAATTTGAAGATTCAAAATCAAACGAATTCTATTTATTTGAGTTACAGTTATAACACAATATGTATCTATTGAATGGGTAAAATATTATAGAAATTACAGCTAAAGTTCCAAATACCTTCTTCTTCAATTGGATGCAAATGGCGGGAGTGACGAATGCTAACTACACTATAAAATTTAGTATCCGTTATAAGCACTTTTTGTTTATACATTTTGAAATATTTACGCAAAAAATATGTAAAAATAATCGTATAATAATTTTAATAGTATTATATATTTTAACAAGAGTGTCTATGTCTACGATTAACGTCAAATGTACACTATTGTACTTTAATGGCACGCTTTAACTTATTTGAACAACTGTGAAAACTGAAAATTTGCTTTGTGTAATCCGATTGGCGCAATGGTGTTCTTTTAGCAACATAGTTTATTTAGAACATCATTGAAACTATTTACTTAATTGCTAAAATGTAATTTTCCTTATAAATATTTGTTAAAAATTTATTACAAGTATTAATTTACCGATGGTAAAAATATATATTACTTTTTTAAATATAGATACCTTATTTTAGTTTGATATAAAGTGATATATCAATCCATAATTTTAACTAAAAATACGAAGAAAACAATTGAATTAAAACCGTGCTTACAGGCAGTTATAACAGAGTTTTAATTTAATACAGAAATTCAATCTACGGAAAAATTATATGTATCTAATTCTTTTCATTCCAACAATTTACCGATGCCATTTAACTATATATTTTTAAAATTTTAAGGTATTGTACACTCATTAAAAATATTTTGTTAACGTATAAAAATTTTAACGTAACGTATTTATATAGAGATGACACACTTATACCTATATAATATTTTAAATAAAAAATATTAAAGAAATATATATACTTTAAGTAAATACATTTATATAAAATATATAAATAGCCATATTTTTTTTTATATTACATATATTCAAGTAATATTAAATTATAAGGGTAAAATAAACTATTATTACAACAATTTAAAGCCAAAATATGAAATGAAAAGTGTACATCTTATATACGGACCTATGAGCGACATAGAGCGTCTGGGCAGCTTCCGTGTGTCCAGCATTGTAAAAAATTTTTGATCAGTTCCCATGTTCAAAATTTTCTAAACCAATCCATAACACTACACATCTATTTATTAAACCTGTTTTCGGCGTCCGCTCATTCATAAAACATTTACTTTCGTCGTCTTCAAAAAACAAGTAAAAACATTTCACTAAATGTTAACGACGAATAATGTCTAACCGCTTAAGATCGGCAATGATGTAACGACATGAGAGAGGATTGAGTGCAGAATGCGGAACATTTCCATTAAAGACCGAAATAACAGTTATTTAACATAGGACGGTGCGTGTGCGGTGTGCGGTGTGCAGCCACAGCGCCGGCGCGGCGTGCGAACTCACGTATGGATCAAGCGGCCTGCGCGGAGCCGCCGCGGCGGGGCGCGATGCACTGAATCGCCTCGGACTTGCAGAATTTTGCAGCGTCGCCGCCCTTGACGGGGGCGTTGCTCCGAGGCAGGGACGGACAACGAGCTGCGCACGCGACTTCCCCTCATCCCTCTACCTCTACCCGTCCTACGCCTCGCATACCCCTTTGTAAATCCAGAGTAAACTGGTTGCCTATATATGTATAACATATATTTCACAAGTATGACGATAAAGACAAAATATTTTTTTGGAAATATTTCGTAAGGCTCATAAAATCAGAATATTGATAATTTCATAAAAACTTCTGTATTAACGCAATAATACAATCGAAAATGATAAGGACACGTTGAATACTAGTAAAATTATTTAGTAGAGAAAATAATCTATCGCCAATTCAATTTTACTCTTCATCATCAGATTTTACACAGAGTCAATAGTGCCTGAGCATGTACCTAGTGACGTCGTCGCGGCCGCAAAGGCTGGAATGCTGCCGATGCCCTCCGCCGTCGCCCCTCGCAATCCGGACGCGGCCTTTAAACCACTCCAACGTGTTTGTGAAGTGGTTTACACATTTTTTTACGTTCTCCCCTTTTATTAATTACTTTAACATCAGGAATATACATTTATAAAACTGAAAATATTTGTCTAGGAATTTCTGAGTAAAACTGAACTTTATACTATGATAGCAATATCAATGTTATAAACTTACAATAAAATTATCAATTGTAAAAAAATACAATTGATAATATATGGCCAAACTAAATAGTAATGTTGCATATCTATGATCTTAACACTTAAAGCTTTGGTCTTATTTATTCTATATATTCGATCGACATTATTCATATAAATCAATTCCTGAATTGAACTATGAAATGGGCAAGTGAAAGAAAGTTCAATCGATTTCACTTTCAAAACTAATTTAACTTTCTCCAGTGACACGTCTTATATAATCTCCATGAGATAACACGGTCAAATCAGAAACGTTTATATCTTACATTTGATCTAAAGGTCACAAGGCTTCTATATTATATTTTTGGTTTATAAACGGGAATTATGCTTAAATAAAAAAATATTAATTAAGTATTACATACATTACATATATATTAATTATGTCCATTTTATTTAAATGAAGTAACGTGACACCAAGCGAAACAATTTTTTCACGTTGATGAATAGCTAATAACAAAATAATATAGGGTAAACTAAATTACAGGTAGCTTTCACGTCAAATAAAAGCTTCTGTGATGGCATGCAAGCAAACTGAAATCATGCCTGCCCTGGAATCTGCCAAATCGAATTATATTAAAGGTTACAACAACCTTTAACTCATGGAGCCATTGAATATAGACTCTATAACCTACGCTTTAGACGGACATTACCGAATCAACAATATGCCGAGCTTTTTGTTGTTTCTTACAGGAAATTCCAAGACTTCCATTTTATATGGAAGCAATTACATACTGTGTTTTCGTTATGAGCAATATTTTTTTTTATTATTTTCTTAGCATTTCAAGCGTAGAAAAATGCGAGGTGAATAAAGAATTATTGTCAATCACTTTCAATCATAAAATGTCTGCATGAAATCGTAGTCGCGTCATGCTAAGTACTGCCTGAACAATGAAAGCTGGCGGGCAGGTCGCGGTCGTTACCTTAATGGTCGTGCAGCGGGATTCCAGCCTGCCTTACTTTCCTCAGGAGAATTCATTTATGCACATTTCATAATTGGAATTTTCGTTTAAGAAAACAAAGCTTTCATTCTCGCTTCATGAGAATGCTATTATTAAACATCATTTCATCCGCTCACGTAATTTTATGTGAGACTTTTGTTTTAATCTCAATTCTCATATGTTTTCATTAAAAGCGTTATGTAATAAATTTTAACTGTAATATTAGTATTTAACTGTTTAACTGTAATTTAGCGTGGTCAAAAGTAGTGATAATTTTTATTAGGTTTATTAAATTTAAAAATATGTTATCGTCTTCTGAAATATACTGTGTAATTATGTTCCACGCATTTTTAACTAACTTTTATACATTTCTCTTAATTATTGTATACTTTTGTAAAATGAAAATAAATCTACTCATTTCAAATTAAGTGGTTATCGAAACAATTGTTTCGAGTCAACGTAAGTTACGCCATGTGCAGCGAATAAACAGGTGCCACAAAGCGTGCAAGGTGCACTTTCACGACTTTGAACAAGTAGGGTTTCCTATATAATATTCATATTCTAACATCGATAAAATAATATGATCATAACGTTTTTTGCCAAGAATTTCGTTATTAAGTTTTTTAATACTACGTAACGGATATCCATCAACGTTTTATTGTCATAGTAAATAATGTTATTTAATGTGTTGTAGCATACCTAGCACCAAAATTACAAATAGTAATAAATTTAGCAACTTCTCTTTTTATTAAATAGCTCCAAATATGCAACTAAAATTTTGCAAATAATTAGTAATAGGTATAAATAGTGACATGAATTTCATTACTCACCATCCCAAAAGTTTCGTCCATACAATTTTCGTTTATCGCATTCGGATTCGATTGGTTTCCTGAAATATAAAAGGAGAATAATTTAATACATTTAATTTAAATTTACATCATAAATTTACTTTATAATAAATATGAGAATATAAATATTTTATTAAACATGATAACATTGATATTGAAAAAAGAGTTGTTTAATAAAAAATCAGTCAACTGTGAGTTGGACTCCTGTACTGAGGGTTCCGTGACAATATCATGATTGTAGATTGTAAATTGCATGAAAAAGAAAAGTGAAACTTATAAAAATCAACAGCATATATATATATATATATATATATATATATATATATATATATATATATATATATATATATATATATATATATATATATATATATATATATATATATATATATATATATATATATATATATATGTTTGTAATTTAAATTCTGTATGTTCTGTATGAATATTTAGGTAGGAGTCCTTATAAGTTTTGATTACGAAGCGATTTCTCCAAGGAATTAAAGACGTGAATATTTGATTCTGTGTTGCTTGATATCTACACAGCTTCTTAAAGTGATTCTATAATTATTGCTTTTTTCATTTGAGGTATAAGATAAATTTATATAACATATATAGGAACCCTAAAACAACTTCATATGTAACAGAATAAATACTTTGCTCTTGGACTTAAAATAAACTTGATTCGTCGATTTAGCTTTATTGTACATATTTTATAAAATACGTATAAGTAAATGCCTTCCATGTTTCGACCGCATCAAAGGTGAACCAGTGACATATTTGGGTCACAGTTAATAAATTTAAATTTTATAATTAGTCACGTTGATGTTGCAAATATTGCTAACATTTTTAATCTTCGATTTCATATACCTTCACTAAAAACCATGTATATCTTTTGATATTTATAGCTTCTCGCTCTATCCCTTTTCAGTGGGGATGCCTGAGAGCTCCAAAATAAGTATAAGTTAGAATGACCCATACTTGATATGAATTTTATGTTACACAGTTTAAAATATTTTCATAAAAAAATTACGTACAAAGTATTAAATTATAAAACGTCATTATAAAAATAATCGTACTAAACTGCAAACACTTAGTTTCCAAGACATTTTTAATGTAAAGCAATTTTTATTGTGTAACATGTTTTGACATATTTGTTATGAATTATCATGCTAATGTGCGAAATCCGAAACTTGCGAACGCGTAAAATATTAAAATACCTAATATTTATTTATATTCGTCGTGTCACCAAAACGAGTCCAGTCACACTAAAAGTTGTCAGTTGCCTTTATCAAAATGTCAGGGTCCTTCGACAAGTGCCAACAACAATAATCAAAATGCCAGCAAACTCGAAGCCTGAATAAAGTACTCAGGATATTTAAATTACCTATCAAATTTATGCAACAAAACAAAAACATAACACATTTATTAACATTGTATAAGCTTTTGTAGTAAAATTAACGTGAAAAGCTTTATTAAGTTTCAACAAGTATATTGTGTTTGTTAAATCCAAATATTATAATTGATATAAATAAATTTCTAGGACAAATGTAAAGAATTATCAAGATTCAAGATAGAAACGATTTGAAATAACAAGGGAATTTAAAGTGACGCGCGAAAGTCAGCATTTTGGAGCGTGGTGTAACCTAGGTTAACCACGTCGTGACCCCCCGCTCGTTTCTCGCCGCGTGCGCCTGTTCAACTTATAAAGTCGCCCGTCGCTCACCGGAAAACCTTCACGAATATATTCAATTACATCGATAGTCGATACTGGATCGAGGTTTGTTTTTTAGCACAGACAAACAATGCATAATTTCTTTAACCTTTGAAAGTATATATATATTTTAGTCGGTGAAAGTTGTAATAATTCTTTTTGTTCTTATTTGGATATATTGTATAATATATAAAATCCGGGTATACCTATACTATATAGACATTTGTCACTGAATGCTTGTAAATTTAAAATAAACTGAACTGAACTGAACAGAGTAGGTTCCATTCCCACACAGTGATAAATATTTTTCATATTCTTCAATTCTCAACACGTAATGCTTCAAAAGGCTGAAGGCGGAGAACAGAGTGTTTTAACACTAGATTCCGTCTGCTTATGTTATGTGCAAAATATAGCGTGAAATTATAATAAAAATAATTGTTTTCTAGACTAGTAATCTAATCTACGACCAACACGTTTATGGCATACACTGTAAAATATACACTGCCATTATTCATCTTAGTGGTCTTATTATTTATATTTTATTATTAAATAATTTATAAATAATTTTAAATTATTATTTTACTATGATATACAATAAGAAAACTATGTAAGCTCAGTGCAATGTACCTTTGTACATACACACCATATCTATGTATATATAGGTAGAATCGGCCCTGCAACCTTCCCTTTTAGTCCACCTCTAAGTTATAAATAGAAACTCTAGTCTCTATCTTTTTATTACGCGCTTAACCTGTTGTTGATTGGTTGAATTTAATTTTTTGTGCATTTAACTGCTTCGTAAATAGTGCGTTCGCTACTTTAACGCTACATTTCATAAAAACTTGTCTAGATTACCAATAACACATGCCTATGAACCACATCTAATTCTAAATTATATACTTATTTCATACTTTAGCGTTTCGATTCCTTACAATTTAGGTACTATATTTAGAATATATATTTGAGTTGAACCACAGCAAAATCGTAATTTTTTTCTTCTTGTTTTCTAACTATGTATACGTAGTGTATATGTAAATATAATAAGCTTTGCGATATATTAAGTTTGACAAATGTAAGGTATTATCAATGAGCAAAACAAAAATACCGTTAGAGGGGGACACTTCTCAGAACCTCACATCGGTCTTCATTACCAATAACCAGGCTTACCACCAGTACTATTAAAAAAATATGTTTGCTCCCACACTACACGTTTCTGCCCGGCAACGTATGGTTACATTCTTGTTACGCTCTTAAAGACATTTATAACATAATGCGTTTGTTTATATGATAAGAACTCTTGTTCCATTGATTGCCAATTTTTTATTGCTTTGAAGATTTTAATCTTAGCTTTCATTATATAATAAAGAAAGCTAGGAAGAAAGTCACAATTTTAACCTTCTGATAGATATACACACATCTGTACATATTGTGCATAGTTTAAATATAACTCTAATACAAACTAAACTTTATACAAAAAATAGACTTGAAATTTAGGAAGCTCAAATATGACATATGGCATATTTATTAATTTTTCATACACAATTATATTCTGGATGCATAAAAAAATTTTAACTTATTTATTACGTTCACTCTAATATTAGTTCATAAACATAATTAAAATCATTTATAGCATGAAATCATATAAATAATTAGTTTTATATTTTTTTAGTTGTTTCTGACACATTGTCGAAGACGTGACATAAGGAAGTGTCAATACGTTCTAATTTCTTCTAATAATTCTAGTGTTACTGCTATATAGCTTTATTAACTGAAACTTTTCTGTAACCGAAGTTCCTCCACATACTTGAATTGTCTATTTAATTGGTGCCTTCTTAATTAAAAAAAAAGCAATATTTTTTTCCTGGCAACCCTCACAAGGATATCAAGTCAATTAGGTTGATTGTTTACATTCCGTAATAATTGCCGTCTTAGTATAATTTAATTTTAATTCAATAACAGTTACTTTTATTTATTTTGACATTGTTTTTTTTTTTTTACTAATATTTTATATTATTATATAAACAGTAAAATTATTTTACACTTAACTTCAATAGTGTCCATTCATAATCATTGCCCCACGATTTTGATTTTACCCGACTTATTGTAATCTAAATTTAGTTCTAATCTGTTTCCATTTCTCTCATTTTATTTTATCGACACATACATTATAACATGGTATACCTGGCATACTCGGAAGCCCTAACTTGAGAGAAGACTAAAAGTTTGACTTTGACTTTCGAATGTATGTATTCGAAATGTAATGTATTTCGAAATACCCTAATTGTGATGGTAGTTAGTATAGTATCCAACACCACATCTTTAAGGCCACGATTTTAAGTCTCAGTCAGTCAGAGAATCTCTACACAAGAACTCTTTCTATACAAGAAGATAAGAATTACCAATAAATGTATCAATGTTATCTCAGTATTGTTATCAATTCGTCTGTTCTTTTATAATTATGTTATATAGTTTAGATATAGCGTCTTATTACCTTATCTCTCCTATTTATTTCAAAGACATAACCACAGTCACTGTAAACTTGGGATTCCAGGTACGTAGCACAAACAGAGAGTTTTTGGACTCTTATAATTTTAATATGTTGACGACAAATATTCATCACATTGTATAACTTTTACTAAAGAGCCATTTTATAATAGTTTATTTAATTAGTAAACAAATAGATAAACATTTAAAAAATCATAGATTCATATATCATTAGTGTTTTAAAATCCTCCAACATCAATTTTTCGTAAAATATTTGTTCGATTCATGACACCTTTTTTAACTACTTTATTATATAAATATAGATATAAATGTAAAAAAGTAAACAAAGTAATATTTTTACTACATACTGAGTATAATTACATGGCTTACATTATGTAAAATAATAAAAACCTTATATTATAAATACAATAATTTAACAACTTCCTACATTGTAATACCAAATAGAGGTTCTATTTCTATAAATCTATACTGATTTAACTTACACACATTAATTCATTAATTTATAAATCATTCGTGAGTTATACGTGTAATAATATCGCTAAGTACACAG
This sequence comes from Dione vanillae, assembly GCA_037178615.1. Classification (NCBI taxonomy): domain Eukaryota; kingdom Metazoa; phylum Arthropoda; class Insecta; order Lepidoptera; family Nymphalidae; genus Dione; species Dione vanillae. The sequence goes on along the minus strand of JAZFAU010000059.1, from coordinate 3,581,498 downwards.
GACATATGTAAGCCATTGCCCATTAGTGAGGAATTTTGTTTAAACAACAATCTATGTAAATGTGCAAATAGTTAAATAGCCTTTCATAAGCGGGGCAGCCAACTAGTCAATAACTCGAGAAAGGGACGAGCGTGTGAACAGGGTCAAACGTGCTATTGTCACGTCTCGCTCTTTACTACTTCGCGACATATGTAACTTATACATTTGTGCAGATTACATACACACGTATAGGCAAGATCAAGGCCCTGTTCACCGCTTACGTCTCGTATGTGCGGAATTCAATGTGTTGGAACGCCTCTGCTGTTTTACGGATCTATAGCCGCATTATTGCAATTTCAGAGACCAGCTTTCCAACTAACTATTTAATTAGTGTGAACGTAAAGCTACTTTAATGCACTTTACTCTCGCATTTTGCCGAGATTTTCTTCAGGATATAAACATAAAATACTTTAACTATTACAGTTAAATTAGTTTTTACATATAGCAAATCGAATTGAAATATCGACTCAACGCTCGTGACCGATGCTTACATTATAATATTCAAGAGAAAGTAAGTTCAGATGTATACGCATAGATTTAATGACAGTAATAGATGTATTGAATTACGGAGACAGCATCCGCGGACTGCAGGGCCAATCGGCGCGGGCGCACAAGTACCGTTAGCGGCCGAAGCTCGCCGCATGCCGTAGACACAACGTTGGCGACACGATCAGACCACTTAGTCTGGAGATTATCTTCTAATAACTTTAGATAATATTAAACTGTCGATTGTATCGAACGCGGCAAGTTACTTAAAACCGGATAGTTATTCAAAATAGAAATGAGTGTTACGCGTGGAAACCGGTTACAAACTTTATATCTAAAGCTATCGTCCAAATTGTCCAAATACGCATCAATTTGACGGTTATTTGCATTCGCATCAATACGACAATGTTGATGATGAATTATTAAATACGCATACTTATGCTTAATTGCACATATATGTTTAAATTTAGTACACAACTAATTGACGACACGCTGAGACTATTACATATGTTGTCCTAGAAATATAACCTCGCACACCACTTCTTGGCAATCTATTGCAAGTAATGCCTAAGTGTTTCACGTACGCGTGCAGAATATCTACATCAATACAACTGAAAAGGTGTTCCGTTAGAAAGAACATCACTGTGACCTCAAATATTGCATCTACATCTCCTAAAGTGACTTGTATCTTTGAACGTCAGATGACCTTGATATATACAATATTTATTTAGACTACTGCAATTTTAAAGCTTACAGGAAAATACACCTCTTACTTAATAGAGGATGAATGGATGGCATTGATATTTTTGTGTGCCATATTAGAAACACCTTCTCTGTTGAAATTTCAAATTTAAGTCAAAATCTCTTGCTACATTATGATCATTATCTTTAAACTTTAAAATATCATTATCTTTAAAATGTAGCCTACTGTAAGCAACATATTTAACGATATTGGTAATTTAATCATAACTGAAGACATGAAGCAAATAGACTTTTCTATAAAATATATATCCGTGTCCTAATAACCATAATTGTCTTCTTTTCATATGAACATAATACATATATAACTTGACCTACTTAATAAGACTTTCTAATAAGACATTTAGTGCTAATACTTATATACCCGGAACTGCATTTTGTTGTTATTATTTACTTGTTTATTAAAACAATCATGACAACTAATAAAATAAATTAAAATGTGAGATATCAAAAGCAAGGAAAACAAGTGCACTTTAAAGAACAAGAAAAAACATGTTTATTTTTAAATTGCAACTGGAATAATTAATTTAAAAGTAATAAAAAAATTGTTGTTAAAAGTACTACTTTTCCTACATGCACTTATATTTATTTGTTTTTCTTTGTTATTACCAATTACTGAAAAAATGTGCATAACGGTATCAATGCTATCGCAGATTGATCACAAACACAGTCATACAGAAGATTCTCCAGCCAACTATATTTTTCGTAAATTGTGACACCAATTGGTTTCTGTTGGTTACACAACTTGAGTGGATACTCTGACTCTATAAAGATTTAATTCGAATGCAATTTGGCACTGATCTTAGCAGCAATACTAGAATTATGCAATAAGTAAGTAAATGCAAATTTATAATATTAAACCATACTTTTGCTATACGGTACTTATAAGATAACTCTTAAAATAGTGTCAACACTTTCATTAATGTTTATTACTCTGATATTTTTGAGATTTAAACACCGTTATTTGAAAAAAAAACAATTCAAAAACGATTACGAGTATATTGGCATACTTTCACAATTATGGAAAACATACACTTAAATTAACAAGAAAATTACAGTTAAAATTTAACCTATTTGCTTTGAATTTACCGAATTGCAATTTTATATTATGTTACTTAAGCCTTTTTCTTAACAATTTACGATGTAGAGTAAATTATTAAATGTAAAGGGACATGAGCTTGATTGTATGATTTGGTCTCCTGAACTTTAAGAAATAAAGTAATATTTACTGCCTTGTTAAAAGTTATTCCGCGTCAAAAGTGTTTTTCATTGCCATATAAAAATGAAAGACTTAAGTTATGTATATACCTGTTGCAAGGTTCTATAACAATGAATGGTAAATTGAAGTAAGCGGTATAAATTTCACGCAATCGAATGTAAAAATATTAGTTTTCAACAGAGAACGTAGTGTCTTCTTATCTCTTAATGTTCGTAATTTTCGATTGCCGCATAAAAAAGTCAGAAATGAATACACAAAAAAAAATACACAAATGAATATAAAATCATTTAACAGAAATTTTGTGGCCAAATAAATATAGAGAAAGTTAATTGGTTCAAAATTTATGTTCTTTAATTGACAATAATGATTGATATTTATAGAAAAACACTGGTCATATATTTACGTATAAAATCGACCTAAATAAGTGAAATGCTAGTCCACAAGAAGCTAATTGATCTATTGATCTACTTATTCGCCACTCCGATGTGATTATTGATATATTAAACCAGTTTTAATAAATTGCAATTAACCTTCAAATTGAAGAGGTAGTAGGTAAGTGTTTTCATAGAACCATATGCTTATGTTGTCTCTTTGCACTATTTCACAATTCGTTATGGAAAAAATAATGTCCCAGTTTATTGATTTCTATTAATGACACCCTGTAGTGGTCAAATCAGAAGTAACATTTTTAATTTTTCTTTAAAATACAAATAAACTGTAAAATGCTGAAAACTGTATAATAAATATGCCATAATAATATTTAAAAACGAACATATATGATCAATCAGTCATAATATTCTTAAAGATATTTCAAAGTTTATGATTATGTAACATATTTAGTGTCTTATCTTTACTCGTCAATACCATTGATGCACGATATTTTAATATTTAATTTATATATATTTTATATGTGCACAAAAATATTTTTATTAAAATACACGTTTAATGCATGTATTTTAATAAAATAATGTTATTTTTTAATTAATATGCAAATGCATGTTTATTATTGAAATCTTTGAAGTAACTATAAGATTACGTGTATTTATTAGAGCGTCATTATTGCAACTTACGCTATAATGGCCCAACAACGTTTAAGTAAATCAACTTCACTTATGAATTATGACATAAGGCTTTATCTCTTCATGCTTCAAATATTGTAACATATTGTTAACTTCTGCTTTTAGAAACATTGGTGATTATTTCTCAAGCCAGCACTGGGGTTTGGCTTTCTTTTTAAATGTGAATGATTTACTTAAATCAATATATAGTAGGCTGGAGTATTAAATATCATTAGAATTTCATTACAAGACCGCGGACGAAGATTCCATTGTAATTTAGATATAGTATCTAGCACCAATTGTTTTAATGTTACATCTCGGTAACGTTATTGTTTAAAGAGAACACCTTGCAAGTTCAAAGCTGTCACTATCAGCGCAGTTCGTACGTACATGCAATGTCTATACGTGTCAGCGAGTTTACATAATAGGTTGTACAGGCCGATGCATTTTCAGGGTGAGCGGCGAGGACGAGCGCGGGGGTGAAGTTAGCCGTTACCACCCGCTCTCACTGTATTGTTACGTTAGTTTGTTTGAAAAACAAAAGTTTTCCGTGTGTCATATTATAAAACGATAAAAAAACCAATGAAAGCGTAAAAATTTTTATTATTAGATATTATATGTTAATAAATATATTTAGACTCTGTATTTTAATCAATAAAGAGATATCACAAATTTATGTATTACAAAGAATATATGAAAATAGAGGAAATCATAAAATCTACACAAACTACTTGTAAAATTATTAACTTCTACATGCAATTTAATAGAAATCACAATTGCTATTATCATAGAATTGAGATTTCGATTTGGAGCAGTCCCAAAAAATAAAATAACTATTAAGAATATTTTCATTTTTTATCTACTAATTTAAAACCTGCTATCGTAGTGGTGGTGACTGCTGAGATATTTTGTGTGAGTATGGTTTCAAGTTGTGTCCCTGTCCAAGCTAATTTTGGACTGATTTATTGAATACTTTTTTTGTGAATAGCAGTTTTATAAGCAAGTAAATATTAAATTAATGATGAAAATTATACATATACATGATTACATATACATACGTACATATGATTAATATAATAAATGATCTGTTTTTGTCTATCCTAATTTGCTATAAAAGTTACTAGTTACCGCTCGCAGCTCTACTTGTTTTATAGCTATGTTTACCACGCCTATCACAACTTGCAAAATACGCTATGAGTACAGGGTACCAAAGATATAATTGATATTATTTCCAATAATATTTACATGATATATTCTTTAATAAATTAAGATATTAAAAGAAGTTGCCAAGAAACAAAAAAATGTCATTCTTCTAAGTGGAATTCGAACCCAAATAATAATCCCTTTGGTACTATAACATCAGATATCGCACATATTTATATATGAAACTGAATAGTGCACTTATGAAGTTGATGAGAAACACAAACACGTTTTCACTGCAAAAGGAAAGGTTATTTTCTAATCACTGCACTGGTGAGTTGGATATTTTTAATTGCAAATACTTAATATTTCTAAGGTGAAAATATACTTTCTTTCACTGAAGACTGCCCAGTGCCCACTACTCATAAGTTTTACCTATAAATCATTTAATTTATTATATTACAACTGCTGCTGCTTTGATTTATAAGCTTTATTTATTATCTGCGTAAATTCTTATCATTAAGCAATCAAGTTGTCACTAAACTAATTATTTAAGCAAAATATAAGATAAAATATTTTATGTTGACCATTGTAAGAAGTGAAAGGGTAATGCACTCACATCTTATATAAATAACGCGGTCTTATCAGGCGTGTTGGTACTAGGTAAACAGGCATTGTTTTGTTAAAGCATTTAAGCATCTAGTACACTTGCGCCTAATCTCTTAATAAATGTTTAGTGATACTATTTATTTTATGTAGGCTACTTTATTTAAGCTTTATTGTGTTAATATATAACCACCTAACGGTGCAGGTTATTTGCTTAGTAGGTTTTTAAAACATATAATAGTTATAGTACATATAGTAGTAAAGGTACTTACGGGTTATCAATGACATCACAAGATTCATCCAGTTCTCCAATGGTGTCTAGAGATGCGCCGGACCCGTCCTCTCTGGGCTCAACAGGCGGTGGTGGTGGTGCTGTTGTAGGACGTGTACAGGCTTGTTCAGTATTGTTTTCCTTAAATTGCATTTTGGGGACAAAATCAATTAGACGAGGTAATACTTCGGGTGCAAGACCATCTTCTATTTTTTCTTCTTTATTTTTCATTTCAGCCTCTGATCTTTGAAGCCATGTTTCAATACAAGTTTTTTTAGTTGGTGTTAGCAGTGGTTCAGTTATTGGTGGGGACATTAATTCTGGGATTGGCATTGGGCGGCGTTTTTTATCACTAGACGATCGTTCCACTTTAGTGTTTCTTGGCATTGGTTTAGGCTTTTCAATAGATTCCGATTTATTGGCAGTTTCGGTTTTCGCCAATGGTTCTTCTTTTGTAGAATTCACCTTTAAATTTTGCGTTACGTTATTATTTTTATCATTTTCTTCGGATTGCTTACATACAACTTGTAAAGGTGGTGCAGGATTACTATAATTATTAATTTCACTGACAGAAATATTTTTGCTGTTTTTTTGTTCTAAAGTGTTTTCCTTATGTTTCTCTAGGAAATTCGCACTGGTCATATCTTTTAATATATCAGTATCAATATTTTCTATGCTATTTAATACTTTTTGGATATCTATCGATTTAGGTTGCATGATAGGAGTGGAAGGTATACTGTTGTCAACAGAACCAGCCATCGAGCCCAATCTATCAACGACAGTCGAAATGGAACTGCCAGTATCATCTGACTCAGCATCAGCTAGAATAAGACAACGTTCCAAATCATTGGAAAATAAATCTACGTAAATAGTCAGCATCTGGTGGTGTTCCATTACAATCTGATAATCGCCGCACTAATCGTCTTACTTCCTCTGGTGATCCCTTTCTTAAATAAGCAAAACTTTCTTTACTTTGCCGATGAATATGACTGTCGAAAGACGATTTTCTCGACAACTTATTCAATGTTGTAACAGCATGCTGTGATTTAATAGTTTTTTTACAAGTATCGTTTTCTTTTATGTCGATATTAATGAGAGTGTTTTGTTCCTTAAGCGACTGTAGACTAGTTTTATCTTTAAATGAATTTTTCTTTCCTAATTTCCTAGGTGGTACTGGAGGGGGCAACATCGAGGGCCTAGGAATATCTACGTTAGTTAATTTCACATCGTCATTTTCTTTAGACTCCATATTTTGTTCTGGTTTATTTTCTTTTTCGAAATGTCTTACAAGAAGTACCAGATTTTCATCGGAATCTTTTAAACGACGAACACATTCAATTCTAGTTAAATCTGATACTGATACTCCATCGATAGCCAGAATTTCGTCACCCGGAATAAGTTTACCCCAAGGGGTGGAAGCATTAGCAGCAGGGCTACCCTCAGCACATGATTGTACTAAAAGCCGCCTTACTTTTTCCGCTGCAGCAGAACCACCTTCAAATTTAAGCCCTAACCCCAATCGCGCTCCACGAGGTCTATTTACAAGAACTTCTGCAGCGGCGGTGGCAGCGCTCACAGTGAGTACTGTAACAAATGATGAATCTTCAATGGCAGGCTTATTGTCCCCTACCGCAACAATAGTGATGAACTCCTCGACAGCGGTACCTGTCTCCATGCCGGGTACGACGGACACCCGTGCAGTTTTGATGACTGCTTTCGGGTTAGAATCTGTTGACAAAAAATACTCATAAGTTTACGTAATTCAGATGCAAATAATGTCTATAATAGCGCGCAAGGCACGCAAGAGACGTACAAGGCCTCTCTCTTTCACTGTTTTGTTTCAATCCAACCATTGAGATGAGCCAACATTGGAATTTTTATGTCGAAAACGCTTTAATATGCTATCCATTTGTGACGTGGCTAAATATCCTTACAAAAAATGCAACGTTCTTTTCGGTTTTATTATAATTTTTGTGGTTTGTGTTTATATTACTTGAAATGAAAAAAATAAAACCCTATATATGTACTTATGCATAATAATACTGAGCGACTGAACCATCAAGCGCAAATAAATCGCTGATAATAGCGATAAAAAAAATATAGTGAACTGAAACTTAGAGCTTTGAAGTGGACCATTTTATAATATTATTTTAAGCAATGTTAGCAAAACGCTTGATTATTATTAAGAAAAATAAACGTTAATATTATACAATAACGTTTAGGTACACCAGTGGATGCTATTTTCCTACTCACAGTATCTTAGTACCTACTTTCGTCGATCAATATGAAAGTATAACGAGCGTGTTCGAGAACGCATCGGATACAAACATTCACATCATTGGAAGTCAGAGATTTGGGTTAGTGGCACCAAAGCAGGCCCGCGCGCGTCTGCACAGATCGACGCATTAACATAACGCCTGGGGCTGGGACCCGTTACTCCCTAGTTCCATTTAAGGGCAAGTTAACATTGAAATGTAAAAAGTTTTTATAATTTTTATATTTCATTAATAATTATTTAATGCTTTTATGTTTATAAACCTAAACCGAAATAAACTTGACCGATATTACATAAATTATTATAAATGCTTAATCTACTCTCCTGTTACACCATAAAACAACTAACTTGTTAAAATATGGTTATTTTTGTATGCTACTTTGTAAGCTCAATACTTCATTCTTACCGTACAATATTAATTTTCTAATTAATTGATAACTAGCTCTAAAGCATAATAAATTTAAGATGTCTCTCGAAATCGATACTAACAGTTTACCAACACTATTCCAAATCATGATTGACCTCGGCTTATTTCCATTGAAAAAGAAAAGTAATGCTTTTGTACATCCGTAGTGTTATAAGTGCTCAGCTTGAAAATACAAACACCTACATATCGTGTAATGTACTATGTAGTATTGTTTGACTTTATCATATAATTCAATCTTAACCCCTTTAATTACAAGGTATAATACAAAGAATATTAGTTTGAAAAAACATTTGTTCATTAATATTTATAATAGCTACTGAACGTTAAAAAACTGTTACTTTCAATAAGAAAAAAGTAATTATAAAATGATGAATACTATTAAGATAAGGTAAAGCACAACATTCGAGTTCACTCTGAGACAATCAGACATTCCAACATTCATGTTAAATAAAATAAGGTAACGTATATGTGAGTTATTACTACGTAATTTGAAGATGAAAAACAACGTAATTACACAGTTAGTGCACAAGTAGGTGAGTGAACCACTACACTTTGATGGTCAAAATTAGAAAAGCCACAAATAGGTTATTGTACTATATACTATGTTAGGTTCGGAACACTGCATCTTTTAGCTGAATTTTTTACTTTCATTGGTAGACCGAATTTGATTTGAAATCATGGTGCACATATATACACTTGACTGTTATTTTTATTTGTTTTTGTAATGTTGATATTTTAAATGACATTTTGATGTAATCAATAACTTATCATAAAATCTTATCGTATATTATATAATTTTCCAATTTATAATATTGGTTTGTTCATTAAAATAACAAAACATTAAATATTGATGTTAAAATTCTAGAAATTATTGATTAGGATTATAATTAAAAAAAAAAGAATATAAATATCACTTTACAGGTAATTCGAGCTTTTAAGTTAATTGTAAAACTAGTTATGAAGTCACACAATAGGGACACAAATGATACGTGATCGATAACTTATTTTCATTAGGGAGAGTGCACGATAATATTTGTATAACATATATGTAGCATATGTTTACATATATATGTATATGATTAGTCATTGACATTTTAATAACATTAATTGACATCAATTCATATGGATCTTACTACTAGATAGTTAACTATTCTGTATAAATAAGGTCACAGTTATGAAGAACTCTATTAATATTTTTATTAAGTATCACGAGCATAGCAAATTACAATTTACTGTCTGTATCTATTATCTAATCAATGGAAGCAACCCTCGGCGTAATAACAATCATAATTATCTCACAATAAAAATATGTAGAACGTAACAAGCTAAGTTTCTATTATATTTTATCAATTGTCTTAATACTCTTAATTTCCTTACCCCGTAATATCCTACATAACTCCATTTTAAGAAATATTTATTGATATTTATTAATAAAAATAAAACTTCAATCTCGGTTTTACAATAGTACTAACGGCAAATGTTTGCGATTTTTGTACAAGCTATGTGTAGGGAATAAACTTCAATCAGAACACTTCCAAAGTATGCATAATAAGGCATTGTGAGTAACGTACATTAATTTTTATAGTAAATAGTAGCGAGTTGGTGTAGCACAACTAATTAGACCATCCTTGTGCGCTTGTGCAAGCACAGTTACCTGTAAAAATTGCCAAGTTGACGCACTCGTAACATACGATTATAACATATCTAACGCACTAACATATAATATTTAAATATAAATTTTAATGACTTTTAAAAACTGTAAATATAATAGTTGCACTATTATATTTATAAAAAGTCTTCAAATTAAATACGTGAGAATCGACAAACCATACCAACTTCACAAATATTGTCATTATTTTAAGGAATATTTTTAAAAATATCTATAATTAATGTAACCGTACTTATAAATTTTTTTTTTGGATGAATAAAAAAAACATTTTAAGTTAAGAAAATTTTAAGAACTTATGTACTTAAATATTATAGTGTACTAAAAATATTATAAATCTTAATCACGTAACGTGAAAAGTTTTATTTTAAAAATAATAGTGTTGTTACTAAGAAAGAAGTGTTTATTCGCACATTACTCACACTATAATAATCCTAAGTAACTCTACAATTATAGCTACTTGTATCTTTTAAAATATTATTAAGCTCATTTTGCATTTTAAAAATGTCTACTTTCTCTATATTCATTTACTGCTACACTTACATATGTTAGGAAATATTGAAATATAATGTCTAATTATTATAAATGAGTCTAGGGGCAAGGTCAAACTCTATAACTCCTTTCGCCTTATCGTTGTTTACGTGCAAAATTCATAAGCATAGTGTATTTTAAGAAATGACTCAAAAATACATGGCCACATCCGTTATTATGTAAAATGTCCTGTTTTCTAAGCGTTTTGTAATTTATTAATATTGGCTTTCGAACCCATGACTCCATCGGCATGCGACATTTACATAGCTGCTTGGTAAGTCGTGTCAAAGCCGCTAACATTCGAAATATCACAATGTTTATATTTCACAGCACGCCACGCTTACGTTGCATAGTTAAAAAACATCGGACATCCCATGATTACCTTGTATTTGAACCCGATTTCGGGGAATGAATTTTATAAACCGAGCTATGCCCCTAATAATATTTTACTAAATCCAAAATAATGTGAAAAATATGTAAACATTAAAAATTTATTGGCACATATATATATATATATATATATATATATATATATATATATATATATATATATATATATATATATATATATATATATATATATATATATATATATATATATATATATATATATATATATATATATATATATATATATATATATATATATATATATAGCATTTATGAATAATGCTTTTAATTAGATATGTAATCAATACGATGCTTACAAACGGAATTATAATTAATATTAACCTTATAAAAACATAACCTTTAATACAAACTAATTTCATCTCGTTTTGGATGTAAGTGCTCAAGTCTTTATCTAAAAGTGATAAGAAAATCAACAAAGAAAGTGATAAGAACCTTGATCTGATACCCAAATTAAATTTAAAATATGTCACTGGCACTTGTTTTTGATAAATAAGATTGCCAGTTAAAATAAAATGACAGCAAGCTATACTAATTATATAAATTAGTACTTGAACCTATAAATAAAGGTGCACCTTAGATGTTGCGGACGTATTTAGTCAAAACTATAATAAAAGTTAAACCTATACTGCTTTATTAATTAAATTAAATGTTGCTTTATAAATTAAAAAGTAAATAACTAATTATTTTATTACATATATATATAAATATATATATAAATATAACCTAACAATGGCACATCAATGGCAAATATAAAACACTACTGTTTAATTGCTTAGCGAAAAACTGAGAACATTAGGTATTACAATTTCTCTGAGCACATTTTGTTGACAAGTCAGTTTGTTCTGCTTTGAAATTGAACTCATTTATCATTTTGAGCAATACCGTTATTTAAAAATAATTTTACTAAAACGAAATTTAATAAAGTCAGCATCAGTCTCATATATAATTTTTCAAATCGTCTATTTTAAGTAGGAATGCTAAGTTATGAGAGACGTGGGCGTATTTTGCATGACATCAGACGGCATTTGCCACGGTTGCGTTGCAAAGCCTCAAGAGGTGAATATCCTTCCGCAGCTGACCAATGAGATCGATTTCAAAATCTAAATAACTATAAAAGCCAGATGGTCGCCCGAATTATTACTTGATAACACGTTATGCTAGACTTTTTAATTATCTGGTTTTTGTAATCGCATGAATGAAGCGGAAGACATAATTATTGATTGAAATAGATATATCTATAATTTACAGTTTTATTTTCAATATATCATTTTTTTATTTGTGAAATATATTAAACGCAAACTCTAATAATAAATGTATGGCTAGCATAACATATTTGAATTCATATATGGTTGCCAAACCTCAAGCTATACTCAACATCTACTAAGGTAATTACAAAACTAATAAGCATAGACGTGTAAGTTTAATTACATGTATAAATAGATAACTTAATTAGTGTTAGACTAACAAGCTAGTAGAATTCATCGAATTAACATCGAGTAGGTACATATATGATACCTTCGTATATTTAGATATAATACTAACGTATACATTTTCTTAATATAGGTATTACGTTATTACTAAATATTTGATATATAGATAAGACTAATGTATACAAAAATACTAGTAACACATACTTTCACTATGGGCCACTCCTTTTAATATACTATTTTAATCAATAATTAGTATATTAATATATTATATAAATTTCAATTACATTTGCGTAAGGAAATAAATAAACTACGATAATAATAATTAATTACTTCATTTAGTGATTATGCAACTGAATCCAATATACTTAGACTATATAAGTAATAGTTATTTGCCTTAACTTTTAAAATATGGGCTCATATACAAAGCATTTGCAGTATATATACGCTTTAACAAATATAAAACAAAGGAGAGATTAATCAGTATACATAAATAAAGTAAAAACAATTAAAAGTAAATTCGTTACTTTTATTAAATACAATTTAGATCCAACACTATAATTATAATTACTAACAGTATTATTTTATTCATAAAGAGCCTAATGATATAAATAATCGAATACGTCTATAATATATCATGTTCATTTTTCAATCACAACAGGTATGGGACCGTTTTAGAAAGCTAAAGAGTAATATACTCTACGGCTTCTTCATCTTACTATGGTATTATTATAAATAAGTTATTTACCTCGTAAGTTTGACTTTATTATAAAATATTAACTAAAAAAAATAAAATATAAAAAACATTTTAAAAATATAAAAACAAATATTGTATTTCATTGCGTAAGCCTGTTTTTATAAAATTATAACAATAATATTTATATTTTAATTAATATTACTCGGTAATATTAAAAAGAAGTTTGTAGTTGCGCGCATTAGTAGGGCGGGCGGCAAAGAAAAAAGGAAAATGGATAAGTGTACGGTGGTACGAAAAACAGCAGTGTGCGGGTAGTGCGGAGTAAGGGTGCGGCACACCGCGCTTGAGACGCTCGGGACGCTCGGGACTCAGGTAACCTCGCGCCCGCCCCTAATCTCATTATACGCACTCGGCGCCTATCTCGGCCTTAGCCCGTCTTCCAACACCGGAACCCGCTTAATTACTTATTCACGTTTATATCGCCCTGTGAATCACATTATCTCTCAAAATATTGCACATACTCACCGTGATTTTTGGTAAATTTCCAAAGTTCAACCGCAGTTCCGTCAAATTAAAATTCACTTTAACGTTCTTACAACACAAGTAAAAACATAGTCCTTCGTTTGTGATTTCGGTCGCGAATTTTCTCAACAACAAATAGTAAGTTGTACAGCGGTGCGGTCCGGTGTGTCGCACACGGGTGCGTCGCGACGTCGGCGGCGCAGAGCGGCGTGTGCGCGCGCGCTGGCGGTGGGGCCGACCGGTCGCAACCGGGCCGCGCTCTCACCGACTCGGCCGCCCTGCCACAATGTTCACTATAATCGCACTTGACACCGCGTTCTTATGTTCGATCTTAAAGAAAGTTGCACGTTTCTGTGTCATTTATATTTTAAATCGATGAAATATTCCAAAAATACATAAGCTTTCGATTAACAGCCAACGTTTTAAGCCGAATGGCGCCTCTCCTCTGTACGAAGCCGACTAAACAATTGTAATTGAATTAAGTAATTCCATAGTTCTTACCTACTTGGCTTCATAGATTTATTCCGTGTAAGAATTGCTATTTATTGATTCAATATTTATTGAATACGGTATAAGTAATGCGCTCTTGATTTCGTATCTTATTTACGATTACTAAAACGAAGTGAAGTGAAAGTATTAGGTAATTACATTATACCTATATAATAGATAATAGAATTTGTAATGTATTTATATATATCTATATTTATTATTAAATTTTAATTTTAGTATCTATTTAGAATGGTTACTTTAGAATGGTTAGTAAATCTATGTTTATTTCGATCAGCAGATCTTAAAAATCTCTGTCTCTGTCTTAAAAATACATTTTAGAGCAATTTAAGTTACTAAATGCAAAAAAAAATAATTGCAATTATTATTTTACGTGGAATGATTTTACTTTATTATATTATATATACATTTTAAGATTTTTGAATAGTGTTTTGAGCGTTGCTACAAACGTTAATATATTGAACAAATAAAGAAATTTTTAACACAATCATGTATGTGAAAGAGACTAATTTAATTACTAACTAAACTAAACTAAGTTTAATTACTTATTTTTCAACATGTTACGTTATAAAGACAACAGTGAGTCAAGAAGATTTCCTAGTAGAGGGCTCTAGATTACTATACCACGTAATCAACGTTTATGTCAAGTGACCAGTCATGATTCATGCCCTTAACATAAAAATCACATTGTTTAATGTTATTTACAATGTCATAAATATAGTTCTATGTTCTACTATCTTATTTAGCGGTAGCGAAAAAGTTAGATATTTTTTTTAATTATAAAGCTAGAGTTTATCATACAAACTATTTGTCTCTATAATAGCAAATATAGCGTGCACGCAAAGGGATGGGAATAAAAAACAAGTTGCTAACTGTACAAGAATTTTTACATAGCACTCTTAAAATTTGATCTAAATGCTTTCCAAAGGACTCTTACAGTCCAAAGTAATTTAGTAAGATGAGGTAAACACTGAAAAATCATACTACATTTCGAGACAGTCGGAACTGCTATACATTTGCTGGTAGGGTGTTGTGTGTTCTTAGGTAGTGTTTAATACTGGCGGTGCCGTAACAAAGTACTAGAAATAACACGTTATGATCTTCTACTAGCAAGAACACAGAGAAACCTAACAACCATCAAACGACAAATAGCTTGTAAAAGAAGGTTCGTTTGAGAAATGCGCATAAAAATCTATATAAAAAATTCACCATTTGATTGAACTCTTATAATGAACGCATGTGAAAAGCAGTACAAAAATCACGAGGATATTAATGTTACGATATATAAGCGGGATAATTTTCTTTTCGTAAGTTCGACACTTACTTTTAAAGTGACCAGTAATACATAAAGGTTTAATTTTATGTGGTAAAAGTAGGAGCAACAGGTATAAGAGAAAAATCTCTCTATAGCTTGTTAGACTAAGTTAGATCGCGGTTTGTCTAGATTTAGCATCGATTAATTTCTAGAATGTACTTTAAAGGAGTACGAGTAGAGTCAATTTTTTGAGCTTCTGTCCTTGCAACGCGATGGATCCAGAGATAGCTAAGTTTCTTTTCATTAAACAAACTTTCTTTGGTTAAAATGGTCGGTTTCAATATTTTTATCGTGTTTTAGATCCATTTTTGATGGTTGACTGACGGCCTAACCCACTATAGCTGCGGTTTAAACTCTCGGTTAGTTGAGCTTGTCCACACAGGCCGAGCCGCTAACAAATGCTAGTAATATATGTTTGACACTTACAACTAATATACATTTTGTATTCCTATTCAATAATAAATTAAAATTTGTTAAAAAATCTGCTTATGATGATATGCAAAGTGGATGCGGACTTGTTCGAAAGCAATTTACACTTAGATTTAAACTGAAGATTCATTAAGGACTTGTTGACTTAAACTAAATTAATAATACACCAGCCAAGTGCGAGTCTGTTGACATACACTAATTTGCAGTCGTATATATTTATTTTGTATGAAATAATTACACATATAAGTTGACGGACGGTTGACGGTTTGTGAGTCCCATTCCCACTCAAAGAAGATAAATTTTTCTATTTCCATTTTCTTTGCTTTGGCAACTAGCAAGCCGGCGTTGAGTTCCGTCATTCAACACGTAATGGCTCGAAAAAGGTGGAAAGCAGACACTAAGCAACGAAATGTCTTTACAATAGGTTCCTGCAGTTCCCTCTGCCTAAACTGCCATGTGCGGGATTAAGCGTGAAGACATAAAAAATATATAATTTTCAGAACATTATCTTTATTATTACTATAAGTGCTAACATCTTACTAAGTTTCATAGTTCTCGGTTAGCGACTTAGTCGAAACGGATGTACGTAAAAAGGTCCTGATGCGTCAACGTCGACGTCGTGTTCATGATTTTTGCAAAGCCTGCGACGACTTAAAAAATTTGATTTATTCTAAGCTCCAAGGAACTACCGATTGATACTTCTACGTTTTTTGGGAAAAACAGTCTATACTAGTACGGCGGTTAACAAAAGGCTACTTAAAAATTTTGCGTTATTTCTTTTTGAGATAAGGACATACAAAACTTACATTAAATAAATTTGGCTCAGTATACAGTCGTATACAGTCTATGGATAACCAGTCGTTGTGGGTTAAGCCCCATTAAAGATAGTAATATTTTTAAGCATACAACTTTTAAAAACATTTAAGATTGATGAAAAATTACAAAAAAACTAAACAGAGAGTGTCCTTAAGCTAGATTTTTTATGCAATGGATTATTTACATTTCAAATCTATAAAGTATGTAAACCAAAGTTTTTATATTTGGCTATTTCAATTACAAGTTACAAATCAATAAATTCTTTAAAGCAACATTTTTCTCATTTTAGGTTAATGAAAATCACCACCTTCTTCCATATTTGGAGAACAAGAAGTTCACTTAACTACCTTGTAAGGTTTGAATAAGTATTAAACTAGTAATGCCACTTAAGTAGTAAAGTCTGTCTTCAGAAAATATTGTGGAAATAGTGTTTTTTCTAGCCTTACTAACCTTGCTATATGAAATATTTAAAGAAATTTTATAAAAATACAAATAGTGTTACCTAACAGTAATAAATTATTAGGTAGAATAGATATTTAAGGATTCACGACACGATTCACGGATTGAAGATGTGATAAAACGATTTTACAAACGCCACCTTTAAAATATTTTTTAAGAAATTTACTGATGATACTTCTAGAAGCTCCAGTGTCTTTCACTAAACTGTATTATCAATCTGTTTATACATACTACAGAGTACGGGCTTCTCATGGCTTTTATGTGGCATTTGTCCAGCATCTTCGACATTGAGTTCTCAAAGGTCAACGGAGGCCTACCATTACCTCTCTTAACTCTTATTTGTTTCATATATATATTTTACCACTCTTCCATCACTCATCCTCTAGAAGTGCTCAGCCATTTTGAGTATCTTTGCGTTGCGAATTCATTCAGTTAAGCTGTCTTCGCATATCCTATGAAGAAATCGTGTTTCAATGATTGCTTTATTCATGAATTCTTTTTTTAATTTAAAAAATTAGTTCTTTGCTATCCATTTCTTCAGATAAGCTAATGCAAAACAGTTACTTGAACGAACGTCATGTATTACTACTGGAAATCCAAAATGTAACTACGTGCAAAAATATATTACATCACTGCGCTTAAATTACATTTTTTCTTGTCATAAATATACATATATTTTTTTCTTTTGATATTTAAATATAATTGCTAAAGTTATAATAAAAATAAGGTTATAATATGTAAAATTATAAACCTAAAGATGTTCCCTGATTTTATTATACATGGTGTCCTATTCTATATAATTTATCATATTTGGTTCATCAGTTATTTTCTATATAAATATAATACTAACTATGACAATATAAATAAGAACGTTCTTGCTATTGAATAATTGTATATTAAATAAAAACGATAGCAAAATGTAGCAACAAGAAAATTGCACGTGGACAATAGAAATAATTCAACTGATGAATTGATCAATAATAAAGATATATGTATATTATAGGTCAAAAACATACCACTATCATTTGCTCGTAATAGTTGCCTAGAAAAATATTTACGTAAAATTGTAAATAATAAATAACAAAATACATAATTTAATAAAATACATAATTTAATAATCGAGGACCGTCGTGGCGCAGAGGCGCAACGTCTGCCTGTAACGCGACGGTTACTGGGTTCGATCCCCAGTCGGAGAAGATGGATTTTTCTATTTCCATTTTCTTCGCTCTGGCATCTAAGGCAAAGCGCGGCGTTGAGTTCCGCCACTCAACACGCAATGCCTCGAAAACGGCGGAAAGTGGGGACGGAGTAAGCAGGGACTAAGAAACGGAGTGTCTTAACACTAGGTTCTTATATAGTTCCTGCAGTTCCCTATGTCTACCCTGCCATGTGCGGGATAAAGCGTGAAGCTAAAAAAAAAAAAAAAAAATAAGATATATAATACTTTATAGTAACTGAAATTGTAATAATTTAAATTACAGACGTGAATCCCATGAATTTGTACGTACAAGCGCTTCAGGTAAAGTGAAATTATAAATGTAGCGATGACAAAGTCGTACATTTTGACATCTTACTGCGTTGTACAGTTATTGTAATCAGTTCCCATAAGACATTCGACGAGGTTTATTTATTCAGGTTTCAGAGGTGTATTATTCAAAAATAATAATACGTAATTTATAATTAAGATATAAGTAATAAAATTGACAAATATGAAAAAATAAGATTTTTTTATAGTTACAATATCCATACTAAATCGTATTGAGGCATTGACTTGTATTATTAATTTTCAATTTTTAAAATATTTAATTCAATTGAGAACCGTTGTGGCGCAAAGGCATAGCGTCTGCCTGTAAGCACGAAGGTTTGTGGGTCCGATTCCCACTTAGGGAAGATGAATTTCACTATTTCCATTTTCTTCGGTCTGGTAAGGCAAAGCGCGGCGTTGAGTTCCGCCACACAACACACAATGCCTCGAAAAACGTGTAAAGCGGGGACGTAGAAAGGACGACGACGGACTAAGCAACGGAATGTTTTAACACTAGGTTCATGTGGTTCCTTAGTCTCCTCTGCCTTTCCTGCAATATGCGGGATAAAACGTGAAGTTATAAAAATAATTTGATATTTCACAGTTGTACTAAATCACGTATAAAGTTTCCGTTACAAACCATGGCATAGTGATATTTATTGTTATTTATCTATAATCTATAATATGCATGCACTGTGCTTATACTTTTGTTTGCTACACGCGTCCGCGTCCCTTCTAGCACGCTTCGGCTTCATCGACCGTACGTACGTACTAAGAGATGACCGGCCCACTTTCACTTCAGCGTCCCGATTCTTCGCACAATGTTAGTGATTTTAATTCTTTGGCGTACGTGTATTGCAAATTCCATTCCATAAATATCATTTCTTACAATGACACAGAAGAGACACGTCAATGACAATAGCGTCGAAAAAATTTAGTCTAAGACCTAAAGACTGTTTTACTATGGCACAGATTTACAAATTAATAATAATTATTTACTATTACAGCAAGAAAGAATATTCATTATATTATTATGAAGTTACTTTGCAAAATAAAGAATGTTTCTATAGACGAAACAAATTTGATTTATTTATTTAATGTATTTATAATAAATTATATGTATAATTTACAGAATTCATATATTTATATTTTATTTTATCTGCATTTTATCAGTACAGAAGGTGAGTGCTGAGTGGTTTTCTGACCTCACTTTATATTCTCTACATAATGCTCCATAAAATCCTAAACCTATAGTAAAAGTCTTATAAAAATCGATTCTGGAGATTAGCTCGGACAAACAGACAGGAAGACTAAGACAAAAAAGTATATATTTGTTACTTAAGTAAGTAAATAATAATATGCATTTAAAAATATGTTTATTTTCAATTATTTTATTTATATATGTATTAAATATTATATTTAAGTTATTGAGGAAAAATTATGAACTCTAATATCTTTTTTAGTGTTCCGTTTCCAAATAGGCAAAAAATAGAACCATTAGTCACGTCCGTCTGTATGTATTCTCTGAATCGCATTAAGAATTTCACACAAAATAGAAAAAAAAATAGGAAATTAAGAAATTCCATATTTAAAATTGAACCTCAAAAGTATGTTTTATATCAAGTATGCCTATACGTATAGGGTATCTAATAATAGATCTTCAAAAATTATTTTAACCTTTCTAATATCATCTTCTAAAGTAAGACAATGATAAAATTTAAAAATATATGTGATATATAATACAATGTAAACTTCCATTAAAAACTAGTTTAAACGAAATCTAGTGGGTAATTTTTTAGATACGTCGTAAATCGTAAACAACGATTTACATCTCATTCAATCTACTGAAAGAAAAAAGAAAACATTTAATTTCCTAAACCCTTTCCTAACCCTATTAACCCTGAACCATAATTTTCTAACAATAAATCTATAATTACCGCGAGGCGTAGCTTGCTGGGATTCAACAACAATATGCCAACATTACTTTTTGAAGACTTCAACGAAGATTTATAAACTGTCATCATACGATCATATCCCTATATGTGCTCGCATATAATTACTAAGAAGTAAGTCCATTATATAGTTACTAGGCACAATTTTAAGGTATTAAAACTTCTATCAGTGTTGTAACCAACTACAGGAACTTTTATATGTTGCTTGCTTCATGTTATTGCATGCATCTACGGAAACGTTCATGGTCGAATCCGACTCACACTTGACTTTTTTTTGAAGTGTGTTACCAGTCGTTATAATATAAAAATATTTATGTGCTTTATTAGCGCGAAATGTTAGTAAAAATAATATTTTTAAATAGTTTTTATACACAGGCATATCTATCACTTTACTTTCATGACTGCTTCAATCAAGCAATTCTATTAATGTCAATAATTTAAATCCATAGCTTTTATTATATTTTTTGAAGATAATTAAAAATTGTAATTTATTCAATAAATTTTGATTTTATTTATATTTGTCGGCAGCACATACAAATACGAGTATAGTATACATTTGAAGTAAACGATATTAAGCCCGTAAATTTTAAATTCACCTACAATTGACTCTATTTAATACAAGAGCTCTGTAAAAGTAATGATTTGGTAAAATCCAACCTTTGGTCTGAAATTCCTTTATTTACTAGATTCCTAGATGTTAACGCTACGTTTTTTTACAAAATCAAGAATTGGCGTTATAGTTTTCATGGTTGATTTAATAGTGAGGTAATCGGTGGGAATGTACTAATGATTAGTTGCAGTTGAACAGCGTGTAATGTGCAATTTGCGGGCAGGTATTGATATAAGTGGTCACGCGACGCCCGCAATAGGACCAATGTTGGAACCATTGAACATATTTAGATATATTATATATAAGATAAATATATTACTATTTTTATAAGAATATGCTCCAAACCAACCTCTCGTTGCATGGAATACACTAAGATTTAATTTATACATACATTAGATATATATTATAGGTACCTATTACAGAAAAATCTGTACAAATAGCTTGGATAAGACGACTTGTCTAGAACTTACTATAATTTACGTCGAAGGTGGCACTAGAGCGATTATTTCGAATTTTTCGAATAGATCTCAGTTAAACTTACACTTGAATCTTAACCATTGCCCTTCTCCTAACCCTACAACACGATGGACCCGGTACCAGCAGGTTAAATTCGTGGAATGTAAAATAGTAAGTTTCTTCTCTATTAGTTTTAATTGGAACTTTAAATTCATGCGTCTACGCTACAACGAAGCACATTTGTGCCTTGATCGCTTTTAAATTATAATATTTTGCTTTTAGATAAATAATGTAACATGCAATTGGCATTCTGTTTATTGGGGGTTCATAATTGAATATTCAATTAGAATCACTTATTCTTATCTGATAAGGTTTTGATCGTATTTTTTCACAATAAAAATATGATCAAGTGCGAAATTTGCATTCATAATAATATTATGATTTTCAACTGAAAATCAGCTCCAATTGAAATAATCTCATCCTTAACGTTCATTAGCGTATATATATTGATTGGGTTTGAACAAATGAAGTTAATTAAAACAGCTATTTTAATTTGAATGCTTTTATTTACTGGAGAGTAATAGTAAGTTTTTAACAAAATATTCCGCTTATATAAAAAGGCAACACGTTACTGTCCGCTATTGTCTTTATTGTCATTGCAAGTTTATAGCAACAGTTTCAAGTGGTGTCTCAAAGCGAAGTATAAAAAGGACCTCAGGATTAAGAACAAGGGAAATTTAATTCGTCGGCTCAGGGAGAGACCCGATTACAATCTACAAAGGCTATAGGTGAGTTCTCTCGAGGATGTATTTAGTGATGGTATAGTAAAGTGATCGCGATTCTGAGGAACGCTATAGTCATCAATGCTTATGTAACAATGTGTGCTCCACCTACTATGTACAGTAAGGCGCTATTAAATGAAAATATTTCAATAAAAAAATACATATTTCAACTGGACACGTAATTATATATGATATGAATGGATTAAATATTATGAATAAATAAATAAATAAATGAATAAAATAGCGCATTTGATCAATAATTTAATATCTTAAATATATTATTACTATTATTACAGTATATTTATTATAAATTGACACTATAGCAAAATTAGCATTGTTTAATGTATCTATTATTGCGTTTCTAGGTCAAATTTCATAATGGATATTTATAATCAATGCTTTAGGTTTTTGCCAAATTTATCAGAGCTAATGGATTATTTCATTTTCCTCGCTCTCGTAACAAAGCTCAACATGCAATGTCTAGAAAGGCGGAAAGCAGGAAACGGAGTGCCTTAACACCAGGTTCCCTCTGCTTCCTTGTTGTATGCGTGAAGCTATTAATTTTTCGTATATTATAAAAGAAATGAAAGGAATATAAACTTATTCCGACTTATCTTTAAATAATATGTATTGAGGACCGTCGTGGCGCAGAGGCACAACGTCTGCCTGTAATGCGACGGTTTCTGGGTTCGTTGAGTTCCGCCACTCAACACGCAGTGCCTCAAAAACGGCGGAAAGCGGGGACGGAGAAAGCAGGGACTAAGCAACGGAGTATCTTAACACTAGGTTCCCACGGTCCCTGCAGTTCCCTCTGTCTACCCTGCCATGTGCGGGATAAAGCGTGAAGCTAAAAAAAAAAAATGTATTATTTCATGAACAGTAAATAGTAAAACACTTTTTCTTGCCTGTAGTAATTTATGTTTATGTGTTTATTACAAGATAATTAAACAATTATGTTATGTTGTTTGTTGAAATACTCAAATAATAATAAAATATAATATTATATGGGGTTACATTGAAAATGAAGTACAAGAGTAATAAATTGAGTTGTATGTTCTCTATATCTCTATATGTATAACTATGTAAAAAGCAAACCTATTTAACTTACTTGTACTAAAACGAGAGATAATGGAATAATACCACTAGTTTAGAATACAAACTAAACCACTACAGAGTTGGTGCCAAAGCTTAACTCTTAAGCCTCGAATATATTTCAGACATACCTAACAAACTTGACTTTAATTTACATGTTCTAAATATTTAAATTAGATGAATATTTTGTAATGCAAAAATATTGGTCGGTCACCAAGGGTTCCGTACCTATTACGTAATTGTAGGTCAACTCCACGAATTTCATATAAAATGCGGCAAAAATAAAGCATAAATGGTCCTCTTTTAATCATGCTAATTTAGAAGTTTAATTTTATCTCTTCTTTATGGATCTATACAGTTATATTTGATATTAATTTAAGCTTTACACTTCCACGAGACCTTCTTCTCACGTGAAAAATAACTTTGACAGTCAGTTTTATTCGTTAAACAATAATTTAATATTAAGAATTGTTGAACTTTTACGCAATATCACAATACAACTAACGCAATAAGCTCCTAGCTCTCATTTACGTGGTAACATTTAACCTTTGCTTTTGACATTTTACTTATATAGAAGGTTCTTTATCTCGCCTAGTTTCAAGCAAATGAACCGCCTTTGTTTAAAGTGAACCATTCAACAGTGCATTCCTAGAAAACTTTCATAAAATTTTGCTAACTTTCTGGTATTAGACATATTGACCAGTGATAGCACTTTAAAATGAATTTTATAAAATTAACTATTTCCCAAAAATAGACTCTAGAACTAAATCATAAACTTCAATTATGGAATTATTTAATTCATAAAGTCACATAATTCAGGCAAATACAATAAAATATTACCGACTTCGGTATTACTGAAACTCGATGAAAGACCTCCACATAATTCTAAGCTTACAGATCCCAAGGGATATAGACGTATGGTGTATTTACATAAAATAAAAAAAAGAATGCACAAAAAATATCAAAATTTTCCAACTTGTACAGGAATACATTTAATAATATAATATAATGTAGGAATACATTTAAGATTTTTTAATACATTTGATTAGCTTTTATTCACTATATTTAATATGTATCTATCAAGATTATTTTTGTTTTAGCTAGACTCGAGAGATTGTGAAATTGTAATTTCAAACATCACCTTACGTGAATAGTTATATGTAGTACACTACTACTTCGAAGAGAATACATTATAAAGAAAAGTCATAGAAACTTAAAAAAAAGTGTATTTAACCGTGAATTCTGTCTTAATAGAATATAACGTGTAATATATTTAATTCTGTCTTAATAGAATATAAATCAATATGTATATGTATAACCTCCTCATGTGGAAAAAGAAAACTAGTACATAAAACGCTTAGCTGGTAGCAAAATATTTTATTTAGAGCTTAATATAAAATCGTAATAGGTCATGAAACGTTGAATGAATATCAAATCGACGTGATATGACGTCCTTAAAGTCAATGTGCGAATTAGTAAAGTCAGTTCGTGATACTAGGTTGCAGTAAGGGGGAGTGCGGCAGAGGGCGCGAGGTAGGGCAGTGTCCCTCATTGATCGCAAGCCGCGCAGCATCCCCGCGCCGCAGCCCCGCATTCCCTGCTCGACACAACCACAAAATTCAACACTCAAAATTGCAATCGTCGGTATTCGAAAGCTCATCTCATTCTTAACCCCATTAAAATCGTAACTAATTGAAATGTTATCATCCTCTTAAATAGTTATCATCCTCACCAAGTAATTTAAAGCTTTCATACGCAACAGTTAAGCTTGATAGTAGTCGAAATATGTATATGAATAGGTACCTATATTTTTACATATAAAATTTATTTGAATCTGTGTGTTTCCCTGTATGAAAAATAACTAAATGCCACTCTTCAGTATGGAGGTTGTCGTAGCGCAATGGCAATGGGTTCTATTCCCATTCTAGGAGAACTGATTATTTCCATTCTTCACTTTCTTAATATAACGTGAATCTATATTTTTATGGAACACGCATTTATTTTGATTATAAATAAAAAATAATTAGATACTATATTACTTTGTAGTAAAGTTTCTTTATATCTTTAAAAGTTTTTGTGCTTAATTGATTTTTTAAAATTGAATGAATGGAATCTGTAGACATATTCTACAGTTAATATAATGATCTCAAAAATTAAAATAACTTATATGGACATAGTAAATTATTTTTTAACATTATTCTGAAATACATTAATACACTTTTAATTAGTTTTCGTGATAGGTAAACGTAAATCTACGCTGCTTTTATATATTTACGTAGTACTGAAATGCTAAACCCGCAACGCAAACAGACAGATTTCGAAAAGGGACAAAATTTACATAATTAGACGAAGGGTGAAAGGAGTGTTGGTGTGGAAAGCGTGTGGGTTTCGGCTGCAAGAGCTGCTGAGGGCGAGGCGGGAGGCGCGCGGCGCGGCGCGTGAATGGGCGGCGGCACAGCGCGGCGGTGCGATGCGACTGCGCGCCCGCGGCACCTCCGCCAGTCCGCACACCGGCGGCTCCGCTGCCCCACGGTCGGCCGCACTCCGCAGAACAACAATGCTCAAAAACAAGACGTAACTTGACAGACCAAGCGGTGGCACAGTCGGCGATGCCTGAGGATCGGGCGGCACGTGTCGCCGTCAGCGAACGGTTCTGAACAACATTTAATTTATGAAAACCGTAAAAGAATTATTTTTTAAGCTCATAGTATTCGACGGATCGGAATAAAGGGGCGGAAGTGCGGCAAAGGGAGGCGGGGGTCGGTGTCGGGGCGGATGATGGCGCGGCGGGGCGGCGCGGCGGCGCGCGGCGCGGGCTCGCGGCGCTGACATGGCCGGCCGGGCGCGCCGCTCGCTGCTGGCGGCGCCCGCGGGCCTGCTGCTGCTGCTAGGCCTGTTCTGGCCGAGGGGTAAGCTTTGCGCCAACCCTCGCGACCATACCCACACCTATATACCCTTGTCATTGATATCAAAGAAAATTTCATTCGTGGAAACATTTTCTTATACTCATAATTTTACTCATAATACTCATAATTTAACTTTAAATATATTTAGCTTATTGCAAGTAAAAAATCTAAATAAAGCAAATTATAAAAATCAGCCAATATATATCGTCTTGTAACACATTTTACTTCCTTAAAAGCAACAAATATTGCGAATTTTCATTAATTATGAAACCTTTATGAAATCAAGTAGATTTCAAAAGTGCCATTAGCAGTAATTTCATAGCAAAAATAATTATCAAATTATTTAATTTCTAAATAATGTATAAATAAAAATGTTCTATTATATTATCCTATATTGGTAGAATAGGGATATCTCGATATTTTTGATTAATACATGAAACAATATTTCCATTTGATATTTAATAAAAAACCTCCATCTAATCCATATAGACCTCTACACAACACCCACGTCTGTTACATGTCACCCCGCCTACAAAATACTTAATGTAGCGTCGAAATACTGTTAAAGATTTTCCTTCATTGAAACATAAGTGGTAAAAATTCCGTATAAAAGAATGTACTTTTAAACGGTGGCGTTTTATTGGAGGCAATCTCAAGAGCGTTTATCACTAGATAACGGAACAAGTATAAGGGTTCAAGAGAATTCTCAAATACCAATTAAAAGACCTGACAATCTCCCTGAAAATTTTGTGACTAAGTAGAATAACCTAAATAATAATTAATAATTTAAAATAACAAATATCATACAAAAATATTGCATTAATTCAATTTATAACTTTAAATAATATCATGTAACGTTACATATGGCATGAATAATTTTAACAAGACAGTGACAATCTAAATATCTACTTTATTATGATATATAACGAGTGAGGAATTTAATTATATATTCCAAATTATATATATAGGTCTTGTCTGAAATGCAAATGTAAAGTGCAATAAGTACTTACTTGACAGAACTATTTACCATTAATTTCTATATAGTGTGTGCTATTCTCTCACTCCGCCATTACTTATGTAAACATTACTTGTGTAAGACTGATTTTTTTAATGTTTTATTCCTCAAAACTTAATTAAAGTTCAAAGTTTTTTATTCACAATATATTTGACCGCACGCGATCATTATGTGGTCGAATATAAAGAAATCATAATCACCAGCCTTTCTTTTCTTTGTTCTCTGTTGTGTGATTAGGAGTGATAACTATCTATGGGGCAGTACATAATCGCAAACAGCTATGTGCTAAATTTAAATTTATTGTAATTTTAACAGAGGCTCATTGTGGCTATCACGAGAAACGGCTGCTACACCATCTATTGGACCACTACAACGTACTGGAGCGGCCCGTCGTTAACGAGAGTGATCCGCTCCAGCTCTCCTTCGGCCTGACGCTAATGCAGATCATAGACGTGGTACTAAACCTGTTATTTCACAAATACTTGTATTTATTGTAGTATAAGGATTTATGTGTTCCATTAATATTGAAAACAGATGTTCTAGCAAATAGACTTTGATAGTCCTGCTCTCAAGATTGCTGACAACTATCGAACTTGAATATATTATTTCCGGTATAATGAATTAACTACTCATAACGATAAGCAAATAGTTATAATATAATTCACTAGCACGTGTAATTATATTTTTACATCCATAAAGTAGGTTAAGTTGTAACTAAATTTCACATGCGGCTATAGTCCAAACGATAAATTAAGAATAACATTTATTTTATGTTATTTTTATTTATAATATCTACTTAAAAAAATGGTCATGTCAAATTTATGGTGTTTGTGTCTCTTGATCTGATTCACTTTTAAGAAATAACTATTGTTAAACATAAAAACTAAATAGGCGTCAGAAGAAAATAATGTAGAAAGTAACTAATCGTGCAACTAAGCTCAAGTTGAATAATACTCAAATTAAAAGTAAAATAAAATGTTTAATTATAATTTAACCATTTTTAATTGTTTTAATTAAATTAAATATTTTCCTCAGGATGAAAAGAACCAGCTACTTATAACTAACATCTGGCTTAAACTAGTAAGTACATATTATGCAGCTCATAAACCGAAATAGTCTAAATAAAATTACAATATAAATGTATAACAGTAATTAATACATATTGTATGATAAAAAAATTAATAAGGTAGATATATAGAAGAAAATATTTTTTTTGCTTAGGAGTGGAACGACATGAATTTGAGGTGGAACACTTCAGACTTCGGCGGCGTCAAGGATTTACGAGTTCCACCACACAGGTTATGGAAACCAGACGTTCTTATGTACAACAGGTATCTTCGACATTATGTAATTTACTGTCAGATATTTAGTATAACTAGGAAACAAATAATTAATTTAAATACTAGTAAATACTAAGCCTATATTTTTTACTACAGTGCAGACGAAGGCTTTGACAGTACGTACCCAACCAACGTAGTAGTTCGAAACAACGGCTCCTGTCTATACGTACCACCTGGAATCTTTAAAAGCACATGCAAAATAGACATCACCTGGTTTCCTTTTGATGATCAGAGATGTGAAATGAAATTTGGCAGCTGGACGTATGACGGTTATCAAGTAAGATTTGAGTGTATTTATTGCCTTTGCGTTAATTTATTTCAAAATTTTACCTAAATATTATTTTTCTTCGTTTTAAGCTGGATCTACAATTACAAGATGAAGGTGGTGGAGACATAAGCAGTTTTGTAACTAATGGAGAATGGGAACTTATAGGTACATAATATGCATGCAATTCTTGATTAGAGTATAAACACTTAAGTAAATAAATTAAAAACCATTTTTCTTACCAGGAGTACCGGGCAAGCGTAATGAAATCTACTACAACTGTTGTCCTGAGCCCTATATTGATATTACCTTTGCGGTAGTGATTCGGCGAAAAACTTTGTACTACTTTTTCAATCTGATTGTACCATGCGTGCTTATTGCTTCAATGGCATTACTTGGTTTTACATTACCGCCTGATTCTGGAGAAAAACTTTCTTTAGGTATGTGCTATGAAGGAAAAAAATGGATTTTAAGCAAAATTCATTTGTAAATTCTCATAACTGTCTTATTTTTTTACAGGCGTCACGATTTTACTCTCACTGACAGTGTTTCTGAACATGGTAGCAGAAACCATGCCAGCTACTTCAGATGCAGTTCCATTATTGGGCACATATTTCAATTGCATCATGTTTATGGTGGCCTCTTCAGTAGTATCTACAATTCTTATTCTTAATTACCACCATCGACATGCGGACACTCATGTAATGAGTGACTGGGTGTGTATTGTTTGAAATTTTCAGCAAATTTTAGATGATGTTATCTATATTGTACTAACTATAAATTTTATTTGCATAGATCCGATGTGTATTTCTCTACTGGCTGCCTTGGATACTTCGAATGTCGCGCCCAGGTGATGCGGCCACACCGCCACCTGCTCGCGCGCCTCCACCTCCAGATCTGGAGTTGCGCGAGCGATCCTCAAAGTCGCTTTTAGCGAATGTGCTCGACATCGATGATGACTTCCGGCATACTCACGCGCAGCAGCCGCCTTGCTGCCGATACTACAGGTCCCTCGACGATCTACACGAACACTACTCGCCGTAAATAGCACGGATACAATACTACACCCTGCCTCAATCGTTCCGCAGTTAAACCCGACCCGAATAGCTTCATTGACATCAATAAGCTCATCTTAAATTTGCATATATTTCACATCTTTCTAAAATTTATTACGTGGGTCTTGGGTGTATTCTGTCACACGAATCAGCATTATTCCCGTAGAGCCCTACGTTCCTATGCTGAACCTGTAGTTTAGATAATAACGGTGTATAAAAAATTACAGAATTATATCTTTGTAGGAGTGGCGAAGAAAATGGAGCGGGTCTAGCGGCGCATAGCTGCTTCGGTGTCGACTACGAACTCTCACTCATACTTAAAGAGATTCGAGTTATCACAGATCAGGTCTGATAGTAAAAAAAAATGTCGCCATTAATAAATATGATGTTTAAAAAAGTAAATATTCAAATTGTAACGTTATATATTGTTCCAGATGCGCAAGTCAGACGAAGATGCGGACATTTCGCGCGACTGGAAATTCGCTGCCATGGTCGTGGACAGACTGTGCCTTATTATCTTTACCCTGTTCACAATCATTGCCACGCTAGCCGTGCTGCTGTCCGCACCTCACATCATGGTGTCGTAGCGACCCGCCCGCTTGCGGCTGCGCATGCGTAACGTTCTGTGATACCGCGAATATAAATTAAGTTGTGATGTGTGAAGTGGTATGGGTGTCGACGCTGCGACGTTGGAGTTGCCGCCGTTTGCCTCGTCGCCCATGCCCCCCTATAGAAATAAGTTACCGCTGACTGCCATCCCTTTGCATTGAACCAAATACTGCCTATCCTGTATCTTGCCCTTTACTCTCTGAGGCCCGTCTTCAGCGGCTTAGTCTATGCTCTTTTAAGTATCAACTACTGGTCACCTAATCCATAGACGACACGTTGTCTAGACCCAGTCAAATTACATGTGTAATGAGCAAGCAACACTTTTCAGTTAATATAATTCTTCTTAAGCGGTGGTCTATCACAACAATAAAACCTAATGTAAGTATTGTGGCGGTACGGCTATGCCAACGTTTTGATAGCCTGGCTTATAGTGATCCACGCTAGAATAGTCGCCAATTTTGACCACAATTCATGACTGTGGTATATGGAAAATATAAAATGATAGCACAAAGACGTCTTCCTTCTTACCGTTAAACAACCTGTCGCGTATAAAATTTAAATCTTTGTTAGAATTTTCACAAATCGTATAATTTATGTACAGTTTAGGATTTGGGCAGTGAAGCAACAGCCCTTTGTTTACTTCTTATTCGATTCCGTGAATCGTGGTTATGATCCCTAAGTTTATTTTCAGATGTATTTGTGTCAGTAGCTAGTATAGAACTTTACAAACAATGTTGATTCAATTGGTACAGGTTGTGATATGCCTCGTTGTGAACGGGTCGATATTGTTATAAATGGTAAAATATCCAAAGCTATAGCTTAATAAAACTTAATAAAACGTTCGTTAAAAGTTGTAGTTAAACTATTATTTTATTTAAATCATATTTGGATTACTCGAAACTACATATACCAATAATTACGTTTCATTACATTACATGATGATGATGATATCACGTTTATACCTTGTACTACTTTCAATGCAATCATAACACTGAAATAACTTACTTAAACTTATCAATCAATCAATAAATACATCAAATACGATTAAAATAATATAAATATTAATAATATATTAATTCATTATGCCTAATTAGTTTTCCTTTAAATAAATAATATGATCTAATACTACAGAAATGGTAATGCAGCGTGTTAATGTTGTTATTTGTACATTTTACTGCCGACACAAAAAAAGTTTATATAGGTTTATAAAATTCCTGTAGAATTTGTTTAGACCACCTGTCGCAAAGTGTTAACACGAACATACCAGGTTAAATCATAAATTATAATACATACATTTGTCATATCATCAATCTTTTGTATCATTATCTATTGTTACTTTTTTGAAAACATTGTAAGCCTCCTAAGAGTAAAACTAAACTAAATTATTGGAGCTGCGCGGATACATTATAATATCGAATCGATTGTACCCTCGCAGGCCTCCTTTCAAGCAGTTTTCCTTTTTAGAGGCCTTGTTTTAAAATAATCATATACGCTCCTTTGGAAGTTGCGGAACGAATGTGATTATATATCATCAGTGTTTTCTATCATCTCTTTATTTATTTATTGTTATAAAACCTGATCTCCTCGACCTCGATGGCGGTGGAGAGCCGTATGGCGGATAAGGCGCATTACACCTCATTGTTGGTTATGACTATCTTTGTATTGGATAGTGCAATAATGCGCCACATCCACGTCGGCGTTGGGACGATGTTTGTCCCCGTAATTTGTTCAATTGTTAGGGTTAATACTCTGAATTGCACTTTGTTTATTAAATATAAACGAATGAAAACATAAGCTTTTAATTTCTAATTCCTATTCACCTAAAAAAACCGATATCTAATTTTTTAGTGCTGTAGCAGTTACAAAACTTTAAATCATGTTCTGCATTGACGCTTAAATAGCCCTGACCTATATATTTCCTAACTAGATTTGGGCTTGGAACAGGCTGAGTAACTGTAGACAATCGATGATATCCCGAGGGATAACTGCACATGCGCACCTACTCATCGAACGATGTAGAAACGTAAAGGCTCTAAGCTCTACTTGCTCTACTGACGAAACTAAATGATGCTTTTATGCTGGTAACCTAGCATGCTGTCGTTATAAATTAATAATCTTTTATGATTAAATATAATCAATTATTAAAAACATTTAATAAGATCAAAAAAGTAATACGGAGTAAGCAGGGACTAAGTAACGGAGTGTCTTAACACTAGGTTCATATGGTTCCTGCAGTTCCCTCTGCCTACCCTGCCATGTGCGGGATAAAGCGTGAAGCTAAAAAAAAAAAAAAAAAAAAAAAAGTAAATAATAAAAAAGGACCAAATATTTATGTTATGTAAGATGAAATCTATGGGATTTATCAGTATTATTATTAAATATATTATTATTCCTATTGCAAATTATGATATGGAAAGTATAAAATACATAGATCATTTCTTTATTAAGATTAATTTTTTGACAACATGAAAAAATAAATTACGCAAGCTCTAAGAAAAAAGTAATTAACTTTTATAATTATAGGCGTACATGTAACATATTAATAATTATATTTATTGAATATTAAATCTGTTTTTTTAAGCGAATTAACTTTTTTATTTAATAAAAAAAAAACAATTTAAAATTAAAGATATATTAAAATATGGTTACTAGTAATTATGTGATGTTCTGAAGATATTCAACAATTGTTGAGAGCCTGTGTGAAAGAGTAAAGTAATAATAAGTAATGCAAGCAGGCAGGGTGGGTGGGCGGCCGGGTTGGTCTCAGGGCGCTGGCGTGACGTGACGCGGGGTTGTGTCTGCCGCGTGCGGCAGTGGCTGCCGCCATGACGGCAGGATCGCGCGCACCCTTTCTGGTTATTGCTCTACTTGCAGCTCTCTATTCAGGTATGCGTTAATACAACATATATTTAAATTATTCATCTTAGCATTAAAACACGGTAACATGGGTAACTCATATTTTAACAACCTTGCAATTCAATCGCAAAAAAATACCTAATGATACAGTAATTAGTGTAGAACTAAACTAATAAAATTGAAATTATTAAAAAAAAAAAACAATAATTTAAATTCAAACGACATTTAAAGAGTTATGAAATGATTCTCCTCGATTTGAGTTTATAAAATATAAATTTATTTTGCTCATAAAATTACAAATACAATTGTCATAATAGTGTATTATGAAGATTAAAAGGTATCGTCGAGGTAGAAAATTAATAAAAAAGCTTTAACTCCGACATGGTTACGTTTACATCTCGCGAAGTGGTCCTTATCGATCGTAGGTGCAGCATCAGCGTAACACGGCGGACACTCCTTAGATACTTTGAACTATCAAATTTAAATTTTAACATATTGTACAAAATTATATGCTTCCTTTAATTTTAATAGATTTTCATGTAATTTTTATTATTTTGAGTATTAAGTTGCTTGGACAAACCTGCTCGTTTCGTTAGCTGTATATAAAATGTTTTTCATTGGATTCAATATATTTTTTAAATAGAAATATCAATACAATCCAGTTTTAGATATGATACAATTATTATTTTTACAACACAGGATGGTGTTCAGAGGACGAAGAGAGATTAGTTCGAGATCTGTTCCGTGGATACAATAAGCTCATCCGGCCCGTTCAAAACATGACACAAAAAGTAGATGTCCGATTTGGCCTTGCCTTTGTTCAACTTATTAATGTTGTAAGTAGTTTTCTTATAACTTTAATCAATGTAATGTTAAAGTATTTTTAGCATCGTAACAACTTTAAATAAAACCAACGAGCTACAATAATAATGGCAAGCATTATAAAAAACATTTTTGAGTATAATAATCATTTAATTTTGTCCATTACAGAATGAAAAGAATCAAATCATGAAATCGAACGTTTGGTTACGATTGGTTTGGATGGATTACCAACTTATGTGGGATGAAGCTGATTATGGTGGTATAGGTGTATTAAGATTGCCCCCTGATAAAGTATGGAAACCTGATATTGTGCTCTTTAATAAGTAAGGGATTTGAAAATATATATCTACTACTAATCTACCATGTGTGAAATACGAACGAAATTATATCATAATTTTATTACAGTGCTGACGGAAATTATGAAGTACGATATAAATCTAACGTTTTAATCTATCCAAATGGTGAAGTATTATGGGTTCCTCCAGCTATTTACCAGGTAAGAACTGACTGAATTGAACTTGTATATGCAATATGGTAGTATGCAGTATTGTAGTAATTTTATATGCAATTTTATTGTAGACTAGATCTATCTAACATTAGTATGAACATATCTTTTTAGAGTTCTTGCACCATCGACGTGACGTACTTTCCGTTTGATCAGCAAACTTGTATCATGAAATTTGGATCATGGACATTTAATGGCGACCAAGTATCGCTTGCTTTGTACAATAACAAGAATTTTGTAGATCTTTCTGACTACTGGAAGTCTGGCACATGGGATATAATCGAAGTACCTGCGTATTTGAACATATATGAAGGAAACCATCCCACTGAAACGGATATTACATTTTATATTATAATCAGAAGGAAGACTCTGTTTTATACCGTTAACTTGATCTTGCCAACAGTTTTGATTTCATTTCTATGCGTTCTTGTATTTTATTTGCCCGCTGAAGCTGGAGAAAAAGTAAGCATTTTATCGTCTCATATTTATTACGTGTGTAGTAATTATTAGTTTATTGGATTTATATAATATTTTTAAAATATTTCAGGTAACTTTAGGTATTAGCATTTTACTGTCACTGGTCGTTTTTCTATTATTGGTATCGAAAATTCTTCCGCCAACTTCACTTGTGTTACCACTTATTGCAAAATATCTCCTATTTACCTTTATTATGAATACAGTCAGTATCCTCGTCACGGTAATCATCATTAACTGGAATTTCAGAGGTCCAAGAACTCACAGGTAATATAATATAAAAAGTGTATATTTAACAAAATAAATTTAAAGTACATAAAATTATTTTTTAATAATTTCAGAATGCCTTTATGGATTCGAAGTGTTTTCTTGCACTATTTACCTGCAGCTCTTCTCATGCGTCGTCCGCGTAAGACACGTTTGCGATGGATGATGGAGATGCCTGGTATGGGAGCTCCACCACATGCAGCAGCGCCACACGACTTACCAAAACATATAAGGTATGTATATTGTTATTATACATAGATATTATGCACATAGAAAACAATTATGATACCTTATTCCACATTTATTTAAAAAGTGCAATAGGAGCGAAACAAAGCAAAATGGAGGCAATGGAATTGTCAGATCTTCATCATCCCAATTGCAAAATCAATCGTGCGTCTGGTGGTGGTGAGGTTGGAGCCCTAGGTGGATTAGGTGCTCTCGGAGGGCTCGGCCTCGGCGAAAGACGTGAGTCTGAAAGTTCAGATTCACTTTTATTATCTCCTGAAGCTGCCAAAGCTACTGAAGCAGTTGAATTTATAGCCGAACACTTACGCAATGAAGATCTTTATATCCAGGTAATAAAGTTACCTTATACCAATTTCTCGCTATTAAATGACATGTAAAGTGAAATGTTCAATATTATTATTTTCCAGACTCGAGAGGACTGGAAGTATGTGGCAATGGTCATTGACAGATTACAATTATATATATTCTTTTTCGTGACAACTGCTGGCACTGTAGGTATATTAATGGATGCCCCTCATATATTTGAGTACGTCGATCAGGATCGCATTATAGAAATCTATAGAGGGAAATAAATTTTTAGTATTGTGTCTTAATATCCTTATTATAATTTTATATTATTTCTAATATGCAGTATAATTTTGCGAAAAAAAAACAAACCGATCTATATAGTTCCTTTTATTGAAGTTATATAAATATAATGAACGTATCGTTGTTAAATACTTACATGCATAATATATTGTAGCCAAATATTATCTTAAATTTAATAAAATTACAGGTATTTCGATACTTAATGTAATTGAAAATAATTATTTAAATAATAATCAAGAAAGAAAACATCACTTATTTATTTTATATTGTGTAGGAACTAATGATTAAATATAAAAAGCTTACAAACCCAACAAAAACTATCAATTCCAGTCCCAATCTTCTGGGGCCACGAATGCCTAGTTAACAATATCAAAATAACATAATGGCTTCCACATAAACTCTAAATTCAGGGTAGGTATGTTCCAAAAAAGCCCCATTGTGTCCCAAATTGGCATTGAGCTTCTTCTATTAGTCACTCTATACTATGTGAAATGTCTTGGACATTACTTAATAGATAAAATTTTAAAAGCTGTTTTAGATATAGTATGTAATTGTGGCGTAGATTAATTAAAATTATTCACATAGAATTATAAAATGGCTGTGTTCGATGTTTATGGAAAGCACAATAGTATTGGATTAACTAAATTTTTATATAATTTTATATATTGTCAACGATTAAACTCAATGTAAGTCTCCTACCCTAAGTATTAAAATTTAAAATTAGATAAAGTCTATAGAAAGTATTGTAAAATATATAATAAGCTACTTCTTTACCTCTTGTAATTGAAAATTGTAGTAGTGAATTAAATTTAAAAAATTTACAAGTGGCACAATAATGTATGGTCCCTTCAATAAAGTTTTAAAATTACGAGTATGTAATTAAATTTTTCAAGTTTTATTATCAGCTTCTGCACAGACTTCCTTGAATAAAATATTAGGATGTTAAATCATGCAGCTCAAATTTTTGGTACGAATTTAATTTTATTTAAATATAGGTGGGTTGTGTTATGTCAAATATCTTCCAAATATATTTAATATATTATAATCTGTAGTCAATATTAGTAGCGTAAATATTTATTTATTTGAAGTATAAGTACTATAAATATTTGTATTATTGTTTTTAGATTATGATTAAACGATAATTTAGCACTTCTTTTATTTATTCCTTTTTAACGTATTTATGAAATTACTTTAAGGCATTTTAAGATGTAGTTTTAGTTGTGTGTCTAAATTTTGAATTTTGAGAAATAAAGAAATGCTGCGATAACAAAAATGATTGAACGTCCAGGCAATTTCAAATTACATATAAAATCGTAGATCATGTATTATTCTTTGAAATATAAAATCTGGAACATCTCATGACCTACTCCTCATCCCATTACGTCCAGGTAAACTACATGATATAAGGAAACAGTTTCTCAACAAAATATAATATCAATAAAAATATATGAGGACCGTCGTGGCGCATAGGCGTAACGTCTGCCTTTAACGCAACAGTTTTGGGTTCGATTCCCAATCGGGGAACATGAATTTTACTATTTCCATTTTCTTCACTCTGGCAACTAGGCAAAAGCGCGGCGTTGAGTTTCGCCATTCAACACGCAATGCCTCAAGAAAGCGGAAATCGGGGAAGGAGAAAGTAAGGCAACTAAGCAACGGAGTGTCTTAACACTAGATGCCAATAGTTTCTGCAGTTCCCTCTGCCTACTCTGCCATGTGCGGGATAAAGCGTAAAAAGTTCCGTAGAATGTAATAGTATTAAAAAAACGATATAATTAACCGCTTCCTTTTATTATATAGAATTAATGAAACAAAATATATGTGTACATTTTTTTCGTAATGGTAAATTAATAAAACGTTTTTGGCTTTTATTTTTGTATGCTTTATTAAATAAATCACAATTCTACGTTTTTTAATCAAGTGATACAAGGAACTTAATACTTAACTTATTATAAATAATAGTAAAGTTTTCGACACGAAGGTTTTTGTCTTAAGTTACACCTACTTGGAGTCTTACATCCATAGATTACTTAAATAATAATTAAAAACTTCTTTCGAAATGCACAAAAGGTACTAGTACGTAAATAAAAAGTTAAAAAAACGCCTTTAGTAAATTTGAAATGTTTTGAACCATTGAAATAGTCTAAAACAAGAAAAATAAAAAAAATTTTTTTTAATATTTTTATGAATAATTATTTTCGTTTTTGAATTTTAACAGTAATAAATTTGGTATAGACAAAATTACTTTTATTATTCTATAAATTACGTCTTATTCTAAATATGTGACACATTATATGTTATAACCACATAAAGCAGTTTTTTTTTATTTATTTTTTTTTACTTATGAGACTGATTACTTTACCTTAACCTTAGTATATGATAAATGATAGTCAAGATGTTTAATTACATTACACTTGGTAATAAAATCTATGATTTTCAAACACAGGTTTATGCGTTTCATTGACGACATTGCATAAATATAACAGGATAGTCTTTATATACAATGTTCATAGCTATGATATAAATCACAATGCAAACATATTTGCCATAGAGATAATTTATGAAAGAATTATATTTTCTTCTTATATCATTATATCTGCTAACAACAATCGCATCAAAATCTGTTTCCAAATTATTAAGATCTTAGCAATCTAATAGGGAATGAATCAATGAGAAGCAACTTCTTTTATCCTATGTAGTCATAATAAAACCCATAAACGTGTGCTTAAACTTACATCATGTTTATTTGTTTAACATTTTAATATTATTTAAGAATAAAATTATCAAAGATGATTAAATTAACAGAGTGTCTCATTATTATATCTCTATTATTTAATCATCCATATCGTCATGAGAAGGTGAGGTCGGTGAGTAGTTTGGTGAAGTTGGTGAATATGAAGATGGACCGGCTGAAGAAGGACTATATGCTGGTGATGTCGGAGAGTAATTTGAAGATGTAGGCGTGAACGTTGGAGAGGTTGGTGAATATTTTGTTGATGATGGTGAATAACCTGGTGATGATGGCGAGTAATTTGGAGAAGGTGAGTAATTCGGAGAAGAAGGCGAATACTGGGTACTTCCTGGGTGTTGTGGGGAAGAAGGTGAATACGCAGTGCTCGTCGGTGAGTACTGTGGGCTTTTTGGCATGTACTGAGGATTCGTTGGTGAATATGTAGGGCTTCCTCCCGCCAGTGACGGGGACGTTGGTGAATAATTCGGTGACGGCGAGTACTTTGGTGATGATGGAGAGTAGCTCGGTGATGTGGGAGAATATGTAGGAGAATATGAAGGACTTGTTGGTGAATATGCCGGAGCAGTTGGTGGGTAATTTGGAGAAGACGGAGAATAGCTAAGAGACGCTGGGCTGTACGCTGGATTTGTCGGTGAATAGCTCGGTGAAGACGGAGAATAACCTGGCGATGTAGGTGAATATGCAGCACTAGTTGGAGAATAGGATGGACTTGTTGGTGAATACGACGGACTCGTTGGTGAATAACTAGGAGATGTAGCAGAATAGCTAGGTGATGTTGGGGAATATGCTGGACTGGTTGGTGAATAGCTTGGCGATGTTGGTGAATAACTTGGCGACGTCGGTGAATACGACGGTGATGTGGGCGAGTAACCAGGTGAAGTTGGTGAATAGCTAGGCGACGTCGGTGAATATATTGGTGAAGTTGGAGAATAGTGAGGTGATGTCGGCGAATATGAAGGACTTGTCGGAGAATAATGCGGTGACGTGGGGGTAAGGCTTGGTGATGGAGCTGCATACACTGGACTAGTCGGTGAGTACGACGGCGACGCTCCAGCTGGTGAAGCGTATGGAGACAACGGAGCTCCGGGCGACCCTGGAGACCCTGGTTGTGGTGACCATGAACTGCTGTATGCTGGCGATAATCCAGAAGCATCGGAAGCACCAGATGGAGAAAATGATGGACCACCTGGAGTCATGCTGCTACCAACTAGAAAATAAAGAATATTTATTATTATATGATCCACGAGAGAAAATATAAAATTAAATATTACAGGCATTAAGTCAAAAGTATTTATTTGTTTATATTTACCTTGCCCTGGAGACCAAACGCTGCTTCCATATCCAGGTGTGTTTTGATTTGACCAAGGTGTCATTAGCGGAGTCATCGATGGCGTTCCCACACCAAAGTACATGCCGCCTCCAACTCCCATACCAACACCTAGTCCACCCATTTCCATACCATGTTTACATTTCTCCGCGTCCAGTAACAAATCGAAGCATCCTGAATTAAATATTATAGATTAAAAAAATTATGAATATCGATTTATAATGAAGTAGCTATTACTTTTAAACAGCAAAAAGACAACATTAAAAATTAAAATGTTTAGTATTGTTTGTACTTTAACATATATATGTAAATATATTTTTCGCTTTGATACATTGAGCAGTTAAACATATATTGAAATTATTAACAAATATATTATTCATTAACATATAATAAATGTAAAGATATAAATTAAGAATAGAGCATTTTAGTGATAATATTTACCTGTTCCCATTCTTGGCAACTGTCCCATAATAATGTTCTCAGATACGCCTCTCATAGGATCAACTTCAGCGTGACTTGCAGCATCAAGCAGGACGTCGACAGTTTCTTCAAAAGAGCATCTCATAAGAGCTCCAGTGTCTTGCCTGTTGATACCGTGGCGAGTGATAGCCATAAGATGACCTTTAGCCGTCATGACGTCGCAAAGTAAGGCAAGATGACGGTAGTTTACGTATAAACCGTAAAATTGCAAGACAGCATTCATTTCCTTTTCCACTGATTTACGTACAGCTTCTATGCCAAGCACTTGGAATATTTCACAAATGTCGTTACTGAAAGTCCTTATCGGGTCTACATCTCGTTCGGATAATACTTTCATCAGTGATGTACCATCAGTTTCCAGTAACCATTCCGCGATTGCTTTAAATTCACCTTGATCAGTAATTATAATACGTTTCTTCGCTTCCGTCTGGGGCAAGTGCATGTACACTTTGGCAATAGCTTCAATACCTTGCAATGTCATATCAGACAACATATTAGCTTCGATACATCTCAAGAACATGTCGTCTTCCATTTTATCAACTGTTTCTTCATCATTATCTTGGAATTTGCTCTCTTCATTATTCATAATTCTAATACGTAACACAAGCTTTTCAGCATTATCATCGTTAAAGATACAATTAAGGTCGTCACCGAATCCAGCATTAATTTTCTCTGCAATTTGCTCCATAGTCAATTTCTTATCAGTCATCCTCTTACGGTCCAGTTCGATACGCAGCAACCACGGTGAAATTTTAGTAGGGTCAAAGTCAGGCATTTCATAATAAACGTTAACAAATTCTTGATCTTCGCTAATGACAGTATTTTGCGGATCAGGGTCGTAATAAATTGCCGTATTGGCAGTAACTTTACGTAATGTCGTGTGTTCCAATCTACACAGTACATTTTTAGCTTTTTCTGCATCTCTAGCCGCTCCGCCAGTAAGGAAAACTGTGAGCGAAGGCGCCTTTGGTTTTTTAGAGATGTTAATAATTTCCTTAAGACGTGGCACTCCAAGAGTTACGTTTTTGGATGACACACCAGCAAAGTGGAAAGTGTTTAAGGTCATCTGCGTGGCAGGCTCTCCAAGTGATTGAGCGGCCAGAGCTCCTACCATTTCTCCAGGATTCACTTGTGCCTGTTGGAATCTTGTCTCTATTTCTCCAATCAACCATTCAAAAGCTTCACTTGACAGCCTGTATTCTTCAGAAACAAATTTTGTGCACAATGTAGATCTTACTAGACATTGGAAAAGCAATGTCGCATTCTCATTAGCTTGTTTTGATAATCGATCATCACCAGCTACTATCACACATTTTTTCAAAAGATCTTTAACACCCTGAATAACTTTGATCGGACTTAAGTCAGTGGGTAATCTCTTGTTAATATGGAAAATCTTTTGTACATTCCAAATCATTCTTCTGAAGTTGCAAGGCAGTACAACTTTAGATTCACCACTAGGGAAAATTTGCCGCAATATTTCCCTGTCTTTACATAGTTGCTCCCATTCACTTTCTAAGTCGGCAATAACATAACCAGACTCTGTAAGCTCTTTGATAATTTCCTCATTGAATATTCTCTTCAAATATCTTTCATTGGTTGGATCAAATTTAAATTTCTTCTCAAATGCTTTATTAGATAACTTGACTGTCGGCATATTCTGGAATTCTACAGTCTCTCCGGCTAGACCGTCTTCTCCATACCTCAACTGAATGAGTTGCCCGACAGAATTACGGACAGTTCCATCGTAATGAACCATAACAGACTCCATAGCCTTGATTAAACGACGCTGAATGTAACCAGTTTCAGCAGTTTTTACAGCAGTATCAATAAGACCTTCACGACCTCCCATGGCATGGAAATAAAACTCTGAAGGTGTCAAACCGGCAAGGTATGAATTTTCTACGAAACCTCTAGATTCTGGACCGTAATCGTCCTTGATGAAATGTGGCAATGTTCTCTTACGAAAACCGAAAGGAATTCGCTTTCCTTCAACGTTCTGTTGCCCCACACAAGCAATAACCTGTGAGATGTTAATGTTGGAACCTTTAGAACCAGCCACCACCATAGCTTTTAAGTTATTGTATTCAGTCAAAGATTTCTTAGCTGAGCCACCAGTCTTATCACGAGCGTCGTTCAAAATACGATTTACTTGATTTTCGAATGTCTGTCTCAAAGTGTTACCAGGCGTTGGCTCAAGTTCCATATTGTGCGCTTTTTGAATTACCTCAATTACATCGTCTTTAGCTTTGACTATAGCTTTCTGAATTTCTTGATATGTTTGAGGATCGGCAATTGTGTCGCCAATACCAATCGAGTGACCTTCCAAGAGGAGCCAATTATTGATTACCGTTTGGATATTACCGTAGAATCGGCCAGCAGTTTCGTGACCTAACTCCAACATACAAATATGAAGCAAGGAACCTGCAGATGCACCCAAAGACTTCTTACATAGAATACCCATTAGTAGCTCTCCATGTTCTACTATAACTTTAGTGTCTCCAGGAGATATCCATTTGTATGGTCCATCATCTTCTTCATCT
This sequence comes from Dione vanillae, assembly GCA_037178615.1. Classification (NCBI taxonomy): domain Eukaryota; kingdom Metazoa; phylum Arthropoda; class Insecta; order Lepidoptera; family Nymphalidae; genus Dione; species Dione vanillae. Next base: position 3,537,974 of record JAZFAU010000059.1, on the reverse strand, counting down.
GGATGAGTGGAATGTGTTCGAACCATGTTAACATTTCCAGGAATGATTAGAGTGAATATTTGTTTACCAGTCCAAAGTGGTTGTGGTTTTAATATACAAGGCTGGGGTATTTTACCATCCCACGTTGGCAAAAACATAAGTAAATTCATGACTTGTTCTTTGGTTAAAAAGACATCTCGTTTAGTCATTTTTCGCACAGCGGTCAGAGTGTCCTGCACAATACCCATAACAGGTTTGTTTGCTTGCGGGGTTATAATTTGTCTTGGTGTTATATGAATGTTTTCGACTTCAGCACGAGTTTCCATAGATTGGGGCACATGTAAATTCATTTCATCGCCGTCAAAATCAGCATTGTATGGGGAAGTGCAACTCAAGTTCATTCGGAATGTCGACCATGGTAATACTTTTACCCTGTGACCCATCATACTCATTTTGTGCAAAGTTGGCTGTCGATTGAATATAACCAAATCATCATCTCTTAAATGACGCTCTACTTTGTAACCATATTGTAAATGCAAGTCTGAAGGTTTTGGATGAAATCTCAAATCTATTCTTTCTCCATTATCTCTGACTATATATTTTGCCCCTGGATATTGTGCATTTCCTCGACGAACTAACTCTTGCATTCTGTCTATATTAAATGGCGTTACTAACTCTGGGAATGTTAAATTTTGAGCAATAGACCTAGGCACTCCTACTTGGTCAATACGTAAATTGGGATCTGGTGTGATTACAGTTCTGGCAGAAAAGTCAACTCGTTTTCCCATAAGATTCCCTCTAATTCTTCCTTCTTTACCTTTTAAACGTGCTTTTATTGCTTTAAGTGGTTTTCCTGATTTTTGCATGGCCCTGCAAAATTACAGTAATAATGATTAAAAATACAAATATAACATGGTCATATACACTGTTTGTAGTATACAAAAACATTACAAAAGGACTTTTTGAACAGAAAAAAATGTTTTAGGTCACAAAGTCAGGAGACGAAGATACAAGCAGCAGTCAGTATACTATTATTAGAGTAATAAATCAAGTTTACTTACTTTGGCATTCCCGGCATATCATTGTCCACAAAAGTAGCTACATGAAACTGTAGCATCCTGATATTATCTGTGAGAACGTGAGCAGGCTGCTCCTGACTGTTCATTTCTCATTAATTCATTGTTAGCTTTTATTATATCAGCCAGTTTGTGAGTTAAATCATCCTGGTTTTTAGCTGATCCAAACATAACAACAGCTGGTCTTACAGCTAATGGTGGGACGGGTAAGACTGTGACAATCATCCAATCTGGTCTGGCAAATTTAGGATCCATACCCAATATGAATGATTCTTCATCTACAAAAACATAAGGAATGTTATATTTATTATGTGATTTTTAATTTTTCAAGGAAGGAAAAAGAATATGCAGATGATTCTAAGTGCTATAGCACTCTGTTCCCCATTTTCCACCTATCCAAAGGGACGAAAATGACATCATTTTGAGTGGGGCACAAACTCACAATCAAAATGTTTACAATCAAGAACAAGCCAATCTGAACAAACAATGAGAAAATAATGCTTAGCATTCTATGGATTCACTATGCGGGTGAAAGGCCCATCGCATTGTAGGAAGAGGAGCTACAATCAGCACTTGTGACTTGCGACACGAGCGACACAAGTGTAGGCTTAAAGTATATGTTAAATCATACAAAAATATAAAGTATTACCAAGAACTTTTTTAAATTAATACAAGTATACAAGTTATTTATAACTTTAGATGTTAACTAATAATTTATAGAGCACAGATCAAGTTTTCTCACAGAGACAAATAAGTGGAAATACAGAACGAGAAGCACTTATTGGCCATCTATCACATTATTCTAAAACAAATAGGCTGTGTAAGTGAGAGTCAAAATAAAAAGTAGTAAGTTGGATTATTATTGATATTTGTATTATTAATAATATTATGGAACAAAATGAAAATTTTACCTCTGCATTCTGTCAAAACAACAGAAGTGCAAATTAATAAAAGAAGCATGTAATGTACAGAAACTATACCTTTAACAATACAGAATAGCTTCATAAAACTGTTGTATAGTAACACTGTATAATTGACACATGTGGTACACAATAAGTTAGCCTATTAATTATTGGTCTTTATGCTCTCAAAATGAATTACAACACTAATAATAATTTATCTAGAAAAATATACAGTTAACAACCAGCAAGCTATCAAATAATGTAATTAAAATTTAAATTTTCCAGTGATCTCACTAGGTATAGATTTAGGGGAATTTACTATAGGAGTATGGAGTCAGACATATAACATATCTATAAACGGCTAAAAGAAATGGTAGAATCATTTTGAATTTGGTTAGGTACAAACAAGTTCAGACAATGAAATATTCAACAATCAAGTTGTCAGCATTAATGCACATGTGTAATTAGGAATATCCTTTAAAACTGTAGTTTTATATAAACATTTTTCACTCACTCAATCACTCTCACAGGAATAAGTATTTAAATGTCAAGATTACAAAAATAGAATATTTACTAGAATACAAAGAATATATACTAGTGAAACATTAAAGAGCGCATAAGTTTAGTAAAAAAATTGAAGTCTAATGTACCTGTAATATGTTTAAGAATTTCATATACTCTCTCCGCAGTTATAATGATTTTTTTATCTTGAGTATCTTCATTTGCATGTTTCCATTCTGCTGTCAAATCTAAGCCTTGTCGCCTAATAGATGGTTGATAGTGCCCACAACCTCCATGACCTGAACCTCTTTTGCCTTCTTCCCCTTCCTTTCCAATGTCCATATCTTCACCTCCTTCACAAATATTTTTACCTTTACATAAATCATATACATATGTCAATCTTTTTCTAGGCTGTCCCTTAGATTTCATAACAACTTCCTTTATCTTTGGATTTGTCTGTAATAGTTATTTTATACATCAGTGGTTAATTTTATAAGATTCCAAAAACATTCAACTTAACAGATATCAAATAATTTTAATATTTACCGGACTGACAAGCAGTTTAGAACAATAAAAGCAAACACATCTTAAAACTTTTATTGTTTTCGTTATGAAACCTATATGAAAAACTGGTTTTGCTAAATCTATGTGGCCAAAGTGTCCTGGGCATTCTGTCATATTGCCAGCACATGTTTGACATCTGGAACTTCTGTCTATCACCCCTTGTCGAGGATCCATGAGCCCACCGATCTTAGGCCTGCCACCTTCCATAGTTTCGGGGAAGCGTATGCCTCCATCTGTGACTGACATCCGTCGCTATAAAAGTTAAACAGTCTTTATAGGAAATTAATTATAATCCTTATGCGACAAGAAACGTTAACATTTTCGGACATATTAGAAGTACATTGTATCACTATATATTATATTATAAATGCATATAGAGAAACATATTCATATTGTATTCTATTGTAAACATTATCTGAAATGTAATAAACATGATAGACAACACGACGCAGTCTTCCCCCATTGCACTTGCACAACATTTTAATTTATCTTTACCCAATGTTAGTATTTATATATATTTAGTTTAATATAAGTTAGCATTTTTCATTACAAACTTACAATTTCATCTGGAGATAATATTCCAAACTGTACTCGTTTTACTTGGCGCAAAGGCGCTTTGGAATCGTTCGTGGTCGCCATTTTAGACGACCAGTGACATTCATTGACATAGCTCCTATTTATAATCTTTACTGCTTTTTTAATTCAGTTGGCAAAGATCGTAATTTGACAGCCTAGTCATAATTAAGTTACTTATGCATTATTAAGAATTTTTTTAAAAAGAAATTTAAAAGTAAATATTACTAGATTAAATTATGTCATCAATAAATTGTAATACTAAAATGAAAATAACGTAAAAATCGTACTTATTACGGGATATTATTTACGTTGTAAGTAAATATAAAAAAAAAAACTTTCTAATTCTGTACGATTTCCGATTATGTTACGATATAGTCTATAAGTAGTTTCCTAAATCAAAACAAATTTTTACTTCAAACACGTAAAAACGTTTTCAGAAAACATTGTACAATTCTAGTTATTATTCATTTTTTTAATAAGTTTTAAAAGCCACTACCAAATTATAAGTTCTTATGACTAGTCTAGCTTTCTGTTATATGTATTAAGAACACCAAGGAAGGGTAATCAAGTGGTATCTCAAGTGCACAAGATAACATATTTACGATATTTTCATTTCATTTGATTTCATTTGACAACAGTAACAAAGCCTAGTCTAATATAACAGGATAGGGATGTAACAAGAAAAATAGATATTTTTTACTATACATATTTTTATTGCAAAGTTATGTTAATAAATATACTTTGGCAAAAGAAAAATTCTAGCCTTCTTAAATTTTATATAAATGTGCTTGTCATTCATTCTAATTTGTAGTAGCAACAGACAAATCTTCTTTCCATTATACTTTGCTACTAGTGGCATTGTTTGTATTGAATTCTAAAAAATCTTTGAGCAATGTGGTTCTTCTTTTTTCTGCAATATCCATTTGATTTTCTAAATCACCTCTGTCTGTAGTTTCTGCTCTTTCCACTTTCCATGATAAATTTTCTATTTCAGCTTCTAACTGCGCCTGGAAAGATATTTTTAAAATTTCTATTAAAGTATTTAGTACTAATAACAACAAATGTATGGTTTAATTAGCTAAATCACTGCATGGTTTCAACAAGATATGTGATAAAATTAAAAATATCTATAAAATTTTAATTAAATATCTCTAAAATTTATTTTTTGCTAAATTAAACATATATAGTAAACATAGTTAATACAAGATGATAATAATAGTTCAATAAAAATTCTTTATGTACTTCTTCTACAAATAACTACATATTTTTGTTTAATATATACATGCCCTACTTTTCTATTAGTACCTGCTGATATTCAAAAAGTTCTTTTCTTGGTCCAACATCCATGTAATATGCAAATGGATAAGTATATTGAAGAGTATATCTGCAACGCTTAAGTAATCTTGCAGAATCCCAAAGATATTGCCAGTCAATCCAAGTGCCCTCTCCAGCCATAACCTAAAATAAGAATATTATATAATGAAAAGTTGTCATTTATTTGAGAAGGTATACACAAATAAAATAAAAATCGTACTTTATGATTAATACGGCTTTTGAGATTTGCAAGAGTTTGCTCCTCTAATTTTAAAGACCTGGCATGATTTTCCCATCTCTCATAATAGTGCAAATATTTCTTTAATGCTTCTCGTGCCTATAAATCACAACAATTATAATTGAATTAGGTAAATTATTGAAAATAAATATAAAGTTTACAAGTTTAATAATATAACCTGGGCATGTTGACTATCATTTGCCAAATTAGGGTCCTCTTTATAACGGCTGCATTCATAATATTCAGAACCATGACTTTTCCAGTCACCTAGGCATACCCAACAAAAGTCATGTCTGCAAGCACCACACTGCATGTGATTACAACCACCATTTTTCTCAATACATATCTGACATTTAGGGCAATCCTAAAAAATCCAATAGGTATAATTTAATCCATAATTTAAAAATAAAAGACTAAAAATTGTGATCTCAATTGTTTTTTTACTAATGTCCATAAATAAACAAAATTAGGGGGAAACTAAGTCTTAAAATCTGTATATGACAGCACTATTACAATTTTTGTACATGCTGTGTAATGGGTGAAGTAGTCATTATTAAATATGAATTATATATTACAAAAACAATTTTTCAACATTACCTACTTTTCACCTCTCATTCAAAAAAATAACAGCCTGAGAAAGAGACATATCACTTCACCACTATGACAAAATGATGTATGCTTGCATCAGACAAATGGTGTTTTATTTTAAGACAAATAATTAATTGTTTTTTGTTTAAAAATCATTTTTAATGTTGAAAATATTCTTTTATAAATTTTATATGTTTATAAAGACTACTTAAAAGTATGTTTTGATTTAAGGATGTATGAACATTGATACAACTAAAAAAAACAATTTAAAAAACTCATAGCACACCTTAGTATGAGCGCTGATATAATTAGCAGTTTCAGAATCATCAGCACATTTTGTCAGCCAACGGCGAATTGTTGTGCAATCTGTAGGTGCATGGTGTGGGGCTCCACATGAAAAACAAGTCAACAATTCACAGCCTTGACATTCTACTTTTCGCGCACCTTCCCTTACCCAGGCTTGATAAATCCACTGTAAATATTATATATGATTTATATAAAGTATATTGTAATAATAAAATAATTTACAGTTTTTGACATATAAATAATTATTACCTGACAGTTTGGTCCAGGACAAAACCTCAGTTGTGGATGTGATTTCACATGATCTTTAAACATAAATTGCTGGTAGCGTTCTCTTAATGCTGGCTTAGTAACATGAGATAAAACAAAATCTTCTGGAGCTCTGACTTCACATTCTTGGGCCATGCATTGTATTGTATTTGACACACCTCAAAAGACATATAGTAAATTATATCAGAATATATATTATGTTAAATAAATGTTACAAAATATAACACATATATAAAGTAAAATACTCGTTTGTTATTTTTAAAATACTTTACCTTGCATTATTTGAACTTCAAAATGCATTGCCCAGCAGTCATTGCAAAAATAATGACCACAAGCTAATGCACTATATTTTTGAATTGATGGAGTACTTGCACATACCGCACAAATTGTACGACTAGAATTTCCTTGAACTGATGGCATTCGTGGTTTTACACGACTATACACTAAAACTTCGTTGGCATTTTCCTTATATTTATTTATTATTTCTTGAGCATTCCATCCGTAGGCGTGTAACATTACCTGAACAGAAAAATAAATAAATATATATTAATCCAAATAAAATATTGTTACTAACCAACCAAAAACCTAGAAAATACGTAAAATTACCTTAGCGAGTGAGGGCGTTATTTGAAGGCTATCACTCAATAGTTCAATCGATTCGTTTAACAATTTTTCCACTTCTTCCACTCTTAGACAAGAAAATAAAAAATATTCAGGATCTGTCTTACTACGGTCTATTGCTTCCATGTCACAATCGTCCTGTCCACCATAATAATCGTAATCATCACCATCATTATCTGAATAGTCCATATCAGATTCAGCAGACATTTTGGGGACTGCTTGTTATGCACAACGAAAAATATATTTGCTACTTATGTGTAAATGATAAGGTATAAACCAAAAAATATTGGGCCGAATGATATATTTAAAACATAAATAAATTATAAATTGTTTGATTTATGCACTAAGTTAATTTACTGTACACAACATAAAATATAGATAAAAAAAATATTTAAATTTTTAATGTCAACGTGGGTTACCAGATATTATGCAGAATACATAGTATAACCATTTTCTTTTTGGTATCTTCGTCCACGGTATATATTCATATATTTTATGTCAAATATGATTATTCTTATTCAACATGTGAAATATCTTTAATATCAGGTAATATTTATGCGTATAAATTATACTTGTAATAACTGTTTGATTAATATTTGGATTATTTTCTTTCATCAAAAATAATTGCCATCATTTCTCAGTGTACTTTATGAATTAGTATTCTTTTTAAAATTCCAAGACATATTTAGGAAGGAAGGTGGATTGGCTGGGTGGTGTGTATATAAAAGATCAGTTGCTAATCGTGTACGTTACGTACGTTATTAGTGTATCATCTATGCCATGCACGTAATGGAAAAAATTAGAATTTGGTGCACAGAATTGTTTAAGAGAGTTGTATATTAGTGTATAATTTAAGAATAGTCACACTTGTATAGAACATAACATAGTATGGCATTTAATATCTTTGCGAATCTTTTAAAATATCTCTTTATAATAATAAATGAGAATAGAATAAGTATCTGTATTTATTTGACCTTTTTATATTTTTGGGGTGGTCCCTAAAGTTGATAGTGGTGCCCTTATTATATGCACTTACTGAACGAAGTTGAAGAAATAATAATAACGTAATGTCAAATCTGTCAATTTAAAGGTCACCTTGATAAAGTTCACCTTCTGCGGCATTCAAACATTAGAAGTATTGAAGTTTATATTTGAATATATGAAATTAATGAGTGAGTTAAATAATAACATTGCTTAAAATTTTATATATAATTTTAGTTAAAATAGCTTAGAATTATTAAGTTCCTATAATATATTACATAATATTGTTATTTTATTTGTTATTGTTTTTTGTAGGCATTTGGATATTTTAACATAGAAATTAAAATGGATGTAACAAGTACACAAAAATTTATAGAGCGAGGCTCTCATAAAGGGAAGGGCCTCGCAGTTTTTACAAGTGGTGGTGATTCTCAGGGAATGAACGCCGCTGTAAGATCTGTTGTTCGGATGGGTATTTATTTAGGCTGTAAAGTATATTTTATTCGTGAGGGATACCAGGGGATGGTCGATGGAGGCGACAACATTGAAGAAGCCAATTGGTCATCTGTTAGTTCTATTATTCACAAAGGTGGCACTATAATTGGTTCAGCTAGATGCATGGATTTCATGTAAGCAACAATAAATAAATTAATAATTTTATTTTAAATTATTATGTCAAAAAAAAACAAAATAATTGGGATAACATTTTAAATAAATGTGTAATTTTTTATAGGAAGCGTGAAGGCCGTCTCAAGGCTGCTTTTAACTTAGTCACAAGGGGTATCACTAATTTGGTTGTAATTGGAGGTGATGGTTCCCTTACTGGTGCAAACTTATTTCGTCAAGAGTGGTCAAGTTTGCTAGATGAATTATTAGAAAGTAATAAAATCACCAAAGATCAAAGGGAAAAGTATAAATACCTGCATATTGCTGGAATGGTAAATATATATTTTTTTATTATTCTTATACCAATGAATATCATATCAATTTATAAGAATTTTGTATCTTTCAATAGGTTGGTTCCATTGATAATGATTTCTGTGGTACTGATATGACAATAGGTACAGATTCAGCTTTGCATCGAATAATTGAAGCCATTGATGCTATTGTTAGTACTGCATACTCTCATCAAAGAACTTTTATTATGGAAGTTATGGGCAGACATTGTGGGTAAGTTAAACAAATATAATTTTTATAGAAGTTTTTTTACATGAGATGAAGACAATTTTTTTGTAATCATTACAAAGTATTAAATAGTGTCTACCACTTTTAATCACCAAAAATATAAGCCAATTCCATAATTACAAAAGAATTATAAAAAAATTATTGAATATTATAAATGAGTTTGTTGGTATAGATATCTTGCTGTGGTCACAGCCTTGTCATCTGAAGCAGATTTTGTCTTTCTCCCAGAGCAACCACCATCAGTGGATTGGAAAGATAAGCTTTGTGATAAGTTAGAACAGGCAAGCATCACACTTAAATTCACATCTCGCCTGTATTACCCTTGTGTGAAATTCTGTGACATCCTACATTGACTTGCTATATTTTTGCACGTAATTTGAATATTTCCTTAGTTTTCTTACAGTATTCACAGCACTCAGTACTGATGCTACGTATTCTTTTATTTGTGAAGAACCAGCGCCTCTCAATTGGGAAAAAAAATTATGTGAAAAGATAAAAGAGGCAAGAGTCTTATTTTGATATCATGTGGGAGCAGGATCACTTTATTTTTTCATCTCATTGTATATTAAATTGGCAATTTTCTTAAATTGGCAACATGTTTTCAAAATAATATTTCATTTATTATTTATCATTAAGTGCAAAATTTGGTGTCATTTGGTCCATCACGGGGTACTGCTTGTTGCAGTTATCTGGCATTAGTGGCCGCTCTGGCGAGCGAGGCTGATCAAGTTTTCATACCTGAAGACCCTGTTCCCAATAATTGGGTTGAAAAACTTTGCAAAGGCCTGCAGCAGGTACATTGAGTGGCACTGTTCACACATAACACAATGTTGTAACAGATATTAATATCTATTCATAATAATAGTCAGTAATCCATTTGTCTCAATATGTCTAATTGCGCAATTGATTCTAATTATTTTCTACTGCCAGTAGAATTTTAATTTGTCAGTATTCTATTTTTTTGCTCTGTTTTCTGTTATCTACTCCTTATATGAAAAGGTAAGTTTGTAAGAAATAGGATTGCATGGTAAATTAACCTTTTTCTGTAAAAACAACTACTACAACTATTACTGCATGAGATATCTACTTTGCACCTAGTCAATGTAATGAACCTTAACTGTGCAATAATTTGTTTACTCTGTGTCTATATGCTATAATATTTTATGCATGTTTAGATGCTTTTAGTGTTTTTATTTGTTATAAAATTATTTATAATAAATTTAGCTGTCGAATTCTTACTTTAACAATATTACCGTATAAGTATTTGTAAAGAAAAATTGAATGTAAATATTACGAGATATCTATAAAAACGGTTTAGAAACCTGTAAAGTTACATTTTCTTAACTGTAAAAGATTTCATACGCCCCCAAAAACTAAAGAAAAACTGAGATATCAACTGCCGATGATTTTTTACTGGTGAAAGAGTAAAATATATGAATTATATACCAGGAACGTAAATCCGGTCAGCGTCTTAATATCATAATAGTAGCGGAGGGTGCAATAGATCGTGAAGGCAAGCCCATTACAGCTGAGCTTGTGAAAAAAGTGGTTGTGGATAACTTGCAACAGGACACCCGTATTACTGTCCTCGGTCATGTGCAACGTGGAGGGTCACCTTCGGCCTTCGACAGGATTTTGGTGTGTATTGAATTTAATATATTATATTTTTTTCACACATCCTACATATATTTTCAATTATTGTGTAATTGGTTTTTTTTCGTACGTATGTCCTTGTGTGTATTCGTTGAGTACTTTAGCTATATACGTTATAAAATAAAATTCCTAAATCCTCCAGTTAATCACTACCAATATTATTAATTATTAAACTGAATTAGCTATTTGTTTTATTGCATCAAAATTGGTCTCTTAATGTGTATAGGTTAGTAGTCTAAAATTATTATGATATTTTTTTAAAGCACACTATATTGTTTCTTTTTGTACTTTCATGATGCACACGGTAGGCAGAAGTAAACCTAGTGTTAAAACATTTCGATCCACGCTTTCGCCCGATTTTCGAGGCTTCGATCAATTTTGGCGGAATTCAATAACGCGCTTTTTCTTGTCACCAGTACAGGGAAGTTAAAATAATTATTTTGTTTAAGTGAGATGAGGTTTGAACCTACAACTGTCACGTTTTCAGTCAGGTTGTGTACCACTGCGCAACGTCGGCCTCTTAAAAAATAATGCTAATACTTATATAATAATATAGTTAATAGTTAATAATATTTTATATTTCTTATCGATATTAAATTGCATAAGAGATGTTGTTGTAACAATAAAGTGTACAAATATGCTTGATCGCTTTCGTTATTTTAATACAATAGTGATAAAGAGAATATACCATATTTTTCGTCATTATAAAACTAAAGAAAACTTGAAACGTGAACATTACGAGTCCCGAATCACGTAGACAAATTTAGTGCGTAGACGAACGTGATTGAAGTCACCTTCACAAGTCGTAGGTCATTGGATACACGTTCATTGACCCCTTCGCAAAATGTGTCCTCCTTTGAGATGAAGCTAATATTTACATATAACACACAAATCGAGAAACTAGCTGTATTTTTATATACTAGCGTTATTTGATAGAATCTTATAACTTGTTTTAATTTAGATGATTATGTTTGAAATAGTATAATAAGTATCAAAATACTTTTGCAATAGTGTTTTTGTGTGTAACATGTATTTTAGGATAGAAGTCTATCGAGATAGAAAAAGAAAGCTAGAAGTCAAATAACTTATGAATTAACTCAAAGTTGATCATACATAGATTCCAAACTATAGAACCTGCCTTATTTTGATTGTGTTTTTATTATTTAGTTCTGTTTTTTTTTAGTCCGGGATGTATCATTTAAGGATAAATTTAGTAATGAGAAATTAATTTGGCGTACTAATTTGAACTAGAGACTTTTTGCTGCGTAGTTTACGCTATTTATGAATTGGCACCTACTTGTAATGTAATAATTCCACGTAAGAACTCGTTTTTAAAGAAGTTTTTTAGTTGAGTAGTTAGCAAAGCTAAGGAGAAAAGGAGAAGTCTAGCACGTCTATGCGCAAACAAAATTAAACGTCAATATTTTTGCTCTCTTAAATAACAATAAAAGGACAAAAATATACAAGAAGCGTGATAAACTTCCCGCCTATAGAAATTCAAGTAATTCCACACCGTAAAAATACGAAATATTTAGATTTAGAACATATTTTCTATGTATAGTGAAATTATTTTAGAATTAATATAATCAGTTCATTACGATACCATGTGATAGGGATGCCGTATGGGCGCAGAAGCTGTAATGGCTTTAATGGAGGCAACGCCTGAAACTGAATCGTGCGTAGTCACTTTGGACGGCAACCAGGCTGTACGTCTTCCCCTCATGGAATGCGTACGCCGAACAAAAGCAGTATCTCAGGTAATAAAATAAATAATAGTTTTATTTAACTTATTTACTTATTAATACATATTGTTTACCGATTATTAACATGGTTGTATTAACTTGGTCGTAGGTGTGTATCTGTGAAACAAAAACTTTCTATGAATTTTTGACCGACTTTGAAATTTCACATTTCAATAATTTGAATTTTTCCATACTTATTAATATTATTATTGTGGATTTTTTCCACACGCATGAATAAAAATAAACTTAAAAGTAATTTATTTTTTTTTTTACTTTTTTTTATGTTTATGTTTTTTTTATTTTATGCCATTACTACTTTTACCTAATATTGTTACTGGTCGAGTGTAATCGCGCTCGGGGTACGTAATAATTTTATTTCATCTAATCATTTCTATCAATTTCTTGATTGTAGGTTAGGGAAATCAAAATTTATTTTTTTATTTTCACCTTTACTTTTAATTCCTTGCTAAGTTTCATACTTTAGGTGAACGTGTCATAAATGTCATGTACGTTAAAAAGAATATTAATGATTTTGAGAAAATCGGTGATTCACATAATATGTATACTAGAATTAGGCTTAAACTTACAGCGCCTATAACTAGATTGCAACGAGTCCGCAATTCTTTCATGGGGCAGTGTGTACTCCTTTACAATAGGATCCCAGAAAACGTCCAACAATGCTCTATATCACAATTTAAAAGAATTGTGAAAAGACGTTTGTGCGTTAAAGGTTATTACCTGATTAATGATTTTTTAAATGACAACACACCTTGTGAATGAGATGCTCGCTCCAGTCTGTTTCAAATGTGTCATTATCAAAATGAATTAATGTAAAAATATTGACCACTTAAAAAAAAAAAAGAAAAGTCCCGCTGAGTTTCTTGCGCCGGTTCTTCTCAGGTCTGAGGCATTAACTTTAGCGAACCGGTGGTAGTGTTTTTGACGTTCAAAAAATGAATCATGTATTCTCATTTTGAATAAAATTATTTGAATTTGAATTCGTGAAGTATTTTATAGTCTTGACTGTAGCAAAACCCTACAAATAACAATAAACCCTAAAACCATAAAAATAACAATATTTGCAAAACAATTAAACATTATATAGAAAATCAACAATATCCATATGGTTTTTGTTAAGAAGTCTCAGTTTAATATTAATATTGATTTATTTTTAATGCTTAATAGGCAATGGCGGATAAAAATTGGGATCTCGCTGTGCAACTGCGCGGGCGTAGTTTTGCACGAAACTTAGAAACGTACAAGATGTTGACTCGTCTGAAGCCCCCTAAGGAAGCATTCAATGAATCTGGACAACCTGCCGTAAGAATAATATTGGATTTTATACTGTGTTATATTCAAAATGAAGCAATTATGATTTTTTCTTTTTAGAACATTAGTTTACTTTATCAACATCATTTCAGTTTGAATCATTTACCTTGGTAAACATGCTCGTGTATCGAGTTATTTTTTTAATCTGTGATTTGACGGTAAAGTTATAAGCATAATTCATAAGTCTTAGCAAGGCTCGTCGAGTGTCCACAAAAGAAAGTGTAGACGGGGTGTTTGACTTACCTTTCGAGAGATTGCAAGAGGTTATTATTGACAAGAGCGCTTAGGCACATAGTAATGCTTGGAGCTTGTGAAGGCTTACAGAGCCTTATCAGGCCTTATTTTATAAGTGGTAGATCCAAGCTACACGAAGCTCGTAAAGGGGGGTTGATTAGGGATTTAGTTGGCAACGCATTCACATCTCTCAGGTTGTAGATGTTATGGGCGAAGGTGTCCACCAGGTGGCAAAAAAGTCTTAATATATGTATGTATACAGGAAGGTTTAACCCTGGCGATAATGCACGTGGGCGCGCCCGCGTGCGGCATGAACGCGGCGGTGCGCTCGTTCGTGCGCAACGGCATCTACCGCGGCGACACCGTGCTCGGCATACACGACGGCATCGAGGGGTTCATCAGCGGGAACATCGTTAGAATGGATTGGTAAAGTAGTATTTTTTTTACATATTTATAAGGGAAAATATTTACACAACAATACTCTAATAGTGGTTAGGCTGCATTTACAAAATTGGCTTAGTTTCTCGAATATAATATTTATACAAAAAAGCATAAGAAGGTAGTGTGTTGGTACACCCTTTCAATTCAACTCAAAATTCATTTCCATGCATGAAAATTAATAGAAAATAATAAAATCTTATTTATACTAATTAATCATTTTAGGTCAGATGTGACTGGTTGGGTGGGTCAGGGCGGCGCAGTTCCTGGGGACCAAGCGTACGCTACCCGGAGACAAGAAAGGGCGAGATTGCTGCGCGCATCAAGCAGTTTAATATACAAGGATTATTGATAATTGGTGGTTTTGAGGTTATTACTTGAGCGTCTTTATTTTTATAGCTTCACGCTTTATCCTGCACATAGCATGACAGGCAGAGGGAACCGGAGGAACCGTGGGTACCTAGTGTTAAGACACTCTGTTCCCTGCTTACCGCTTTTGCAAGGCAATGTGTGTTGAGTGAACGAACAAAACGCTGCGCTTTGCCTAGTTGCCAGAGCGAAGAAAATAAAATTGGAAAAATCTTCTTGTGGGAATCGAACTCACAAATCGTCGCGGATATACCTACAGAATTGCACTACGCCTTTGCGCCACAACGATCCTCGATATGAGCTTCTTTTTTTTTACTTTCTCTTATAATAAATAAAATTTAATAAACCAACAGGCCTACCAAGCTGGTCTCGAGCTGTACGAATCACGCAAACAATTCCCAGAGTTCTGCATCCCACTAGTGGTGATACCATCCACCATCAGTAACAATGTGCCTGGCACTGACTTTTCGCTGGGCGCTGATACTGCACTCAACGAGATCACTGAGATCTGCGATCGTATAAGACAGAGTGCTCAGGTAAAAATATGATCTATGAAATATTATTTATAATATTTACACAATTGATTGTGTTAGACTGAATTACGCAAAGTCGATATTGTTCTGCAAAAAGTACTAGAACCTACAACTTGTGAAAATAGACTTGTCTTAAATAAAAAATATTACAGTGCTGGTTGGACTGTTGTGCTGACCGTTCTGTATGAATATAAATAAGTTATAAAAAGCACAAAACAAATTCGACGTCTCTCGATACGAACGAACGGCCTAGCGGTAGCGCTTGAAAGGTTTCCGGGAGGAAAAAGCCGCGAGTATAATGATTGTTACGTTAAAAAAATTATATATTCTAAGAAATACTTTTTATTATTAGTGTGAAATAATTAAGCATTGATAATTCTAGTTCAACACAACATAACTTAAAAAAAGATCACAAACGTATATTTGCTGTCGAACTGATAAATTTTGTATATGAACGTGTAATTATTATTTTTGTGATCTACATACTATAAATTTTCTATTTTCGGAATTATTCTTTATTTATATTCTTAAGTTCTAAGTCCTTGTTAATTTTCGTAATACCTCCAACAAAAAGAGAAATATACTGATAATAAAGTGATAAGTAGGTATTTGTTGAAGTACGGAACTCTAAAACAATACTACTGAGATATGCGATAATTACTTTTTATGTAATAATAAGGTAGAGATAAGGAGGGAATAAGATTTTTATAAGAGTACATTATTATTTATAATATATTTTTTACCTTTTAGTTTCGCGTAACTAAAACTATTTTATATTTATGGAAATATCAAAATTTCTTTTAATGTAAGATTTTCATATTATATAATTTTAAATAGGGTATCCAATTTAAAATCGAGTACATTGAGAGAAGCTTCAGTAGTCAATATTTTTAAAAATTATTATTTCGAAAAATATATTCTGTACCTATGGGTAGTATAGACCTAGGGAATAATAAAGCTACTATTCACCCTTTAGAATAAATTTAACTTAGTAGTTAATATGACAATGATATTAAGTGAAAAAATTGCATGAATTAAAAATGATATAATATGTTTATATTTCTAACTATTATTTTTTTATATTAGGGCACCAAACGTCGTGTGTTCGTTGTTGAAACTATGGGAGGTTATTGTGGATACCTTGCCACATTAGCAGGTATTTATTTATTTGTTGTCTTTCTAATTTATTTATAACTTGAAGGATAACTACATTAATTCTTTCCATGCATTGATGGCGATCAGTAAATATTTATATTGTATGCATAGATAATAATCAGTAACGGGATCATGTTTGGAATATGTGTTATTAATATTAAAATCATGATACATTGATACACATTTATAAATGAAAATACTTAAATTTCTCAAATACTCTAATTTTGCCAAAAAAAAAAATGAAATTGTTGCTATTGTTGTTCTGACGCAAACTGTTCCAGGTGTGACTATTAGGTAGGTACATAACGAGACGGGATCGATTTTTTTTTAAATTATCATGTCTTCATATCTAAGCGATTTTTGCGTGTTTTTCTGACTTTAATCTGTCTATAGACATTCATAAAATATAACAAACGCGCATTTTCATCTGTTTCTAACAAGCCAGTGTATATTTGGCGATTCACCCGGCGCCACAGATAGATATAGATTTCCATTAGGTTTAATCAAGAATCTTATTTGGCATCTACGTTTTAGTAATATTTATTTAACTTATGAAAGAAAAATGTATAAGGCCGTCATGTCGTCACGGCTTACGGCAACTACAAATGCGACGGTTGTGGATTGGATTCGAGAATACATTGTTTTTTTAGATAAAGGGCGCCACACGTGGACGTACGTCCCTTGGAAATTGTCCAAGCACTCCCGCCAATTTCGGAACTGTAGGAGGCGAGGAGTCAGCACACGTTAAATTTTTTATATGTTTCTAAATACTTTTCTGTCCATATTATTAATATTACTAAATATTAAAATATATATTTTATTCTCCACAGGCTTGGCAGGAGGAGCGGACGCTGCGTATATTTATGAAGAGAAGTTCTCCATTAAGGACTTGCAACAAGATGTATACCATATGGCATCTAAAATGACCGGTGGCATCCAACGAGGTCTCATATTACGTAATGAGAAAGCCAACGAGAATTACAATACTGATTTTATTTACCGTCTTTACTCTGAAGAGGGCAAAGGTTTATTTACTGCTAGAATGAATGTACTCGGTAAATATGAAAATAATTTTTTTTTCTATGATTGCTGCCAACTTGTTTGGTGTTAAATTTGACACTAATTATTGGTTTGGTATATGAAACAGTAACTGCAATTATGCGGCATCAGTAATTAGCGGACGACGTATCTACCGTTAAATGAAGTAGAAATACATTATTAACACATAGTATTTTACAATTGAAGCAATATTTAGATAAATTAACCTTTCAGGTCACATGCAACAAGGTGGTTCGCCGACCCCCTTCGACCGTAACATGGGAACTAAAATGGCGGCTAAATGCTTGCACTGGCTCGCAGAAACCATCCACAAGGGACCAGCCAACGGCCCAGACTCAGCTTGCTTATTGGGCATCGTAAAGAGGCAGTATAAATTTACACCACTTGAAGAGTTGAAATCTCAGACAAACTTTGCGTTAGTATATAATTTTTACGTATTTGATTTGTAACAAATATTGCAATGTAGATTATAAAGAACAGAAATAATCTTTACTAATTATGTTTCGTAATTTTTAGACAAAGAATACCAAAACAACAATGGTGGATGAAACTTCGTCCGCTTTTGCGTATTTTGGCGAAACATGACTCTACATATGAAGAGGAGGGCATGTACATGACCGTCGAACAAGGAGAAATTGACTCTGAAAATGTAATTTAAATAGTATAAAAGTAGCCAGGCTATAATAGATATGATAGTGTTGCAGATAAAAATGAAAAAAAAAATCAATTGAAAAGATTATTTTTTACAAGTTCAAAAATCATATAATAAAACTAAACATATACATATTGTCACATATTTTATATTTATATACACGACTATCTATATCTACATCTGTTATCATGCTGAGGCTGCTCCTATAACTTGTTGTTTGTAGTCTAGTCTTTATAGACTGTTAGTAGTAATTTACCAATTCTATGACTGTAAGCCATATGTCTTTACAATTCGCCTAAAACTAAATTTGCTTAGTAAATACTATTTTTTTTTGGAAATGTAGAGTATTATAACATTTTAAAATGTTAGTACATTTGCTTATTAGTAATTAAGAAAACATGTAATTTTATTTATTACTAGACAATCTTAGTGTTTAGAATTTATTTATTGTGTGACCATGAAGATTAATAAGTAATAAGGCCTCTTATTTTATATATTATTTTACTTTTGAATGAGATTATATAAAATTATTTTCTTTATTTTTACTTTGAAGCTGATAAATTTATTACATCAATTACTTACGTTTTTAGGTGAACTTTTGCCTTTGTAATCAATTTGTATTCTGTGTAAAGTTTTAAAGATAAGGACCTTTTGTGATTATTTTCCCTAATGATATGAATTTATACTAGCAGTATTTACATATTTTTCCTTTAATTTAATAATTATTTTTACACAAGAAAGACAAAAAAATCGATCATGTAATGAATAATGTCTGTATGAATGTTTACAAATAAAATTTTCCAAAAAAAATAGTTTTTTATTTACTTGAAAGCTTTTAGATCACATTTTTGAGAGATTAAGATTTTTGTTGTATTAAAATATCTTGTAGTTTTACTATTTTCCATAGACAATCTCAGTAACATACTTGTGAAACACAACATTATTAATGAACAAATGCACTTTGTATGAAAATGGTCTCTTAATACGAATATTTATGTCCTATTATTGTTAAATCTCTTTAATGAAATATATTTTCGTTTAAATAAAAATATTGTCACAAATTTTGTCTATTGTAGTGCCAACACATTATTAACAAACAAAGAATACATTTTTCTAGATGTTGACGTTTGACCGCGTAGCAAGTGAAAGTGTCACGTCAGTAGTATTGCTGTCAGGTTTCTGAAACGTCTCTCTATTATCGGTCTACTTATTTTAACATACGGGTAATTGAGTAAATTATAAATAAATAATTAAATTTTGTCGAAGTTACTAGAATCTCGTATCGCTAGAGTAGTGCATAAATTTATTTTAATTTCCAGTTTTAGGTTAATACCGGGAAGATGGGTGTTAAACCTGCAATTGGAAGGAAATCTAACAAGAACCCCCCAATTTTCAGTCATGAATTTGTTATCCAAAACCATGCAGATATTGTTTCATGTGTAGTAATGGTTTTCTTGGTGGGACTTATGGTACAGGTAAGTGCTATATGCCACGTAGTGTGAAAAATTCTTGTTTTCTAAATGTTCATATGTCTGATTTTTATTAATAATACTAAAATGTTTGCTAAATATTACAGGCCACTAGTCCCATTGCGAGTTTATTCATCAGCTTGCACCATAATGTTACTGGAGTCGAACCGACGCGCGACGCACCTAAAGGCGAACCTTTCTTATATGAAGCTGGTTGGAAAGACGCTTGTGCCGTTTTCTTTTATTCACTGGTGTGCATTGTGATGCATGCAATTTTACAAGAGTATTTCTTAGACGTACGTATTATTATTACATGTTACATTTAAAAACTTTTAAGCTGCACTGTATCTGCATTCTTTATGTTATACAAGAAAAAATACTAGATTACGCATTTTTTTTGTAGAAAATATCGAAAAAGTTTCATCTCTCTAAGTCAAGATTAAGTGCTCTTAATGAGTCGGGCCAACTTGTAGTATTCCAACTTGTTACATTAGTTTGGGGAGGAGATGCTATTCTTCGCGAAGGATTTATTTTCAACATTTCCCAGTTGTGGGATGGTGAGTGTTATTAGAATTACATACTTATACCTTATAAAGTCTACATATGTAAAGAATAAATTAGGATGTGTTTCGTTAAACATAATATGTACTTTACTATTTTAGGATATCCAAATCACCCAATGAGTTTCTTGTTGAAATTGTGGTGGGTTGTCCAAGCTTCTTACTGGCTACACACCATTCCTGAGTTATATTTCCAGAGAATTAAGAAAGATGAATGGTCCGGACGCATAAGACATGCTGCAGCAGCTTTTGCATTTGTAGCTTTAGCTTATGGTTTCAAGTAAGACAAGCTTATGAATATATATATCTTGTTTTAAATATGAGACATGCTTATATTTTTTTTGTATTCCACAGATTCCAAAGGGTTGGAGTTTGTTTAGTTGTCTTACATTCATTAGCAGAATTTGTAGCTCATAGCTACCGTCTTAACACTATCCTTAGAGGAGAAAGGGAAGATTATTTTGACAAATGTAAGTAAAATTTTTATGTCCACTTATTGTTTATTTATATAATGACTTGGAATGTACACATTTATAGTTTACTGGAAGTTAATCTTATCTCTTTATAATAAATTATATAACAAGATATTATTGAACTTGTATAATATAACAATAATATTATTTGGTTTTAACATAAAAATTGCTTAATAAAAATATATTTTAAATATATAGGAAACTATATTATATTTAATATCTTTATGAGATTCAATTGCTGAAAAAAATTAAATATTTTAGACTTTTTTATTTTTTATACATTTGACTTTTTATTTCATTTTGTTACTAGTTTTGGGCTTATTAAACGGCGTCGTGTTTGTAACTGTACGTCTCTGTTCACTGGTGCTTGGGGTGTTGACTTTCTACTTTGGAGTGGCTGGCGCAGCCCCACTGGTACTCAGAGTGGCAGCTCTATCTGTCCTTGTATCATTCCAGGTAAAATATTGTGCATAGTTCAACGTATACAAGATAAAGAAACCTATTAATTAATTAAATGACTGTAAGGTTGAGATGATGAAGCAATATTTTATTAGTATTTCTCTAAATTTGTAAGACATGTCAACAATGTTTACTATTTAACATAGCCTAGAAAATGCGCAATGTATTTATATTAGTGAATATTTGAATAAGATGTGGTTTTAAATTAAAAAATGCTCATCACTTTAAAAAATAATATTTTTTTGGGTTCATGGTTAAAAAATATCATATTTGACAAATTATCATAAGCAAATTATTCAGCTAAAATGTTTATGTACAGGTTTACCTTATGTTCAACTTTATCAATGAAGCTATTAAGCAACGCCAAGAGGCTCGTCAACTTGCTCAGATCAAACCCAAAAAGGAAAAGAAAGAGAAACCTAAAAAAGAAAAAGGTATGGAGCACAGAAATTATTATAAAATCAATACAAAGTAATTCAAATTGACATTGTAATTAATTAAAAGTAATGTTATGCTTGTTATAAATATGAATATTTACACAATTTTAATAAAAAAATATATAATATTTACAGTAAAGAAAGTTTACAATGAAGACTCTGACCTGCCAGAAGTGGACCAGAACACAAACAAGACGCTGCGACAGCGACAAGCCGCCAAGACTAAGTAAACGCACATGACAGATACCCGTCAAAATTTAGAATTAACCTTAACCTCTTGTTATTTTCTTCCTTAAATGTCGATGCACAAAAGAAAATGTACTGCTTAGACATCGCAATACATGAAATATATAAAATAAATACTACTACAACTATATAAAAACTCTTAAACATATAATACGATGTCTAATATATGAACATAGAAATTCTTTTTAGTTCTTAATAGAAAAATAAATGGAAATTTTAGTTTGAGATTGTTATTGATGTTACATGTATGTGTGAATTGATGGCGGTTCGTTCCACTCGATATATAGTATGAAACGCACTATTGTCATTATGTATAGTGGATACAGGGTTGTAAAAATATCTTTTTAAAATATAAAAGAAAAATCTTAAAATTATAGGTTTAAATGTTGTTTATATGAATATATTGATAAGAATTTTACAGTACTGTGTTTGTACACAAAAAATTCCATGTAATTTTGTGCATTTCGTACGCCGTATTCGTATCGTGAATTCCAATCTTTTTTTATATTAATATTTTATTTTTATAGACTTTATACTTCAATTTGACCATATCTATTTTTGTATGACAATAGACATTTTCTATTGCATTTCATGATGTATTTCGGTGCTTTTCATCTCTCTATACTACTATCTTACTATACACTATTTATATACACGTAGTCAACGATTCAGGACCTAATTTTAATGGAAATATAATGTATAATATATAGGCAGTGACTTCAGAAACTTTTAACAATTTGTGAGAATGAAGCCATGATTGTTGTTATACTCGTATCGGTATTAGACGTTAATATAATTATTATTCTTCCTAAAATGAAATTGTGCTCATAAATTATTATATAATTTTCATGAGAATTGTCAATTTTAAAAGCTTGATGTTATTTTTATTTCTGAATAAAATTTTGTAAGAATTCATTTTTTTAATTTGTTTATTACTAAATATAAATTGAAATTAACATTTTTAGACCAATAAATAATTTATGTATTTATTATTAATTATATAATTTTATAATTATTGACATTCCGTATTTTAAAAGAAAAAAAGGCAATTATTATTGGATCACTGCTGGACAAAACTGGTGGTCCAGTCTACCTGTAAACACGGCGGTTTGTGGGGTAGACTCCCACTCGTTTACCATGGATTATTTCGTATCTATTTTTTTCGCTCTGGCGATCCGTCACTCAACACGCAATGTTTCGAAAGCAGACAACGGAGTATCTTCACACTAGGTTTCCACGGTTCCTACGGTTCCCTTGCCTACCCTGCTATAAGTGGGATAAAGCGTGAGAATATAAAAAAAAACTTTGCTATCTGGCAGTCTCTCGAAGGATAGGAATAAATCAAACCCCTTAGGTCATTGATTATGGCGTAACTTGCGTTTTTGCCCCATTTCCTATGAAATTGGTCCCGTTCAAACTCTACAGATAGTGTACTTCTTGATCGCGCACAGTCGTGAAATTTGGTAAAAAGTTAAAACTTATAGTACAAATAAAATATCCTTAATTTGTAATATCTAGCTGCAATGTACCCTTGGAAACTATTCGGGACCCTCCGTGCGCAAGTACGAAAACAATATTTTATATTAAATTGAGGTATATCGACTTTATTTAAATTTTGTCGATACTTAATGATTTCTAATTTTGAAATACAGCGTACATACATAACAATAAAAGTACAGCGAGATTTTCTGAATTACACACTAAGGACTCGCAAAAGGACAATACTTTTCGACTCGTGACGAAATCCTGTTACGGATACTCGGGCAAGTCAACTCGACTGGGGACACGACAGATAATGTGGAATTTTCAGACCGGCACTTGTAAGCCAGTCAAAATATTCACTAGATTCTCAGGATGCTCCTCCTCCGCCATCACTTATGAACCACTAGAATCTTTTTTCAAGTCATCCTTGACAGGTTGTTCAGAGGTGCACGCGAGGTCAGCTTGTACGTCTTTGCTTAGGTCATACATAGGCGACCATCAAGCTTACCGATATTTAGACTAATTACACCGAAAGGTGGCCTTTACGTAAGCCTCGCTAACTATTGGGTGAAGAATGGTGCTGCCAGCCGAAGCTCGCACACACCTTAAAGCGGCGTCCCTATTGTGCTTCGCTTGTTCTTGCTGGATCCTCAGACTCAAAGACTAGATACTCCTGTATTGTCAGGATAGTTTTAGAAATGTGCTATATACATTTCGAATGTGATCAGATTTTTTTAGACATCTGCATCTTTTATCAAACGGTATACATATTACATATCATATAGATGGACTTACTGGATCTGGACTGCCGAGAAAACTGTCTTATTATCTTATAAAGTCTTAGTCTAATCGTATAAATAATATGGAAAATATTTCTATTTCTAACACTCATAGTAAATGGATTCAGTATTATTATAGTGAGTAGTCTTTATGCATTTAAAACGGAAGTAAATGGACAACACAGGTTACTGTGTGCTTACTTAATTGAATTAAATATAAATAATCTCCAAAAATCAATAAAGATTTTTTTTATCAACGAAGTGTTTAAATGAAAAAATACACAAAAGAAGCAAGGAAATAGCCCATATTTCTAACTAGTCAATGATAAATGATCTACCAACTAACTACTAACGATTTTAACTTACTTTAAGGAAATCTATAGTAACGTCCTATGCTTTGAGACGGCAGATCAGAAAGTCCAATTAAACCTAATTAAGAATCATGCAATGGTATTGCATTAACAGTGGTTCGAGAGTACGGTCAAAATTGGGTACGGTAAAAATCTGCCTAGAGAGTTACTTTACCCAAAGAGTGGTCAAGGAGCGAAGTTTGGAAACCATTCTTCGAATTTAGAGAAGGCTGGACAGACAATGAATTTGATAAAGGAGTGGATGCGAGTAAATTGACTTACCGAGAGCGTTGAGTTTAAGTTGGCTTTGGGATATTTTTGTCATATGCCACAGCAAATATCAGTATTAGATTACGTGCAGGATGTTGTGAGTAATGGCAGAAAAGAACAGCACTTAATAGCCTAAGGCCTTGCTTAACCTCAAAACACCAAGCTGTCGCTGTCTACAATAGTGAAAGCTATATTTAATGGTGAGAGGAACTAGTCTGCAATGGCTTACTTCTACGTATTATTTATTGTTATTACCGTGGTGCGTGAGTCCAGTGAAAACCAGCAGCCGTCAGCCATCATCCAACCCTTCTGCCTAACACGCATCCAACTACTAAGTTGTCCTTAAAAACCATAAAGTGACGACGTCCATACAAATACAGGTCAAGTTAAAGATATAAATAATTCAATCTTTAGCTTATATGACATGACTATTTAATAGGTGGATTGTGCTTTAGCTGATTCTACGATCCATTGTTGCTAAGACAGCAATTGGTTATTATTTTAACAAGTAAATTAATAATAAATTATAGAACCAGTACGTAAAGTGACAAATTGTTTGTTAAAGTTGGATAAGTTATTGGAGGATTTCCACTTGACAGTTTTTACGGTTTTTCCTTTGAACACAATTAACAATTAAATAAAATGTTATGCTCACTAAATATCTGTGACTTATTTTGTGCTAGCGCATCGCTCTGACTTTTCTCACTTACCTTATAACTAAGTAAAAAAGTAAATGAATAATCCTATTAAATTGAACACTTCAGATTTCTTTTAAATTAAGTACGCGTACTATTAAATATTAATAATTCAATTTAGCTTCTTAAGTCGTAGACACTACATGTTAAATATTCATTTCCTGAAATAAAAAGCTAATGGATTTCCTTAAAAGGGAAAAAATATAGTGATGGAAGATTAATTATCTATTTTATTTTAAAACAATTGAGCTCTGTATCTTCTATGATCACTTAATAAGTACAGATAAACCTTGGATAAGAATATGTTATGTACTTTGAAAACATTCAATAAATAAAAAATAAATTATTACGCTTATCATTCTTTAAATACAATTGGAAGAAGTTTCTTTACATAGGAGTTTGTATATGTTTTCCTAAATAAATATTAAGTGTGGCATCGAATTTCGTCACTCGTCACACAATTTTTCAAAAGGAGGAAATGGGGGAATGGGGTGTTTTAACATTAGGTTCCCCCTGCCTTCTCACGCATCCGTTTTCATACGGCCGAGAGGAAGACCGCAGTCCGGTATGGCCCCGGACTGCCGGTGTACGCACCAGCGAGGGGTGCGGGGAGGGCGAGACCATCTTCGCCCTCCTGAGAAGGGCTCCGCAAGCCACGAGCGGAGCAACGCACGAGAGAGGCCGCGGACGTGCTGCGAAAGCGATCCCGTAGCCTCTCCGTTTTTTCCGTGCTGTGGCGGCCATCGCAGGGGGTTTTAGTGAGTACAATCTCACATAACCCGGCCTCCCCCCCAGGAGTCGGGTATCTATGAAGATTTCCCCCTGCGTCAACAAAAAAAAAAAAAAAAAAAAAAAAAAAAAAAAAAAAAAAAAAAAAAAAGGTTCCCCCTGCCTAGCCCATTATGTGCTGGATACGGCGCGAAGCAAAAAAAAATTGATTTTTAATAGAAAATAATAGCTTTTGCTGATACTTATTTGGTAATATACATAGATGAAATTGATTGTAGGGTGTAAACTAGTTATTAGACAGCTTTTAACAATTATACTTTTATTTTTATTCAGTATATTAGTTTTTTTACCGATTTGAACCGTTACACGAGTTATCACGGCTGTTCATGAAATTAAGTGTTTCACACAAGGCGTCTGACGAACCGGCATAGGTATAAAGTATATAAGTGGTTAGAACGGAGAAGCAAGCCAGTTTTATCCCAGCATTTGCGGAGACACAACGTCGATATGCAGCGCACTATTTTGTTCGTACTCGCAGCCATCGCAGCCGTGGCTCTGGCAGGTTAGTGCCCTCCTGTTTTTGCTATCATTTAAGCTGACTCGACGACTGTTTCCCTTTTTATTCGTGGATGGTATGAGTAATGTCCAAGTTTTTACGTTAAGGTTTTTTAAAATTGTTTACTTATTTCCTTCGATATTAGATTTTTTTTCTAATGTCTTTGAATGGATACATATCCCGATAATTTTATGAATGAGCTACCAATTACAACAACTATGTTCATAACCTTGATTATGAGTCATATTAATATTAGTCTCAAATAATAATGACGACGTAAATTTTCTGTGTAAAGCTTTTTTTTACTTATTTTGCTTTCCTATAAATGAAAAATTTATTTAAATAAAAAAATATAAGATATAAAAATTAAATTTAGTTAAAAAAGAAAATGTGTGTATACTAAAATTTTAAATTACATTATACTTGAGAATATTATGTCAATTAAAGTATATTTCTATTTATAATATAATATGTTGATTTGATTAGAACGATATAAGGTAAATTTTCTCAATAGAGCTTTCGATTGAATTAATAATTTATTTCAAATACTCAATCATTATGTAGTGATTTTCGATGAAGTCATATTCTGAGGTCGTAATTTACAAGATCACGAATTATTATATATTGATGGTAATGATCTCAAGGCGATTGGTTAATACCTATTGAAAACGTCTTCAATTATCTTACGTACAATATATGTAATCTAACATTTTTAACCATAGTATACTAGCAATTGCCCACAACTTCGTATGCGTGGACTTTGAGATAGATATTCCAGAAATTTTAATACACCAAACTGTATATCGCTTTGAACAACTTTTTTATCGTGCAATTTCCTTAGGTCATTTGGTTATTATTGTTAATCAAGAGATGGTCTAGATCTTACATTTTTATATATCAGTAAAAAATGGTCATCACGATCCGTTACTTTTACTCAAAAGCCTTATTCTTATTTTTTATAGTTTACGTGATCGATTGTAGAATCTACGGTCGATCAGGTGTTCTAGATTCCTAACTTTTATATTTTGGATTATTTTTATTATGATGGTATTTAAGAAATAATATTCTTAAAGTGCAGCTTGTCTACAATGGTTTTGTATCAGGTGTAGGTCTATAAAATCTATTGTAGTCCAGATCCTGCTCTGTTGAAAGCTCAATAGCTTACAAATTTATGAGGATAAGCAATATAATAATGACATTAGAAAATAATAATTTAAAACAAAAAGCCTCTCGGACCCATAGTCTATTTAAGGAGGCTGGTTGGGGATACACCATCTTGTGTCCCCTGTGAAATCTGTCTGTCCGAAGATGTGCGTATACTAACATACGTAAATTAAATGTCTCAGATTTATATATTTTTAAATAATAAATATTTAATGTAAAGTTACAAGTTTTTTACTATTTTAATATAGTATGGAAGATGGCGTAGCTTCAATATTGTAAAAGATAGACAAGAATATTTTTATTGATTAGGTAGCCAAGTATGTAATAAGTAACTAATTGTAAAGTTTTGCGATTTTTGACTCCTTCACTCTTAATTACTGTGAAATGAGTTCAGTTCGATTTGTCACAAAATTCAAACACCTTTTCCTATTATCCGGAGAAGTTCGCTCCGTCACTGTTCATATAATGAGATTCTTATAAAAATCTCAGTATCGCGAGTCATTTATTCGTAAGCTTAGAGTTTTTTTATTAACCTTATATTTGAATTTCTTTATGATGGCTAATTCAAATTTATTATAAAACTACCTATTGTTTTTAAAGAGGACTGGTGAGTTTTTCGTTGATAAAAGAAGCTCATAAAATTAATCATTTTCTTTATGCCAAACAACAGACATTACTGTAGATACCGACTCTATCATCCTATTAAAAATTATTAATTTTAAATATAAAGTACTCTATATTTGACTACTGTTTATTATTTCAGAGGGCCAATATTACGTGCCGCGTGCTTACTATGTGATCGATGCGGAAGGTCACGCTTCAGCCCCAGTGCCGCTTCGTAGGCTGCGCCGGTCAGTAGGACCGTATCCAGCGTATTCTGGCGCTGGTTACAGTGATGCCAACGCCAATGCCAATGCCAATGCTAATTCTGGAGGAGGAGGTTAGTATAGATAATGTTAAATTTGAAATGTTTCAATTTAAAATGTTTTCATGAAAATGACAACTTAGTTCACGAGTTTTTACACAGGTACTTATTCAAAATGGTGATGTGTATGACAATATAAAATACACATATTATGAAACGTATAAAATTAACGCGAACATAATATGTGGCATAATAGTATTTATTTCAAGTTAGTTGTTATTATTTTTTTATAAATTAAACTTTAAAAGCACATAATTTACTAAAAGCCGTTTAGTAGAATCGCGATCACTGGCTATAAATTTGAAGGCTTTCTCATCAAAAGGGCAAAGACCCGCATGTTATGGACGCTCACTGTTTGCACTGCATTACCAGTAATGTACGTGTCTGTCATCAACGCTCCATCCTGTTAGGTGTTAATAACTTCCAAGAACGTTAATATCTAGAATTCAGTTTGAGCATTCATTTCAATTTACACCACGTCCAAATGTATGATTAAATTCTCTCTTCTAAATATCTTTAATACTAAAAAAAGAGAAATAAATAAATAAATTATTTATTTCTCTTTTTTTTAGTATTAAAATAGAGGACCGTCGTGGCGCAGAGGCGCAACGTCTGCCTGTAACGCGACGGTTTCTGGGTTCGATCCCCAGTCGGGGAAGATGTATTTTTCTATTTCCATTTTCTTCACTCTGGCAAACTAGGCAAAGCGCGGCGTTGAGTTCCGCCACTCAATACGCAATGCCTTGAAAAACGGCGGAAAGCTTAACACTAGGTTCCCACAGTTCCTGCAGTTCCCTCTGCCTACCCTGCCATGTGCGGGATAAAGCGTGAAGCTGAAAAAAAAAATAAATGTAGAGAAATTTACTATATACCTATATTACTTTATTTTGTGCTTTTTTATATAAATTGCATGAAAATGTTAAAAATCGTGTAAACAACAATATGTATTTTATATTTCCTGGTGAAGCTGAAGTACCGTAACGAATTGATAATCATGTTTGATATACGTACACACATGTATTTAATGATGAATCAAATTGATTATAATATTTTGATTAATTTGAATAGTCTCGTTATTACAAATTTATTTCCAGTTAAAATTTTAATCATCATTTTAAAAACAATATAGCGGCATAAACTGTAAAGTTACAAAATACCAAGAGGAATACATGTAGATTTTTTAATTTACAAGAAAACAAGCTATTCTTCATTAATTAATTAACTTCTATTAAACTGAGCGTAACTTTTATAATGACAGGAAATGAAAATGCACATTTGGGATTCGTTTTAACATGCCGGAAACAAAATTGTTACTACAAGTCATTTCCTATGGAATTATGGTGTCTTACAAGAGCTACCTCTTAAAATTCGAAGTAATATTATTAATTATTTTTGGTTCTTTAAATATTATCCTAAAGTAAATTACGAAACTGCAAGATATTTTTTTAATAAAAATTGAACAAATTTTAAACAACGAATCTATAGCAACAAAGGTATCTAATACATATAGTTTATGTGCATAGAATATTTTATTAGGTGTTTTGGTGATTTATATTCCAGATTAAAAAATACATATCGTAAATTCGCAAGTATGAAATTATAAATAAATAGATGAATCTAAGCACACGACAAATACTTAACGATAAATAAATATATCTATTATATTTTTTTGTTTAAACATCATTACATAAATCACTACAATTGTTTCATGTAATAAGTGGAATGCAAAAGACTTAATGTAATTCAGTGTTGCACTTCGTCTGTATAATTTAACTAAGTCTTAGTAACAGTAGAAATGTACGTGGAAAGCAAGTTCAATTGCCGCCGGCGTCTCCGTTCGTCTAACGGTCCGTAAACACCGGTCATCGGCTATTTGTACCACAAGCAAGTGATCTGTTCTAATTTCATGTAGAACACTTATAAATAACTTAGATAATTTGAATGTATCATATCTGAACCAGTTTTTATATGACCTACTTTTTTATTTATTATTAATAAAATATTGGAATAAAACCTGAGCTGTGAGTTCAGACAGGCTATAATAAAGATTTCGACAGATTTTTTTAGCATTCAGGATTATTAATAATCTTACTTTATTTTAGGTTAAATAAATTTGGTTACTATTTATAATATGGGCTTTGACATTAGGTCCTCTCTGCCTGCCATGGCAGATATCATGATATCAGCGAGATTGAGCGTAAAATAAAAAATATTTCTAAGAAAATTTCTCATCATTCATAAATTACTTTTAAGAAAATGGTGAACTCGAATATGTGCTTAAATATTTTTTTATTATTTTCTAGATGCAAATGCAAATGCCAATGCAAACGCTAATGCACGTGGAAATGGCGGTTGGGATCTACCTGGTTGGTCATATGGCGCTTCCAATCCTAAAGTTTTAAGGTAATGATGATGGTCTCATTGTTTTTTATAGTGACCCGTGTAAAGAACCTTTTTAGCTGGACTAATTGTGTTCAGCATATTAAGGTAACAGATCTGCCTATGATAAGGGTTGTTTTATAACGTTAAGAATAGGTAAATTTTTAAATAAAAAATAACCGTAGATGAGTGCAGTACGAAACAATGAAATGTATAACTTGTAGGTAATATATACATACATTAGGACAATAGAATAGAATATAAATACAATACTATGTATGTAATAAAATACGTCCTTTACTTTTAATAAATAGGTACACGTAAAACGCGTCACGTGTAAAACTAAAAATTGTAAAGAAGAATAACAAAAATTTGAACGCGCTTGCACCGGATCGTTTGGAAGCGGAAATTTGCAAAAATATCCCTACAGAGGTGCCAAAGTTATAAATTGTAAAAAAGCATATAATAATCTCAACGTAGCGTGATGAATGCAAAGCTTAGGGGTCAGAGGTCATGGGAGGCTTTAATGAAATCAAGTTTTTTAAGTTTCTTTAAGTACTTCTGACTCAAGGTATATGATGCCCTACATTCGCGGGATAGGTACATATGTATATAGATTATACGTTGTAGCTATCAGATGATTATTTGCAAAACGATATTATTTTCTTTACAACAACTTCTACCAAAATTGTCTCATAATGAAAAATTATAAATAAAAGTACATTCCACATTACTAAAACGACAATTATTCTACTATAAACTTATAAAAAATTACGAGATGCACAATCGTAAGAGACAGAATATTGTTATTAATAAAAATTATGACGGCAATTTACATTCATTTAACTATATATTTTATATTTCATAGGCACTAACTGATAGTTCTTTAAGGAACTAAATTAACTCCATGGTGTCGGCTCATCCATTCAGACGCATTTTCCACCAGTTGCAAGCGCGCGCCGCCTTGCGCCTGCGCATCGCCGTGCAACTGCCGGAAGATATATTTATTGTAATTAATATTCTGTACTAAAAACTAATAAACGTATTTTATTTGTTATGTAGTATTTTTCATTTCTTGCACCCCATTTTAAAAAATCAACTTTGCTTTGTTTCTTTATAGATAACCCCTTCTAGCTCTTGCAAATTGCTGAAGTTGACAAACTTCAGCAATTTTGGTGCCATGTAAGAATGCAAAGTAAAAGTAAGAATGCAAAGTAAGAAGAATCCTTGCTAAAACAGGATTACTAAAGCGCTGAAAACATTTAACGTCGATTAAGAATAGGCTGACGATAGCCCATTTCTTATTTTAGACTATGAAGACAGCTCTTATCAGGAAATACTAGTAGGTCAGCTTAAAAAACTTGAAAAATTACAAAATATGTGCTTTAAATTCGTCTTTCGGTTATTTAAAATTGACCATGTCTTAGAATGCTGTGTTTAACTTAAATGGCTTACTATTAGACATCGCTGCAATCAACACATTCTTACCCTCCTTTATTCTTCCCATTTTTGGGCTTTTACAAAACTCGTCAATTTCATTTTAGTTCCAGTTCCGATAACCGTTTAGTGCTGTCAACACTCAACTCGTAATTACGGTTTTTTTATTCTTGTTCATTTTGAATTTCGCCAGAGAATTTCGACCCCACAAACAGTGGTAACACCGAGATAAATACTTTATTGATACTGGAAACAAGAAATTCTCTAATAATAAAAGCAATAAATAGGACAGACCACTAAAAAATTTAAAAGATACATTAAGAACATGAATAAATGGATTCAGGATTTTTTTCTTCCCCTACCCTCGTTTGAAGTTTTTGTAAATTAGAAATTAATAAGATTTACTTAAAATCAGTTAGTTACGATGGATTTTATTTAATATTAACAAATAGATACCGTCTCATTAAGTAAAAATAACGGCGGTATTGCTACTCTTGAAAAATGGAAATAACTAAAAGTTGATTATGACACATGTCATATTTTAAGTACGCGGTAACTTTGACCACAGCATGGGTTGACGGAGTTGAAATATCATATATGTACATATATTCTGCGTCTACATATAGACCATATTTTTAAAATTTTTTTACTGTATTGTTTTTAAAAGTACAACAATACAATACATGTTTCGTGTTTTTTTACACAAGTTTAAGTTTTTATATATATATATATATATATATATATATATATATATATATATATATATATATATATATATATATATATATATATATATATATATATATATATATATATATATATATATATATATATATATATATATATATATATATATATATATATATATATATATATATATATATATATATATATATATATATATATATATATATATATATATATATATATATATATATATATATATATATATATATATATATATATATATATATATATATATATATATATATATGGTTTAACATTTAGTAATTGCTTATTTTCAGTGCCGGACAATCTGCTCGTCAATTTGGGCCCGCTCTAGGTCGTTCAGTATCTGCGAGTACATCTGTCAGTGTAGATTCTAATGGCAAAGGATATTATGATCAATCTGCCTCCGTGTCCAATTAATTTATTTACTAATTGCTTCAATTGGAAATGTAAACAACAATTTATTTGATTTTTCCTTAATTTTTAGTAAAATATTAAATCATCAATAACTTGTTAAGTAAATGGGGACCTTTAAAAATACCTATATTCAAATAAAATAAGCAAAAATAAATAAATTGATTTTATTATATAGTGTAATTATAATACTGTTGATGCCTCTATATCATATTTAAACTCTTAAAAATCTTAACGTAAACATAAAAATTGAATTAAATTAGTTATACTGTATACGTAAATACTATGTAGTTAAATTTACTTTAATGGAAGTTCCAGCCTATACTGGGGCTTATTATAGTTATATCCGTGAGAGGGTTCATAAGCAGGTTGTGGTATTGGTTGTGGTGCTGGTTGTGGTGCTGGTTGTGGGACTATAGGCACTTGCGGTGGCGTAATAATCACAGCGTCGTCCGTCAACCCTATATCGCGACCGGCTGGAAACAAACGTTGGCGATACTCCCTATTATAATATTGTTGTTGAAAGTTTTGTGGCACGTTGTATTGTTGTTGTGCCACGTTGTATTGTTGTTGAGGTACACCATATTGTTGCTGAGGTACTCCATACTGTGTCGGTAACTCCATACGTCCAAACATGGTTTCTAAGAAAGGAAATTTATTCGTCAGCTTCGTCCATAAACTAGGATTTCCGCCAACTTGATTAGTCCCTTGATTATTGCCCCAAAATATTCTTTGAGATGGTTCAAAGCTTGAATAAGGATTTATTTCTGCCGCAAACGGATCATTTGGCCCTACATTGTAAGGCAACTCGCGTTGTACGTTGTAACATACAACAACTCCTAAAATAAAAATAAAAATAAAACATATTAGTGGAATCACACATTGGAATAGATATAAGGAATGAAGTTAAATTTAAGTATTCAAAAATTAATATTAATAAATTTATTATTATAATACTACAAGCTTTACTTAGTATTGAATATAAGTACGTACCTAATGTGCTACAAAATAAAACAACTGTTGGTGCATACATATTCGCACGAGTTACTGAACCTCGACTGTGTATCATTGTTGCTAGTGATGGCCTTTATACTGACTCTGTTTACTCCTAAAAGTGGACCTTGAAGAAAAATTCTCGTAACCCAATATTGAAAGTGTGAGGTAATGTATGGTGAGGTAGGGGCTCACCCAACGGTCGGCGGATGGCACGGCTTGGACAATAGGCGCGACATCTAGGTAACTCGTGCGCCGTCTGCATGCACAGGCTGTGACAAAATGTACTTACTTTTTTTGATTAATACGCAAAACTTGTCATGTACCAAATAAATTGGTGAGGACCAGTTGCTTAACTTATGCAACAATGCTTAAAACAATCTTATGGATATTGAAAAGATTCCATGGTTATTCATTTATTAAATTAACGTCGAATTAATACTGCTATTACAACAATATATTTTACCTTTATAATAACACAACGTTTAAGGCTTTTAAAGTTACTACACCTACTTGTTGCATTAAAGTCACATTATCAAGTAAATAATCATGAAGACATTATTGATAAGAATTTAATTCTATAAGCATATAATTGTAATAAAAAGTACATAATTCAATATGTTATTGGCACAGCCTGTATATGATAAGTGTACGAAAAATAATGTGTTTGGGTGTGTTTGTTTAACATAATCGGCATTATTCATACGATAACAAGTATTTGTCTTTGATAGTTGTCACGGTATTGTCGTCGTACGTAGCATAGAAGCGTTTTGCGAAATATTGCCCAATACAGTTTTACTCACGATTTGGAGTAATCGTTCAAAATTGTTAACGTGTTGTTTATTCATTTATTCTACTCGCTTTTTCAAATTTTACCTAAGTTTTTTTAAATGTTGGATAATATTAATGTCTTGTATTGATATATTAAAGTGCATATTGTTGTCTATTGAGAGGATATGCATTAAAATAAGTATGGTCACAACATGAAATCATAATCTAAACGATACTGTCATGCCATCAAGCAGGAACTATTTATATTACTCCGTGTAATTATGTACTTATGTAGGTATACATAATACCTATGATATATAGGATATAGGATATATTGGAATGGACCAACATACTTATGTGAGTTTTGGTAATATTTCTATATTATTAATAGAGAACCTGTCATATATCATTAATCAGATTCTTATCTCAAAATCAAGCTTAATATATTAAAAGTTCAACTAAGGTTACCGTATAAGGAACTTGGTCAATGGGTCAATATTTCAATTATTATATGAATCTTTACATCATTTTAGAATATCCATTTGTCCAAATTACACATACTAAAAGAGTAAATGCTCTATACACAAAGTCAAGGATCTTTCACTTACACATACAGCTATTCCAACATATCACTAGGAGAGACTTTTCACATCTTTCTAACCACAACAGAACCAAAACTAGTATGTTTTGTAAAATATCTAATTACCTTACTACACGTAGCAGGAACCGTGTGTTGTGTGTTGAGTGGCGAAATTAACAGAGCTAAGAAAATGGAAATCAAATAGTCTTTTCACCCCGAGTGGGAATGGAACCCACAAACCGTTTAATTTGGTGTGAAATTAAGTATTTTATATTTTACGAAATTATAAAAATGACAAATAAGCATAGAGTCATATTATTCCGTATTACTTTATATAATCTGCCTACCTGCATAAATTAGTAACATAACGTTGTATGTTGTCAGGGGCGTACAATGTATACCACAGATGGTTTTTATATTTATGACAAATTAAATGCCAAAATTATCAAGTGAGCTTTCGATCAGCTTATTGTGCAATAAGTGTCTTAAGTAGGCGCAACACCATAAGTTAAAAGCTGGCTTTATGTAATAGGTATAAGATTACAACAGGAGCAACGTAAAAATTAGTGAGCACCGAGTGTATTCTTCTATAAACAAAGGAAAGTAGTAAGAATGTATATGGGGATATAACTGATTTATATTTCCTGTGAAAGCCGTGATGCATTTGTAACTAGAACTAGTAAAGATTATATAGTAGGGGTTTAGTAAGAATGCACTATGAGTTAGTTAGTATGTTTTTCAGACAAATAAAGAATTTCGAAATTCAATGCACGTAAAATCGTACTTACTGCATCGGTTACGTCTTACATTTTTTATTTATTTTAATTTGTAAAAGTTTGCCCAATTGCAAATGCATATATTTGCGTTGGCTGTAAGTAATAAAGTGTCTAACATTTATTTAGTTTTATTTGTTGTCGAATAATGTTGTTTGTCTTTTTCGTACCAATGTTGTAAGTATGCATAATTTATATTGAGGAAAATGAATGTACATATATTTCACTTATATATTTTTACTTAAGGCATATTTCATTATCCATACATTCATAAAGAAGTTATTTTATGTTTCAGCATTGAACAGTGACAAGTTATAAACGTAATATTATATAATAAATATATATAATAAAGGGATAAAGCGTGAAGCTAAAAAAAAATCTTTTAGGATAGTAGAAACGGAAATACAAGTTTTCAATGGATCTTTGTTGCTTACTTTTTAATTTTGTGTTTGCCATAGGCTATCTTATATAAACGTTTTGTATTATAATTAAGTAACGCCGTGAGTAATTTCAGTTCTTGATAAATATTTATTTTGTAATCTTCCGTACCTTAAAACGAAAAACAAAACTGTTAAATATGAGATTTATTCTCCGTTTTTACTGCTATTTTATGACAAGCTGCTTTTATAGAGACTGACAGAGCATTGGGAGAGATGTGTTTCGCCTATAAATCTGGTAACAAGATGATATTTTAAAATAGAAAACAAAAAAATCATGAGGACCGTCGTGGCACAGAGGCGCAACGTTTGCCTGTAACGCGACGGTTTCTGGGTTCGATCCCCAGTCGGAGAAGATGGATTTTTTTATTTCCATTTTCTTCGCTCTGGCAAACTAGGCTAAGCGCGGCGTTGAGTTCCGCCACTCAACACGCAATACCTCGAAAAAGTCGGAAAGCGGGGACGGAGAAAGCAGGGACTAAGCAACGGAGTGTCTTAACACTAGGTTCCCACGGTCCCCTTTCCCCAGGTCCCTCTGCCTACCCTGCCATGTTCGGGATAAAGCGTGAAGCTAAAAAAAATTATTCAAAATAGTACTGCTGGAAAAGTAGCTAGTAGTAGTTTTAATAACCCAATTAAATCCAAATCTTCTATATATATTATTTTTTTTACTTAACCTTTTATTTAATTTTATCTGTCTTATTTATTATTTTTTTATTTATTTATTTTCCACTTAGAATCAATAAGATGATCACTTGTGTACGTCAGATAGAGCGAACGGAGGAGTGTCAAAGGAGCCCAATTTGATAGTAAATATCGAATTGAGCCCCTCTGAAACCTACACACTCCATGACTTAAAACTAAGGTTACGAGGGTTCCAAGCGCGGCCTGGTGAGAAGAGCCCACAACAAACTCAGCCAGGTTTCCCTAAACCTATTGTGATCACTTCACAAACGTCACTCGAACTTATGAGCAATTCATTAATTCCATGCTGTTTTATCATCAATGTAATCCTTTACACTATAATAGGATTTAGTAATTAATTGCCGTTTAACATAGATTTTAAATTTATTTAACGAGAGATCAAACACTTCTTTCGGCAGTTTATTGTAGAAACGGACACAATTACATGGGAAGGAGTTGCCTATTTTATGGAGCCTAGTGGTGGGCATAACAAGTTTATACTTATTCCTCGTATTAACATTGTGAACATCACAATTTAATCTAAATTTATCAATATTTTTATGAATATATATTAAATTCTCGAATATATATTGACTGTGAAGAGTCATGATTTTAAATTTTTTAAATTTATCCCTAAGGGAATCTCTGGGCCTCATGTTATAGATTGCTCGAACAGCCCGTTTCTGAAGAACAAATATAGTATCAATATCAGCAGCATTACCCCATAATAGTATACCATATGACATAATGCTGTGGAAGTAACTAAAATAAACTAGTCTAGCGGTATTGACGTCGGTTAAGTAGCGGATCTTTTTGATCGCATACGCGGCTGAGCTAAGTCTGTTCGACAAATCGTTCACATGAGGGCCCCACTGAAGTTTTGAATCTAAAGTAATGCCCAGAAAAACTGTAGTATTTACTAAATCTAGTTCCCCATCGCCAATTTTTACAATAGTTTTGGCACATTTAACATTCGGGAGTGTGAATTTAATACACTTCGTTTTCTTCTCATTTAACAGTAAATTATTGACATTAAACCATTGGACAATATTTGAGAGAGTATTGTTCACATTGTCAATTTCATCATGTCCTATATTAATTTTAAAAATCAAAGATGTATCATCTGCAAATAATACTATCCCATGTTTGTCCTTTACAAGGTAAGGTAGGTCATTAATATAGATAAGGAACAGAAAAGGGCCTAATATCGAGCCCTGTGGCACCCCCATTTTGACAAATGACCCGGGAGAACGCTTTCCATTAATGTCTACTTTCTGGATTCTATCATTTAGGTAAGAACTGACAAAGTCCAGAGCTTTATTTCTTATTCCGTAGTGGTGTAATTTCTGAATTAATGTTTCATGCTGTACACAATCAAATGCCTTGGACAAATCACAGAACACTCCTAGAGCGTCACGTGACTCCTCCCAGGCTTCAAAAATATTAAGTATTAAGTCAACACCAGCATCGGTTGTTGAGCGACCCCGAGTGAATCCAAACTGTTTTGTATGTAGCAATTGATTCTTATAAAAATGATTAATTAATTGAGACAAAACTAGTTTTTCAAAAATCTTGCTAAATGTAGGTAGTACTGAAATAGGTCTAAAATTAGTGGGATCTGTCGTACTACCCGATTTAAATAGTGGAGTGATTTTACTATATTTCATTAAATCAGGAAATACACCACAGTCAACGCAAGTATTAAATATCAACGCCAAATCAGGTGCAACAATGTCAATTAACGATTTAATTATGCTAACAGAAATGCCCCACAAGTCATTTGTCTTTTTAACTTTAATCAATTTAAAGATTTTAACAATATCTTGGGCATGTACTTTTCTAAATTTGAACTCAACATTACATTCGGTTACATTACCTTTTAGTAGTGACATGGCGGCGACCGATGAGGAATTCAGAGACTTGGTTGTGGAAACTGGAATATCAGTAAAGAAATTTTCGAGTGCAGTGGCAATTTCCGCGTCAGAAGTAATTAAAGTACTGTTTATAAGTAATTTAAAGTCATTACTTTGCGTTTTGACACTTCCAGTCTCCTCATTAATTATCTTCCAGGTAGCCTTGATCTTATTGCTACTATTTTGAATTTTAGTCTTAATGTGACGCGATTTAGCCAACTTACATTCAGATTTAAATGTTTTGGAAAACAATTTAACCCTGTCCCTAAATTCATCACTGGTATTGTAACGCCTTTCCGCATATAGCTCATACAATTTTTCCCTATCCTTGTGTAACTCCGCCGTTGCCCACTCACTAAAAACTAATGTATCAGTAACTGACATTGTTTTGGAGGTAAATACAGAATTGAAAAGTTTTGTAAATGTATGAAAGAAATTATTATATAATTCATTGGGTGAAAAATTATTTATATGTGTTGGTAAATAACTAATTAAGTCATTCTTTAAGGTATTCACCCGCTCCACAGTTGGTACAAAAGTTATATTCTTTTTGTACATCTTTCTCCTAACATTTTCAAACTTAATTAACTGGCCACAATGATCGGAATCTAACTTGCTGAATACTAATTTACTGATTGGTGTTAAATTTGTAAATATATTATCAATACAAGTGGCGCTGGTAGATGTAATTCTAGTAGGCTCCATAAACATATTCAAAAGATTATGGGAATTAAATAAGTTTAATAATTTGTTACTAAGTGAATTATTACAATCTAATAAATTAATATTAAAATCTCCACAAACAATAAGTTTCTTTCTTGACTTTGTTAGTTTTATTAAAGCTCCTTACTGCTTTCACAGATTGGCTGCAAGAAATCGCTTATAGAGATAAGTCCACATTTGCTAACGATATTTCAGTATGTCTATCTGTGTTTCACATATTTTTTGGTGATGAGGGTTCAAATCCAGCTTACAGTGGTGTTCACAGAAAATCAAGATGCTTTGAAATTTAGTATATCAACTTTAACTTAACATTCTTAATATGGGATGTTTCATTCCATTTCAAAATCATGCATTAAATGAAGTAATGTAATTAAATTAAAATAACAAATTAAAATTACTCTAAAAACAATGACCTGCATTTTTAAGAT
The DNA here is from genome assembly GCA_037178615.1 of Dione vanillae. Lineage (NCBI taxonomy): Eukaryota > Metazoa > Arthropoda > Insecta > Lepidoptera > Nymphalidae > Dione > Dione vanillae. The sequence continues at coordinate 3,496,857 of JAZFAU010000059.1, read as the reverse complement.
TTGTACTCTACATAAAGGTTTCATTGTCAAAGCTCTTTTTAATGTGCTAAACGTAAGATTTTGCAGTGATAACGATTTCTTCTTAAAACAAGTTTAAAACAGTATTGATCGAAAAACTACTTATATTATTGTGAATTAAGGACAAAATCTGTTTATAGCTCTGATTTTAGTAATGGCGTGCAAAACAAAGTATTTTGAAAGATTGATCATTAAAAATTTATAACATTGTAAAAAATCAGAGGTTCAAAAACCTTTTAACGGCTATTTGTTAAACGTACCTATTTAAACGATAACAAATACAAGTTATCCGGAAATGATGATTCAAATTCACATACAATGTGGTCAAAAGTCATTCATGCAAGAATCTATGTGATCTCGTTAAGGAAAAAAATATTGTAGCCACCTATAATCTAATATAATAATATAATTTATTTCAAAGTAGCAACATTAAAGTGGAACGCTCAATTAAAATAGTCCTGAAATTTTCATAAAGAAAGAAGAAATTATATTTCGACTAATTAACCCTAACTAGTAGATTTAGATAAGTATTTCTTCATTCATTCCGCGACTACTATCCCGCGAATTCAGATTCTCCTAGGTCAAAGTTTAAAAAATCCTCTTATAATATTCATTGCAAATATTTCGTTTTCAATGGGTTTGGTGCTACATATGTGTACAGCACAGATATTGATTTAATTCCTTACAATATTCGTCGATTTTTCTATTTAAATATCAATTTGAACTATTTTCGAGAAAGAAGGTAAAGCGCGCGCAGTGTTTATTTATTTGGAACAAGGCTGTCCAATCGTGAAGAAGTGGGCACAAATTTTGCATTCAATATAGTCTGCGGGACACATTTTGAACTTTGACCTCGAAATACCTGTAGGCACGTACACTTTACGATAAGTAGATTTTGAGACAATTTTAAGAGTAGATAAAGGTTTATACAAAATTGCGTAGCTGATTATCGCTCATTTCATTTCACTTCATAAAATTTGCGTTACACTTAATATGACTTTTAATATATTTAGAAAAGAAAATTTAAGGTAAATTATGACATAGAGACACTTAAAGAGAGTAGTATACAAGAAACTGCGCACCATCTACACTTTTATTATATAATATTTAGATTTATTTAAATTTTATAGTACTCGGGAAGGAAAAAAAAATATAGTATTCGGGAAGATTGTTAAAATATTTATATTATAAACGTATATGAAATAAGAAAAGTTACTAAGTTTTTACATTCAAAACATAAGCATGTCAAAAAACTGTGAGATTTCCTGCACTATGATGTGTTTCGCCATTTACATAATTGATCAATTACAACCGTAGCAATGGTACTTACATACTTTAAATACTAATACAAAATGCCTGTCTTTAAGTTACATAAAAATAGACTGTACTTGTCGTGATTTTTTGAAATATCTAATTCAATATTTCGTACCAATTACTTAATATTTAGTACAAACAAGGGTGAAGTCACACAAGGGTAACAACCATGTAGTCATTCAATGCTTTGGATTTCCCATATGCATAAAAAAGTTTAAACTACTTGTTTTATAATGTTAAACAAATAACATATGTGGGCGGTATATTACATCATTTTACAATGAATTATTTATTTGTGATCTACAACCTTCTTGCGCTCGTGAACAATGGATGAGTCGTGTGATTTTATCTGCATTTATTAGACAAGGTGATTTACGGATATAAATTGTATAAGAAATTAACAATCTCATATTTATATTAAAGTTATTTTTTGTACCATTAGGTATCTTTTCTGCCTTCAAAGAACCTATATCTATCCTATCAGTAGAGATCCCACAAAGTAACTAAAGTAAAAAAAGTACTACTACTACCCTGATATATGTAAGGAAAAAAAAAGGACCTAGTATTAAGACGCACCGGACCTCACATGTCCTTACATTTAAATCAATCGAGATATAGTTTTTTGAATGGCGGAGCTCAACACCGAGTTTGATGTTTCTTCAGAGCGAGACAATGAAATCATTCATTTTCACCGAATAAGAATCGAACCCACAAAGCATCGTTTAAAATGTTTTTATTTTATTTAATATTTTGATATTCAGGTTTGTATAGACTTGGAATATATATGTAGTAACTATTATTAAATCATTGCTGTTATAGAATATATATTTTTTTAATTATTAATGATGAATTGTAGGTTTGTTTATAACATTTCAAATAAGGTATTAAATATCGTCATCAGTGACATTGAGGATCAACTAGACCCGGAATACGGATCTCAGCTGACTCAGACGAGTTACCAATGGAATGGTCTACAAAGCCATGTATGTTATTTAAATTATTGAAAATAATTTTGATATCGAATTTATTTACAAGTAATGAGCAAGCTACTGATAATTAGCAAATTTACCTGACATATATTTATTGGTTTTAAAATAGAAAATAACCCATCGATTCTTAAAAACGATCTAACATTTAATTGTACATACATTTTTTAAAGAATAAGATAATAAAATATTTCTGTTTTTTTAATGTCTTACTGGGCTTTCCATGACAGTCTTCGCTCATCATTGTCACACACAAAAAAAGAGATAATACATAAATATTATAAAAATATTTGACATTTACTATACAAGATATAGTAACTTGCGAGTCTATTGTGTGTTTAAGTAATTTTTCTCACCTTAGTTACCTATACATTTGTTTTACTAACAAAAAAGAACTTATCATGAACATAAATTTCTAAATAAAAATGTATAATTGGTTTTGCTCTTAATCAGATAATCTCTGTTACCAGCGAGTAAAATACTACTTGGAAATGTTACATCGTTTCGAGTGTGTACTCAAAATAATTATAATTTGACAAGGTGAAGGTTATACAAAATAAGCCGTTTATGTTTATATATATTTGATCTTCAACTTATTATATATTTTGTTTTCTTGTAAAAGATATATTTTAGACGCACAATTTAATATTAGAAAATGGGTTATTTTTAGGTAAAAAATATTAACGTAGCAAATTTTAATTACTATATACTTAAAAAATGATTTTAATTAACTATCTAGTAACATGTCCAAAATATCATCAAAGCAAATGAAACCGTGTAAAACAAAATATGAAAAAAAAAGATAGTAAACTATACAAATATTTTGAAACTATTATACACATTTTGAATTCAGCAAGATTTTAACTAGAGTTTTATTGAAGTCTATGAATCTACATTGATGGGAAGTTAGGAACAAATCAAGCTTAATTATAAAAATATTATTTATTGCATAGTTTCTAAATAAATGCTTATATCTATCTCACATAAAATATATCACAAATATGTATTTAAGTAAAAATCGTCATCCATGAGTTGAACTAAGTCTTGTATCCAGTTATTAAATGCTGATCAATTACTTCTTTTCTTAATTTTATTTCAGTAAAATTCATTTGCCGTAACCTGAAAAAGAAAACAATATTAAACTTGAATGCTAAGACGAATATTGTTACTTTTTTAAAATAATGTAAATATTTCAATGTTACAGAATAATATAAAATAGTGGCATATAAAAATTACACAAAAAAATTATTTTAATAGATTATCATTTATATTTTATATTGTCGTCTTGTATTATTATCATTTATATTTTATATTGTCGTCTAGCTGTTTAGACAATGACAATCAATAAGTTGTCACGAATATGACATAGGCTTATTCACATTTTATGGGTTGGGTATTATTACATTATACAAATAATATTCACATTATAAAAATTTTAGATATGTTAAATATTTTTTTAATACTATAATTACCTCCTTTCACTCCGGCGGTTGCATGAGCAGACGCTAAGCTACTTGCAAAACTTCTGCCTGCTGCAAGGCTTCCAGCATTTGCACTTGCGACGCTTTGAGAAGCTGCTGAAGCGCCAGCTACACTGCTTAGCCCACCTGAAGTACCTAAACTGTTACCATGGGGTAGATTGTTCCCATTTTCGTCATTGAAAGTGGGTTTACAGCCAGTTTTGCATCCAGAGACACTAATATCTTGATTAGCACCAAATGTACCGGCATTAGCGAAAGCTACGGCACTAGCTTGTGCACCTGCATGAGCTTGAGCGCCTGCATGAGCTTGAGCGCCGACATTTGATTGAGCACCGAAATCTTGGTTTAAAGAAGGGTTTGAAGATTTATCACTGGAAATACCATCTGCAGTTACGTGACTACCAGAAGATCCGGATTTGCTGTCGCTATTAGCAACTATTATCACCAGCATGATTTGCTTTTGAGTGTCTTCGATCATCGTAAGGACTCAACAAGCCTGGTGGACCTCCAAAACCTCCTGCGTAGGCGACCGCTTTCGCATCTGCGGATGCAGATGCAGAACTAAAAGCATTATTTAAGGAACTATCTGATTTTCCAATAGTCGCCGCATTTTTATTTTTAGCGCCACAAGCTTCAGAATTACACGGTAAGGGATTATAACTACTTGGCTCTGGTGAATGCGGTTTTGCTGGTAAACTATATTCATTTGGCTTTAACAATCCCTTTGGTCCACCGAAACCTCCTGTATATGATGGCAGCTCTGCTTTGTCATGTTTATTTAATGGGCTAGGTAGAGCTGGTGGAATATTTGAGGGTGAATTTTGATTAGGAGGAGTTAAACTAACACTTGGTTTTAATATAGGCCCAGGGTGACTCAAAGGATGTGTTGAACCGCTGCTTTGCGAATGATGTGCACTAGACGATATCATATCGGGATTTTCTGGTTGTGGTGTAACCTTCTTAACAGGGAAACTTGCGTCAACAGGTCCTGCTGGTCCCCCAAAGCCTCCAGTGTATACAGGTGCATCTTTTTCAGGCCAAGTAGATTGTGGTTTATTAATATCATGAGATGCAACAGGAGAGCCAAAACCAACGTTTCCATTTACAGGTCCACTTGGACCACCAAAACCACCAGTATACGCAGGAGCACTATGAGTAGGAAGCGGTGAATACGCGATTACATTTGTTTTTGCTCCATTAATATTACCATCATTATTTTTAGGAATATGTTGAGCTAATTGTTCATTTGGTAACAAAGAGGCACTAGTATGTGCTGGATGAGGAGCAGGTGTACCACTATCTGCGTTTTGTGCTGTAGTTAAAGCTAAATTGTTATTGGTCGAACCAATAAATGGGTATCCACTTTGTATACCAGATTGTGGTTTTATGTTAGGATATGATGTTCCAATCTGAGGTTGTGCTGCTGAAGATCCATGTGCATTGTTAGTGACTGACCCAGTGTAACCTCCAAATTCATTGGTATAACTTGGGATATCTTGCTTAAGAAGATTAACATTTGGAGCTTGAGAATCTGAATGAGCTGAAACACTTTGAGATCCTAAGTCAGGTTTTGATGACAAATCTGGCTGACTAGAATGTGAATTTAAATTAATATTATGCAATGGTACATTGTTATAGTTGTTTATGTTTTCATTTGACACGCCAGAAGGTTGGTTAGGATAAGAATTGGTATATACATTGTTTGGTTTTGACTTTGGTCCTTCTTCTGAAAAACCTTTTTTATTCGGTTGGTTTCCTTCCTGTGAATTTGATGAGCCTAAATGTACGTTTTGACCAAGCACATCATTGTTAACTGCAGAATAGTCGGCACAATTAGGACTACTACAAGGCGATGGCTTTTGTGGAAAATATGGGGCATATGAACTCGATGCGCCACAATTAGGCTCAGTGCAGCTAGGAGACGTAGCGGGAAAGCTTTCTGGATAACTCGGTTGATACGCATTTACAGATCCAAGATTTGTTGAAGGAGTCCCACTACTAGATATGCTTGGATTTGAGCCAAGTATAGGCACGTTGTAACTATTTGGAGGACTATTGTAAGAATTTGACCCACCTTGATGGCAATTGTGACTAGTACATGCTGGCCCAAAACTAGGTGTATTTAAAAATCTCGATGGTTTTTGAGGTTTTGTTACAGCAGAAGGTGAAAGTGGAATAAATATATCATCGCCATTTTCTGACGATGCCAAGTTAGGTGCAGTAGCTGAACCACATTTACCAGACTGAACAATCAGACTGAGACCCGACGGAAACAGCTTTTTCGTTTAATTTAGATTGTTCATTATTTTGATTATAATAATCACCGTTATTAAAAACTTGTTGATGAGATCCATCCACACTGGGATTATTTCCTGATGAAAAAGATGGGTTGCATTGACCGGACCCGCAGTCATTGTTGTTGGAAAATTGTCCGGGCTGAGATAGTGGATGTAAGTTACCACTTAAATTACATTTTCCAGATGAGCATTTTTCTCCACCTGTTTGACAACGAAGATGATCCTGCAACTGCTCCAGCTATCCCTGATGCAAAAGCTGCATTTTGAATTCCATTATTTGAATTATGTAATGAGGACGGCACTATAATGCCGCCATTTTTACATCCCCCAGATTGACAGCCGATACCAGGTATTCCATTGGTACCAGTGCCACTGAAAGTGAATGAACTAGAACTTGCACTAGAACTTGATGACGCAAAGCTTGATGAAGCTGATTTGGAGAAACTTCCTGAATATCCCGCACCACTTGGGATACTTAAAGGTATTGGTTGCGCCACGGCAAAAGCACCAGAAGCAGCATTAGCTTCGGCTAAAAAAAACATTTAAAATTAATTAATTAAATGTAACATACATAACCATAATACTTTTATTATACGTGATAAAAAAATAGCAAAATCATTACCCTGTTAGAATTCAGTTTTATATTTTACCTAATCTGTGTTAAATTTCTATATTTAAAAAACTAAATAATACCTTTAGATTACAGGTAATTACAAAAATCATCATATCATCAATATGTAATACAAATATAAAAAAATAAGTTTCAATTTTCTTTTGATTGTTTATTTCATAATAGAATTATATTCCCGATAATAAAATTATATTTATGTTACTAATATCAAGTAACTAATTAAATATAAAAAAAGTTTTATTCTAAACCTAGAACTAGTGGAAATGTCAGGTGAAAATAAATATATATTAATTTAATATAAAACCATTACGGATGCGAACATTTTACTTAATAACAAAAGGATTGTAGAAAATATTTTAGTACAACTGACCTTTTGCTAATGCTCCACTTTTAACACCATATCCATAAGGTGTTCCAGTCACTAGGCCTACAAGGGCAAACGCTATTACACCCGAGAGCTCCATCTCGGAGAAGCTTGGCGAACACAATGTTATTGTTTTGCCGCCGCTAGCCTTTATAAAGCAAAACACAAATAGACACTTCTGTATTCAACAAAAAACCTGTTGGCGTTTACTGCGAATTTGAACTTGTGCTCGTGCAGATATTTGACGCTGGTTTCCCCAGTCGTACGCATATTAATGGCTTTTGAGACGACCACGCCAAAAAAATATTACTCATGCTTTTTAATATAATTCTCTCAAAACGTAGCTTAGACGTTCGTTCGAAAATACTATGTCCGCTTAATATATACAAACGTGTTATGCATTTTACAGTGGTACAATAATGTTGCGGTTTATTAATGTGATTGAGCCACTAATGAATTTTGAATTCGGCTTATTAGTAAATCGGCCTCATCAACATAATGTGTTTGTATTGGTAAATTGACACAAGTATTTATCTTATTTTCAATGTGTTATTATTTAACAACAAATTCTACTAAGTCTAAAATGGTACTACTAATAGTACGTACCAATAAATTCAATTCAATAAATAAAATTCAAGAGCACATTAGATTGGTTGTATACGATATTTACTATAGTTTTGAAACAAAAGCATCCAAAATTCATGACACTATCTCCGGGGCGGATCTACGTTGTGTATTATATATACTTGCCATAACTTTATACAATAATCAATAATCATTATTATTATTATCAGATCATACGTAAGTTTTTATGTTGTTAGATGCGTGTTTGGCACCAAAGATATATTTGTCGTGAGAAGGCATTGTGCATGTAAAAATACATGCAGCAAGCTGTTGTATACCTACCAATACTCACACATCCGGGTGGCACATCGCTTTAGTCTTCACATTCCATTATATAAGTGTTTATAAGATATATCATACCATACCAGATATACAATAAGTGGTATCATTACTATGAAATATTGGCTCAATTTTCCATCATATTTTTACTATTACAGAAATAAACCATAGTAATAAAGAAAATAAATCGGATCTTAAATTATTTATAATGACAAATATTATTCTCCGATTGAGATCAACGTTAAACGTGTAATTATAGTTCAAGGATGTAAAACTAAGTATCTAGGTAGGTACTTGACTTGAAAAGGATATAATACTATTACTGTTGTTATTTAATATTTCCTATATTGCCCCGATGAATTGCCCTCATGAATGACTAGTACCTTGCTGTACAAACATTTTTTCTCATTGAATCATCTTGATGTGTAATTTATTCTTAATTAAATAAAAAAATTATGATTAATGACAGCTTGATCGTCTTTTCAATGTAAATTACAATACTTTTTATCATATCCCTTTTACCGACAGGTTTATATTTTTAATTGTTTTTACTAACAAATAAAATCTACGGCTCGCATTCATTTTTTTAATTTGCATGAAATTTGAAATAGCTTTTTTATTTGAAATTTCATGCAAATTAAAAAAAAATGTATACAAGCGAGAATGGTTCATTTTTAAGAAATTCAATGAAATAATTGAAAAATATTTTATTTGAAGATTTTTAGTTAAATAGCCATAGTATCATTAGAAATTATTGTCATATTTAGATTAGATTAACATAAACAACATAATCATCTTAATTCATAGACGAATAAATATTGTTTTCCTCCTTCCGAACAATATTTCAAAGAATATTGTTGGTACAAGGTTTTGTTGCTCATTACTAGAAAGGTTGCACGATTCGGATTTTACATTAAATGATTTAAATAACCACAAACTATAATTGGGGGTACAATTTAAATATCCTTTTTATAAATACTCGCGTAATTTAGATATAAATATATATAGATGTAGCCCTAAAATGTAAAATAAATACGTAAAATATTTATTGGCGTTAGTTTTATAGAGCTGTGTATGTTATGTTACCATATACTTAAGATATGTATAGAGGTAAAAATAATATTAAAATCTTGTTGGGCCTGCAAAGTCAAACAGCTTATGTATCAACATACTTTTATTTCAAATATCATAAAATATTTATATTCTTATACTACTTTAAATACGTCACACGATGATCCGGAGCTAATAGAATTCATAACGACCAAACAAACAGTGAAGTAAGTACACTTTGATGTTTCATATAAAGTTTTCTTAGTTGCGTGTAGTTAAATGAACTCGTCCGGATCTCGGGGCGCGTCCAAGTCCCGGTAGTGTATGACGGGACGGTAGTCGCTGCCTCCGCCCCTTTAACAACAACCAACCACATTAGTGGCTACTCATGCTCTTTATTACAGCCAAATATAAACACACTCTCAATTGCACTTGCTAACTATTTCATTGTAAGTACAAATCTCAGCTTCCCGGAGATCGCAAAGTGCTTAATAAAACTAATACTTGTGATATTCAGTCAATGAAATTTGAGGGGACCTTGAATATTAGTCAAAGGAACGAAAGGATATAAGGTTACGGAATTTTGAGAAAAAAAAAAATTATAAGGTTAAGGAATAAAAAGAGAATAGATTTTACGGACACTTTATTTTACAAAGATCATATACATATAATGTATTAAATAGGTTTCTGTTTATAAAGTAAAATTTTAGTTCTGTTAATTTAGGCAATACATCATCTATACTTAAAATAAATCAAGTTTCTTTTTAGTCAAGTCAATTATAAAATTAACATGTGCTATGTGATATTGTCGCATAAATATTTGTCATTCAAAAACTACTAAATTCATCTAGAATTTTGTTTTTTAGGTTTTGGTGTCTATTAAATTGCATGCTTTTACACCTGGATAAATTAAAACATCGATAAAAATATATGGCAGATTAATTTATTATATATCTATGGATTCATGTCCGCCATGGTGTTTCAATAAGTCTTAAAAAATGTCGCCACTATCCGGGAAGTCGAGATCGTTGTAAGCAATTATCGGCCGGGACCGATCGACGTTTTCCCTGAAAATTATTTACGAACTCAACAAAAAATCTAGAAAGCACACACATGTAATATTATTAAGACATGCAAGAACTGTATTAATAAGAAACAGCGAAATACATAAAGTAATGCATAAACAATGCATCTGATTAGGCAAATGTTAAGGCCATGTAGAAAAGCAACGTGTATAAAGCAGGTCACGCGAGAATGGTGGGTTGGGTTTATTCTCTTCCTTAAAACGTATTTTGAAAATATGTAACAAATGAATATGGTCACTAATACTTTTTTATTATAATTTTTAGTTCATCCACAGTTATTTACGATAATTAGAATGAAGTTGATAATGTAAATATCGTAATAAATTGAATTATTTCATATTGATTAATAAATGGTAAACAGTAAAATATTTTTGCTTTAACATTTACTTTACATGTATATTTATAATATATAGATAAAAAATACGCAATATCCCGCCTATTGCGCGCAGAACAAGATCTAGTGTTAAGATACTCCGCTCCCTATTTTCTACCCAATTTTTTTGTGATTGAACGCCTTAAGCCCAATGAGAATCGAACTCACAACCGTCGCTCTTATAATAACGCCGCGACGTCCTCAAGTTTAATTTAAATCGTTTTGTACATTGAATAAAATATGTACAACCTAATTACAAGTCTCATTACTAGAATAATTATATAATATTAACTTTTCACTGATTCACAATTATGTATGAGCATAATGTTATTAACACTAATATACAAAATTAATTGAGTAAATGACAAAAATTGTCATAATAAGGTTTAACGTCACGAAAAGATATAACAATTTTATCTCTACCTTAAAATACGAAGTTTATATCATCTATACTTAAGCAGGCAACCAATACGAGTATATTTATTAAAAAAATCTTTATAGGAAAGCTTTTTTCTTTTTATATAGCTGTGAACACTGTTGCTACTCAGATACAACGACGTTTAGGTATCATTCGTCGATTAGAGTTGGGTTATTTATGAGGGCAAATCAATGTTAGATACATTTTAATGCTCTATATGAGACCGCAAATAATTAAAGACGAGGTGATATATCATTATTTAAATGTTCGAAAACGGTCAGGTATAATAATAACATATATAAAAAATTATATAACTCTACGGTGATTCAATTGACGTATTTCACTAGTGATGTTTATGGGTTCGAATCAAAGTAGAACTAGATACCATAAATAAAGCGACGAACAAGTATGAACAAGGATCAACTGATTACTTGGATTAGTGTAAAAGGTATAAACATTAAAGAATATATATATAATATATAAATATATAAACAAAATTGCTCTTATAAAGATATTTCAAAATACATAATACTATGAATAAAATACAAAGTAATGAGACGGAATGTTAAAGGTGTGCGTCATATCCAAAGTTAAACTAGATAGATACATACACTGACAAACCTTGGTTAACTTTGCGTTCTAGTCACTTATAAACTGGATAGACTCAAAGCTTTTGAATAATGGATAAAAGTACAAATGCGGTAAGTATGCATGTAAAATGCGAACAAAACAAATTTACTTTCAAGGTGTCTGAATGATTCATATTAAGCTGTTATACATATAATATGCCTTCACTGGTTCTATAAACTAACTGTAACTCTTGTTTAAATCATAAGCAGGTTCGTCTTTTCGACTTGGATTTTAATGAATAAATGAATTATCAAGAAAATTATCGAGTGTAACCTAGTGATGGGCAATGTTTTGTATAATTTTAATAATAGCTTTTATTTTATAAAAATGTGTGGCAAATTATTCAAGGTGCTATAGTACTATATTTACTAAACTAGTTTTTAAAAGTTCTTCTATTACTACCTAACAATTTACAATAACAAATCATTAATCAATTTATTATAGTGATTTTGTTGAGCAAAACAAAATAGTTAAGGATACAGAAGTTATACTATTTTTAAAAACGAGTATTTTAATTCCAGTTATCTGTAAAAATGCTTTAACTATAGAAAAGAGTAATAAATAATAATTAATTTTGATTATACATGATGTTTTTTATCTATTAAGTTTTTTGCTTTTTAAGAAGTACAACGGATTTAATAAAAAAGTTACAATGAAGAATCGGAGCATAAGGAAAACATATTTCAATTTCTTTATATTACACACTATATTTATATATGTACTTTATTTACATATAGACCAAAATATTTTCTTGATTACGTTTATTAACAATATTATATGTATTTATGTCCCAACCTATCCACTATCAGCAGATCAGCATGCGAGTTAAGCATCAAGCAAATTGAGAATTAAATCGTTCGATTTAGCTGGCAAAAACGGTTCAAAATCGCGTTACAAAAATTTCGTAGATAGAAACAGACACACGTTAAGGTAAGTAAAGCGTCAGAAACAGCGAGCGTACCTGGGTCGTGAAAACCGAGGGTGTCTCGGCGCGTAGGGCTGCAGCGGCCCCCAGCCGCCCCAGCCCCACGCACGGCCTGCGCCGCCGCCCCCGCCGCCGCCGGAACTTGCGCCGCTGTATCTGTTGGGAAATATTTATATATTAACTTACAATATCAACTTAATACAATATTAACTTTTGAATTTTTTTTTATTTTATAAAAGACAGTATTAAATATTGATATATATAATAAAATTATCAACATTGAATGTTTGTAAAAGCACATATTTTAACTAAAGCTACTTTGATTTACTGTTAGATACATGAGGTACAATAAATTTCAAATAATAAAACACCTATGTAAAACTATAATTGACCAGTTGAGCTACACAAGATGAAATGCACTCAAACCAAAATGAATAAAACAGAATTAATATAAAGGAGAGTTTCTACAATATGTCTTTACGCTAAAAGGAAAAAAAGATGAAACAAAAAAAAGCTAATCTAGTTACGGGTGCGGCGGGGCGGCGTACATAGTGGGCGGAGGCGCGCGCGTGGGCGGCTCCGGCTGCTGCGGGCGGCGCACGTCGCGCACGTACGCGTTGAAGTACGCCACCTCGTGACGCACCTCTTCCACCTGGTGCCGGAATTATAAGCATAAACACTCTTATTTAATGATTTTTTAAAGTGTTAATCCAGACCGATGTAAGAAAAAATACTGTGGTGAGAGCGCTTGCTCGGTTCGCAATAGGGCGCGGGTTCGAGTCCCGCTGCATTCAAATTTTTAGATGTTTTCTTTAAGTATAAAGACCTGAATAGGACGAGCAAATAAAAATAGTTCATTTTACGAGTGGAAAATAAATTCAGTATCAACCAAATTTACATGTTATTCTTAGAGGCCAGTGTGGTGTTCTTATTATCAAGATAATAACATAAATAATTTCACAAGCAGTTTGCAAAACTATGAATCAAGTATTCATTTATATTAGAACATAAAAGTTAAAATAATGCAATAACAAATAAAATAGTTTTTTAAATTTCAAAAATGTAACAAAGCAATGTAATTTAATATTTAATAGGAAAAATTATTTTATGTATTTATAGTTTACTTAGTTCTCTTTAAAATCATTAAAGCTTTTTAATTGTTACTGTTATATTAATTATCATGGAACTTTATAGTATTAATTATTATAGTAATTTAATTATTATAGTAGTATTTTAATGTTATCTAATGACAAAATAAAATGGCTACAATGATCTAATGAGATGATCAGAATTTTTATTACCGACTGTGTTTTTCCATATACAATTATTAAACAAAATAAAAGTACTTTATTTGATGAACAGATGAAGATTATCTATGCAAATAAAAAATAACACAGTAAACAGGATGTGACCTGACAAGTCTCAGATTCATAATATCCATAGTTTGATAGATTTTTTTCATTCATTATAATTATAATATTGTAACTATAATGGATACTATGCATTTCATTCCCCATTATCATAAAATACAATTAACAATATCTCACATATAACATAAAATTACCTTTTCTGCATGTTTGTTAAAAATGTGTTTTCTGATGAAATCAGGACCTTTGAATTTCTTTCCACTGAGAGGACACAACCATTTGTCTTTCGCCAGCTCTTGTGTATTGGCTTGTACAAATTTTTCCACTTCTGCATCTGGATCCTAGATTAACAAAGTTCAAGCACTCAAATTACAATCAATCAAAGTTAAGTGGGGGTCGGAGGTATGGGTTCTGTACCATTAAGGCAATAAACATTGCAATATTTTAAAAATGGATGAAGAAAGTATAAAATAGTTTAATTAAAATGCATATTAATCATAATTAAATGAATAATAGTGTCGTTGAAGCGGAGTGTCGCTAGTTTTAGTATAATAAGTATATATACTATACATATTAATACATGTTCTTTTATGTGCTTAGGTAAAACTTAACATAAAATTTTAACAGCACTCTATTAAATAATTAGCAAGAAAGATATAATATGATATGTCATCATTTTATATAGTATAAACACAAATTATACAAATTTGCAATTATGTTTGTTATATAATAAAATAATTATGCAAAAATAACAATAAACCAACCTTAATACCAAGTTTTTGCAATTCTTCATCAGTCAATGGCTTAACATCTTGAAGAAAAGCTGACATCTTGCCTTGGAAAGTTTTGATGTAATCTTGAATTTCTTGTTGAGTGGGCTATTGCGAAAAAAATTTTACTAAAGTTATAAATATCATATTGATACCCATACTGATGTAAGTTTAGATATATTAAAGAAAATTGTGAAATATTAATTTAATGACCTAATTGAAATATAAAATATCAATTGGAATTAAGATAACAAAATGTTGCTACCATTATATATATAGGAAAATAGGTCTTTAGTTAACATGATAGTAAATGGAATTAAAGTTAGTAGAGAACTCTTAAGTATCTTATAAATATATAGTATTTTTGTACCTTATTAGCGGGCGGTCCAGCCCGTGCGTGCATAATGCCGCACCGGTTGGGCATCTCGTCCTCGTAGGGATACTCGCAGTGGTTGTAGTAGTCCACCGAGTGCACGATGCGCAGGTACAGCACCAGGCGGTCCAGCACGCGCACCAGCTCCGGGTCCGGCTGGTCCTGACTCGCCGACTCTGAGGACGCCTCCAGCCCCAATAACTCTTCCTCTTCAGTCGATGCCTCTTCTATTAAGTGTTCTGTTATTTTGTGCAGCACTGGATTTTTCGAATTCAAACTGAAGTTCTGTGAGAGAATGAATACATGTTGATTAAAAAACAAATTTTTTGAGGTTAAAAAATAATATATGCTTTTAAAAATAATTTGCACTTTATTTTACATATTCTTTAGTTTTCAACAATGATGGTTGTAAAAAGAGTAAAATTTTTATATTTCTTTAATAAAACCCATTTCCAACCCTGCTGTATGTACTGTATGGCTGTAAGCCATACACATAAACTATAAAGCTATATACATACATCGATGTTGTCGTCGGCGTGCACGTCCGCCTGCGAGTCCGCCCAGAGGCGCGAGCGCGTGTCGAGGTGGTGTGCGAGGCGCGCGGCGAGGCGGGCGTCGGCGCGCAGCACGGCGCGCTCCAGCGTCACGCCCGACACCGCGCGGATGCGCCGCTGCAGGTCGCGGTTCACGATCGCGCCCAGCTCGCACTCGCGCAACTGCTCGACATGACCGACATGTACTTTACGAACTTGGAGGAAATTTGCTTGTTACTTCCAAACTTGCGCAATTAACTCTTAGGCTTTATAATGTTAGTACAGTGTATAAATAAATATTTTCTAAATATTTATTTATACACTATACTAACATTACAAAGTAAAATAATAAATATTAAAAAATGAAGTTAAGTATTGAAAAAAATAATTATAATAATGTTAAATATCAAAGTGGCTGTGCCTATGTGTTATTGTTTTATGAAAATATATGTATACCAACATCAACGAAAAATGGCATTTATTTTCTGTCCAAATAAAAAGGTTTTTTTATGAAAAATGAAATTAACCATAGCAATATAAAATATT
The DNA here is from genome assembly GCA_037178615.1 of Dione vanillae. Taxonomy (NCBI): domain Eukaryota; kingdom Metazoa; phylum Arthropoda; class Insecta; order Lepidoptera; family Nymphalidae; genus Dione; species Dione vanillae. The sequence goes on along the minus strand of JAZFAU010000059.1, from coordinate 3,480,793 downwards.
TACTCTTATATTGTTAAGATTCCAGCATATGTCCTTGATGTTGACCTCGCGTCTGAAGGTGACCCAGCCGCGGCGGAACCAGCGCCGCTCCGGCAAAGGGTCCGCCAGCGCTACGCGCAAAAACCCGCCGTAGCGTTTGCACATCTAAAACATAAGCAGTCATTCAAATTGAGATCGGAAACAAATAAAAGTGATTTTTAACAACGGAAATATGTGTATAAATAACAATAAAAATAAATTTATAAATACACTCACAGCTTCAACTTCAGCTTTTGTTATAGTGGGCGCCAAATTCCTCAGGAAAATAGAAGTTGTCTTATGCAAAGCTCGAGACTCCTTCTTTTCGGCGGCGACGTCATTAGATCGCTCTGATTTATCATTACTCTCATCTTTCTCTTTATTCTCATCAATTCTCTCTATTTCTCTTTCTGGAGATTTGGATCGCTCTTTCTTTTTAGGAGATTTATCTGGTGTTTTTGATTTAGACTTCGATTTAGACTTGCGCCGTTTCTCCGTTTCACCTTCGTCTTCAGAGCTGGATGAGGATGAACTTGATGATGAGGAACTTGATGACGAACCTGGTGGCGCTGTAAAATATTGAAATAATTAGAACAAACTTATATTTTTACGCTTTATCCCGTACATGGCAGGGTAGGCAGAGTTCCCACTATATAGAGTTCCCACTACAGGAACCATAGTAACCTTTGCTTTGTCCCTGCTTACACCGCCCTTGCTTTCCGCGTTTTCCGAGGCATTGTGTGTTGAGTGGCGGGACTCAACATCGCGCTTTGCCAAGTTGCCAGAGCGAAGAAAATGGAAATAAAAAATTCATCTTCCTTGAGTGGGAATGGAACTCACAAAACGCGCGCTTTGTTAGTTCGATACCCTCTCGGGGATAAACTAGCCTCTGTGCCACAACGGTCCTCAATTATTACTACTTATATTCTTATTCTATCTAACAATATCCAGGACTATTACTATTTATTATTACTAATTATATTATATTTAAATTTGAATATTTATGTTGAATTAAAAAATGACTTTCAAGTACCAAACACATACTGGTTTTACTATCTAATGTCATTACACTGATTAAAGAAATACAAACGAGGTTCTTTTTCCGAAGCTTCAGTTTGTTCGGGTTCTGTTCCAGGGGCTGAGTTAAATCGTGAGAATAATTTTGCTTGTTCTTGCAGTTGGCGGAGATGTGGATCAATCTCCATCGTCAGTGGGGCAGTTGATTTTGTAGATTCATCCTTTTTCTCCTATAAATATGTTCAACGAAAATTTATAGCTTCTATACATAATTAATCTATATAAAATAATACTTTTCCTAGTAAACATGTTTATGTTTGATTTTAAGCGACATAACGTTTTAAAATTAGGTCTTAACTATTGGTTACTTGCTATTATATGTATTTTTATTAAAAAATAAATTTATATTGTTTTACCTTATCTTTTGGTGGGTTTTCCTTTTCATCTTTCACTTTCACTGCGTCCACATCAATAACAACAGCTTTTTCAATCACTTCATCATTCTTATCTAAAATTATTAATATATCAATGACACCAAAAAAGAAAATAAAGAAAACATTAAAAGAGTGCAAATTATCTACCATAAACAAAAATAAACTTTAAATTGATACTTTGCGCGTATTATTAAAATGTGTTTATCAGTAAATAATGATTTAAGGAACTGTTTAAGATATCATTTTATAGTTTAACAAATCATCTTACTGTACATGTAATGAATGTACATTTTATTTTCACTTAGCAAAATATTTATATTTATTTGACTTCAAAAATTTGCAATAAAGTGGAATGGATTTAATACCTTGTTTATCATTAGTTACTTCTACAACTGTTGGTTCATCCAAGGCTTTTAGATCTTCCTCTGTACCACCCTCCAGTTTGATGACGACTGTATCAAGTAGTCGTATCAACTTGTCAGACTTGTCCACATCCACAGTCACTTTGTCCAGCTCTCCTTGGTCCAGAAGCTCAAGAAATACGTGAAGGCGATTCTAAATGGAAAAATTAGAATAATTTTAGTTTGCATGACTTTTATATGCCATATGAATATTTAATTCATGTATTATAAGCAATAATTTTAGTTATATTAAAAAAATACACTCTATTCTAATATAATAAGAAACTAAGAATACTTCCAGTAGTTATCATATATATTAAAGGCTTTATTTTAATATTACTTTAGATATACCTTTAATGCTGCAAGTTGTTCCTCTTTGCGCTTCACTGACTCATCCGGGTGGTATTTTATCTTGAACCTATATAACAAATAATGCAAAAGTTAATATATCTTAAAATTATAATCATTGAAGCTACAAACAAAGTGTGAAGTAAAGACCAATTTCCAAAGAAATCATTTTCAAATTACAGATTTGGATTGTTGGTGAAATTTTTCAGGCATGGTTCCATTCACAATGCACTTCAGGAATTTGGTCTAATGAACCTGTCAAAATAAACCTGTGAATTTAATACACAAACTAAAATTGCTTTAAAATATTTAAAAAATCTTCATAATCTCACCTGTTCCACATTTGTGGAATATTTAAGCCCTACCCCTAACAAAAACGAAACCCGTAGCATTGCGCGCTACGGGTCAACGCGATCATACTAGCTACACACGGCATTTATCATTTGCATAAAGTTTGAATTATTTTTCTTAATGTTGTCCGGCAAATCCATCTGATTATGCTGTAGACTGTAGGGAAAAAATTTTTCTATTAAAATTTGCACATTTAAAAGATTCTAACCATAACATACAAGATACGATATTTACATTTTAAACATTTTATTTTTCTTTATATAATTAGTTATGGTATAGAATCTTTTAAGTTTCAGCAAACTGATAAAATGATTTATCCACATCAGAAATTTATTCTAAATCTAATGTCAGAAATCAACATTCTTTGATATATTTATAAATTGATCTCACTTCAAGTAAAAATACGACTTTGTATTATTGTTACTAGAAACAAGCTCTTTTAGGATTTATATCTTACCATTCCTCCTCCTTATGAGCAACAAAAAATTCATTTAGTTGCTGTCTTCTGAATTCAAGTTTGTATTCATTGTACTTCTGGATAGCATCATCCACAGTGATGGAATCATCTTGAGCAGCTAAGAATGCCTTGAAGGACATCATTGTAGGAGGCCCATCTGTTGGACCCATTGGCAGCACAGCATCCCTAACATCATAATCACTGTACACATCAAAAAATTTGTTCAATATTTTGACCAAATTTAATGATATAGTGTAAAATAAACTTGAGATGAATTATATTAAAATGGACAATACAATAGTTGAGGTAAAGGCAACAAAAAATATAAAAAGCAAATAACTTTTATACTTTAATAGCAAAAATTAACAATATATATATCTTAAATACATGAATTTTACTTTATTACATCTGTAATACTAATATAAAATAATATAAATAAAGAATATTTCAGTCTCACCTTGCAGGCACAGGAGGCATGGGTTGCCCATAACCTTGATGTGCTGGATGTGGGCCAAAATGATCATGAGCCCAGCCATAGGATCCATAAGAATCATGGGGCATTCCTCCATATCTTCTATCGTCAACAGGCCAGTCTGGTCGAATTCTTTTACTTGGGGGGCCTTCTCCTCTCACTGGAGAATAACTTCGGCTTGCACTGGCTCCTCCACGATAATCTCTGTAGTCAGGCCCTGATCGACCACCCCGAGACCTTATAAAATTAAAATAAAAAGGTTGATGTTGTGGTTTCAACATAATTAATGAATTTAATAATTAATAGGTTATTTTGTATAGGCAACATATTATTGACTTTTATACATATTTTCATGTCTAATTAATTAATTCTCTTGCTTACCTTCATTGAACAGTCAATTTTTAATAGAGAATGACTAAATAATTACCTCAAAGCATGAGCAAATGAGCGTTTCAATGTTTTAGGAGCAGGAGTTGCAAATTTGGAGGATTCTATAGGTAGAGGAAGGGTTCTGTAACAGGTTATACGTAGAAAATAATTCGTAAAGCGTATATAATATGGTACTGATACGAACATGATCGGCTAGTGTTCATATAATTTAAATGGAAAGCTCACCTTTCAGTCCACTCTTCACGGCCACGATTTCTGTCTTCGCGCCTATCGCTACTTCTATAGCTGCTTCCTTCTGCTGTTCCTCTTTCACCACGAAATTTATCTCTTCTCTTACGATCGTATTCATCATCACTGTCAGCCATTTTAATAATACAAATTTAAATTTTCTTTTAAAAACAACGACTGTGTCTTAAATAGTGGGCAGAAATTTGTAAAGTAAGAGAATCTAATTAGTTAAGATACCGAGGATTCAGGAATAATCACTCGTAAATCAGTGTACAAGGAAGCCAAATTGACAAATTGGCAAAAATTCGTCAATTGAGTAGTCTAGTGCTATATATCGTAGGACAACAGCCAATAGAAAATATCCATAGATTAAACACATCACTATGAACGACAGTTGTCGTTGATAGTTGATTGATATTTGGTTAACCATCGACTAATACACATTTTATGCGAATGAAAATAAAATAATGTTAAATTCAAAATATGTGTGGGTTAAGATAAATAATATTTTTTCACTATTTTTGCACGTTAAAATCAACTCAAAATAAATGCATATTAAGAAATAGATACACTACTCGGCACACGTTGGAAAAATAGGCTATTCACGTTCTAGGACGCATAGTTAGAGAGAGTAAATATAAAACGAATACTAGCATAGTACGGAGCGTAGCAGTAGGTGAACACTTCTTCAACTTGTTTCTTCTTATTTTTATAAACTTAAAGTGTTATCCACACCATGATAATATTTTAAAAAACATTTACAAATTCATTTATAAATATAAAAGAGTCTTTCAATCCTTAGTGTCCATAAACAATTTAAAATTAGTTAATTATTTAATAAAATAGCATTCTCTTTTGCCAAATGATTTATATATTCTATTTTCAGTATTCATTCTTTTAACTTTGTATTTTCCATAGTTTATATGATATAGAAGCACCTGTGCATTACAAATAAGAGACAAGAGAGAAATCAGGTTGGAGCACTAGTAATAGTAGGAGGAGGTAGTTTACGCACAAATAGAGAATAAATAAAGAAATAATAGTTAAAACTTATATGAAACAAAAGTTAATAGTTGAGAAACCTCAGCTTGCCTTCCAGAACACAAAGTCTGTCGTAGATTCTCCCGGGGTACATGTGTGAAGAGGTTAATGACAGTTGACGACTTAAATAAAAAGCTTATTTAAAGACTGGCACGTGCTCGCAATAAAGCGACGCAAGATATCACAAAATGTCTTTGTATCAGAGATTCTCAGGGCAAGCTGTTTTTTAATAAAATTTCTGTTAAAGAAAGTTGAAGAAGACGGACGGGATGGCCAGCATTATTTGGGCATATTCAAGAGCTTCACGTCACGGAGATGAAGATGCTGACCTCGACCACCTGGTCGTCTGAAATGGTATAGCCACGTTTTGCCCCGGCCTAGGAACTATGTTGGAAGACAATGACTTGTCATGTCGGTTCCTGGAGTGGGACTGCCTGATAGCCCCAGGAAGCGATGGTTGGACGTCGTGATGCAGGATATTAGCCTATGGACTAACCCCTGAGGATGCTAAAGACCGTGAAATGTGGATTCTTTTGATTTGGAAAGCCGACCCTGGCCATAAGCCGGGATAGTCCTACGTGGAAGAATTGTATTTAAAATAGCAGTCAGTGTTAAGACACTCCGTTGCTTAGTCCCTGCTTTCTCCGTTCCCGCTTTCCCTCTTTTGTCGAGGCATTGCGTGTTGAGTGGCGAAACTCAACGCCGCGCATTGCATTCCCTCCATTCTATTATTAATATATGATATAATCGATATATGTGGGATACAACATGAAACTAAACTAACTTTACTTTGTGCATAAAGAATTGATTTGTATATTGAAATAATGAAACAAATACAGTCAGTTTTTTTCTTTCAATTTTAATATAAAAATGAAAGTAAATAATTTAATGTGTAGGTATTTGGTCAAAATATAAATGTAGCTTTTTTTACAAACACTGATATTCATCTGTACCATCGCCACAATCGTCGCGCCCATCGCACTGTACGGCATGTGGAACACACCGATGATTCTTACATTGCATTTCGTGAGTACCACAGGCTCCATCACAACCTTGTGGTTCATCACTTTTATCAGAACAATCTGCTAAGCCATCACAAAATCTTGATGACAATATACATTGACCGTTTGTGCAAGTAAATTGATTATCCGGACATTCTAAAAAAGATAACAATATACAAAATAAGTAACAACTTTCAAAATATTAGGTACAACAATATTGTAACAAATAACAATACATAAAATTTAAATATAAAAATATCTTGTTTCTTGATATTACAGGCAAATCATGAAAAATCCCGTTAGTTTGGAGCGAGCACAATCTCGTAATGTAGTTATGTGGGCTACTCAACGGTATAACAATAATTTACATTATATGTTGAATCTTATTATAAATAGGTTTTTTTAAAAATAGATTGAAAAAAAAATTTTACGCACCTACAGTGCAGTTAAGTTCATCGGAACCATCCCAACAATCTATGAACCCGTCACATATTTTTTTATTAGGAAAACATGATATAGAGTGTCCACAGCGGAATTGCTTCGTTAGATCACATTCTAAAAAAAAATATATATCTGTTAACTTAATTTTGTATATGAGGTATTTTATTATATAATCTAATCTAAAATATGATTTTAAAATATGTGGCTTGGGGACGCAAGCCAATTCCCATTTAAGAGAATGTATTCACATTACATTACAAAATGCCATGCAAAGCGTTGAACTTGAGACTGGTTGTCTGTGTTTATCCTGCTATATGCAGAATATAACGTTAATCTAAGAAAATAAATCATACCACAATGCATTTCATCCGATCGGTCGTAGCAATGAATATACCCATCACATCTTGCTTCTGAAGATACACAAAATCCATTTCGACAGCGCCAATCTTCAGAAGAGCAAGTCACTTGAGTCAAAAGACGACATACACGTACACCGCGAATTTTATCTACCAGATGACAAGCTTCCGTTTCCATAGCGCAGAGACCACCACAACCTACAATGAATGAATGGGATTTTATATATAATCAAATTATTTTTCAAATTATTTACATTGCAATTATTTACAGTTAAAAATACCTGTAGGGTCATCGATATCCACAGCGATCTTACAAACAGATTTACCACTTATTTCGTCTAGCATACATACTTCGTTTGTTTGGCACGAACAAAATGTTTGAGATAAATTTTTGTTTGCAATTAATTGTTTTGGCTCAACACTTTCTTGTCTTTTGTGGTCATTTTTAGGATAAGTTTTTATATTTTTACGAATTTTTAAAATTACATTATTGAGTAAAGTGTTATTCTTCGTAGTTGTTAATACAGGTGTGGGAGAAGTAGTGGTTTCAGCTATTGAAATTGCTTTTATTGCAGGAGCGGTAAGATCTGTATAAAAATTAACAATAGCTGAGGAATTTTCACTAATGTTTATGTTTTCTGTTGGCACTGAGCTTGTACTCGTATTATTTGTAATATGATAAAAATTAAATGTAGTAATATTAACTAACACCAGACTAATAACTACTATAGCTATTATCATCACACTTATTGAGCAGGCTTGTATTTGTGTTCGCCTCTTTTTTGGACTTTCAGTCAGAGACCAATTCACAACACACCCAATGCCTTTCAGGCTTTTTCTCAGTCTTCTTTCACTCACATCATTACTAAGTTGGTCTTCACTAGTATATTTGTGACAAGGGTTCAAGTCAACTTGTCTCGATATTGTAGGTATGTACCGTGTAACTTCCAAACTATTAATGTTTATATCATTAATCGATGCTTTTCTTTTGTTAAAATTGCTATCTACGTCATTGGGATCATTATCACAGTTTTTATACAAACCGGAAGATCCTTCAGTTCTTTCAGATTTTGTCTCTACTTTAGGAGTCGAATGATTGTTAGGTAAAAAATGTTCTTTGGTTGGTGTAATGCCGTAACTTCTTATTTTACCTCTGCATGTATAACAATACTTTATTGATTTATTATCTTGCTTTAAATTACTTTTAGACCACTGGTGAGAACAAAACAAAGTAGAAAAATTATCATGCACTGTACTTGGTTGTGGCAAATCTTGATTAAAGGTGCCTATTAGTGTCATTATATTTATTTACTTATTTGTTTGTTAAAATTTTCTTAAAAATATCATATTTCTTTCAGGATCCTTATAAAGTTATCTGAAACAATAATTTGACTATAAGTTATTTGGTAAATGCGTGCTTACTTATACTTTAAATATGAATGCCTAAATAAAATAAAGCGTGAAGCCTTGTATCACTAATGAAAGATGTAACGATGCACTGTTTTTTCACAATAGGAAATGACAGAATTCATCTTTCCCGAGTGGCAATCGAACCTACGACAAACGATCCATCGCTGTGCCCCTGCGTCAAGTACGCTTTAATATAAATTTATGTCTATTTTTCGACTTCACTCGTTATCGCTTCAGTGGGAAAGCAGCCTTACTAGTACAAGTAGTAAAGCTTAATTAACCTCTGTAATACGACCCACCTTATTTCGCTGACATCTAACGATAACCTAACTTTTTAATTCGTTAACAATTAAAAAGTCGCGTTATTAACTTTAGGAAATTACTTAGTTTCATTTTTATACAAACGAATATATGGATGATAAGAAACGGATGGTATTTGATATAAGTATTATATATGATGCTACAATTTGTGTTAATTGTTATTTTATTGAAAGTAGGGTAATAGTCTTTAGGTATTATACAAGATAGGCATCTCTTTATTTACCTAACTTTAACCCCACTTTTAAGATGGCTATATAGAACCATATTTTCATAGGTAAGTCCTAATATGTAAAATAAACAAATACCTAATACAGCATGTGGATAGTAATATTGTATACTTGAAAATATCTATAATCTTTGTACGAGTTGCAAAAAAACATAGAGCATTTGTTTATCTTCTTAGGTAAAGGGTTTCTAGTAATTAAAAATAGGATTTATATAAATTAATATGAAAAGCTAATTGCACGTAAGCTTATGTTTAATATTTGAAAATAATATATAAGAAATAGAAAACGGCATGATGGAAACTTTTTAAAAAAATGGAAACAAATTCGTTTTATTATTATGCTCTACATTAATAGTAAGATATATGTTGGTAAATTTAAGGTCCTTACTTACGTAGTATTCAATATTGCGTAATATAATTTGCGTACATACAAACGTATAACCCCAGACCTATGTTGGCTTTTAAATATAAACAACAGAACTTTTGGTGTAAACTCTAATCAAAAATACGTTTACGTAACTGTTTACTAGTTTTAAATAAAAAACTATCTTTAGTAATATTTAGTATGTCAGGTCTTCTTAAATAAAAATGTAAAAGTCATTAGAAAATGCAAAGATAAAAAAGTAAACAAATGAATTAATGAGACTCACGTGCCTGAAGATGACTGTATCTTAATAACATCACTATTAAAATTTTTATGTATTTTATAAGATACAACTAGAAGAAAACTTTCAACACGTCTAAATGTCCAAGCGTGCCGTACTATGTATCGGACTACCGTTGCCGCTGACAACGTCTAAACAACTTTGCACCAACACCAGCACCCTGATTACCGTAACAAAACGGTGAAAGAGATGTCAATACTAATACATAGTAAGTAGGAAAAAGAGAAGCGATGGGGTTAACCGTTTACGGTGTCGAACTCTTCTTGTGCTCACTGAAGAGTAACAGCCTGCAACTGAATGAGCATCTGTTTCCCTCACAACCCCTAGCTATACCTGTTGTTACGCACATTTACGTATGCACATGTACCGTATTATTCAATGAGCTATGTATTCAATTATGTGTGTATAATCAATAATTTAAATTAAATTATAAAGTAAATGTTAAGGTTAAATTTATACTAGTGCGATGTTTTATGTTAATACAGATAATTAAATGCACAAATAAATTTATTGAAAGACTACTTTCAAATTATATCATATTATAATTATTAAATGTTAAATAACCGATATTTGCTCTTGTTATATTAATTAATTAATATATAAAGATAACAGCACATTTTATCTATCCACTATCGTATTTATTTTTTATTTTAGTAATATTTTACTTTTTAATTATTTTATATAGTATATTAAATAATCATGTATTTCAAGTAAAATATATTATCTACAAAGTTATTATAAATCTTATATAACTTTGCTTGAAGCCCATAAAATCTTCTAATGTGATAAAACGAGCTTTTTCTTTTATTTGTTTTTACCGACAAAACTTCGTTAAAATTGAAGGTGAATGAAGTTCTACAGTTACTCAACCTCCATAATCAGTATCATTGCATTGGTAGAACTTTTTTTCTGGTAGATTGATATTGTAAGCTTTTAAGATTAAAATTGTAACCTATAACGTTTTCCTTAGAATTTTCTTAAATATGAGAAAATATACAATGATTAAGATTCTATATAAATAATTAATGTTTAATAAATGCACCCCGTTTTCATACAAGAATAATTTATGCATATAAGAAAAGTTTGCTAATAAGAAAATTATTATTGCGAATAACTTAATCTATATACAATCAAATTGTTTACACATATATAAAATGTAAAGCTAGTGTTCTTAAGAGTAAGCAAATATATACTTTTACATTAAACATTAACACATCCGTAATTTTCAAGATTTTTTTCAAATTTTTTTAACTATATTTATATGTCAGTAAAACAAAAACAAAAAAACAAAACAAAAAAATGTGACAAAACGTGAAGGTGTTTTGTTTAGGACTTTGCTTTATTCGTAATTTTAAAACAAAAAATAATTACATTTTATTCATATTCACATGTATATACACGTTTATATGTATACAAATATTACCCGTTGAATTTAATCATAGTAATTAATAGTATTGTCAACAATAATGGTGGTATACATTGTTTAATCAAAGTAAAGTAAATGATACTAGTTTATTGGTATCTGTACCTAGGCTTCATGCGATTATGTACACAGTAAATATATAATTAATTCATGCTTTATTCGCGTGGCACCTCATTTTATTTATATTTAAAGTTTTAATTAGTATGAAGATATATAATTATAAATATTTCTTTTCTCCAATTTTACATACACAATAGTAGGTATAAGTTTGTGTAACATTTTCGCGCCTATGAACGGAAGATGATACTCGTATATGAAGATAATATGAAGGACTCTTAATTAAAATTTATATCAATACCTATATTGTGACTTTGTTAGTTTATACGTAATGTAAATACACAGAGGTTTGTCGAGTGACCGTGGCCGTAGAACACCGCTGCACAAGTGTCTGTGCAATGTGCATCTCGCGGATGCAGCCGCGGTCTCCATCGCTCCAATGCGACTGGTGCGGCACTGACTGTTCACTGGCCAGGCTGCGGTCTGCGACACGCAAGTCGCAACTGGAGGAAGGCATAACTCTCACTGCGCGCGCCGCGTGCGGTCGCCTGCTTCGCTACATTGTGACTTGTTAAGTTAGTGTTCTTCGACGTACCCATCCATATGCGCGTAACGGACGTTAGCCGTGCAATTTCTCTCGAAAATAATTAGTATGTGAATGCGATTTTTTTATTTGTTCGGCGTGAAAATTAGTGAAATGCAAACTTTGGCGTACTGACAATCTTTACGTCTCTACAATTTAGATCAACCTTCATGAGGAATTGATTGTTTATTTTCTTTTAAGGTAAGCTCAATTAATTCCTAAGTATTTATAACATATCCTCATCCTACTACTATGATTTGTTGGCTGAATATTTTAAAAGAATTAAAGTGCATTTCCATCCATCTATCTATAGTTCTATAATATTATACTTTAAACAAGTATGCATAGTTTTTGCAACTCCATAAAATATAAGCAACGTGTGGGTACTTTCTACTGTGAATAACTTGCGTACGTAAACATTAAACTGTTTAAAACAAGACGGGTATCTTAATGTTTTTATTTGAAGGCAATGATTATATTTATCTTTTCTGTATAATTATATGCTGACCACTTCGTCTTCTCTTTACTGTGCTCTCCTCTTCGTAAGCGTCTTCTTCCTTAATACAATAAAATACTTGTGACTCTAATAATATTTGTCTTAAAGGTATTTTAGAGCAGGTTATTTTATAATATTCATATCATTAATAAACACATATAGGTACTTTATTTAAATACTTACAAGGCGTATTATTTAATTTATAAGGAATATACTTCATCAGTCTTCAAGTCACTACGCAACTCTGCATTTACAAAGAATGTATATAAATAGAATGGTTTTAAAATTTGATTATTTGTCTCGTCTACTTGATGTCATCAAAATGCGAGTAGGCCAGTGGAGTCTTTGGCCTACTTTAGATACTAATCGAACGACATCGAATGTACAAGTGAAGGTCTTCCGTGTCGGTTTATCGCTCATAGTTTTTGCAGGTTTGAAGTTCATATTCCAAGTACTTAATTTAAATTATTTATTATTTTGCAAATGTTGTTTACACATAAACGCTAGGCTTCATTTAAGCTCTATATGAATGAAAAAGGAAAAAAGAACTATAATATTAGCAACAATTGAGGGCAAATAAGTTCGGAAATAAAATTAGGGCCAAGTTCATTTCATTTAAAACTTCATTGTTTACGTTGATACGTTCATACAGAGGCAGGAAGTACCTAACTACCTACGTATCTAGTATAATTCATGTAGCCATGTTGCGTATGTTACAATAAAATAAAATAAAACTAAAGTTATTATTTAACTGTGATTTTTATTATTATTGACGCAGCTATAGGATGTTTATTTTTATTTTTAGTGGGGTTTTACTATAAGAGTAAGGCTTTATATGAGTATTTAATAAATATTTTTAATTTAATTTTTATTATTATACATTTATATATAGGTTTTACGTCTAAATTTAAAAAAATAACTATAGCTTAATCTATTAACTATGTACTCCGCGTTCATTTAAATGGCAAATCATTCGTTTTCACGTGGAGTCGTTTACACGAAACCTAGATAGAAACGTCGATTTCTCTTAAACGTCATAATTATACTAACTTATTTTTAAATTCTAATAGGAGACATAGGGTGGCGGAATTTGGACGGTTTTTGCAAGGAACTACGCTGCTTAATATAAATTAACCTATGTTACTTAAATGTGTTAGGTCAATATGTCTTGAATATAAATACACTACGTTACGATATCATTCATTTTATAAATTTATGTAAGATGATTTTTTTATATTCTAGTCACATACAAGCTGGAAACTGGTTTGGATTTATTATAATTATATTTATATATTGGTAATTGTGTAATTTTAATATTATAAAAAATATAGAGCTAAACCAAAATATCCTTTCAGATTTTAAGAGATAAACCAATCTATCTACCGCGGTCGATTGCTTGCAAGTAATGAGGAAAATCGATAATACGACACATACCATATCCTATAATATTATATATGTATAATCATTTTACTTATAAATGAAATTATTTCAAGTATATTTTTTATTGAATTAGTGGAAATCTATTTCTTTCCAGTATCTATAGATTTCCAACATGATAAGTACATTACTAACTTTAAATATTTGTCTCTATTTTAATCGTACATGCTTAGGTGTCGCAAAATTTAAATGAAATGTGATTTCAGAAAGACTGACTGACTGACTTTTACTTGAAATATAAATATAAATTTCGTTTTTTTTTTTTCATTTTTAAGCTTGCTAAATTTTTTAAACAAAGTTAACTTTGTTGTAACGAATATTTTCTAATAAATTCTGTGTATAATAATATCTGTCTATATTGAATATAAAAGTACGTATATTACTACTTTATTGAATTAATGGTCTTCAATATTGTAATAGTGTTATTATATTATATATAGTGTTATTATATTTATTGAATTAATGGTCTTCAATATTGTAATAGTGCAACTGGTAGAGGCGTCCTTATTCGACTTTCTTAGGATCACAACTTTAATTTTCTTATTCTAACATTGTAACTTTTTATGTAGCTATAAGAATTTTAGATTCTTTGTAAAGTTTAGTTAAAGTAGTGCCATCCTTTGGCGGACCTACTTTCTTCAATTGTCCTAAGGAGGTTAACGGCGTTTTTCGATGAGCGTAGAATTACAAGTAGAAACCATTTCTTATCTAGACTTTATATCGCATATGATTATTATTAGGATGTATGTTGATAAAGAATTTCATAAACAGAATTTATTATAATACATACATAAAAAGACTAAATACTATTTACTTTAATTTACCAAATCTTTTTAATACTATTACTAACGTCCGATAGACTGTTTCGATAGACTATTCTGTTTATTTCTCCTAACAGACATTTATGACTTTTAAGTTGTTTTTAGATTTTTAAGTAATATTTATAATAAATTACGTTCGTAATTTAATTAACGTTCGTAATTTAATTTATTTATCCAATATATTACGTTCGATTTATTTTAAACCTGATTTTACTATCTGTAGACAATAATTCCTTCAAAGGAAAATAAGACACATAGTTGCATAGGTATGTAACTACTTGAAACTTTAATACATATATTTTTTCATACATGTAACATGACGAATTTTTATTACTTTTTCAATTATTCATGCCAATTCATTGTTTATAAGAATAATTGTAACGCCTCTAATTGGATCAGCCATATCTATAACGGGTTTTGTAAGCACTATATGTTAGGTTAGTACATATGATATTGTTGTTTATTATTGTAGGGACAAAATGTCGACATTTTCTTATATTTATTTAATTCGAATATGAATTTATATTATCCTATCTTATCAGTATTACATGGATCTCTTTACTAAAACATGGATGTCTTAAAAATTCTTTGAATTGAAGCTCTTCTGAATTTCGCAGCCGTCTGTTGTATGGTCTAGCATCATAGTGGAGCAGCATTGGCGTAGCATGCTTGACCAGCCTTGGTCGTTTAGCATCTAGCTTCTGCATAGCATAGTTTATATATTTTATCCATCATTGCTGGCAAAAGATGTCTGTCGTAATCGTATAGCCAGATTTAAAAAAAACTGTAATGAAAGACACCATCACTAGTCATAATCACTAGGCTTAACAAGGCCATTGGAATGAGCGCTTCTGATTATCATAGAGAATCCACTTTTATATCATAGATAATGATTCGAATTAATTCCTTAATTATTGTGCCAATTAAGTAATATCACGCAGCAGTCCATTCGTGAAGTACCTTTCAAGTTTATTAATCTTCTCAATTTGCTTCAAGTGGAATAAAAGGGTTTTATCACACCGCAGCTAACTCGGACGAGGTTTGCGATGAATTCACGTCTACAATAGCTTTTAATTCTTTATTATTAACTAGGTCAAGTCGACCACGAGGCTTGTTCTGCAGATCGAAATTTTGAAACGAAAACGTTAGACCCAAAAACACTATGTTTTCTTTTGCGACATAAACGCCATACATATTAATAATAGTTTGAGCCATTTCTACAGCACAGGGGCCTCTCGTAGTGGTGGAACTCGTACTAAATAACGCGATATTCGAAGTTTTCCATTTTTTAAGCTGAATGACGCAAAAGAAAAAACAGAAGTAAACTAAACAAATGAATGACGGTAATCGAAACACAAATACAATACAAAGAGGATAAATTTGTGATTAAACTAGCCAGTACGACAAAAATATGTATGTAAATTATGTATGTGTAAGGATCTAATATTTATAAATAATATTAAAATATATCTTTTTATTCATTTGAAGCTGAATTTGAATTTCAATTAAAGTATAAAGTATATATTTTTGTTTATTTAGAGCTATATGGCTCAGTTAAATATTTTTTTCTTTTAATAACAACAACTTTATATGATATTCAACTTCACAGCGTAGTAGGTTAGGGTACTACTGTGATATGACGGGTTTGAATTCGATTTTCTGACTGAGCCTAGTGTTTAGACACTCCGTTGCTTAGTCCCTACTCTCTCCGTCCCCGCTTTCCGCTTTTTTCGACGCGTTGCGTGTTGAGTGGCGGAACACAACGCCGCGCTTTGCCTAGTTTCCAGAGCGAAGAAAATTGAAATAGAACAATCCATCTTCCCCGAGTGGGAATCGAACCCTCAAACCGTCGCGTTTACAGGCAGACGCTTACGCCACGACTGGTCCTCGAAATTATAAACGAATATTGTGATCTTATCTGATAGGGAAACGTTGCTATTCCAAATATACTTTTTCCCCAAAGGACGATCAAACTCAAAACAAATGGATCAAAAGTTGTAACTAATTATTTATTTGTTTTAAAAAAATCCCCGACTCAACTAATGGCGTCCTATTAACACAAATACAAATCTAGTTGCATAAGTTTTATACGGTTGAAGTTGCATTTAAACGTTTGTGTTGACATAATTTCTCATATAAAACACAGTTGAGAACTGCGAGACATACAAAGGTTTCTTTAATAAGCTTATGTTATGTAACTATCACGTTGACCAGCAAATGAAAGCGGAGGTCAAGTGACGAGGCGAATATATCAAGTAGTACCTTAGTATATTTTTCGTTCCGGCCTAATAATAGTAATGTAACTTTAGATCTATGCACAAATAGGTTTTCAGATGAAATATTTAATATGGTAATAAATATAAAAGATTTTAGTTTTGTCTGTATTTTTTCATCGATTTTTCATGAATCGATTTAGGTATCCAGTTTTAATTGAGCACTAAAAAGATTAAAAATTAAAGGTATAATGGCACAGTAGAACAAAATTTTAGAATAAGAATAATATGAATAAAAGTTTCGTCTCTACCTATCATCGACACCTTCATAGGCAATACAAATTTTATTTTCGTGCCACGGTAAAACAAAGTGTGACCTAAAAATGGACCGTCACTTAAGTATTCTATAAATCGGGAAGAAAACAAAGAATAGAGTGCCTTGGTAGGTTTGCATATAAGTAGAAAAGCGTTAGTCACGAAATTCAAACAACTGTAGTTGCAGTCATCAGTAACCCGCTTAAAATATAAATCTAATGTCAAACGGAATCGCTACGTTTTGTGCTTTCATAAACGTGTTTTATACTTTCCTTCAACACTATATCGATATGTCTAAAAATATAAAATATATTCGGATATATAAGGATATATCCTTTATACAGTGTGATTCATAAGTTCAAGACTAAATTATACGGATACCTTTCAAATATTTCTTATATAGAAAGGAAAACTGACTAAGCAAATGATACATTTTTATCTGATTATTCATCACTTTCAAGCCAATCTCATTTACATTTTCTCTCTTGCGTAATAGTTCCGAAAAATTATTATTTATATTTAACAACATTTTTGGCACAGATTGTATTTTTCGAATTCATTAAGGTATATAGATTTATATATCGATTTTCAAAGTATCTATCATAGAAGATGAAGTTCACTTTATGTATATAAATATATTGATTTTTTTTATATAAAGTAAATATCTAACATTATTTGAAATAATAGAAATAAATTTTCCGTAGAGTATGACAAATGTTCGGAGTCACCTAGTAATAACTTACTTATATTTCTTTGTTACCTCCCATTCTTTCTCATCTGAGCTCTACGTGCTCCTGCTGCTATACCTGATGCCTTCGTAAAAGAGTAAGCCCAACGTTAAGTTCCCTTCCTCCTTCGAAGTTTTGAAAATTAGACGGAGAGTAAACGGAGTGTTATAACACTAAGTGCACTCTACCTACATTATAGTATATGAGAATTGTCATGAAACTGAAATAAAGAAGTAAAAAACTACATTTTAAGTAAATATCTCTCGCATCTGTCATGGGCATTAAATAGATACTGTATATGTCCAATACATAGTTTTCTAGGAAAATAAACTCATTATCATTCCTTATACGTGGAACTCTTTATAATGATAAATTATAACGTAATGCAATTCACATTGCTTTAGAAAAATGTTTAATAAAAATGCATTAAATATTTTTATTAATAAATAGTAGGAGATATTTTCATCAGTTACTGCATATTGATACATATTTTAATATACTCCCTAAATATTTCATCTAAATAAACTTGAAGAATATGAGTGCGATTTTCAAATAGCTATTTTTCAAGTCCAAACACCTACTAACGATTTACCCAACACTAAAATACAAACGTAATTTATTGAAATTTTAACTGTTGTTGTAATTGACCGGGCTATTTTTTGATTGATTCCTATTACTTCCAGTGAGGCTTTTCAAAAATAGATTATTTATTTTACAGTCCACCTACAACTGGAAATCCACATAAAATATAGCTTAACAATATTTCATTTTTATAGAATTATAGGTTAATTTTTAGTACTATATATGAATAAATTTGAAAAAAAATCAAAACGATCAGCTAAATAGATAAATATGTATTGCATATATGCAGTACATGTATTTTATGTAGTTCATATTTCATCATGCTTCACAGACGTACACGTTTCGGCCAAATATTTTTAGATTGACAACATAATGTCGCCTTACATACTTCCATAAAGACACAATTTACGATTTGTACAAAGAGCATCTAGCTTGCTATTTAAACCTTGCAAAATAAAGTGATTGATAAAAATATCGGCCAAGTGCGAGTATTACTCGCAAACTGATTGTTGCGTATCACTTTCACGATACACGGTAATTAAAAAAAGAAGCACTCATTTTTGAAATTCTTTGTATGGAAGGGACTCCCCATCTAAAATTTCATATTAATTAATAGATATATGTAAGTAATTTTAAAAACAGATGGACATCCAGATAGATATACAGATCATAAACATCTAGACAGACAAAAAAGACTGACAACAAATGCTCTGTGAGGATTCCGTTCTCTGATGAGGATTCCGTTCTCTAATTTTTGAGGTACTGAACCCTAAGGTGCTGATAATGCATAATTTTTATTGTATGCATACCTATAGGTTATACTGAGTGCTGGAACAAGAAATAATGAAGTAGTCATTACTTTGCTGTCCACGCGGGCGGAGCTGCTAGCGAATACTAGTATCTAAATAGAAAATTATAAAATATGTTTAGCATTTTTAGTTTTATATCGGACTTTCCAGTGCTATGATCTGTATGTATTATCAAAAATGGTTATCACACTGATTAATATTTTCTAAGGTGAGATTTCCTTGTTTCTGATATTTTATTTGATATATTTCAGTTCATTCATTTAACTATGACGTTCCGAGCCTGCCAATTGAGCACAATTTGTTTCATGTGCCGATAACAGACAAAACAAATAAACTAACACACGCATACTTCTTTAATCTATCCGTAACATTTGTTACTAACATTTTTTGGGTTGGGTTGCCGTTCGGGCTGGCATAAATAATGCCCAAATACGTATGTATATGTTTCATATGTTTCATTGACCCTAAGTTGCTCTCGAATTTGACAACTATAAAAAAAACTAATTCATAATCTATTACTGTGCGTTCTATAATAAATTATGTAGTAGTATTCGTAAGTCTCAATTATTTTTTATAATATTTTCAATGTACACAAGAATACATTTTATCTTATTATTAAAATAATAGGATAAATGTAAACATGTCTTCTTTAAAATATTATTTACAAAGAATAATATTTTATTTCTATGTAGGTACTTAGTAGAACCGTAGGCAGATATAACAGAGGTCAGTACTTTTTATCTTATTGTGGGTCACTCAGGTCAATTATCGTCTCATATTCTTAGAGCGTCATAAGAGTGCCAATATAAGTAATTATTTTTTGTTCATCTGCTAGTAGATACATATTACTACTATACGAGTAGCTTATTTTAAGTTGTATTTTTGAATGTCCTCCGTTAACATCATATATATCAAGCTCTTCTGACATATCTTAGAAAATCAGATAAAAAATAAAGGTAAATTTTCCATTAATATTGCTTCCACGTAAAATTTTAATTTAAAAATTATAATATGTATCAGGTGAAAGTACATCCGTACGTTTGTATATTTACAAGCGGTGGACACACATAAAATAATTACACGCTTTACATTCAGTATACTTCGACCGTAAAAAGAACGCGGCAGTGCTTCTAATGTTATTAAATATGAATATCTTGTCTTGTGTTTTATAATTCAGTGTTAAGATAATTCTGTGACTTTGATTACTTACCTCAATATTTCAGTTGTACCGGTCTATCTTCTTTCGAGCATTAACTAACTAACTTTACTAGTACTAAACATAAATATTACAACGTTAAAAAATTTTCATGTCGTCCCGGCCGACAACTAACACTATTAATACACTAGTGGCAATCGTTATAGATAGCTTGCACTTACCGTCCTGAGTAGTGAATATCAAATGAGAAAATCTACGCACGTTCAGCGAACAGCCTTGCCCCTTAACCAAGTATATTAAAGCAACACATTATAGTAATATATAAAAGTCATAGTTTGTACTAATTGAATATTTTATTATTTTATACTGTCGTTCAAAATTTTATGTTTTAGTTCATTCCATAAATAAGGATCAGTTATATGGAAGTTTAAATATTCAGAAGAAATATTATTTTTATATTCTTTAGTCGCAGGGTTATAAACAGCATTGTAAAGTATTCAAATAGTGAACGGTGCAGTGTATTGTATTCAATTACGTTAGGAAACATGTGGAAGCTGCTAACGAATATAATAGAAGTGCATTCCGATGAGAGCATACTACAATGGAGTTTTGTAAGCAGGTGAAAGTGAGTTCGATGAACCAAACGAAAGTTGATACCTATTTATCCAGCGCGAAGGGAATCTGGATTATGACTGAAGGTCCTAATAAAAGCGAAGTATCAGTCATAAGTAAAATGAAAACATCTACATATCCTTTATAAAAGTAACAAGAAATCTCATAATGTTTACTTTTTGGCAAAGTGACGTTTTAAATATTTATAAAGGCTCAATATATTTCGAATGTCACATGAAATAAATTTTAAATGAGCTCATTAAAATAGTATATTTTAACATTTTTATTAAATATTAATTAATACGTAGGCAGTTGTGATTCTTATTCATTATGGGATACTTAGTAGTTTTTTTTGTTTTTATATTTATTGAAAAGCTTTCATTGGGAAATAAAGCTTTAGAGAAAAACTTTTTCGATTCGAAATTTACTCGATTATTTACCAAAACAAATCCTTCAACTTTGTAATAACACAGGTGCAGATAGAAACAATATACATTTCTATGTACTATTTATATGTATATATTATATTATAGGTACTTACACTCCTATAAAGGTATAATAATACGTTCATTTTGTAATTATTAATAATACCAAAATATATGTTCTTTTTTCTTATTATGTTGTTGCGCAATTATCAATGTGAATTGTCACTTCAATGTATCAAGTGTATATGTTGTAATAATAATTAATTACATGATTGTCTCAGGAGCAAGCGCATTGCAATTCTATATCTATACCTATATGTTATCTTTGCCCCTATAGTTATGCTTATACTAGACACTAGTGTACGTAGGTAAAATATTTACAGGCTGTCGAGTCTTAAACATAATTTGTTAACATTACGTGTACTTTATTGAGATTTACATTAAAAAATATATTTATCTTCTCAATTTATTCCTCCAAAAAAATTGCGTAAACGTAAATGTAAGAATTAACTTTTAATTCTTTAATTATAGATTGGCATGTAGGTAAATATAAAATTTAAAATATAAATACTGTTACTTGAAATATCAATAATTAACAAGGTGTTTTACAAACAGTGCAAGATTTTTACACGATATATCAGCATGCAATAAATTGTCATAATTGTACAATTAACGACAATCCACAATTGACAAAAGCGTGAAGTAAAGATACGTGCAGCTAGTAATTTGTACGTTAACACCTAGGTCTAGACAGCTTGGACCGTTATTCTATAAGTTGCTGGCCCCTTTGCAGGCGTTTCGACTTCGACCTTAGATGTAACGTTAAAACAAAATATTTTCTTGCTTTACAACTATTTATCCATATTAGTCATTAATATTCCATATAGAAGCAGAGTAAAAATTAATGCAGCATACTGGTACATTTCTCGTTCTATATATATAGTATCACAACAAGTGCACTAATACCAGAACCTATGTTAGAAATCTTAAAACCAAACTAAACTGGGAAGCGAAATCAACTTATTTTCACCGGAAATATACGATTGTTGTTTTATAGTGAACATTCAATGTAGGTAATATGTACTAAATAAGTTATCTTTATTTAAGATGTAGGTGATAAAAGATGAGAAAAGTACTTTTGAAATATAATTTGTTACTATATCTATATTGTATATGTATTCGTTTATAATCGAAAGTTACATATCATTTAATCATTGTAAGTATTGTATTATTTTGTAATTATCATTATTTATTTTCATTATTTTGTAAATATAAATAAAATTTCTTTTTTTCAATGACTGGAGCCGTTGTTAAAAATGACACCTCAACAAACGAATTCTTAGCGTTCAGGACATCGCACAATCTAGTGAAAGTGGATGAGATGAAACAATTTGTATAACAGCTGGCAAGCTGCCGGATGAAAGTGGTTTAGCAAACTAACAATCCTTCCTTTCCTTCCTTTTTGCCACAGACGCAGATTATTTAAAAATTCAATTAATTTATTTTTAATTAAAAATGTTTGTATATTCTTTTTTTATTTGATTTGATTTCAACCAGAAAATACGAAATAAAGGAAATATTAAATATAAAATAATATCTTTAAAAGTATTAAAGTTTATTGCATTTATTGAAAAATAAAAAAAATACCGATATTTCATATTATTATAATAATTTAACAAACTTTTATCTACGTTCCGGCATGATTATAAATAATAATGTACAATTATTTGTTTATTAGCTAACAGTAAACTGGTGATAACTAATATGACTGAATTTATATCGCCAAAATTAATAAAATATTGCTAAGGTAAAGTGTGATATAGTACAGCTTAAACATATATAAAAAGCTTAAAATAAATTATAAAAGAAACTGTGCAATAGATATGTACGTAAATATGTGTGCAATACCACCGTCACTTTCTTTCCAACAAAGTCAATGAAGCGCAGAGAAAGTGGCGACCTCCACGTCCGCGTGCTCACTGTGGATGTAAAACCCGCTGACTCATTATATTATAAAGTTATAAAAGGACTGTAGCAACATGTAATAAGAAATATATAATATATATTTCAACTATATATGGTAAAGTCGTTATTTATTCGACAATGTTACATAACATTTGTTATACAATGGGCACTGCTGTTATGCAGGGTGATTGGCAGTGACAGACAAATTGATATATAATGGAGGAAATCGTATACAACGAAATTCGAGATATCTAACCTGACCTGAGTTTCTTTCTTGATACCATATTTATGCCATAGAACATGAGACATTTGATTTATCTCTTCCTTTTAATTTGACATTACTCATACTTTAAGACATTACTCATACTTTAACATCTCGTCCTAAATATGTATGTTAATTTGCGATAAAATGAATGAAAATACAAATTGAATTAGAAAACGTGTTTTACCGACGTGTAATTGTCAGTCTGACATGATTTTTAATTAATTTTAATAATATATTTTTTTTTAAATTAGGTCTATTACAATAAGCTAATCTATAAATAATTTTGTATATCTAGTTAATAAGTAAGGCTACACAAGAATTATTAACTTATGTCGTAAATATTTAAGCAATCAGCATAACCTATGGACATACATGTAAGATATCACTTACGTAATAAGTACCCGCATCATCATGTTCACATTTATTTTTTAAATATTTTTATAAGTCCGCTGCGTTAACCTACTTTCTCTAGGATATTCATTATCTAATAAATAAAATTTAGTTTTTAAATTTTTATTTATAAGCACTCTTACAAGACTTTTATTAACGGACTTCAATGAAGGAGTTTATGGTCTTTTTATGGTGTACAATTTATTATACTTATTACAAATCGTTATTTAATAAACATTCTTAAAGTGAAAGAGCTTTTTGTTATAAATATGAAATGCTTTCCATCGACAGTTATAAAATTTTTTTTTTAAATTATGCTTAAATATAACCATTGAATTATTTATCACTAGTTGTTGCCCGCGGCTCCGCTCGCGGCTTTTAAATGTATTAAACGAATTAGCTTTATATCTGACGGAGTTTCATAGAAACTTACCCCCCCCCCCCCCCTTTTCTCCTCCGTTTAGGTAAAATTTCCAAAAATCCTTATTGCGTCATTCTTTTCTAACCAAATAGCCAAATATTAATCTTAATCGAATTAGGTTCAAAAATGACTTAATATTAATAAATTAATAGTTGGCGAGGACTAATAGCTACGAACAAAAAAGTTTCATCAAAATCCGTTCAGTGGTTCTTGAGATTGGCGTGTGCAAACAGACGAACATTCATACATACAAACAAACAAAAAGTTTTTTCAAGTTTTTTTTTCGAATTCTTACTCTTTTTTCATTTCTTAATAATCCTACACATATTGTTTTGTAAAAATATTTAATGTAGACACGATTTTTTATTCAATATTATCCTAAAGGATCATGTAATTATTTAACATTAAATGTTGAAAAAACTAAATACATCACCTTTAGTCATAAGTCCCAAGTACCTTGTGAGTCTTATTCAATTGCCGTACACAAATGTGACTTGGACCAGACTAACATTTGTGATTGCTGTCTAGTTGGTCGATCGCGTTCAGTAAAATATCTTGGTGTAACCTTGGATGAAAATCTCACGTGGACTGAACATATACATTTGATGGTATCCCGAATTAGGAAATTAGTATATATCTTTAAAAGACTTAGGTCAAGCGCAACTCAACCCACTTTAAAAATTGTATATTTTTCCTTGTCCAATCTTTATTGAAATATTGCATACCAGCGTGGGGTGGAGCATCAAAATGTGCAATCCTCCGTTTGGAGAGAGCCCAAAGATGTATTTTAAAGGTGATGACTCATAAGTCCATCCGTTTTCCAACTACAGATCTATACCAGGCTTGTAATGTACTAACTGTACGACAGTTGTTCATATTGTGTACAGTTATACGGAAGCATAGTAGTATTTCGTTCAACTACAATATCTTTGCATCTAAACGTAGATCTGATAAAGTTTGCCCTATTAAGCACCGACGTTTAGTGTCCTCAAATAGGCATTATCTATATTTAAGTTCTACTCTCTATAATATGGTTAACGAAACACTATGTATTTATCCTCTTTCGCTCCAAAAGTGCAAGATTAAACTAAAAGATTGGCTCTTAACATTAAATTATGACGAGACGGAAAACCTTCTACTAACTACAATATGATACATAAATCCTTCTAAATTTCACGCTCATTTGCACACACACATACACACACACACACACACACACACATACACGCACACTCATATACTACTCTTATTAATAGTTTGTTTTTTATTTTTTACTTTAGGATTGTTATAATATATACTACTTTTGATTTCATTATAAATAATTTTTGTTTATATGTTTACAACGGTTAGTACTTTGTTATTGTGAAAAAAAAAACGCTTGTGAGGTGGGCGTTAATAGCTGTGCCACAGTTTAATACTAATACGGCTATTATCGTACTATTTTTTTCTTGTATATTTACTAAATGTTGTTAATAAATAAATAAATAAATAAATAAATAAATAAATAAATAAATAAATAAATATTTTGTTAATTACTCAATATTAATAAGAACGTTCAGTGTTTATAAAGATGCAAAATCAATCTCTTATATTTCTTTTTATGTGAAATAATTTTTGTGCGTTTACTTTTTAATAAAATAGTAATGTTTTTTTAGCTTCACGTTTTAACCCGCACATGGCAGGGTAAGCAGAGGGACCTGCAGGGACTGTGGGCACCTAGTGTCAGGACACTCCGTTGCTTAGTCCATGCTTTCTCTGTCCCCGCCATAATTTTAAACGTATAATTTACCAACATCATTTTTATTCTTGTATGTCGGAGTGATTTTTTATCATTACAGCAGACGTTTTACCTAAAATATATAAACAAACAATTTGTATAATGTAAAATTTATAAATTATTTTTTTTGCAGATAGTCCTTACTCACGGCTCACAGTTATGATCATAAGAATACCATGGCTTCTTCAAATAGTTACAATAATCACAATATCGATGACATCAGGTTAGTGTAAAAATTCAAATTTTTAAATTCTCCCTATTTTTCTTAGGCATGCAAAAAGATCACAATATCAATTAATCCTAAAATACACAATTTGTTTTAACATTTTTTATTTTGTAATAACTTAGAATTTGATATCGTAATTAAATATTAATAATATGTTCTCTCGAGTTTATTGTAAAACATTTACTAAATATAATACAATACAGTTTTAATAATTATTTTTTACAGGTAGTCCATTATTTTTACAACAACAATCTAGCAGAAATATTAAACCAGTAATAAAATGGAGCCCTCAAACGGATACATGGACTTGGGATGAAACTCCTCGCAATGATGAACCTTTTTTTATGCCCTTAAATTTCACACATAAATTACCTCCATCTGCCAACGAAACAGAACTAATCGCACACATGGCTGCTCTTAAAAGAAACTATTCCCGACTGTTATGGGACAGTGATAAAAGTTCAAATTTACCTCTCTTCGTAGATAAGGCGCTAAAATTATTAAATTTGAAACAGGTCTATTATGAAGTTGAACATTCAGTTATGTCTAAAGTTTCTTGTACCGCGTGTAAGGCTGGTGCTGGGCTTTTACAACATTACATAAGACTCGGAAAAAGTAAAGAAGAGATAAATAAAATGATATATCAATTT
Source organism: Dione vanillae (assembly GCA_037178615.1). Taxonomy (NCBI): domain Eukaryota; kingdom Metazoa; phylum Arthropoda; class Insecta; order Lepidoptera; family Nymphalidae; genus Dione; species Dione vanillae. The sequence goes on along the minus strand of JAZFAU010000059.1, from coordinate 3,453,865 downwards.
TGTGTTTCATTAAATATTCAGTCTGCTAGAGTTTGCGAAGGCATAACAAGACTTTTCGGGGTAAGGTTTTAGAGAATTTACGACAAAGTTTTGACGGTTTTTTTAATTACTGGGCTAATTTTTTAATTTTTTTTTTCAGAGTGAGGTAGTGTATGTTTTAAAACGCATAACGATTGGTCCCGATGAGATTTGCAGTTTTGTAATTGGTGACGCTTGTGGCGACGTTTATAACCCATATCATGAATGGGAAGTAGCATTTCCACCTGTACCAAAGCCAACAGTTCGCGCCGTCGATGCTCCCGTAGAGAAAGCTCCTACTTTTAAAGTTTTACAAATTTCAGACACGCATTTTGATCCTTACTACGCAGAAGGTAAATAATTTGTAATTTTATATATATCTTTTAAATATCTCACAGCTTCATAAGTTTACAGCTCACTATTATATACCTGACATTGTTTTTTTCTATATATTCCATACTATTGTTGTAGCATAAGATTCTTTTTGGGTTAATTATAGGAAATAAAACAGTAAATTTGATTATCATAATAATCAATTCATGATTTTGATTAATGATAGCATCGTAACACATAAGCATTTTATATTAAGATACAAAATATTGAAAACAATACTACCTTTAATTTCAATATTATTTTAGGTGCAAATGCTGAATGTAATGAACCTCTGTGTTGTCGGGTATCTAGCGGTCCCGTTATTAGCCCAGGTGGTGGTGCGGGCCGATGGGGAGATTATAGAAAATGTGATACACCGAAGCGGACCATCGATCACATGCTGAAACATATCGCAGATACACATACCGTTAGTATTAAAGTTAATTGTAAGCTTGCGTTCTTCAAATTAATAGGAAAACATATATTTGTAAATACACTTTTAACACCCTTGTATATTTTTTTAGGATATAGATTATATTTTATGGACAGGAGATTTGCCACCACATGATGTTTGGAATCAGACTAAAGAGGAAAACCTCAAAGTTCTACAAGAAACAGTAGCCCAAATGTCAGATATGTTTCCGGGTGTACCTATCTTTCCTGCACTTGGAAATCACGAGTCTTCACCGGTAAATAGGTAAGCATTTACGCAATACACTCGTATTATACAACAATATTTGTTGATTACAAAGTACCTATATGTTTTGCTTTTAACATAAAATAAGTGATATGTAGTGCTACTGAAATAAGGGCATTTTATTTTATATAGTGTTTTTTTTATGATGATAAATAAATTAAATTTCATATCCAATAGTATCTATATGTAAGTATAATAGTTAGAGGTAAATATGAAGTTTACATTTGATTGTTTAGGTCTTAGATTGTTAACTATTTATGTACTTATTTTACATATATATTTTTAATTTTTATTTAGAAAATGATTTTTAAATTTTATTTAGAAAATTATATTATATATACCTACTTACATAATGAATACAATTAATATTTGAATCAGTAAAGATCCATCCAAACTCAATTGAATAACTTATTAGAAACATTTAATTAGTTTCTTTAAACGTATTACTAGTTAGTTACTACTATATAATATTTAAAAATTGAAGAAAATTGTTGATAAAAAAATACAGGTATTAAAAAATAAAATTAGTCGTATAATAAATTGGATAAAATGGTAATTTTCTAGATACTCAACAATAATGTCCTTTATTTATTGAATTATCCTTATTGTTATTTGCCCTTATGGTTTTTTCCAGAATAATTATTCTTAATTACTGTTTCAATTTACGCAATAACAAGGTCGGTAGGTAGCGCGTGATCACTTCAAAATGAACTTTTTGCACTATATTAATGACACTAATTATGATATTTAACGTAATGGTAAAGGGAAAGATAAACGTGATGATATTGATGAAGCAATAAATTTGAGTGCGATTTGTGTAATATATCATGTGAAATAAAAATCCATCAATAAGGAAGTCAAGTTTTAGGTGTGGCATTTATTATATAATTTAATATACTTAACCATGACAACAACTTACTACATTAAATCTCCAAGATATACCTAATTATTAAACAATGAATGATGACATATTACTTCTCTTGCAGTTTCCCACCTCCATACATTTCGTCACCAGAATCAAACATAGCATGGCTATACAATGAGTTGGATGCACAGTGGCGTCGATGGCTCCCTGCTGGTGTATCTCACACAGTCCGGCGCGGTGCTTTTTATTCTGTTCTTGTTCGTCCCGGATTTCGCATAATATCACTTAACATGAACTATTGTAATAATAAAAACTGGTAAGACGAAGTACCTACTTAAAAGTAGCTAAGTGTGAGGTTTTAATCACTAAAATGATTTATAAAATCATATAGTCTATTAGTTAGTGTCATTAAGTCTCTAAGTTAGCTAATATTCTCAAACTAACCAATATGTGTCTAATTTATAATGCTTCTTATGTAAAACTAACAGCAAAATTTTGCTGGGTGAAATTGAACATGTTTCATCTAAAGCGTAGCAAGCGCGAAAGGATATTACTACAGAGCAAGGTATTGAAAATGATTCGATTCGATGTTGCAATTTATCCAAGTGGGAATCGAATGCGTGTACACTTTGTGAGCAGGCAGATATCCCTCAAAGCCACAATAGCGTATTTATGCTATGAATATATATTACAGTGAATACATTTTCTTCGGTTTGCAAGATATTGTGCTACATTAAATTTACCCTGCTAACACTTCATGGATGTAAAAGACGAAGCGTTTTGGCTCTCTTTACCTGAACTATTTTGTACATGATTTAGAAGATAAAAAAAATATTATTAAATTAATTTTATTTTTAAGTAAACTTTTACATCATCATTACTTTACAAATTCTACTTAAATAACACAAATAGAATGTCACAATAGTAACATGGTACACCTAAATAGTATGTCAACCCGTATATACCTAACTGTAAGAGTTTACCTCATAGTGAATATCATTTTATTTATATATACCGAAGCTTCTAACGATTTCTTTTATATGTTTACAGGTGGCTTTTATTAAATAGCACTGACCCAGCAACAGAATTACAGTGGTTTATTTACGAGTTACAGTCGGCCGAATTCAGTGGGGAAAAAGTTCATGTTATTGGACACATACCACCAGGACATTCCGATTGTATAAAAGTGTGGAGCAGAAATTACTACGCTATAATCAATCGATATGAATCTACTATAACAGCACAATTTTTTGGTCATACGCATTTTGATGAATTTGAGGTGTTCTACGATCCAAATGATTTAGGTTCGTAATTTCTCCCATAGAATTAAACCTTTCATGATTAAAACATTTTATTCTATACACATACTCTATTTTTACAGGTAGGGCAACAAGCATAGCTTATGTTGGCCCTTCAGTTTCTCCGTACTATGATTTAAATTTAGGATATCGGATATATTATGTAGACGGGGATCATGATTCTACAACTAGAGTGAGTAAATAATATAATTATTATGTATAAATTTTTGTTGTCAAAGTTGCGAATATTATAAATGTTTCAAACATGTTGCTAAATTATAAAATATGTAAAAAATTCTTCCAACTTTATAATTATAATTTGATATAATATTGCTTTTACTATTATAATATACTACTATAAAATATATAGGTACATATTTATTGTTACATGTATACATTACCAATATAATTATATTTCCAGTTAGTAGTTGACCATGAAACGTGGATTATGAATCTAAAAGAGGCAAATCTTTTTGGATATCCTATTTGGTATAAACTATACTCGGCTAGATCTGCTTACATGATGCCGTCACTCCGTCCGCAAGACTGGGACAAGCTTATAGATGATATGACTTCCAAAGAAGACGTTTTCAACTTATATCACAAGTATATATTTTTTCCATGTGAATTTGTAATAACCGTACCCCGGTAATAATTTAATAATTAAGAAGAAGCGTTTAATGTTAACTATTACTTTAGAAAAACTCCGGCATTCATGCTAGATATACTATACTTATAGGGTTGGTTTACAGTGAATTCCTTTTTAAAAATACACATAATAATAATAATATATTGCAAAACAGCAGTATTTTTGTATGAAACATTCATATTCAATTTTGTTTATAGTTCACCACGGAAAACATTGTTCCTTTTTAATGTTGTTATCTTTTATAAATTACATTAAGTAAAGAATAATAAATTCTGTATATAGTATTATCCATTCAAAACTTTGTTCAACACGCAAGCATAGAGCTTTTACTGGTAATTTCGAAGGCTGTTTACTACGCAACAACTAACAACTAGCAACTTTTGTTATATATGTGAATTTTTAATGTTCTTTATTCAGACACTACTGGAAAAATAGCCCTCGTCGAGGTACTTGCGACGGGGAATGTCGGAAGCGATTAATATGTGACGCGCGATCAGGCCGCTCCCACGATCGGCGCGCCTTGTGCGGGCACATAGAGGCGCGCATAGACGGCGCGAACCCAACGCCCCAGACGTGGCGCGCTTGGCTGTACAACGGCCTGTCTGTCTCGTGAGTATTGCTAGTACCATTCAGAAACAGAAATAAGTTGACATAACATTCATAAATATGCGCTACGCATTTGCACAGCTTGAACTCTTAACATTCTAGAAATCTAAAGGGTTAAGCTACTATCAGGGTAAAGCTATAACGTGGCAAGAAATAAAGAATTATTGTTTCAATTGCAAAAACGAATAAATATCTTTGTTCGCACTGTGAAATTTTTGCAATAGTAAAAAATCTAAACATTCCTAATCTTATGGTTGTTAACGGCTTATTGTTAGTAAAAAATACATTACGAATTTTGCTTTACTGAACACTTGTATGATAATGTTCATAAAAGTACCTATATATATGAAATACATGAAAATTCAACTGAACTGGGCTTATAAAACATTAATAATATCTTGTACCTCACAGACCTTCTGTACAGCAAGTTTAATGGTGGTGGAATTCTTTTAGGTGCTTCGAGAAAAGGTTGGTGCACTTTAGGATAGTCGTATACATTTTTTAACTTACCCTCATCCTAGTAGTGTTCACACGAGCTTTTTTGTATATCATTCATATTGTAATTTTTATTTAAATTTAACGTATGTCTATTTTAAAATTGTTAAGGCATTTGAACGCGCAGATTTAATGGCTAGTCCATGTTGCACAAGATTTACTCCAGAATATTTAAAAGATTATCTAATTTACAACCACTTTAATTTGCATGTCATGGATTTGCCGTTGAATAAGAAATAAACTTGCTTATTCTTAAAAATATGCCAAAAGTATTTAAATCTGTATGGTGAAGGTGAACAATTAACAAATAATAATATTTTAGTGTAAATAAGTATTAAGTCAACAAATATAGTGCATGTTTAATGTATATTATGTATATATTTCAGATTTGATAGCTTCCTTTCATTCCTGACTTCTTTATTTTTAAGATGGCTATAGGTATAGTATTTTTTGCTATTTCCCTTTAAAAATAATATAAAGAAGTACTAACATAATATTATTTTGCAGAATGTCAATGCTAATGCAAATACCCCAAGTCGCATATCAAATACCAAAGTTCGTAATGGGTCTCGGATGAAAAGTCAGGCACTTATAGAAGAGCCGACATAAAATACTCAGCACCACCGGATACTAATAAGATTTGTTTTCCTTTATCGAAAAATTTACATACCCATTAATAATACCAAATGTTTTAAAAATATATGAATATAACTCAAAGTTATGAAATATTAAACATTAAAATATCCATATTTAAATTATACTTACTGTTGGTTCTTTAATTTCTATCGCTCATAAGATTTTTGTAAATATATTCTGTAAATTTTTATTTAGGCTTAATCTATTGATTATAAGTATTTTTATATCAATAAAAGATAATAAATAATAAACAAGTGTTTTATTTTTAATGTTTATTTAAAAATAATGAGTCATGGAGCTTTCTAACGATTCCTTTTTAATTACATTCAATCATTGTATATACAAACTTATACACATATTAATTATGAAATAAAAATTATAACATGCTCCAAATTATTAAAATAAGTGTCTTACACTAAAGTAAAATTGAGAAAAACCTAAAACTTGAGATTATCGATTGTTATCAATAAATTAAAAATACTATTAAGTTATTATGAGGTAGAGATTACCATAATAATAACAGACGATCAAAATTATCGACATATCCTCACGATTTAATATTAAGCTAGTACTATTATGTATCTACATGTTTAATAAGTTACCAAAATGTGTCAATGGCACACATTGCAATGGATCATCAATCATAAAGGCTAAAGGCACTAATTTAAAACATTTAAATGGCATTTCATTAATACTAATTTCACTTTAAAATAATGAGTACTTACGAAGGCATTTTAAGGCCTCCAAAAACTGCTACGTGACAGCAATCTTAAAAAACTAAGATTAAATTTTCTTTGAAATACCTACAACTATTAAGTATCGATGTGACATTTTTTGTTTTATTTACAATTTACTTTGAAGCTGGATAAAATTATAAATAAATTGAAGGAGTCTTAATAATTTAAATATATAATATAATATATATTCCAGTCATTAAAAATTCAGTTCCCTTTTTAGCAATATTGTAATAAAACACGATGACCATTGCATTTCTTAAAACATCTCAATTTTAACATAATCAGTGAAAAGAACTTAATATTCAATGGATACTATATGGATAGATTAATACTGTCCAAATAATTTCGTAATTGTTAAAAAATATTAATAATTGTAAGTATTATTAATCGTAATTTGCCGAATTACAACTATTACTTATTAAAAAATATAAAAATAATTAAAATAACATACATGGACCACACAAATATTCGATTCAGTTGTTGAATTTAATTCCAAACTGTTGTACTGGTTAAGTATTGCCGTTTTAAGAACAGGTTTTGAATGCTGTCGTATCTAGAAATTAGCACAAGTCATTAAGCTGGTTTCTCTGCCATTCTTAAAACTTCAATATCAAGCAAAGTTTTAAACAACAGTTAATATTTATTGCATTATTTAAATTTATAGATATAGTAAATGCAAATTGTGTCGTGAATGTATTTGAATTAGTATACATATTAAATTATACGGCACATTTTTTTTAAATTACAAGACTAGAAAGTAGAAAGAGTATTGTTAACTTCAACAATAGTTGTTAAGTCTTATATATATGGCAGTATTCTAGATGGCATTTTTTTTTTCAAATAAAATACTATGAAAATAAAATTTTAATTAAATGTGATGTTACCAAATGCTTAGATAATATTTAAATTATGTAAGTGTACCTATTAAATAAATCAGAGAGCTTTATTACTAGTCTTTAGTTGATTTTGTAATGCATATGTATTATATGAAAGTTTGTTATGCACATTAGTAGGAATATCACAGTTATTATCCTTTGTACATATATTAATTAATGTGTATGCTTGATGATTAGTTACAGTTGAAAATTTTTGCACAAATAGCGTTAATAAAAATACTAAAAAAATCAGTCTGTTTTTCTACTCTACCTTCAATTAATCTATATTTGACCCACCAAAAAATTTCTAAAAGAGTTTGTATTACAATTTTTGGGCCTATTTGAATTTAAAATTTGATTATAAAATGTATAAAACACTTAAATGAGTCTCTTTAGTCACAAGATTTAAAATAAAATATTATGATTGAAACTATTTTTTATACTTTGAAATTGCTGCTTTTAGAAATATTTTGCGTAATAGAGGAATGGAACATTAATCATAAATGACTGCAATGTAATTTATTAATTACATGTATATCATGGCACAAAATCAAAGCCTTAATTTTTCAGATACCTATCTCCTACATACATCCTATACATGATGATTTTAAAAACCATCACATCTTTGGAATGTAAATATTAGACCTAAAGTAAGTCACTGGTATTAAATTACAAATGTCTAAATTTTGTATCATAGAAGTCTCCTCAGGTTTCTCCTACTTTTTTTAGAACCAACAGCACAAGAATTTTTTTTTCTTTTAGAAGGACTGGGACCATCTAAATCATACTTAAAGCAGTTTTTATCTGGATGACGTTCACATTTACAGAACTTACAAAATTGATATGAACATGTGTCACTTGTGCATTCCACCCACTCTTCTCCTGAACTTTCTTCTGTAACTTTGGCTGGTTGACAACATCTTACACATGATAATTGCTTGCGAGAATCCAACAATGCAGCCTAAAATCAGTAAAGTACACAATGAAATGATTTGGGTAGACAACATATATTGTTCAGTTTGATTCTACAGTAATGGCTTTCGGAATGTACCAGTTGAGCACAATTAGACAACCTGTGACCATAGTTAAAAAAACTATAATATATGTGATTAATCCAGTTAAAATGTTTTATTTAAAATCTGAGGATGCAGGAGGATGGTTTAATATAAAAATATTAAATGAGAATAAATTTTGAAATTATGGTATCGAGCTATAATAAAAAATAAACATAATTATTTCAATATTATTATCATTTTTATGTAATTAATAAATATTTGTTTATACCGACAAAAATAATTTAACATTAAATGATGTTACTTACTTTAGCAAATTTTCTGAATTTCATTGTCCTTGGTGTGCCAGGAGGACTATTGAGTGACTTTTTTTGAATCTGATAACTTATATTATTTGTTTCCATGAGGGGTCTTTTATGGCTTATAGTGATATTTTTGGGTGTAGATGATTTATTTTCTTGGTTTTCTCTAACAGTTTCTAAAAAATGCTGATATTCTTCTTTTTTTTGCCTAATACTTAGATGATTCCAAATTTTTCTCCAAGATGGACTGACTGACTTAAAATTTATAATATCTTGAGGTAACAAGTAATTAAATATTTCTATTATTGGGGGCACAACTTTATTATTATATAATAGATTTATTATGTCAATTTTTTGATTAGGTTTAAAATTATATTTTTTGAAATTTTCTTCAGGACATTGTGTTATGGGCTGCAAAGATTGTTTATCACAACACAAAGAATGCATCTCTAAATTAAGCTTTTTCTTTACATCTAAAGGACTACACGGTTTGCGACTATTGCAAATTTTTTTGATTGGTGTTGTTGGTATATTTTCATTGCAAAAATAGAGATCTCTGCCTAGTTTTACTGAATTAAAATTGTGTTTTTTATTACTTTCAATTGATTTGAATCTCATTTTACGCATTGCACTTGATATAGCTGAGGTAGGAGTTTTGATAGTGTCATTAATATTTACATCATCATCTGGTTCCTCTGGAAAAGATCTTTTAATACCTCTTCTATTTTGCATAGAGGGTTTATAATCATTAGGCCTAATATGTCCATTATTATCTTTACATGTTGGCCCATACGAGATTTCCTTTGAAATTCCATAGTAATCAAGTTGAAGATGTTCCGCAAAACGTATCTTATGAGTAAATATTGTGGAATTAGATATTTCTGAGCATTCCAGGGATTCAGGTGTAAAAGAAGTATGATAACCACTGTCCTCGCTTCTCCAATAATGCACATTTTCATAAGACAGTTTTGGCGTAAGGGGCTCCTTCAGTTCTGGATGAATGTCCATTGTTGTTAAACGGAAATTTCAAAGCCCTCGCAAATTTACGTTTACTACAATTGATTAACTAAGAGCCATTGCTGTCTTTAGTTTAGCTAGATAGCTGAATTTAATTATATCATTAAATATTAATCGATTAATTAAATTCTTTAAACAGTTTAAAGGTAACTAATACACAACTATTTAATATTTACGTTACACTTTTACAAACATCAACTAAAGCTATGTACCAGTAATTGCTTATGACATTTATGAACAAGCCACAAGCGTCCATAGATAATAACACATGAAAAAAAAAATACTTAATATATTACATATACAAATTTACAAAATTTTGTAATGCATAACATGTTTAAACTATCTTCTCTTGAATTGTTTGAATTTTTAGATGTCTAAAATATCTTTTAGAACCAAGTAAATTAGACTAAAAAAAATGAACGCTATTGATATGAATCTCCGAATCAAGTATCAACAATATATATCATATTTTTGAATTAACAATAATCAAATCGAAACAAAAAAATATTAAAATATTATTATTTATAGGTTTTAGAAGTACACTACAAATAATTAAAAGAAGCTCAATTTCTTAAATGAAAGTTTATGTAGTACTACTATAGTTAGTGCTAGACAAAAAAGATTATATTTATTGTACTTACTTTAAAAATAATATGGCCTTATATCTACAAAACAACGTACTTTAAATCAGCTGAACTACTCAAAGACCGTAAATACTTACCTACCTAACCCAACCTATTGCATTTAGTAGAGTAGGTAAATAAAAAGTAATTGATACTCTATTAAGGGCGAAAATAGGTAAAATATAATGCCGCAGTAATTTTATTTTTGCTTTGACTTTAATAATATTTATATATGTTTATAAATGTATTTTTTACTTAGTTCAATTCCAAAGTACATGTCACCTAGGCGTTGGTAGTCTGTTCAGTCAGAAAATCGATTCTACTACAAAATTTTGCTATTTTTATATAAATATATTATTTTTATTTATTGGACTTAATAAATTATTTTGCTTAACCCAAATTTGAAGTATTTTATGTGTAGTGTCTTATATTTTTACTAAATCCAATTAATTATTTCTTCATAAATTCAATTAAGTTATTAGGTTTGTAAATGAACTTACTTGCTTGCTTACTGAAGTTCTTTTTTTATTTATCTGTATCAACATGAAAACATCACTATTTAATTTATAATTTATTTGCTCTGTGGAATCGGGACTGTCGTTGACATTGTTTATCTCAATAATTTTGAGTGATTGAGTCTAATGTTATGTTTGTTAATTTTTTAGAAGAATCTATATAAATAATATCTATAATATGACTACCTAGAAGACTTATATTAGTCATTAGTAGAAGTCTATATTCTAATGTAATTTTGGATTCTTTTTCGGCTTTTCATAATGATTCTTTACTGTGTTTATTAAAAATGGCTCTCAATATAAAAGAATTATGTAGATTATGTGCCAAAAAGGATGAATTTTCAAAGGATTTAGTTGATGAAGCCAATAAAAATGTTCTTAAAATGATACAAGAATTAATACAAATACCGGTAATTTTTGTTTTTTAATTATCTTTTTTATTATTGAATTTTGTTATTTGTTCATATATATTTATTCGTGTGCTGATTACATTTATATTTATTTTCAAAACGGTAATTTTATATTGACAAGATATTAAAGTATTCCTTTTTATTTTAATTTCCAATAGGTTCTTGAAAGTGAAGAATTACCAACAAAAGTATGCTTAAATTGTGAAGACAAAGTGATATCATTTCAAATGTTTATATTAGATTGTCTAAAAGTACAAGAAACATTAAGAAAAATGTATTTAGATACATGCCATAACTATCCCATTAAAGTTGAACATGATATGGGTGAATTTGATGTTACAATAGCCACAGTAAAGTCTGAGGTAAATATTTTGTAAAATGTTGCTTAATTGTCGTCTTGGTAACATCTCATGGTTTGCAAGTTCACAATTGTTATTATTATAAATTAACATTAATTTCTTCAATTTTCAAAAACATTAAGAATATTTATTAATTTGTCACTGTTAAATTTAGTTTATTACTTAAAATTTTTAATTTATTATTATTACTTATCATTTTCAGGTCAAACATGAGTTAACAGCTGAAGACATAGTGAGTGAGTATTTAATTTGTAAATTAAATATTTCATAAAACTTAATACTACTGTTATAAATACAAGAAATGTAACAAATACTAAAAATATAATAAATATACACAAAATATTTTGATATTTTTATATTTAATTAAACTAATGTAGAGTTAATTATTGAGTTATTGTATGTTTATTATGTTGCCTAATTTTTAGGTGCAATAAACAATGATGAATCTTTGTCTGGTTTTGAAACTCATGATTACAACAGTGATAATAAACATGACAGTGATGGAGACATGAGCGATGTAACATTAGCTACATTAAAGGAAACTAAAGCCAAAAGAGTGAAACGAAAAGTATTAAGTGAAGAGGAAGAAGATGAATTCCAAAAATTATTAAAAAAATCTAATTTAAATGTTAAAGATTTTGTAAAGTAAGTGTGACACATTATAAAAACATATTTTCTAATTTATGTGATTAAATTATTTTATAAATAATTTAATATTTTTTAGATTGCAATGTGACCTATGTGAAGAAAGTGTAAAGACATGGAGTGGACTAAGAACACATTATGCAAAATTTCACAAATGTAAACCTATGTTGAGTTGTGCCTGTGGATTTGTTATAAGGTCTAAAAGTGTTCTTTACAAACATGTATCAGATCATAGAGTAGAAAGCAGGAAGCTGAAGAAGTCTGTTGATTCAGATTCAGACAAACAAGAAGATGAGAAATATTCAAGTTTAAATGTTACTGACTTTGTCAAGTATGTTGTTTATTTGTTTTTTGATAATGAATACTAAAAACTACAGAAATACTTTTATACTATCCATCAACCCCCCATTTCTTAAATTACACTTTATAAACTGTATAAGAATGTTAAAGAACTGTATGTTAGATGAGTGTTTATGTTATATGGACATGACACAGGATATCTATTAAAATAAAATATAATTATTAATATGTAATGTTATGTAAAAATAGTAAGAAATACACTACATGCTTGTGGTGGTATACTTCTATGTACCACCTTTACAGACTTATAGTTTTGAGTTCAAGTCCCAGTAAGAATATTTCCATTTATCATATTCAATTTAATATTTTTTTATATGTAAAGTGAAATGAAATTAAATATACTTTATTACAGTTTTACTTGTTCAACATGTCAAAAGCAGTGCAAGAGTTGGTATAGTCTAAGGGCACATTGTGAAGAGGAACATAACATAATGCCTGTTGTCAGCTGTGTTTGTGGAATTACTCTTAAATCTAAATCAGTTTTATACAAACATGTGCAAGATCATAAAAATCCAAATGTTATATGGTAAGTACTGACCTATTTATCATGTAATTAAAGGGGGAATGTACCAAAATCTTAGATTATTACATCAATTTAGATACAATCAAGACTTCCATATTATTTTATGTGTATTACTTGACCCAATTTTGCAGTTGTGATAAATGTCCAAGAATAACAAAAACAATGGCAGCAATGATCAAACACAAAATGAGACATGTACCAAAATCAGAAAGAAAGTTCTGCTGTTCCTCCTGTGATAAAGTGTTCAATTCTAAAGACACACTAAAGTCCCATGAACGTTCACATATACCAATAGAAGAAAGGAAGATATATCGTTGTGAAATATGTGATTTAAAGTAAGTTATTGTTTAAGTTATACATTATAATTTTTTTTATTTAATTTTGTTTTTTATTAATAAAAATATATCTTTTATTTTACTTCTTACTTTTTTTTAAATATAAAAAGTAGAATATTAATGAGTCGTGTCGTCGTCTTTAACTCTACGGCTGTAGGTTCGATCCCATTTAGGAGAAAGAACGATTTAATCCCCTTGCTTTCCTAACAAGACCGAGAAAAACGAGAGTGAGTTATGCCATCACGTAACCATAAATCTATAAAATTGGGCGGGAAGTAGAATGGAGTGTCTTAACACTAGGTTTTTTCTACCTACCCTGCTATATGAGAGTTGTACGCTATGTATATTATAGGAGGTATTATAGCATCTTTTATTGGTTAAACAGTTTATGTGTTTACATGATAAATGATTGCACTAAATGGTGACCCGGCGCAGGTTCACGACGCGGTCGTCGGCGTCGTCGCACAAGCGCGTGGTGCACGACAAGATCAAGAGCTACGTGTGCGACCTGTGCGGGTACGCGTGCGGCACCAACGGCGAGCTGCGCCAGCACCGCGCCATACACAGCGACGACAAGCCCTTCGTGTGCCGCACCTGCTCCAAGCCGTGAGTGTACACGTACGCACATATACACACGCACACACACATGCACACATATACACACACACACTACACGACACACGCACACGCACGCACGTACTTGAATTACAATTTGAAATTAATGAATGTTTTTACACACATCATTTTTTTGTTTTGCTCTATTTCACTGTATACGGGGCAACTCCCCATATACAGTGAAATAGAGATTAGTTCTCTGGTCATTCAGAATATACACTATTACATTTATTTTAATGTCTTTGATTTGGTTAAGTAGTGCGAGAAGTTGTCATTTCAAAACACGAGGAATATATTTAAAAGACGCGGTTCTAAATAATTATTAAATCAGTAATTATAATTGTTTAATCAACTAGGTTCAAAACGTATTCAAATTTGAAAACCCACATGGACACGCACGAGGACACGTCGTACGCGTGCTACGTGTGCAACCGCGTGCTCAACAGCCGGCGCACGCTGCGCAAGCACTTGCTGGTGCACGAGGACAAGTGTCGACATGTATGCTCCTACTGTAATAAGGCGTTTAAACGACGGCAAACTTTAAAGGCAGGCATATTTTTTACAAAAACTAGCATTTTTTAAAAAAGTCATAGGAAGTAGCTATTGGCTATATGGTTGCTGATTCAAAGCTCAGAAACATCAGTAGAGAGTCCAACCGTCTTATATTAATATTTTTTATTTCAACAAAAATAACTTAAAGCTATTCATTCATTATTAAAATAGAGGTACAATCAAAAGGGATATCATAAAGTAGGTGTATGTTTGTTATCTACTAATAGTATTCAATTAATTATATAACAGGTGCACATGTACACGCACACGGGCGACAAGCCGCTCAGCTGCAAGTGGTGCGACGAGCGCTTCTCGTACGCGTCGACGCTGCGCTCGCACCGCCTGCGCTGCCACCCCGACAAGATGGCGGTGCAGTACTCCGGCTACAACGCGCACGTGTCCATGCAAGAGGTGACTGCTTGAAACTAAATAAAGCTTACAAGAATTTCGACGCAGCGTGATGAAGAACTCATGGCTCAGTGGTCAGAGCGCTTGCACTGTTCGCAAGGGTTCAAATTTTTATGTTTTCTTTAAACGTTTAATTTACTATACTCTCTTTATATTGTAGGTTACTATTTAGTTTGAAATTTTAAAAAAATAGACGTGAATTTGAAAAGTCAACGGAAAATATGTCAAAAAAAGACTACTGCCCTACGTCCTGCCAGTTTTTGTTTTTTAACATAATTTTATAATGTTTTCGAATATTAAATAAATACAAAGGACGAATAGAAGTTGATATATTAATAATATTAAGTATAGCCATGTATGATGTGTTAAATATTTTCTTTATTTCCTTACAGGGCTACATTAAAAATGATGCTATTCCATCTAAAAGCGACGTTGAAGCGATATAATGTCATCTTGCTGTCTTTTAAATTTTATTATAATTATTTGACATTTATAATATTAAATGGTAATTGTATCAATACCTTTTATTGTTATCAATATCATAATTAGGACAGTAAATTTATTTCACAAAATAAAATGTGTTTTTGTAAATTACAAAACCAAAAAAAAATTATAAATTATTAATATTAAATAAATAAATATATAAAGAAATTAGTAATTATTTTTTCTAATTTTCAAATCTTGCAAACTAGAAAAAATTATTACTATATAATAAATGAAATAAATCGACCCATTTAAGTGATATACCTACTTTTCAGAAGTTATAAAGAAAAAAACATGGCCAACAACAATGGCGACGACTATATCAGAAAATTAACTATTACTTAGTTAATTTTCTGATATAGTCGTCGCCATTTTTTTTTTAAAAATTGAAGTATTAAACTTTAAATGAAGGATATATTTGTAAATTATCGAACTTTATTAAAATTATAGAACACTATAATTTATAGCCAGGGAGCACCTAATTACTAACTTAAAAAAAAAAAACAAAAAATATTACGTGCTTCGTTCTCCATTCTGTCGTCTAAAAATTTATCTTTTAGTAGACATTAAGTATAGAATAAAAATAGTTAAATAATATTCAACAAACAAATAATATTAAGCACTTAGTAGTATTAAGGCATAGTTATACCTTTTAATAGTACTATTAGAACATATTTGCAAAACAAGATAGAGAAGAGAATATTAAAATATAAGTATCTTACTTTTTTACATTCTAAATACTTGTTAATTACAACAATGTTGTTCAAAAACTACGTCTTGCAATTTTTCAATAATGCTATAAAAGCCCAAAACAAATATCGAAAACGGAAGAAATGTCTCTACATACGAGTTAACATCGATCATTTGTTAGTGACACTGAATATAAACCTAATTTATCTATTCCTATCTAGATCTAGTGTGAGGTATGCTTAGCGTAATAAAATCAAAGTCAATAATTTTATTCAAAATAAGAAGATGCATGCTTCGTTTTTTGAAAGTCAAATTATTTAATTTACTACCAGTTCGCTTAAATAAATAAAACCGGCGCAAGAAACTCAGCGGGACTTTCACTATATTTTTTAATTTGGCATAAAATGTACAATTCAATAATTTTTATTGGTGACAATGATACTCTTGTAATGGATTGGAGCAAGAATTTCGTTCCCAAGGCGTGCAATAATTTATGAAATCATTAGTATGTTAATAACCTTTAGCACATAAACATCGTTTCCCAACATCTTTTATATTGTGATATAGAATAATCTCAGACGTTTTCTGGGATCTTATTGTAGAAGTATACAGACTGTCCCATGAAGAGCTTGCGGATGCGATGCGATCTTATTACAGGCGTGGTAAGTTTATGCCTATTTCTGGTGTTAATATTATGTACATCAATGATTTAATAAACTCGTTAATATTGTACGTTTACGTTTGAAATATTCGGCAAAAGAATATTTATCTGATTATATACGAACATATTATAATTTACTGGACGGCTTTGTTGTATACAAACGCAATGTAGAGGATTATAGGGGACATATAATATTTTATATCATCAAAAAAATCTCTACATATAAATAATTTTGTACTTTTTATAGAAAATTATATATTAACAGTATATATAAGTTAGTAAAAATTTAAAAAACGCAACCCGCAGCTTGCGTCATCAATTTATGAGAAGCCTTTATTTAAAAATATATTCTATAAAATAGAGCTACCCGCTGACTGAAGAGAATATTCTGAAGTGATATAAAGTGTGTTTGTGTTATATTGGAAAGACGCCAAACACATGGGGTATAATAAGTGTAGTAGAAGTAAAGTGAAGAAAACTTAATTTTTGTAAAAGAATATTGGCCAATCCATGATTTTATAAGGGTGGTCGGTTGACAGTTGGCATTTAGCCAATTTCCGTCAGAGCCGCACCTCCCCTGTTCTACGTATAACAAATTACATAACATTTTAACAACGATACATTACGACACGAAATTTTACGCGGGTTTATTTTTCCCTACCCATAAAATCCGTTTTCATTTCAAATTAATTTATAGACTGAGCTATATACTTAGTATAAAGCCTACGAAAATGTTTTATAAAAAATATCTTTTAGAATTATGGTTCATGTAGTATTAGTAGTCACTTTTTACGATGCCATTATATGGTAAGAAGGTAAAATATTTTTTTTAATAAATCATTTATAAAAGTATAGAATATAAGTATTATTAAATTTTAGCGAAGTTATAATGATTTCTAGGCGATACTAGCATGAACTTTGATGATTATTACGTACACGTAGTTAAATTAACTGGTCACGTATATACCTATATTTTGACTATATACATAATAAATCAGTTCAAAATATAAGTACCTAGTATTGAATTGAATTAGAATTTAATATAATATTTATATTAAGTTCAATTCAATACTAGGTACGAATTATTTCTTATTTTATCGTTTAGTACTACTAAAATTTAAAAGAAATACGATTCAGGAACACCTAAAATGTTTGCGGTTATTTTTTGTCTATAAACATGAAAAAAGTTTTCATCTCTGAGAATTTATTACGCAAAACTAGTCTACTGTTGATAGTCACAGCAAAGCAACCGTGTAGAATCGGATATGTCATAATAGACGCCTAACTTACACTTGTATGTAGTTTCTTACCACGTAAAGCTGTGTATATAGTTCCATAGTAAATGGTACTTCTAAAGTTCTTTAAAACGGCCGGCTTTCAGGTTTAATATAAATATGCTAAACATTTGGATCTTACAATCTATGTTTACAAAACAATTTTATGGCTGTTTTAATTAACGTATATTAATTTTAATAAATAAACTGACAATAAAAAAGAGGATATAACTTATACTTAACTAAATATAAAATAACACTAGCCAAATTATTTCTATACATATTATTAAAAATTTATAAATATAAAAATATATATACCAATTATGTAATATCATACTGTACGGTATTATATAAGTGGTACGTCCAATATAGTTTCAATGGAATGAAATTCGCCGAATAAGCGGGTTTTATCATAGCTACTTTTCGGCATTCGTTATTATTATTTTTTTAGAAATACTCTTTCGAAAGTCAAAGCGTAAGTTGGAAAATATAAATTATGTATAGGACGTAGCGGGAGTCACAAACAAAGTTTGAAATCAACTTTAGGGTTACCCAAGCGAAGCAGCATGTCCTTGAGTTGTGTCACGTTAAAGAAATCGTTGATATTACGGGCACGGAGAAGAATTAAGTAAAGATAGAGGCGAAGCGGGGGCGTGAGGACGCGGCGGGCGGGCGGACGCGGGCGGTCCGCCCTCAGTGCCACGGAGGCTGCGGACAACGACGCCGCCCGCCCAACTCCGCGTTTTATTCTTCACAACAATTCTACATCATCTCATTGATATTTTAACATTTCTGCTTAATATATGATAATAACGACATTGTGAAACTTATGTGAGTGATATAGTGATAATATCAGATTTTTAAGTTAAACAAATCATTTTATTTGTTAACTTTATGTTTATTTGTGTATAGTTTAACTTTATATATGTAGTTTATCAAACACTCATTTTGCTTATTAAATAACAATGCATTAACCTTCTTAATGACGATGAAAATTAGATTTTTAAATGTTTAATACAATATAAAAATATGTTTATAAATACAGTATTTTAAATAATCTTCGTTTTCACTTGAAAGGAACAATGTTCTATGTCATTATTGGAATATTTTTTAAAATTATTGAGTGTCATTATATTCTCACCTGACGTAATCATTTAAGGTCTTTTATTATGTAACTTTAATGTAGTTTATTGAAGGGACTTTGATTTTTCAAAATTGTTCCGATATTTATTTTGAGTAATCTAAGTATAACAAAGTTAATGATATAAAATTATAAAATTAATATTTCAAAATGAATTCTAAAAATTTTAACAGTTAAACAGTATTTTACAATTAAACATATCGTTTTACATCGTTGTACATGTTTTGAAGAATTGGTATATTTGAAAAGAAAATGAGTAACGTAAAGTCGCAGGAAATACTTACAGTTTAAGAGGGTCGCCACTTACAGGGAGGACTCTACAGCTTTCCAATTATAGATGTTTTCAAGAAGAAGTACTCTTACCATATAGGAGATAAAAGCTCTGGGTCACCTTTTAAAATCTCACGATAAGAGTGCTTGTCAACAGATACGTTTTCATGGACAATTTCAGCCTATTGTTTGACACAGCACTTTCCTTTAAACAAAGTTTTATTTCATTTTTGTATGAATAGTAGGCGCATAAATGACACACGTATACAATATAGTCAAGCATATAAATTCATCTTTTGTTTTGGCAGGAAATACGTTACGTTATTGAATGAGTGCCAAATAAATCAAGGATGTACATGATTTAAGAATGCAATAAATTTAGGCTTTAAGCTTTTAACAAGAGATTATATAACATGCATTTAATGCAAACATTTTTGTTAATTTTTGCCGTCGGAGTTTGTTTCTGCGAACTGCACGAAAATGAGACGAACGAAATTAAAACTTCATCTACGCTGCAGACACCAACTACAGACTTTATGCACACGACAAAGTTTAGCTCAAAGCCATTACAAACTACAGTGCCTCTCCAAGCTACTCAAACTACACAAAAATCCTTTAAAACAACTAAAAGGTACGTTAGTACAGAGTCTACGACTACCACTCGCAAAACAACCACTCAAGTATACTCGACGAGCACAAAAAGCTTGCTGAAAAGTGCAAGAAGGCAGAAGTTTAACGCTACATCTAGTGCACCCGGGAGTACTGTACATTCTTTGACACGGCTACAAGACCGGCTAGGCGCTATAGACTGTGATTTGCCTGTACTCCCGAGAGAATCACGTTTGTGGCGCGGTAATGAAACACATGAGCTGCATTTACCCGTTACGGTAAGTTAAATATATTAGCGTTTCGTCGATAGCTTGAGAATATTCCTACAACAGATTATGACCACTTTAAAAAGATGTTAAAAAGACATTATAATTTTTTAAAGATATATTTAATTTCAATATAAAAATTATTGGTACTTAAGAGTGTATACTGTACATGTAACAATATAAGAAGTAATATTTTCATTTTTAAGATAATTTAAACAAATTATTATTATAAATTGCGTTGTTAAAAAATAAATGAAAAAAATCTTGCAAATTCATTTAATGATTTGAAATGAGATTAAAATTTTCAAATATTTTTTCCATCTATCATGTCACCAGCTATAATTTTTTTTAAGGCGTGAATCGAACTATGAGTGAGCATCGTCATAACGACTACATAAAGTTTAAGTTTTCATCATCTTTTGTGCGTATTTTTCTTTTTTGTATAACAATAACCTTTTATGCTCTCGTACACAAGCATTGTAACAGCAGTTTTACATGGATAAAAGATACGTTATGTTGAGATTTTTTAAAGAAATATTATATGCTCCACTATAACATTAATCGTGAAGGCAGAACACAACGAGGTCAAATACATAAACCATAAATTCTCCTAGCGTAAAAATGGGGAAAAAGGTTTTCTGCTTTAGTAATTCAGCTATGTTTATTACTTTTATAAAAGGAAAATGTCTGGTGTGCATCCAACATCACACGAGAACAACGAATATACAACTAGATATAACTAATATTACAATAATTTTTTTTAGTATACATTGAGCAATAATTAAATTTAAAAAAAAAAACATGTCGGTCAAACGCGAATCGTACTTGTGCACTGAGGGTATTTTGTTTTAAGCTACAAATATGTTTCAACGAAGTAAACTACAAAAATAAAGTAAGCGTAACATCATAAATAATTTAGGAACCAATATTACTCTGGGATATGAATTATTTTGTTTTCTTTACTCTGGATACCTAGACAAAACACGTCATTTAGTTCGTCACACGTAATTTTCTCTCTATATACCCTGCAATATCCAGGAAATCGGATGAATGTCCATTTTTTTAAGTCACCTCCGGAGTCCGGAAAATCACTGCAATATTACTTAATTGTAATAATATATTATTTATTTATAATAATTAACATATCTTATTTTGCCCTGTGGATATCGGAGGACTGTGTTGGGGCTAGAGGAGACGGGGTGGATTGCCCCCCAGTCATCGTGTCATGGGAGGGATCTGCTGACATTCAAAGCGGTGATATTCTTATCGTCCGCATCGCAGATTCATCATTAGATACTTTTGTTCACCTCCAAGCCAACGAAACTACAAATATGAACACATCTTTTCAAACTGACAGGTAAAATATGTTTGTTATATTTAAGTTGTAGTAGATTTATAATAATTCAGCATATCAAAAAGAACACGTCGTTTGAATATAAATGATTTAAGTAACTATTTTAAAACAAAAACTCAAAAAAATATCTTTACTAAGCGTAGCATATCCTCATTATGGTTTTTTTTCCCTTTCCTCTTAATAATTAACGAATGTCTTTTGAATGTATAAAAAATTGTTATCACATTAATATACCTAATACTTATTTATATAGGTCAACTCTTATATGATACTTTCCCCGGAGATTATCCACTGACCCATAATACTGCGCATTTATAGGGTTCATTGAATAATTGTTCGAACGAGATTTATTTTCAGGTCGCACCATACTATACTTCAGCCGGCTGTATATCAAGTGACACGCCAGGGTCACGAGCATTGTGATGTCACTGATGGCATGTTACTTGATATTACCCCGCTAGATGAAAATGGAACAAAAATTTTTACTCTCTACGACAAAGATCTAACTGAAGGCGTAAATTTATTGATAGGTGATGATTTTTCTATAAATTCAAAGAAATTAATACGTTATGTGTTATGTAGAGATTTTTAGTAAGCTAAGTAATTTTTAACACGCTTTTATTTTTTTTAACTAATTAATTTTTCTAATATATTTCTAATATAATTAATATATTTATTAAAGAGAACTCAATCTACATTACAAAACAGTTATGTTGTTAGTATATCACAAAAAGCTTTCGAATGGCATTGCGTGAGAAATGAGCAGCATATATCAACTCTCGCCGGAAGCAAGGCTTTTATTGTGTTCGTACTTTATAGTTGGTATATGAGGCGGGTCTCTGTTAAATGATAATCGGAATGAATCTGTATTTTATTCTTTAATGAATAAAATACTGAAGTACATACGTGCATATAAACATAAAATGAAATATTTTATATTACTTTCTATAACATAAACTTCGGAAAACTTATTTCTATATTAAATACTTTTAACGCATTTAAAAGAACTAATAACGTTTATATAGTACTTTCACTCTTGAAGTACACCTTGCAGGATAATGGCCGACACTAATAAAATGTTTATTTACAGTTGTATTTGAGAACTGGGGGTCGCAGTGCGTACGACTAAAAGTAACCGTAAAATCTGATAATTGCGGAGAATTACAAGATTGCACCGGAAAAGGTGTATGCTTCACAAATATGTCCATGGTACGGTAGTATAAAAATATGTAATTTATTTAATATGCCTTTTCACTGTGCTTTATATAACATTTTATAAACAGTGAATACTAATAGTTGTAGTAATAATTTAATTTTATGTTTATATATATCGCTTAAAATATTTAGTTATCCTACATTATGTGGATGTCTGTCTCTATTCCAAAACGAAGTTGTAAAAATGTCTTTCCGCTATTTTGTATTAATTTTTCATAATACGTCACAGATATATGTACATGATAATACAGCAAATAAGTTGAGAGATAATAGAATATATTAAAAATTTAAAACATAGGAAGGTTACGAGTGTCAATGCTGTCATGGGTACGCTGGGCCCCATTGTGAGGATAAAGACGCGTGCAATCCATCACCATGCTTGAATAATGGCATATGTGTCGACCTCACGCAACCTCTCAACGGAGTTAACTATCATTGCCTGTGTCCATACGGTATGAAATTTCACACGTAAACTTTTGCTTGTGATTTATTTTATTATATCCAACTGTTCTATACTAAAATGAAATAATTACTTGTTTTGAAAAATTCTGAACGTAATACGTTCTTTGATTTTCGCGATTTTTATACATTTTAAATAAAACAATTTAAACGGATTTAATGTAACATACGCGATATATCCGTTTAAATTGTTTTATCTAAAATTCTGAACGGTATGTTTTAATGCTGAAAGACATGGGAGAATATGGGATAAAATTAGGACGCTTGTAAATGTAATAAAACAATCAAATTTTATTAGTATAGTTTTAATTAGTAATTAAATAAAATCGAATATTTTCTTTCATCCACTCCATACCTGATCGAAACCGAATATTCGATTTATATATTTTTTTTTACGCTAAATCCCGCACATGGCAGGTTAGGCAGAGGGAACTGGGACCGTGGAAACCTAGTGTTAAGACACTCCGTTGCTTAGTCTCTGCTTTCTACGTCCCCGCTTTCCCCCTTTTTCGAGGCATTGCGTGTTGAGTGGCGGAACTCAACGCCGCGCTTTGCCTAGTTTGCCAGAGCGAAGAAAATGGTAATAGAAAAATCCATCTTCTCCGACTGGGGATCGAACCCAGAAACCGTCGCGTTACAGGCAGACGTTGCGCCTCTGCTCCACGACGGTCCTCATTTATATAATAATTCTAATATTATAACAAATTTTATATTTGATCATTATGTTCAGGTTTAAAATCTGTACAGAATTCATTGGCCCAGTCCTTAAATATTTAAGCTATTTCATATATTTGCATATGTATAACAAACCGACTTTCTTTTTTTTTGTTTTACTAAAGATTCATTTGGTTAGGAGCCAAAAAATATAGTACAAAAAACTCACTCATGTCAAATATTTGTTTTATTAAAAAGCCTTGCATGAACTCAACTTTATATTTTTGTTATTATCAATCTATTATTTTCTATTAATTTAATCATAATAACTGTGGCATTTATTTTTAAATGCATGCTCACACGAGAAAAAAGTACGTTAAATATTATATGTGCTCAACATGGTATGCTTTTCATGACTTAAACTCTTAATGATATACGTTTACATTGCACATACAAAATGCATGTCATACAAGAGCAGATGTTGAAATCGCTTTGTTTGATCTGTAAAATAAACAGCATTTTTTGAGCTTGCCTCTCGGAACATGTTATATATTTTTTTTATTGTTAACGTGCAACCTTACTGTGGCTAAATGGACACCTCAATCTAAACTATCAGAAATTTCCACACGTTATTTGTTACCACCACACTATTTGTTTCTTTCTTGTTTTTTTTTTTTTTTTTTTTTTTTACCTTCACGCTTTATCCCGCACATGGCAGGGTAGGCAGAGGGAACTGCAGGAACCATATGAACCTAGTGTTAAGACACTCCGTTACTTAGTCCCTGCTTACTCCGTCCCCACTTTTTTAGCTAAAAAGCTAAACAAGTGTTTATGGTAATATTGAAAAATAAAGAACTAAAGATCTTTATTTATTAATATTGCTATGTAACGTTATTTTTAAATATTTAAATAACAAATGTGTACAGGTTTTACGGGTAGAAAATGTGAAAAAGATCCTTGCTATTCGGAGCCATGTGCTAACGGAGGTTCATGTATGAGTATGGCATTGAATGGCTCGACTACTTTTCACTGTGCTTGCGCTGAAGGATGGACTGGATCTAACTGCGAAGTGCCTACGAGTGGCGGCGTTTGTGACTCCAAGCCTTGTATCAAAGGGATTTGTGTGGAAGATGTAAATAACGAAGACAGTCAAACATATCGTTGTTTTTGTGAACCAGGTAGGATTTATTTCTTTATATATTTCGGTACTTAAAAAAAATCATTTGACTTAAAACAAATATTTATGTGAAGGTTTTTAAGATTTCAATCTAGCTTAAACATATAATTTAACATTAATTAGTTAAAAAAATATAATGCAATACAATGAATAATAACTTTGCAGTGCAGATAGGTTTTTTGTCTAGATAAGTATTTTAATACAGTAACATCAAAATTTTATGTCCGACCTTTTACCTTTCTATAACTTTAAGAATTTTTACGCCAGTCTTACGGTTACAGTGAACACAGGCACGTTTTTTAGTTGTTTGTGCTCCGTGCGTTTGACATGCCCAAATTATATTCAATTTGGTCAATACAGATTTTATAATAATAAAGAGTGTACATATTAATGAAATTCTTATTTTTTGGGGCCAGAACCAAAAGCAACGTAATATTGTACCAATACGAAGTTTGGCACATTTATATTACCTTGCTGGAACCAATAACCATCCTAAGGAAATAAAATAATTGATTTTAAGACAATCCAAATTTTATTTTAAATATAGCATAAAATAACATAATTTAAGGGTACTTCTTGTTGAATTAAATGAAAAAAGGAAAGTATGTATTTAAACAAAATAAAATACGCACGACATTTTTTTGTCCAGTAATCGGCAATTTGTGTATTAGTGGCAAATATACAAAATGTATTTTACTACCTGTTAATAAAAAAATGCTATCAATTTTTGTTGATAACTGGAGAAAACTAATTAAGAAGTATCAGTAATAAACATTTTTTATTCCTACAAAAATTACTAATGCGATAATATATGGACGATACATATTTATTTAAAGAATAGGCGTATATTAAAATAAATATGATATATGAACAATATCTTGATTAAATATATATATATATATATATATATATATATATATATATATATATATATATATATATATATATATGTATATATATATATATATATATATATATATATATATATATATATATATATATATATATATATATATATATATATATATATATATATATATATATATATATATATATATATATATATATATATATATATATATATATATATATATATATATATATATATATTGTCGATATTTACTTTTAATGTAAATATAATATAATAAAAACCTAAATTTCCTTTTTTCGGTATTTAAAATAAAATATGTCAGTCATTGGTTCTTGTCGAAAGCTTTCCAAGCAACATGAATAAAAGAACAAGAAGAGGTGAATATAAAAATATTTTCTTACTCTCCAAGGTCCCACTTGTATTTCATATGCAATCATTTTATTGCGCACCCACATAAATACATATGAGTAAGTACATTAAGTAATAATGCTTTTTATGATATTTTTTTAAGAATCTCAATATTGTATCTGTATATTTTTCCCAAAGGGAAAACTCTCGTTTTACCCTTTTGATACGGAATACTAAGACTTCACTTACCGTCAGTCCGTCTGTTACCAGGTTGTATCCCATGACATAATATATTATTTACGTTACTACAACAAATAAGTATTAAAAACAGAATAAGATAAATATTTAAGGGAAGCTCCTAAATAAAAAATTTGACTTATTTGCCGTTTCTATAGATAATGGTACGCACTTGATATATATATAATATATATATATATATATATATATATATATATATATATATATATATATATATATATATATATATATATATATATATATATATATATATATATATATATATATATATATATATAATTTTACAATTACGTTACTATTATATGTACTCTAGCTTAAAAAGAAATGATGAATTAAAAACAATCATCGTGATTGCCCTATTAGGTGAAGTAGATATGCTATATTTAAAAAAGGTAATATTATTTTTGAAAATTTGCATAAGGCTAATAATCAGAAATGTACCAGCCATACAAATCTTTTTTATATATATATTTTTTAACAAATACCATTTTTTAGTTGTTTCTTGGTACTTCAGTTAATTTCTGCTCGAGACAATATATTTTAAGCAAACTGTCTTTAAGGATCCTACACCATTCGTAAGACTGGGTAATATATCATTTTGAAGTTACTCAATCATAGTTAGGCAGTGTTGCCTATGACACTTTCCAGTATAAAATTATTTGGATGATTAATTTGATAGGCTATTGGGTAACGCTATTGATCCTTTCTGCTTTAGTTAGTTTTAAAAGTTAAGCCCCAGTAAGTTTGAAAATTATACTTAAATGTCAAATTAAAAAAGAACATATAAATATATGTCTTTCATATATTACATATATTTATTTAAAATTCTATATTATAAACAAAAAATTTAAAGCATAGTTTAGTTTTTTATATAGACTAAGCGACGTCTTATCATATATGTAATTATTATTTATGTTTACAACAAACTACAACTCGTTATTTTGCTAAATAAACGAGGTAAATTAATCAAAAACGTCGTGTTTCTTCCTATATACAAATTCACGATGCAGACAAACGGTACCGAGAACAACATTGGTAAAAGCAATGTTATATTTGTAAATACAATTTAATCTTCAGCTGGAAATATCTGCTAGTATTTGGTCGTTTATGCAAAACTCATACTTACAACAGATACTCTCTAGATCTAACAGCAATCGTATAAAAGCTTGAGCTTTAAGAAAAAAATTATATGCTTTCTTTAAATATTTTTTTTGTTTTAGTGTGGATTAATACATTATAAAAATTATAAAAGATACAATCCAACTATATACAACCGTGCATTCTCCTACGTTCGTCCAAACACAACGCAATCCAAAATAAACTATTATCAGTAGAGTATTTTAAAATCAGTTAAAACAAAAATATTAAACAGAGAAATCAGCGTCAACAAAGCCCATATAATTTAAGTAAAAGTAAAACGTTTTAGCGTAGAAAAACATTATGTAATCTTAAAAAGTGCAATTTACATGTTAATATAACATGATATCAATTTTTATCAAATAGTCAATATCTATTTCTGTTGTTCAGTTAATCGATATACAGTGCTTCTATTTTGCTTTTGGCAAATTGCCATACTTTTAAGCTTCCATTTATGAGTCGAGCCTAAGAAAGATGTAATGAAAACTGAAATATATCCTGGTATTCTATATTCAACTTTATTTATAATTACAAATATATGTTTACTTTCACGATGTTTTTTTTTATTTTTGGGAAAAATGTAATAAAAAGAAATAAAAAAATAGCAGAGTAGGTATACATATAGTAGGTAGCTATCATTGAAACTTGCATCGGGTACATAAATAGAACCTAAGCTGAAATTATTTCGTTCTCTGGTTTTCGTCTAAATTGAAGAACAATTAAATGGCGGCAAAATGAAGCGGAGAAATGAAAATAATTTAAATAGTCACACTCCTTGATTTGAGAATTAAAATTTCAATAGCTGTCTCAATATGTATACATTTTTTAATTGTCAAGGACCGCCGTGGCGCAGAGGCGCAGCAACTGCTTGTAAACGCGACGGTTTGTGGGTTCGATTCCCACTCGGGGAAGAAGGCGGGAAATAATTATCAATTAAAAGTGTTCGATGTGAATACATTTCATACTAAATGTGATGTTATGCTATTATTGTTCTTTATAAAATGTTCCAGATCGTAACTTTTGTATGTCATGTTGTACATAATCACGTCCAGAGTGATTTTAAAAAACATTAGTAATTGCTATCTTTTATTAAACTTAAATTTGTTTGTATTATCTTAAAATATAATTTACAAATAAAGCAAATTTTACTACAATTTTATGGGTACTGTAACTAAAACTTTTTATGAATAATTGTTCTTTGATGTATTATATCTTTTTGATCATTTAATGATTGATTGATTTAAGGATTGACTAATGATATACGTATATAACATATAAAAACATACATATTATTTATAATATGTACATAAAATATACATATTATTTTATATGTTGTTATATAACAAAAAATATTATCAATGCAGGATATACAGGAGACCGATGTGAACTAGAATATAATGAGTGCGAATCGTCACCTTGTGTGAACGGAGGCACATGTACCGACAGAGTTGGTGGGTTTGAATGTACTTGCGGACGTGGATACACGGGCAATACTTGCCAATCGAAGGTAACAAATCAATAATATTGTATATATTCAAGGTTACAAAACCTAAGTAAGCATAGAAAAAAATTTAATAAATAGGCAAGAAACTGATGTAACACTAATGTTAGTTGAGACTTCTAAAGTTAAGATCTCGACTAGAGGCCTTGATTCATACATTTTACTCTAGAATTTTATCGGTTATTAAAAATACGATTTACTTGTCACTTTCCCATTTTTATATATGAATTTTAATCATATTTAAGTTATGACTTTAATAAATAGAAAGATGACAAAAACGTCGATTAAATATTTTTTGAAGAATAAAATGGCTCTGTATAAGGTTAAATATTGCTTTATAGGTTGACCTTTGTTCGTCCAATCCTTGCCAAACACCACGGTATTGTGTGGATCATGGAAATACGTACACATGTGAATGTCCTAATGGTTATGGTGGAGAAGAATGTCATATCACAGCTTCGTCAGTAAGTTCAAATTTATTTTGAAATTGGTGAAATAATTAAATTACTAATTATTTTTTTATTATAATAGGTTAGTTATTATGTTATTAAATACACGATTAATGCCTGGTATTTGAATTTATAATTTGTTTTCGAGTTGAATCATACTACATAACAATTTAATATAAATATTATTACATATTATTTCGTTACACACGTCACGACGTTATCGTCAGTACCCACATAAATATGTTAGAATTTAATATTTGTGTCAAATGTGCAATTGAAAATTAGTTAAATGGGTCAGTAAAATCTCAGTGATTTTTCGATACAGTTAGCTTGCACGAAACGTAATTGACGTTGTTAAAACTTTAAGAGAACATTTTGAGTACGTTACCACTGAAAATGATTTAACGAGCGACCATTTCACTTTAATAGTAATAATTTAAATTTTAGACGAATACTTTTCGTTGCATATTATTTGAGGTGGAAATATATAGTAGTCCATCACATGTTTTCGTTATTTT
This sequence comes from Dione vanillae, assembly GCA_037178615.1. Lineage (NCBI taxonomy): Eukaryota > Metazoa > Arthropoda > Insecta > Lepidoptera > Nymphalidae > Dione > Dione vanillae. Next base: position 3,423,605 of record JAZFAU010000059.1, on the reverse strand, counting down.
TTTTTATTCTATACATCTTATGTGAACATATGGAACATCTTAAGTGTACATGGCTTTAATAAAATATCATTTAAGTTTAGAATACCATTAGCCACCTTTAAGATTCATCGTTAGATGCTCGTCTTCATAAAAAGATTATCAAATATACAAAGATGAATGTAACATGTCCAAACATCATGCTTTTGTTAATAGGCACCTCAGAGTTTCGATTTTCACTGACGGACTCCATTATTTGATCAGATCTATGCTACCACATTATTTAATTGCCACCTGATAGGTACCTATACGTAACAATCGTGTAATCTCAAAGAGGTTAAAACTGGTTAAGCTATTATATAGTATTTTATTTGCAGATTTGTGATAATAACCCCTGTGCTCATGGTGGGACTTGTTGGAGTGGCATAGATTCTTACTACTGTTCATGTCGGCCGGGATACACAGGGAGACTTTGTGAAGGTGTTACTTTACAATATAAATTATCGATCATTACGTAAATAAATTAGCTTTAGTGATGAAGTATAAAGATAAGTCAAGTTAATTACTCAAGGTAATAACTTTATATGATGTAACTTGATGTTTTCGTTTTTGTGGAGAAATACATTTTCAAAAGATAATAATAAATACGATATATGTTGATATTTTCTTTTTGCATAATATTATTAATTATATCAGTAAATTAATGAAACTAAATAATTGTATTAATTAAAATAAAAGTGATTTGATAAATATTTTTAAATAAAGTCAGTGGATGAATAAAAATTATTTTTACTAACAATTAAAAGTTTAAACAACTATACAATGAAAGGTGTTGAATATTTGTTAACGTAGTAACATCGCTTTTGTTACAAATTTATTATATATATTTCTTGTATATTTTAATATTTTCAGAAGATTTCATCCTTGAATCCGTAGTGGATAGTGAAAGCGAAAGCAGCGAGGACTCTCGCGGAGGTGGGTCTGTACGCGAAATGCGTCTACCGCTGGGCCTTTACCATGACCGTCTTCACAACGTATACATTGCAGCTGGTACCCTTGGTGCTGCTATTGCAATCGTTGGTATTGTGGTAAGGAGCTTGAATAAAATTCGCTCTAAATGACATAAAAATGGCAATACAAAATTTATTATAAAACTCAACAATAAATAACAAGCTCTTAAATGGCGTTGATTGCATTTACTAATATTTACTGTTTTTTCTATTCTCTAAATATTAAAAAAAAATGTTTTTATATTTTTTTTTCAGGTGACAGCGTGCCACTGCCGAGTAAACAAAACCTATTCGCGCATATTGTCTCGTCTTTCTCGAGTAGCAGAGCCGGGCCCGCCACACCACTGGTTGCAAGACAAGCGTGCTCCTCCTGCTGCCTTCCATCCTCCAGCACTAGACACCACTGACATGTACTACACCCTTGACTTCAGTGATAGTCAGAGCTCACCACTAATACAATAGCCATCAGTCTCGAACTGTTCCGACGGTGAACGGTTCAAAATTCAAATATAATTCAAATGATTTGTTTCAATGTTTCTTTTAAATTTACAACATAATATCAACAAGAATTTTAATTTTGAGTTGAGTTGAAATATTATTATTTATTTTTCTTTAAAAAATTATTTCTGGAAATCATAGTCTAAAATATACAAATTGTCTTCAACGACAAGAAATATGAGGGTAATTGATAACAAAACGAAAATAAAACAAAAAATGAAATACCTACTTCCAAGTAAATGTAAAATTGTAATATACCAAAAATAATAAAATATGTACGTGTCAAGTATTTTGATGATTAACTTTCTATTAACAGAGGTAAATTGAGAAGTAAAAAAATGTCCTAGTACTTTAGTATATTACCTACTATTTTAAATAAACTTAATAAATGAATTTATATCGTTACGTTATTAATTATGAATTGTGTATTGTTGTTATTGTATAAAAACTGTTTTAATTTATTTTATTTGAATTTTTATGTTTAAGTCCATAAAATTCAATATTCTTTTATAGTTTTGTTATAAATAACCTTCATCTAGAGCCAATATATGATAGATAGTTATTTGATAGCTAAATAACTAATATAATCATTTTAAACGCGTAAATGTGCTCGTTCATAAGTAAACAAAAATAGAATCCTCACATGTGATTTAATTATAATTCACGAATCACTATTCTAAATTTCTATATATATAAATCTAAAAATATGCTGAATTTTCGTAATTATATAGGGTTATTAGTATTCCGATTTAATCCCTGTCATAAGGCTATGTTATGGTCTAATTGAAAAATGACTTTGATTTTGATTTTGTCTATTAACACACCATGTGAAAATCTGATGTAGAGAAAGCAAAAAATACCTTAACGCCTGTCAAAATTTAAAAAAATCTCTAAAATATATTTTTAACGAGGTATTATAATATAAAATATGTAGTTTTGATATATATTGAAAATATTTCTCTAGTTTAATTATTTATAGAAATTTATAGAATACTTACTGGAATAAATAGATTTACTAATAACCCTATATCACTCATAACTTAATAATCATTAAGATATATCAATATTATAAAAAGAATACATAATGCTTAAGGTGTAGAAGCAATAATTATTACCTAATTTATATTGTGTTTAATCAAAATAATATTTTGACAAATGAAGTGCCTGAATAGTATTCAAATGTCTGTTTACTTACAGTTTGCTAACATTGTAAAGGTCTGAAATGTTAATATGCTAATTCTTTTTCATAATTTCCCAGAAAATTTATTTTATTACTTACAAATTGTTATTGCTGTTGTTCTAGCATTTTATTATGAATTTTAGGAGTAATGTCATGTTTAGTATGTTAAATAAAAATGATTCGACTGACCTTCACAATAGTTGCAAAGGATAGTGTAGTGTACCTATCGTACTTTCCTATATTCTATTTTAAATTTTTAAAGATTCTTCTAAATTAATAGTTTAGTCGATAGCGACATTATGTAGTGTATATGTAACTTAAAAATCTATTTCAACTATACGCTTTTGTGGCTTACTTGTGTCTGAATGCAATAAAATATAGATATTAAATGAATTGTGTCAACATTTAAGCATATTATTTTAAACTTTTGCATAATACACTAAAGAAGCTAATAAACAGACAGACAATTGACAGACATGTATGCATTTATCACACGTATGTTTTCGTAATTGCTTAAATATATAATTTATAAAAATTTAAATATGTTTGGGAAATAAAAAATATATATATAAATTATTAATAAAATTCCACTCGAATGTTTTGAAGAAAAACATTTTTATTTAGATTATAAACTTTGATAAAAATAATTATATTAATAATATTCTTATGACAACTTACAAATAATATAAGAGAATAACGTAACATCTATTCAATTTAAACATAAGTAGATTAAAATTTAATAAAGAAAATGTGTTACCATTTTCGGGATGCATATAATAACTAATGTGACTATATCCACGAGGCGGCTCGGCCGCGTCCTCCGGCGTCGGCGCGCCTTCTATATCCTCTATTTCTAGAGAGCGGTAAGCGAATACGAAATGTATTTTATATGCATTTTTTTTTAATTTATGAAGATAATTTTCTAATAACTGGTATACTATTGAAATTCATTGAATTCTTTGAAAAAGACCTTATTGACTTTAAAATACAAATTATTACAACCAGCGAGTTATTTATTATTAATGCAATCATTCGTAGACGCATACCACACTACTAACCCGATTTTCATCGTCATCTATTTCAATATACACATATTTTATAGTAATTTCGATAAACATAAGCATTGCACAACAACGCCGCACGCCGGCTGCGACCTACCGAGCCCACGTCATTTAACTACTAAACTGAATTACGTATTTTATTGCTACTGACGTTTGTGACTTATGACGAGATTCAGAATCACGATCTAACATCAATGTGAGTAAAATTAAAGCTGTAAAATTTATACCATAAGTACATAAATAAATATTATTACATCGAGATGTATAAGTACAATGTAGACAAGTTCTTAGAGTCCGCTCCCACTCCAAGGTAAATGCAGACTTTGAGCAATGAAATTTTCTACACTTATAAAATTTATAGAGATTCCAAATTTCTTAATATAAAGTGGAAAGATATCAACAAGTGAGTAAAAAACATTAACATTGTATGGAAGATATCAAAAACGCGCAGGACTCGCCAATCTAGCTGTTCGCGCTGTTTCATAAAAAAACAATAAAAACAACATATTACATAATATACGTAAATAGAAATATATATTTTACGTAAAAGGCTTTACATTTAAAACGAGTCCCTATTGTGACATTTAAATGACTTATATTAAAATTTCTTAAACTAAACTCAAATAAACTAAATTATGTCATAATATGGCAGTTAATCGAACCGTCCGCACTAGGCACTTAAATTATAAATAATCTTGGGCGACTTTGTCTAAAACAATCCTATTAAGGGCCAGAACCTCGTTCTGAATTTTGCAATAATCGGTGGATACAACCTATGATAGTGTCAAATTACGGTCCATAAAGTACATAAAAGTCGGAACGGATCGAGTTCAAAATCATACATAGCGTAATATATGTACCAATTTGAACATACTATTCTAAATTGTCATGGGAAAAACTTACAATATTATGAATCAAAACCTATAAACATCTAAAATGGTCATTAGAAAAACTCATCAGAATAATGTAAATTAATAATTTTTTGCGCCTTTTCATTGCGACTATAATTTAACTATTTTTAACTATGGATATATTATACAGAGAATTGTATCTCATTTAAAATTATAATTTATGTTTATTGCTTTTATTTAACATTAATAACATTCAATTCCATTTTAGGTTTGGAAGGCAATTTAAATAATTGATCAAGAGCAGATTTCAAAGTAATTAAAATTTGTAATAAGGATCAAAATTTCAATAGTAAAAAATTAGGTTTAGTAAAATGTGATATTTATGAAACAATTTTTACAAAATGATGCGATTGTGACTGATCCTAAAACTAATATCAACTTTACTAGATATATGAATTGAGCGAGCTTATAAAGCAAACTTATCCACATAAAACTTAACAAGTTGGATGGCATTTCATATGACTTAACTCACTTATATTAAGATATAAAAATAATTATGATAAAGGCACTTTATTTCTCTCATACTTTAGATATTATTAATCTACAGTAGTACATTTGTGACAAGAATTTCTTATTTTATGATCATGGCAAGATTAAAAGGTACCTGTTAAAACGATAACTAAATTATATATAACCGAGTTAATGGCACACATATTTCAATTTTACTTTTATAAAATCTTTAAAAAGTGCAAGACATTCGTTACAACCATAATAAAAAGGAGTCACATCCTCTTGCTAGCAAACAAGGCAATCTTTCCGCGTAGCCATCACCAACTATCAGAATGTTTCATAAGGCACTAAGAGATATATACAACATTGTCGCCGTTGCCGTTTATAAAACGATCGAACGCTTTTGTGACATTTTATAGAAAAATAAATGTACGTTCATGTTTTCCCTAATAGTAAATTTCAATCTGAGATCGACACTTCATAGACAACCTTAATTATAAATATTGAGCGTAAAATATGGAATGTTATGACACGGATTTTTTGCATTCACCACGGAAGATAATAAGCAAGAAATGTATAAGTACGGAAAACAGAAGATTTATAAAGTACGTGGTGAAACATCCAACGCAGATAAAAATCAAGCTGATTTATAAACACACATACAATTTTATAAATTCAATGATAATATGTATGTAGTGTATAAATATAAGTAGTATTTTTAACTACGTAGGATTCTTGCTGAATTAAGAAAAAAAATAAAAATAGATATACTAGCTAATGTTCAAGAGATAGTTCGACAAAAGTTATGTCATAGAGAGGTTCTTCTTCACTGGAACCCGCCGGTCGCACCTCTAGAAGAAATAGGTCCTCGTTGCAATAATATGCCAGCATTTCGTCGTCAATTTTGGCCGTAATCCTAAAATATACATATATTGTTACTCGACATATTTATCATATTTAAATATTTTTAAGTAGTAATTTTTAATAAGTATTTAAGTCAGTATATTATGATTATTATGTTATAAAATTAATACAAATCTAATTAATTAAAGGATTAATATCGTATTCGGTGTAATATAATTAATGTAGGGAATATTACAACTGCCCTACAAGAATTTCGGGTTTTTAGGTTTGCCAGGGAAACGGGTGATGACATTTTTTAATAAGCAAACATTGGGGCCTTTCGGAGGTTTCTTATATTTTACAAGCAAGTGAAGTTAGTGGCGCGTCCTCTAAATAAGCGAGGTAATAATCAACGCGTGGCGCCCGGTAAGTGCCTACTGATTTTTTTATAGGCCAATGAAAACCACTTACCCTTTCTTGTTCTTTCGATAAAGATTATTAATTGCCGAACTTGAAATTTTGTACTTATTCTCAATCTGAAAATGAGGAGAAAACAAAACAAATTACAATGGGCCTTTTGTCTTTAAACCGAGACGTCTCGTCTAACGGATCGAACGATGGCACGTAACCGGTCTAGTTTCACAAGAACAAAAAAGTAAGTCGCGCGAATAGTGCGGGATCCGGTGCGGTGGCAGGTACCGCGCGGGTGTTAATTACAACATGCAGTTATGATGATCGTGTGGATTGATTAGACGGGGTTATGAAGCGCCACATCGGTTACAGCGCGTCGCGGGCGCCGGCCGGGAGCGGCAGGCGACCGTGACACGGACGAAGCGTCTCGATTCCTTTCGTTTAGGTTATTTTATAGTTATAATAGAATATCTCCATAAACGAATATCGAATTGCGAGTAAACGAGAGACGTATCTCGCTCGCTCGCAATTTGCGGTTAGCCGACATCACCAAGGTTATTCTAGTGCTCACCGAATTCCTTGACACGTAACTTTAACTCGTGGTCAATGTGACGTGTCAATGTTACTGAATAGCAAGTGAGGATAACTTACGGCATGCAGGAGGCCTTGCGTGGTGGGAGGCACCACATGAAGGGGAGTATAGACGTCGTCCGTGTCCTGTCGCACGTACAGCATGACGCGCTCGCTCAGCGGCGGCGTAGACGTGCGCGCGCGTTTTCCTAGAACACCCTCCAACTCCAATGAGTCCTTTCTGTCACTGTACGGTGATAATCCGCCTACGTCCGAACGATATCTGTAAGAAGTATTAGTGTTTCGTATATTGCTAAGAACATTGTATGATTTAACCATCTATTCCTCATATTAATTGTTACCTCCCATAGTACTAGTATTCTACTTTACACTACAATATAAAGGAAACATCATTAACGTTTATGCTTATGTATAATGTTTTGTCTATGTATAAATATAAAGTGGCTACGCGGTACTTACGCTGGGGCGTCAGGTGGAAAATGGTTATGAAATTTAAGAGCGGGTGCCTGCGGCTTGGCAGCATGTAAAAGGAAAGGTGAAGCCCCTTTTAGATGAGCTTCTGCTAGGGCTGCTTCATCGTGGCCGTAGAATCCCTGTATATCCATTCCTGCTAATTTATCGATGTCCTCAGCGGGGCTGAATAGAACTGGTGGTTTTGTTAAGTCAGCCATAGAATAAAATTCGCTTCTTTCCGTGACAGGATGATAAATTTCATCTAACTTTTTTCTATTTGTAGCTGACATTTTCCTCTTTGCTGCTCTTCTTTCTTCATCTCTTGTTTTTCTCTCTGCGCCCTTTAAATAATTAAATATATTTTCAATAGATTCTTTATTTTTCCATAAAGTTAACTTGACTTATATATTATAATAAACAGAAACGTACCTTATCACAAAATACTTTAATTTGACAATATCCTCTATGATAAACTTGTGTATCTCGTGGATCTTCAAAAGTATCAATTTGAATATGAAGTGGCAAACCCTGTAAAAATAAATGGAATATGTATAAAGAATTATTATTTCCGAATATTCTCATGGATTAATTGAAGATGTGTTCAATTTTTTGCGTACGTTAAACCTTTCGTTTACAAAAACAAACAAATTACCAATGCTATTTTACGCTTGAAATCTATGACCAACTGTGTTAGAGCAAAAAACAATTTTAATAAACGTATATAAGGGATAATTACAAAAAAATCACGAATAAGGAAAAATATGCACGTGTCTGCATCGAATCGCTATAAAACGTCTTAATTGCGTAGATTCGAGGCCATCGACGTGAAGACGGCGTCACATTATTATAGTTTAGTGTGCTAAATAGACTGTTATGGATGATTATAGGGGGTTAAAATTTAACCAAGTAACGTATATGTATATTTCTCCTTTGTATCAAACTAAATAATTTCCACGAGGCACACGCCTTTACGTCATTCACTGGTTATCGGGTAGTCTCAGGTGACAACGCGGTTACCGACCTCGAGTCTTGATGCCATCAACGTATAGTAAATTTAAGTGAAGTACTTTCAGTGCGACAAACGAAAATAAATTTTAAATTTTTTATTTAAGTAAATTAAAATTCCCCTTTCTATAGAAGAGGTATTATTAATGACAGTTAACTTGTTTAGTTATTTATGAAAAGTTACCTAAAAATATACTAACCTTAACACCCTTTTGGCTGCTGAAATCTGTACTCAAGCATTGTACCGCTATATTGATCTGAAATTAAAAAATAATTTTGTTAAAACCTAGAATTAAATTAAATATTAATATATTTCTTTAAATGAAAATACACTTATTCAATCATATTATTTGAAAGAAGTATTAAAACATTGTATTGAAAGATACAAAGTTACAAACATTATTTATATCCGTGTACACAACTTTATAAAATATTCATTTTTAACCACGATTTCGCCGCTGTAGTTGTATAGAGTTTTTAATTAAGGGTAACGTATGACACATGATACAATATATTACAAATATTACAAGTACTGACGAAAGGAGCAGTGGCAACAGGTAGTGGACTATTTTAATATAAGAATAAATTTATTCTTCTCAATTCGAAGTAGTAATGCACATTTGCGCGTTCAAGTAACAAAATATATATTATGTTTTTATGATACAATATATATAAATTATATATCTAATATCCTCATATAAAATTTTATGCGTATGATTAGTAAAAACATAAAAATAAGACAAAAACATAAGTTGATAACTTCGACTACGTTGGTAGTTCGTTCGCATAGGTACTCATTATCGCGCGCTATGCAAATGACCCTTTGCGTTTTTCCGTGCCGCCAACGCTGCTACCGATCACTGTCAGTACCCATATTATATGTCGCAAACTACTCTCATCCGCTACAGCTATTCTCAGCAATCGTAAATAATTATTAGTATCGATAACCGATTATTCACGCTTAAATAATATGTCCAAGTAGAACCAAAACCAATTTTAGAATTTTAAACTGCTCACGACGAACACATACAATTTCCGTTTCACGCCTTAAAGCTATAATTTTTATTTACAGCTATACTATAATAAATTGAATTATGCTGATAATGTTTTGTATCCAAATTTTAACATAAGCTATTACTTTGATCGGACTAATTAAATAAAAATTTGTGTTTTTGTGAAATTATTTGTAAAGAAAGTTATGTTGTTTTGGGGAACCTTGTGTTAAGATCTCTTTTTTCGTTCTCCGTTTTTCGTACAACAACCATTTATATAATAATTTTAATAATGTTATCGGTGTTACTTTACTAATAGTAAGAGATAAAAAATGTACCAAGAATGAAGCCGAAAGTGAGTAGAAACTACTGTATATTTTTAAATATTTTATAAAAGTTATATTTTTTTTATGAGAAGGACAAGGTAAACGAGCGGTCGGGTCACCTGATGGTAAATGATCACCGACGGCCACGGCCCTGTGTAACAGTAGAGGTGTTATAAGAGCGTTGCCGGCCTTTAAGATAGAAGTAGACGAGCTTTTTGAAGGTACCCATGTCGTATCGATCTGGAAACACTTCCACAGGTAGGCTATTCCACAGTAGTATGGTACGTGAAAAAAAAGTTCCTACGCACTGTAGTGGAGTTACACGTGTCCGAGTGGAGTTACACGTGTCGTACCGTGCGGTTTACGTTTATGAATGTTCTGTATTGTTAAAGTTTAGTATATAAAGATACTTTTGTTTGTATAATAGGATTTGAATCTTACCTTAGCAGCGCTCTCGAGTGGATTCCAATAGACAGCTATGGCGTTGTGAGCTACCTCTTCAATGCATCCCGCCAGCCCAATGCTGTTCTTAGTGTCTGCAACAAAACCACAAATACTCATTAATCTTGTCCTCAGGTAACTGTGTACTAATGGTTGCGGAGATTTCGATTAAGATATCAACGCACAATACGTCATCGACGACGGATATTTATTTGCGGGGCGTGAATAATCATGTGATAGAATCGATTCATCGACGATTGCTGTTTCCATTTCCATTTTTGTTAGTAGTCAGTTTGCCCGGACATGCATTCCAGACAAGCTTCTACTTAACAAATATTCAATGAAATAAATATGCTTTGTGCATAGGTATATTATGTTTATTCAATATAATAAGACGTCATCTTATCACTACTTTGCATGCTCATTTATTAAAATGAGTCAGGTCACCATGTTATTACCTTTTTATTATGCTTTTATGTTATAAAATTAACATAAAACAATCGTGTATACAAAATAAGTTAATTTTTTATTATAAATATATAATAATAATAATAATAAGTATCCTACACAATCTTAAATAAGTCAAATTGTAAAATATATATTTCGTTACACTTAAGAAACGAAGGCTGCATTAAACGACAGCGGTGTTTAGTGAGTAATCGTGGCGTGGGGCGGCCTGGCATAGAGCGATGCGACGGACGCCGCGTGGGCGCGCTATCAGTCGCTGTACAATCCGTGCGGGCGCGCGCCCCGCTGACGTGTTTATGAGGTACAGGAGAACCGCCGCCCGCCCTCACGCATTTTTAATTTTTGTGTAAAAATGAAAATATATAAAAAAAGACAACTGACCATTTGTGACATGAAAAGAAAATAACACATATTGTAATGCAATATTAATAAGAGACAAACTATAATAATTAATGTAAAATTCAACAATGAAATAACGACGCTCAGCGTATTCTTGTTTGTGTCAAAATAGCGTATGTTAAGGGCCTAATCAGTAATCATTGAAGCGTGGTGTAACGAAAACTGACTAAAAAATGAATGGGTAAACCAAGGAGCAGCGCTGCACCGAAACGACCAGTGGACACGCGATACAAGAAGACATGAACGTAATCGGAGAAGGTATTGTATGGAAGCGCGGTGCGTTGCGGCACAGGACCTCCCCCTCCTTCCCCTTACCCCAGGCTTTTAGCTTGTGAGTCTCTGCGCTTTCACACGCCTGCGCACAGGTGTCCGATATCGCCCTTGACGCAATTCCAAGTTCGTTGCATTTGTTCTGCATCCATTTTTGTAAATTAGATTTTATTTATATTTGCATTCTACTTTAAGATTGCACAAACATTAAACTAATGTTTATGCATTTTTTATTTTTTTTATTTTGCTCCACTACCCATAAATTTGATAAAATAAAAGATACTTCAAAAACTTTGAGCTTAGATACTATTTAGTTATACATAATAACACAACAAAGTAAAAAATAAAACTTCACTAACATCGAGATAAGCTTGAAACCTTGACATTAAACTTGGCCTGGCCGCGCGAATTAATGGTTTCCATGTTTTTATTTTCCTTGAGATTAAATTTATAGGCACTCTTTGTGGCCGTAGAGTCTCTCATTACTAATGCTACGAGTCTTGTTAAGTAATGTTTGATTGTATTAGATGCCATATATCAACGATGTTTATTTCAATATAAGTGTCTCAGGATTAATAACATAATTCGTTTATGACGCAATACTTTAGGAATTTAATTAAATATTTGCAAACAGCTATGGTGAATAGTTCATATTATTAGATGGAAGAAACTGTTAAAAATGTAGATATTATTAAATTGAACATAATATTACCATCGTAGCTAAACGCGGTGCGCGGGCGCGAGGGAGGCGCACTGCGCAATTAACATGCTAATGAACACGCTCCCAGATATCATCACCGTAATTATGTCCGCGCGCGTCTATATCGTTCTTTTACTTATATCTTGACTCCTCATTTTAGACAACTCGGCAGATATCATACAATCAATATAGCTGACGTCTAAAAACATTTATTATATATATTTATATACAAAGTTTGTGCCGACAATTCCAACAGGTGCTTCAACATCATTACTAGAATGAAGATTTCTCACGAATTTTTATGATTTCCTGTTAATCTCTTCTAAAGTCCATAAACTGAGCTCTATCTCTATTATACATCATTTTATATAGCCATATTACTAGGAAATGTCAACATTATATTTTACTTTAATTAGATAAATGAATTATTTTTAATTCTCCTAAGAAGGAATAATGCATATGCAATGCATTGTAAATTTTTACCTAGAACTGCAATATTTGTTGCGGCGCCACTGGTTTTATTTTTAGTTGTGAGAATTGATAGGTCGGCGTAGGGTGTGGAGGATGTGCACGTTGTGCGTTATTTATGCAAATGTCCTAACGACATATAATAGTGGGTAGCGGTGCGCAGTTACGTCTCCGCGGCTATCTGCCTCGCAGCACGGTAATTAGGTCCTGCGTGCCAGGCGTCTACCACCGCCCGCGCCTCCGAGCCCGTCGCACGCAACTTTTGCCTGTGTCTGAGTAGCCTCGAGCAAGAATACGCGTATTTTATACAAATAATTTGCATTAATATATAAGCTACTGCTTTACACATAATTATTAAACTTATTTTTTACTTACATAATAAATAATGCATTTAAATGAAAATGTAGTTTTGTTGTGAGAATACCATAGGTGAAACTTACCAGCATCTAATATCCTTTGTTTCACAGAATGCTGTCTGCCATGCCAGAACTGCCATGCTTTTATTTCATCTTCTGGTGATTTTTCTTCTCGGAACATGAGCATGACAACGCTCTGTAAAAATAATATGTATATAATAACATATTTTAAGTCCATACTTACTGAATAAAATATGTCACAATAAAATAATAAATAGAATATAAATCAATTGATATATATTTTTAAAAATAAAATTGCACATGTATTGAAAAATAAATATATTTTTTTCTTCAGTACTATTTTGATTACTATCAATTCATTGTCTTATACCAAATATAATTTCTCAGTTTTTTGTATGAATATTATATTTAACAATGGTCTATAAATATTTTCCTTCAGAGTGGTTAGCGATAAAAAGTGGTGGCAACAAACAACTGTAAAAAAAAAATTATCGTGTCAAAATATGAACATATAGTTCGGCTCAATATAATATGAAAATAAATATATCGGTCCATCTATATATTAATGTGGATGTTTTAATTTATTCACAGTTGTGAGTGCATTTAACTTGTTATATATACAAATATAAAAAAATATTAAATACAGTACCTACAAAGTACGATTGCTTAAGTTAATAAACTTTGTTATAGTACGTTTCCGTTCAGATGTTCAGTGAAATATGCTGTTAGAACGATTTCTACAGACAGGTTAGAAAATTAAGTGAAAAAGAAATGGTTTATGCCAGGCGTGGTGCCAGGCGGGCCATATAGGGCTAACGACGAGAAAGCACCTTCGATCGTCGTCTCTGATTGATGTATCGGTACGTTGTTCGATGACGGTCGGCCGCACCCTACTCTTCTACACCACAGACATTTACGTACAATACATTATTATAAATACATTTCGTATTCGTAATGAATTACCATTTATTTTTATCACACAATACCAAATTTGTATTTTATACGATAATAAAATTAGCTGTATTTTACGAAGAAGAGACGGTATCGAAGAAAATATATCCGTCATTTTATTCACAAAAAAGCCAATTACATTATTAACTTACGTAGCAATTAAATATTGTAAGGATTCGTAGTTACAGTGTTAGCAGCGGGTAATAAACACAATATTTAACTGTGAATGAATGAATTAATAAGTAATTTGTGCCGGCGAATAGTCTACGTTTCAAATAAGGGGGACACGGGCTTTCTCCATAGATTGAGGAACGCGTAAACTCAACGGAACCACGCATACTAATAGATACTCCAAGTGTAAAATTATAACGGTGTATTCCACCTCTGCGTAAACACATTGCTTTGATAATATAATAAATATAAACATTTACTGCTTTACAAGAATTCCTATGAGACATAAGTATTTTGGATTATACATAATGCATATATAACTGTAAATACTAATCTACCGGACGCTTGTTGTTTGATTATTGTAAGAATTTGGAATATCATAATTGGAATTATTGGCGTATTTCTTTTACATTATAGGCAATCATTATTTTATGAAAAGCTTTTTGAATCAACATACATTTCAACGTCGAATAAATGATTCATAGTACTAAGCAAATAATTTACAGCTAGACTGGTAATGGTTTACGTAATTTAGTATCTATTTTAAAGTTGCGATTGATAATGAACAATGTAGCTATTGTCGCCCGACAGAGATACATTACTATAATCAACGATCTTAAACGTCTGAATTAAGCAACAATTACACAACCTCGGCTTAAACAAGTCGCAATTGAATAAAAAATAATTTAAAGTTTATAATTTTTTTAAGTAATAAAGTCACCATATTTATTCGTTTTGATTTTCAAATATACTTTTAAATTATTCTAATATAGGTAGTAATAATATAGGTAAGTAAGTAGTAGGTAGGTTTTCAAAGTTTCATAACAGTTTTATATTTTTGGACCAGTTACTTCAAACTTTTCGGACCGTCAATTAATTAATCGAATGTATCGACCGACATTCGACCCGATTTCAGGAGCCCAACTTTGGTTGACAATCTGACTTATCTGATTAAGCACGCTTTCTCTTGCCTCTGCGCGTATGTCGCACACGACTGACCGAGTGTTCGTGAGTGCCCGAGTTCAGTTACTAAAGACGCCCATTGCGTTGTGACAACCACTCCAAAACTATTTCTTCATTCCACTTAAATCAATATGTATGTATATTATAATTATTTAGGCCAATTTAATTCAAACTTGTAAGTTTTTTATAGTATGTATTACATAAAATACAACGAACGAGGATAATTATCAATTCTTGTGAAGTGTTTTATATTTTTAACAATACTTTTAGTCACACAATTACAAATAAAAATCTATAATCATGCAATGTGATTAAATTTTTTTACTGGCTAGTACCTTTACGAAAATGAAAAACATGCCTTTTATTTATATGATATATTGATAGGCATTTGTAATTTTAAATCTATAATACATTATAAATATTTGTTACATAATTTAACAACAACTACTGTACCAGAACGAAATTGCACGTATCGCATCATCTGCTTATGAACTTGTTTATGCATATAATAGGCATAACTCATTGAATAATAAGTTACGCAGTAGCTGGCTATAAAAAGCAAGTCCAGATTCGATTTGTGTTCGCTTTTTGTTACTGGAAGTTTCCTCGTTAGCGCCAGTCTCTCATCCATCAGTCCTATCTACTTTATGACAATTATTTATGTTCATGGCGTAGCTAAACTATTTCACTCGCCGTTGAGCTTTATCGATAGCGTAGAAGTAATGCCTTGCCGTTTCGATTTGCTATATCTGATACGGATATGTCTGTTTGTTAAGTGCTCCAATTGTTTGTGCTAGTTGTTTTAACACCCCGGTTATTTACTTCAAACGTTCTTTGCAGTGAATGTCGGTTTCAACATAAATTCTGAACGAAGCAGTGGGTGTAACTGGAGTGTATTTAGCCATCGTGTACGCGCCGATATTATCAATAATATTAAAGTAAGAGAGATTAAAAGAGTTGTTAAAATATTTACTTAAATAATGTTTCAAAAGTAAAATAGTAGCTTCAGTTGAAAGCACACAGACTGATATATTGCGATTAAAATGTAACATGTAACATACACGGGAAACATGGAAACATGGAATATTTTCATCAAAGAATATGGACGTAATTTTTAGCTTTCTTTACCCAAAAAAATCAAATCATACAAAATAAGTGACAATAATAATTATATATGATATTTGACGAAAAATGATATAAACAGATACCTATTTTATTTCTATCGAGAATACATACAGAGAAAAATATCAAAGTAACAAATTATAAATTATTTCGCTCAATGGGATGCCAACATTCATAAAGTTGGTACGGAACCCTCGACGAGCGCAAGTAGCTCTCACTTGTCTGATATTCTTTTATTTACTAATTAATGTTCCTTAAAACGGTACCTCATTTATTTATTAAAACTGTTATTGTTTAAATGAATTTATGTCATTCAAAAGTAACACACAGTCATTAGTCATAGGTAACATATACATACATTCATTGTATTATCAGTGGCAGTCAGTTACTACAAAACTTCGATTAAATGGAGTGATTCTCGCATCCACCCAGTGTCGGATTAACATCCAAAGTCACGTTGCACTAATCTGCTTAAATGTCGAGAGGAAATGTCAGATTGTAAAATACAGAGCTCAAGATGAGGTGAGACGGCTTAAAATCGCAGTCACTGCAATGGTCCAACTTCTTTCTCGCAAGAACGAAGAATAAAATTGAGATAAAGAATCTATTTATAGCCAAGAAAATATGCATCATAATATGCTGGCTATCTTATGGTCATATTAATCTATGATAAAATTCGGTAAATTTTATTTAGGTATAAAATCTATGTTTATAGGTATGTTTCGACTTAACGTTACACAATTGGACCAAAAGCATCTAATGTCATTGATTACGGTTCTCTGTCCGTAGCCGATGTTATCGAAGATTGACGCTAAATACGCGCGGGCTGTGACAGTTTCAATATCGAAACAATGACGAACTTTGAATTACGTAACGCTATTTGTGTCCAGCTAGCTGTCTCTCATTGATAGATTTAAAACTGAGTGAAAGTTAATTTAAATATTTCATATCGGTAATAGATATATTCAATACATTTCCATGTTCATTCGTGTCGATTGCAAGTACAAATTAATCTAAAGCATGAAAATTACTGTTGTGATCATAATGCAACGGGTGATTTTAACATTACGTTATTATTACCGAATAATACGTAATATTTCGAAAGCATAATAGTTATCGAGTAACGTTACGCGAACCTGAAATCGAACGTGGAAAATTCACGCTCCGTCGAGCGGCGCGAGCGTATATACATGTAGATAATAGTGTATATGAACGATAAAATACAGAAACATATACAATTAAATAAAATGGAAGTTATCAACTTTTTTTTAAAGTATATATATAAATATAGCAAGGGTCTCTACAATTTCGGCTGTCAACAAAATTGCAACTCTGAAGTGAGCCGAGTAGAAAAAATGAAATTACTTTGAAAATAAAGAAAGTAATAAAAAATGCATTATTGAAGATCCAGCCGAGGAACAAGTCATTATTCACTGTTTCTATATAGTAAGTAACTTTTTATTATATATCATTATTAAGTTACTAAAGTTATGATGAAAATTACGCTTAAACTACAGTAAGTTTTATTTTTTTAATATGTTATATGCATACAATTATTCACCTATTTTTTATCTCTTGACTATTTTTATTCTTTAGCAAGAATGCCAAAAAAAATATGTTAAGGTAAAGTTAGAGAACTAAAGACACGTATAAATAAGCAATTTATAATCATTATATATTTAGTATCGTTGCCGAGGGAACCGGGTGTAGCGAGAAGTGAATAAGGGTGCAAATCTAATAAAGACATACTACATATGATTGATTGCTAACATGATTGGCAACTTCCAATTATTAATGAATTATATATGCTAATTTAAAGTAAAGATTTTTTGTAATACATTATTTAGTGAATATTTTTTTAGTGATAAATTAAGAACATTCCAGACGAGTGCACCCTGTGAGAAATATTCAATCTGTCTCATATGACGGCCCTTCACTTGCTGGCGTCCACGATGTCGGTCGAGACGTTGGTACCTATATCGGTAGGGTCTGTTCGTTCTGAATATTGACCGTTATAATCCCTCATCAAGCGTAACATGTTAAGTGTAAAAGGCATCATTAACGATTGCCTTAAAAAGTTTAACCGGAGCAATCATTAAAATCGCAAAATATGGCAAAAAAAAATAAATAAAACAACGACAGAGCAGGTTACACGAGTCTCCGTTTTTACGAAAGTGAACAACACAATGCACAGTGTACATTATGAAAATTAAAAGCAAAATAGCGTGTATGTATACTTATATGTTCAATGTGTTAATGTTTTTATTAGTTTTACACAATTTCAATTCGTTACTAATAAAAAAAAATTCACAAAAGATCGATATTTTTATTACTTTGTTATAAATTGATGTAGAAAAAGAAAAACAGAAAAAGAACAATATGCATGTTTATTTTATTTATAAACGTATTACATATTTGAAATTAATAAGAGCAGATGAGACATTTTAAAGGCATAAAATGTCATACCTATGCCTTCAAATAACATTACTTCAAGCACTTTCCATAACTGAGTATCACATTCTCCAATTAATTATATACTATGTTTTTATTTTAGATATTAATTTAATTAGAGAATAATTTAAATTTATGCAAATGCTTCTATGCTGATATATTATAAATAAGGGTCTTATTGTCACTGTTAAGAATTACAAATAAACTATCGACCAAAATTTTTGTGGATGATGATGATTAATTGCTGCGATTGATTTTTTTGTAAAACGGATCTACTACACAAAGAAGTATTTATGTGCATAAGACATTATGCAGTGAACAAAGAGAATATTTTAAAAACCTATTTGTCATACCAAATTCAAATGCAAATAGCTCTCACAGCAAGTATACCGTGCGAACATCTTAACAAGAACTTGGAGTATGTATATAATGTACTTGATACAGTAAAATGATACTTAATTAAGTGCAAAATTTCCAATACATGTATGGAGTGGACGGAAATCGTAAGATAGATGATATCTCGGGAAGGTAAAATTCAGTTGAACTGGCGGTACAAACTTGTAATTACAGTCTTGCCTTGCACGGCTCTTATACCAAATCTCACTTTTTACTAAATTTTCTCATATTATCCTCAACCGCTTAATGGCACGCAAAACATATTTGTATCGCGTGTGAATTTTAAGCTGTCAGCCACGGCGTATAACAAATGATCATATCTGACATTATAGACTTACATGGCAATGGTTATTATGATTTAATGCAAAGAATTACTTTAAATTTTTAATATATCAATTATTAATAGCTTCTGTTTTTTGAATTATATATGTATGTATTCGTTAAAAGTGTCAAGAAAAGAATTTGCTTTATTTAAATTACATCGTACAATACAGTAAGGTTATTGTTTATAGAGAACGATACTATCCGATGAGCGAACCAGGTTCTAGCGGCGGTCATTGTGTTCCTATATGGCGAATGTCAAAAGCGTCGTCTTAATTATCGGGTGCGGCTATACAATGCGGACTCGATCGCGGCGAGATAAGCGCTCTATATCTATCCAAGTGGTATTGAATGCGCCGGACTCGCGGACCACTTACTGCCTTAATAATAACTTCAAACGTATGTCGCATTGTATTTCTGATTATTTCGATCTAAGGCTATTCAATAGAGATAAGACATGTTTTCATGTTGCTTGCAACTTAAACTAGAGAACGTAAATGGGATAATATTACTAATGTTATATTTCCCTATAACACAGCTAACACAAACGGAGTATTATAATGTATCTTCTCGGTACAAATCTAGGTACACATCATTAGACAAAACTAGGAAATTCCACTTTAAACAATGCTATATTTAATTTTTACCACTAATGCACCTAACAGGATTAACCTGCTCGAAAGAGCCTGAGTTCTAGTTTTTCAAGATATTCTAATAAATTATTAATTTAATGTCATTTTATTGTACTATCAACTCATTTACTATGTAATTTTTCTAGGGAAGTATAATTCTACGGGATTTCCGATTTAGTTAACAAGAAATATGATGGTAGGTATAACCATAATGACTTGTCTTTTGTTGTTTCATTTAATTGGTTTCCCATGAGGATGAAAATAATAGTTGATCATCACGCTAGACTTACTCCATAAACGTCACTATTAACATCATAGCGCTGATGTAAATACTTATCAAGAAAGTACATTATCGCTTCTTACGATAACGATATTAAATTAAATAAAACTTATTTACAAAAACTAATTACATCAATTGACTAAGATATTATCTTTAAAATTAATAAAAATACTATAAAAGTGAAGCTTTAGAAGGATAACATGAAACATTAACCGAGAGTTGCGTGGAATGAAACCTACACGAGAATCTTGTGGTCGCCAACTTGTTGAAACTGAGCAATAACAATAACACTAGAATAATATTTCTAAAATAAACACAACTCATCTTTATAAATTTCAGAATATTAAATAGATTTTCTTTGTATATTCACAATAATCTTGTATATTTTATTACCATTCAAAAGGAAATACAAATTAAATAGAGTCGTTATGAGAACATATGTACGTGTATGTGCGTCTTTTACGATCTTTAAAGTACGTGGTTGAGCTTTCTAAGGTCTGAACGAAGTAAACATCCGGTCTCTAACCGTTAAGTTACGGCATGCTGCAGCTAAATCAAATATATACAAATCCCCTATACCTGCATCTTGATTACTGTTAATTAATTTCATCCGATACAACTCTATAACTTAAAAAAAAAATATGAAATAGAATTTCATGTGAAAAGTAGACAGACATAATAATATATATGAATTAAATATTAACCTAGAATTTTTGAGATCTGATATCAAGAATCAAGATACACTTTAAGTATATAGATTGACTAATTTTTTAGATAGTTGAAAGGAATCTCACTGTAAAATTTGCACGCCGTATTTACTGGTTCAATTCCTCTTGAGGATATGCTTATATTAAATTAACTTTCATTATTCAGCGCTGATCAAGAATGGCGTAAGACTCCGGCGTTTGGCATAAAACATATTGAAACTGGAAAACCGACTGTCTCACTACGCGGTAAGTACTTAAAGTTAAGAATACAACCAAATTTATTAGTAGATATATGTTTATTAGTAGGTATATATGTACCTACATATTAATAAGGATATATATATATATATATATATATATATATATATATATATATATATATATATATATATATATATATATATATATATATATATATATATATATATATATATATATATATATATATATATATATATATATATATATATATATATATATATATACGACGCGATTGCATTAGAGACATGCAGTCGTCGTCGTGCATGTAATAATGAACCTTTAGACACATACATCATTTTAACTATTACATTAATCATGTTAGAAATGCATCCGGCCGTTTACTTACCTTAACAGTTTGATTCTTAAGTGGTTTGTCCGGATCATGAATGTATTCCAAGGTGATGCCATAAAACTGACCCTTATTGATATATGTAATACGATCGTCTTCACGTCTTTGCGAACTGCTACTGGCCGTTTCCAAGTGATATTTGAATCCATATGGTGAAAACCTATAAAAAATTTAGAATATTAATTTATTCCATTTATTCTATATGTATAATTTAAATGTATATAGTAAATAGATATGATGGAGGAGTACATATAATTGCAATAATATGTAGGGTAGATTGTATAAATGTGTGCGTGCTCCGTATTTCGTAACAATTTACAAAAGTAGCTATTTTTTGATGTTATCTACAAGTACATGGTCTCGACGGTGAAGTTTCCATGAAGTAAAGTAATAAAATGTGCAAAAAGTGGAAATCTTAATTGCATAGTGAGTAAAGCTTGTCACCAGCGTTGTTACATAAAGGCGTTGAAATCCAGTTCGTTGCGCGCATTAAAAAACGGCGTTTTCTAGTGATTTCCTGCGTTCAGGATTAACGGAAGGAAAATTTCACTAATTTAAGTTTATGTATTGCGTGCTGAGGCTCGTTAACAGACACGCGCGTGACTTTAGCGACACCAAGACACGATCCAATGCGCACCTCTACATCTTGTCGTCGCTGATCTCAACCCACGCCCAGGACAAATTCACGCACCTCTACAAATATACAGCAAAACCAGGAAATAGCAAACGTCATTATCAGACCACTCTATTGTAGCACGCCTTCACTTCGACTGTTACTTACGACGTTTACTTATGTTACGAGATAAAAAGCTATAAATCGTTATAGAATATTTAATCCACTATAAATCTCTTTGTGGAATGTAGATAGAATTGATTTCGGCTTAATATTCGATTTGTAGTCTTACTATTACTTAAAGCCTATTGAAAACAATTTGGTAAACAGTTCTGCTGATGCTAGCGATTTAAAGCGAGCATCAGCAGATAAAGTCTACGTAATGCAAACCCAACGGACATTGACGGATGGGCCGCAACGGTTCTCGCCTATCTGATTTAGTCAAGTTATTTATACACTATTTTTGATTTTAAAGGCTACTATGTAACTTTAAACAATGTTATGTGGTGTACATACATATGTTATTTTATACTTTTAGTATAATTCAAAGATGTTTGAATTAATAATTTAATAAAATCAGATCGATATCTTGTATTGCTTGAAAAATAGAATAATAATAAAGTAAATGCAAAATAAATTAATTCTTCTAGCCACTTCGATGTATGCGAGTATTTATTTAAATTTGTATACTTCGTATTTAGTTAACTTGAGAAAAAAATATTACCAAGAAACACACTTTTCAATAATAAATAAAGTATTGTTTTCGAATGAGCTTCATTACAAATTTCAGCAGCACAGCATCCGAAAAAAGGAACTTCCTGCGTGAAGACGAGAGAGAACCTTTCATGAATAAATCAATCGGTGAGGCGCGGAAATTGATGAGTGCACAAAAAGCCTCGGAACGTAGCGACAACAAAATGATGGCAGTAAAAACGCAAGCCGTGATAAGGCGACGAACGACGACGTCCCGCGGAGTCTGCGATGCAGTGCGCCACCAAATTAGATGCGCATAAATCTGACCCTTTATACTTACAATACTATTATTGATCATTGTCCTTTATACTACGAACACCTTGTTACAAGTACATTTTTAACTATACGTTGCCATTAACTAAATATATGTAGGTATTTAAGAATTAAAAATAATATAAACGATGAATGCTTGTTTCTTGTCTATGGGCGGTTATTAATTGATAGAAATTTGCATATTTTGCTTATTTTTTATTTAATAAACGACTTCTTAACTCAAATATTTTATTAACCTTTGATATTAGTGATACACCTAATTATAATTTAAAATTATAATAGTAAAACGTTCATTAATTTATTGATTAATTGTATAGATTTCGGAGAGGTTTTTATTTCGATAAAATAAGCGCAAAATATATATGTAGGTACATTAGGCTATGTTTAATAATGTGATGGTAATATATAAAATAATGTAACTCTTTATATGGATAAAAGTACGCGCACGTCCATTGGATCAATCGTCGATGTAAATTGAAGGACCATTGTGCTCCGAGTCGAATACCGATACTGATAATATATTCTGTGATTCATAAGACCATAAAAATGCTCTGTACACCCTATATTCTATATAATTAAAAGATTCTATAATGCATAGCTCAATTTTTTAAGTTTTTCTTCATAGATTTCTTTTGCGAAAACCCACTCACTGGTAAAAATCGATAACCAGTGTCCAATAGATTAAGATATTCATCTAAAGCTAAAAGTTCAGTAAAACATTTTAATTACTTTATAAAAAAAATAACTAAAAGAGAATTAACAAAAGTATAAATACATACTAATATATACTTTTTTATGTATATATTAATCTTTATATTGGAGGCGTCTACACAAAGTTATTAAAATGTACAAGTATGAACTGATCAGTTTTTTGTTTAGATAATAACAAATGTACTCATATATATTATCTGATTATGTTACCTTGAACGTTGAATGGACTCGTAGATAAACTGTATTTAAGGGGCTATTAACATATAAACAAGCATCTCAGGTTAAATGATAATTGAAAACACAAATACGTTTAAAGATGATGTCTTGATTAAATTTTGGAAGTCAGAGTATAGTTGAGCTCTGGATACCAAATAACACGTACAAACGTTTGAGTTTTTTGGGCCAAATGCAAGCAAGTAATTATCGAGATAGTAATGCTAATGCACTTATCATGTTGACGACTCTTTCCGGTGAGTTGTACAAGACGTTTTCGTATCGAAACGTAATGAAAAAATAACTTATAGTTTTTACAATAAAAATTAAGAGACTTCACAAAAATGTAATACAAGCTGTGGTAAATTTAAAGAAATCATTTTGTATCTAAAAATATTAAATATTAACTATTATTTTTATTAACAATTATACAAATATATTTGCTCAAACTATGATACTTACATACTTTATAACGCCTTCCTTGGTATGAGCCAACGTGGAAATAAAATATTTATCATTATTCAATAGTTGTTACCAAATAGGGTGCGTGCAGAGCGATCGTTACTGGATTCCAATAGCATATTAAATTACTGGACCGTAATATTCTTTCTCAATTGAGAGAAATTCTACACAAATATATAAGTTGGAAAATATTTTGCATAAATAAAATATACAATTGTGTTTTTTGCATATTTAATAAAAGTGGAGTTTAAAATTACGAAAATGTCCTAAGAACTAGAGGAATTTAGTTTTAGTTTACTTAAAATTCCATTAATGAAACGTTCATAGTACATTTAAAGGTATTCGCTAAAGCTTTCACGGCAGCATTGGAACCAATTAATTAAGTCGTATAAGTAGAATATATACGAATAAATGAATCTGAATCAGGAATTTGAAAAACATTTACCTAGTATCTCTATAAGGATTATTGTAAATAGTTGTTAATAATAATGTCTATATTAGATGCAAATTCATCAAAACAATTGCTAGTAGGTATGGATTAATGTAATATAAACAGCTTTATATATCATTCTGTATACATTTAAAAGCTACTAAAATATGTCTTTTTACAACGCAATTAACTTTAAAAAAAGGAAATTGTCAATTAACACACACTTTCTGTTGTATTCAACAATCACGAAATTTAACTTAGCACCTCCCTTACAAACAAGCTGCGAGATATGAACAGAGAGAGAATAGTTATGGCTATATTTGTAAGTAGGTATATGAAATGTAATGTTTACGTAAATACTTATACTTATTACCGTTAAGTTAAATATAGATAATTTATTTCGAATATTTTAGGTTAGAAGTTTTTCAAAGATTTTTGTAAATACAATTATAAAACTGATCATTGATTTACTTACAATTTAGCTATTTGAATTTTATCTGCATCATTTTGGCGGCCGAAGTCATGCCAAGGACGTGTACGAGGTGGTTGTGCTGGAGAGTGATGCGCCGCTGGTGTACCTCGCCCATCCTCACCCACGCCAGGTTGCTGGCATATTACTGTGTACTCGAACGACTGCTTAGAACGTAAAATTGGTTAATTTTTTCTAAAGTATTTAAACATTAATAAATCAGTCTTTATCTACTTGGATTATTCATCACACCTTTTGTTATATTTAAAATAATTTAATTTTATTATGTCAAGTTAATATGTTGTATATATATGTCGTTTATATATTAATAAGTCATACTAAGTTTTTGTTGTGGTTTAATTGTTAATAAGACGCTTAAGGCTTGTTATTCCAGACATATTTATTTTAGCTATATTAATCAAGTTAAATAACTAATTCTAATTTATTTAATAAATTATAATGAAATCTTTATAAATCTAGAAATGATTTTAACAACTTTACCGTAATCGTTTTTTTTTTATGTAAAAGGAACTTTTATTTTTATCATTCAAATGGTATATAAATAATGTAAGCTAACAAAATAATGTACGTATGTAGATACATTTTTAGCTGGATACATATACATAAAGTTGAATTTTTATGAGATATCATCAACGTGACACGTGTTTTAAAATTTACATAATTATCTGAACGGGTTGATATACTTACCTATATATAATCGATCTCCGCTTAGAAAAAACTAAGGAAGTAAACCGATCAAAGTTTAAAGTTACACGTTTGTTACTACTAATAATTCCAACTATTAGTTAATTAGTTATTACTTAATTTTAAATTACCTAACAGCAAGAAAATCGTAATTTGTAAAAACAAACACAAATACTACAATTTGCCATAAATATCAAATTCGAAATCATAAAGAAATCTGCCTGTACTCTTATTAGATTAAATTTATTAAAATCGATATTGAATAAATATTTTAGAAATTCTAAGCGAATTTACTTTGTAGAAAATATATTATTTTTTAGGTTTTTAATTTTTTTTTGTAATTCTTCGTTTTACACTATTTCTGTATAATTATAGAAATATTAAAATTGGTAAATAATATTTACATATAACTTGACGGAATTTTTTAACTTTATGACAGTAATTAATAAAACTAATAATTTGTTGTACCTACCTCTATATATTGTCATATGAGTTTTTTAGTGCTATACAATATAAATAAGACTATAAATTACATTTAATTTATGTAAATTGATATAGCAAATTTTATAAACTCGCTTAGTTCGTAAGGTAAATATAATATCATATTTATTGTGAGTTTAATTTATACATTTTACATTTTAAATTATATAAAACACATTAAAATTTTAAGATGAATAAAATATAAAATGTTTGTTGATTTCATATTTCCAACAGAACAAGTATCCAATTACGCAGTTCTTGCGTTCTTAGATATACATTTTATTTGCAACACAATGAAAGATATAATAATTAGATTGACAACGGCTACCAGCTCGTGAGCGCCACACCTTAAATTGACAAGTCCTTCAAGCGCACTTAATCTAAGACTGATTATACAGGAGTCATGTCGATTTGTTATTATAAATATTCTAAGTTATAACTTTAAAATAACTGAAAACTGTTCCTTGTTATGCCTTATACGTATTGCGTCACGTCTATTGTTTGTATTTATGCATTTAATTGCATCAATGAAAATCAACACAATTATACAATCTTGATGCAATAAACCTATTGAATCATCCTCGTTTGTTCTAATAGAGTCGAAATAGCAAATTATGACAATATTAATCTAATGCAAGATAATTAGCGTAATACTAATCACCTATCCGCGAAAGTAGACTTGCAGTGATTATTTTTATGTGACTAATAGATATATAAAATATCGTTTATTATGTTTAACTATTCTATTTTTATATTTATATACAACATAGTTTCATGTTAAGTTGTATATTAAACCATATTATGACAATCTTAAGTAAGTAATTTGTCACGTTATTTGTTAAATATATAAAGATACAGTATATAGAGATATATATTTCTACAGATAAAAGATAAGAGCGCGGGAGGGCTTCAGCGATCCATATAGCTATTAGATAAGAATAACAATATGGACAATAGTGAACCTGTTAAGTGTTGCTATTACTATAGTATATAATGAATTATTGTGAAAATAAGTACTCAGTGCCTTCAAAGCTATTAGATATTATCTCCCTAATAATGTATTTTAAAATGTTCCTAACACCTTCAACGTGTCAAAGCTGGTACTTATTTTAAATAAAGTGTAAGTGTGCATATGTGTTACACGTGAAGCCCGCCCGCCCGCGCCCTTGACTCTCGTAGAACCGACCTGCTGAACGGTGGTGTGATCACGGGGAGTAACAGCATCTGCTCCGATGCCGCTGTCTGGTGAAGGCAGATCCACAGTGAGGCCAGCAGCAGCAATCACACTCTTGCTATGGTAACGAGGAGCTGAATACCGATCCCCGAAAGCCGATGCTGAAGCTGACTCCGTGTCACTGTACGGCGGTGCAGCTCTCTGCTGGTAACTTTCACCGACGAAGTATTCCCGATAGTAGGGTTCACTAGCAAAGGACGCCGTCTGGCGTGGGTATTGCTCGCCATAGGGTGTAGGGCTGGGCGTGCCTGGAGGCGCAAACATTTGCGCTGCATACATTGCCGCGTCCGGCAGAAGAGAACCAGCTGATGACGCCCGTGACGGCACCGGAGATGGCGATGCTGCTTCACCAGGTTCACCGACCGCCACCTGCGGACACACGCGTCTGTTACACGCGTTCTCCCACGACAATTGTCCGCTTCGCAAAGTCGACGCGTACATACCGCGTCAAAACACAGTAACAGCTTTGAGTACACTAAGTCGGTCTTATAACACAATCACGATACGAGAATAATAAATCCAGTTTGTTTGTGTATTCCTGCGGTTCACCTGCGACATACACTGGGCGGGCAGCGCTGACCGGCCGTTTTAGGGCGCGGGCGGGCGCGGTTAGTGAGGCTCGAGCGAGACGCTCGGCACATCGTATGCTAACTGCGATAAATGATACATGAATAACCGGTAAGGAAAGTGTGTAAGTGCGTGCGCGCGCGACGGCGGCGAACGGACGTGTGACGCACCTTATGTCGCGGCGGCTTAAGCGCGTGCGGCTCGGGCTCGTCGACCACCTTGCGGCTGAGATCCTCAGGCTCGCGCTTCACGAGGCCCGCGTGAAGCAGGCCCGAGAGTTCGCCCAGCTCCGCCCCGTGCGCGCCATTGGCCGCCTTTAGTGCTCCGCCGGCCCTGCGGAGGGGAGACAGGCGTGATTGGCGACAATGCGCGCGCGCCGCTATTTCTACAACCGACCTCATTGTGCGCGCGCAATATCTTTACACTATCATTCTCCCTCTACTGTATATAAACATGAGACATATTTATTAACAAATCTAATCACATTAGGATTCATCATATTTAGCCCATATGGTTTTTATTCTAAACAATTAATATTTTTAAAATTTGCAAATATGTGACAATTTCGAATTATACATTTAATTTAATTAAATACAGTTTTTTTAGTGATTACATAGAAAATAAAAAAACGAAATATAAATAATAACAACAGAAACGTACATAAAAATCTGTAAGGTTCGAACAACATAAAACATTTTTTACAGCAGTGCATTATCATTATCAAAGATCAAAAAAATACCTAACTCTATTCGATCATAAGTTGACACCTACTTGCAAAAAGTCGTCATCAACCGTAACCTCTTAAAGTAAAAAGGTAGGTATATGAGCGGAAGAAAACAAGAGAGAAGGTACTGTTAAAAAGAGACTTTGTTGATCTCTAAATAGATTAGAAACAACATACCACTTCTTGAATTGTGCTATCTTTATAAGCTAAAGATTGTCCAATTGCAACAAAACATTTATTTGAAAATGTTGTATTTAACTATTATAAATGCATGTAGAGTAGAAATATTTGTTAAAGTGCAAATGAACACAACCACCTCCGCAACTGGCGCGAGGCGCGGCTTTCATCGCTCGGTGTCAGTATACGCCGATTTATGATAATTGAAGACATGTTTCATTGGCGTTCAGATGTTTATTTTAGATAAGAACCTCTCATGGCACTATTTCATGCGTCTGAATTGGTCATGATACGCGACCTCCCGTGAGCTTTTAGCGTCAACGCTCACTTCGGTGTACAATTCATGTACCTTTCTTACAGAACCTTCGATATCACACTTTGAAACCTTTAATAAATTTTAATTATAATTTTACGACAGAACCAAATTATAAATCTTTATATTTATTGTAAAAGATCTTGAAATAAAAGCAAAATAAAATAAGTACTTTCTTTCTATCGTATATCAGTTTTTTTTAATATTTTTTCTGTTAACATATTATATTATTAGTAATTACTCGTTAAGTGATTGGAAAGATTTTTCTTAGTAAATTTAAAATTATTGTTAAAGAAGAATCTTAAGAAGACACATACTTGAATTCTGCCAGAGGCGAGGTTCGGTAGATATTCATGTGCTCAAAGTACAATGCCTTGTTTACATGTCGATTGCCTGTTCATTGTTTGCGCCCTCAGCGTTACGACGTGAATCGCGTTATGCCAAGCGGTAGACGTGTCGTTGAAATTTTTCTAAATAATATCTAATGTACGTAGGGCGGACCATATTTCCTCTTAAATAAATAAAGATATAGATTTATACCCTGATCGAGATAAGATGATCTCTAAAACTAAATTTAAAGAAAAATAATTGTAAATAGTATATTGTATTTAATCAATTTTTAATTACTTTAATTGTATTGATTTATTGGATAACTTTATATGATTTCCTATGATATTAAAAAAATCGTTGAATAAATATCACATAAGTATCTGTAAGCATCCATAATCTTATATCAGTATCATGTTTCTCAAAATTACCATAACACTGTTAGTATTAATGATTTGTAAAAAAACCATTTTAAGCTTCCGAATGTATATTTGCATTTAAATGCAAAAATTAGAATCAGTACACATACTGAATATCCTTCTCCATCGAGCGTATTGTAATTATTTGCAATGTTTACTTAACACCCTTTCACACGTGATGAGAGATCGACAATGCACTTTCTGGAAGGGTACGCAGTGCTTGAGGAATTGATACTATAGATCAAAAAGTTATCGAGTTAAGACATATTTAAAGTATTAATAATATTGTAGATATAGCTTCAAGTATTTTTTTATTTTAAATATTACTATTTTTTATTGAAAAATATTGCTGTCCTAATCATTTAACTTCTTGATATATTACAACACTAACATAGTGTAGTTTACCAGTGTCAGTTTGCCAGATGTAGGTATATTACTGAGATTTAGAATATTTATATAATTTTTATTTTTTCTAAGATGGCAAAATGGCTCTATGATATCTTTTAGTATACCTCTACTTATTCGCATATCACAACAAGATAACATCGTTTAAAATAGTTATTTCTTATTCTACAGATTCACGAGCTACACATTTAAACTTTGGTTGCTCTTATCTCTATTAATATCAAAGGCGACGACAGTTTATACATCGTTTGACGAATAGATTAAAATCTATCGAGCATTAAAGCGAGATGAAGAAGGCGCTTGCAGCGGATGTGAGAAACGTTATTCCATTCTATTTGAATATATCATTCGACTAAATGTAGGTTTATTACTACTTTTCTCACGGAACTAATACATTATCAAACATTTTAATTGAAAGCGATTTCGCCATTTGTCTCAGTCATTAAAATACTGATTGCGTACATCATCAACAGCAAATACATAATTATTTTTATTAAACTCTAATCCTTATCAAATAACTGAATTTAAATAATATAAGGGACAGCTGAAAATAATAATTCGCAAGATCCATTATACCGGTTATAATTGAAATTTGAATGCGATATAAGCTATAGATAAAGGATGGTCAAGAATGGTCAAGAATTAAGCCCCGATTTAATATTTCGCCATGTGATGGCCAAGGCTTAGTAACATAACGATGTTACTGTCTTTTTATGCATTATTTTTATAAGAGGGTCGGATGTATTCAAAGAAAATGAATAGTATTAACTGTTGTGGCATTAACAATGCAGATATATTTTCTAGAGGAAACCGGTTCTAGTCCTAAATGGGTCACACGGTTTTTGCTCAGTAACTTCGTGAAGCTAAATAATTAAAAAAATATAAGCATTAAAACATTTTAGAACATTGATAACTTATATTATTCAGTAAGGTAATTAGTAGCAATTAATAACGGAATAAGAAAATTTCAAGGATTTCATCAATAAATTTAAAATTTGCAATAATTTAGAAAGAAGATAGGAGCAATAATAATTATCCCGTTACTTTGCAGCATAGGCGAAGACAAAGTCGCGAGGTCGAGGCCCTCTATGAAGCCATCCTGGCGCATTTCTATGCTAATCTAAAAACTAGCTTGTAAAAGGATCTGACCACTATTAATGGTTATGGCCTGTGTATATTTAATTAAAATACAGGTATTTTCCACGTCATATAAAGATAGCGACTTACACCCGCACTCGTAATCCGTTTACGAAATATTTTAACGCCTACGAATTGAACGCAACATAATATAGAGACCGAACTAGTTAATTTCTACATCTATCGAGCATTCAATTCAAATATTACGAGCGATTTAGACAACAAACACAACGCTACGAAACTGACGATGCTATGGCACTGAACTATATATTGGATTAGCATACAAACGCGAGCGGCGACAGTGCGCGCACGGATGGGTGCGGGCGAGTTGGTGCATTCGTTATAATTTTGAATGTATGAATGAGAAATAGCTGCTCACGTCGCAGCAGGCGCGTGGGACGCGTGTCGACAATATGTCGAGACAAGTCCTGGGCGTCCTTGTCAATGTGAGCGACTTCCAGCCACATCCGTCTATTGTCAGTATTTGTGTTTATGCACTCCCGTAAACAGTGACGAGCATGACAAGTTAAAAATTATTATACAATTATTTACCACTATTGTAATTTGGGAAAAGTCACTTATGACATATTAAATAACGATATATTTTTGAAAGTTTGAATGTTATTATTTTTAAATTTCATTTTTATTACAACGATACTAAATAAAAATGTGTATTCATGGATGTATAACAAAATTATGAAAATTTTAGTATAAAAATCTTGCCTTGGTTGCCCTTCAATTTAATACATTATTTTTTTACAATAGACAAGATAGCATGCAACAACATAACCTACATACATGTGTATATTCTCTAGCAAGCATGTGACAGAGCGTTTGTTCATTTTGTGCCACTATTCAAAGGATGCTGTTAACAACATCTTTCAAAGAGCGAGTATAATTTGATCGGGGTCACATTTCTATGGGAATATCGTTTCTATGGTTCAACTTATACGCTTAACGGCAAAAGATAAGCATGATGAATAAAAGAATTTAATTTATGAAATATATTCAATAAAAATGTGATATATTCGTTAAATTTTAAATTATTAATTTTTTATAACCATTTCCCACTTTTCGTAATATTTATAGGTTTTATAATATACCTATATATGTTAAAATATGGTATTTATGTTGTCTTTTTTAAAATTATGTTATTTATAGGTTATATGAACCTTAACTCTAATATTACTACTTTATAGGTATTTACTGTTTATGAAAAGTATTGAAAAAAATAATTGAAATAAAAAATATATGAACATAAAATTATGCAAAAAATATGCTAATTTATAAATTATATAGGTATACAGAAGTGGATACGAGGGATAAGACGTTCATTGCAGTTGCGAACTCTCATTTCGATAATCCCGCCATACATATTCAAATGAGCACCTATGATTTATTGAGTGGAACATTAACATTTTTATTATTTGTTATTCTTACACCTTTCTTTAGGGCGGAAGCCACGCGGCCTCTGTCTCTGGGTACTCGGCCGTGAGACTCGCTAAAATAACACCCCGTCTGCACTGTTAAAAAAAATAACAGACCCAATATTATCATAGTTTACAAATAAATTTTAAGCGAATTCATTCCGTATTCACAGTGCTTCGATATTTGTCGATTATAATGATAATTGCGTCTATACACGAACTTCGACGTAAAATACGGCCGTGAGAATCGATGATTGATTTTCCGGAATCGACAACGATTCAGATGATGATCAAACTTATAAAATTTTATGTACGTTTTAGTGTTGATTTTTAAACCTTGATATATTTATATTTTCCGCATTGCAATTATTATTTATCGTTACTAGTAAACATTTTTTCCTCACTGATAAAAATATGGTAGCTATAAAATCAAGGCCTACCATTATTTTTAACTTACGACCAAACTTCCTTGTGAAGGTTAAGGTGAGATTCTTGTGCCAATGGAGGCAACTTGTAGTATTCGGTAACGAGAGATTGTGGTTGAGGGTCGTCTGCTACTCCTAAAACAGCAGACGTAGCTGCGCTCAATGGGTGTTCTGCGCCTCCAGTGTAGTAAGCCCGCCAAGACTCACCACTCACTTCCATTACTTCTTTGCGCCTCCTGTAAACAATTATACTAATATATTTTCAGTATCAATTCCAAGTGTACAAGATATTGGTTAGTAAAAATAAATCACATTATAGGTAACAAAAAGTAATTTTTCGTTTGAATAACAGCATCATGTGTCTTGTCAAATTTGTTGTAAGCGATACGTAAATGAATGTACCTCGTAACTCGTAACAAAACATAAAACGTTTGGAAACATAGTACTTAGTTATCTAGCAATATAAAAGGTCAATTTTCATTGACTTTGTTGTATCAATGAAGTAAACGTAAGATACTGGTATCCCAAGCCTGTAGTTTTACAACTGGATCGACTACATCTTACGAACCAGTTATTAGGCGTGACCATTTTGGTACGGATACTGACCTTTGATGGTGTTCATCTGCGGTCGTCATCGTATAATAAGTCGATACAATACGTACGCTAATTGTTGTACACAAACGTGATTCAGCAAACCGGGTGGCAGGTCTTAACGATTAGATATTATAGCGGCCCTGCAAGCGATTAATTCAGGAATTGCACACCTATTACAGATTTTTTGGGTGGAATTCGTCAAACGACTTTGGTCACTTGTTTCTGCGCAACCTGAATGTAGAACAGGTCCGAACCACTTGCAGAACCGGAAGGATACGAGACAAATCCCTGTTCCCTTACCAACCAGTTTAGGTTGTCTGACGTCACAACCAGCGGTATCTGACGATGCAGACAAATAAATAAAAAATATTGAAAGCACGCGTCAGACGAGTTTTACCGGATCGTAGTTCTACCTGATTTCTGTTCCTGGTAATTTATTGATATCAGTGGAGGTCATTGTTTATTAATTTAACTTTGGCTTAATCTTTCTTAAGCCATAAATATTATAACAAACCCTATACAAAAAAGAAAATCGTAAAGCATAATGAAATTAATTAATTATATATATCTAACTTAATTTCTCGATCCAAGGCAAAACGTGCTTATTTCTGCAAATTGAGGTTATTTCATTAGTAAGTAGACAAAATGGATAATAAATTTCAAAATTTAGTAGGCTAGTATTGAGTTATTTATAATCTTATAGCTCTATTTATTAACATAAAATGTTTTGCAATCATTATGTAGTGCGTTTAATTTTTAGAAATAACCAATCTGATTTAAATTATAATGAAACGATTAAAAAATGCTAAGTATTTCATATGTTATTCGTTATACATCTTGGATGGTAGTTGGTGGTTCAAGTTCCACTCTATGATATACTTTTATTTAATATAGTTTATTCATATAGTCTACGTATAAAATAAAAATGTGAGAATTGCAATAACTATTATACTATATACTTAAAGATGTATTCATAAAAATTGCCGTTATAAATTGAGTCATGACACAAATCTTTGGACCACGAAAAAGGTTTTATTAGAAGAGAAGCTAATATGACGTAAATTAATTAAGAATGTTAAATAAAAATAGAGTATGCGAATTAGTTCAGAAAACTGGAAAAGCCAG
Organism: Dione vanillae; assembly: GCA_037178615.1. Taxonomy (NCBI): domain Eukaryota; kingdom Metazoa; phylum Arthropoda; class Insecta; order Lepidoptera; family Nymphalidae; genus Dione; species Dione vanillae. The sequence goes on along the minus strand of JAZFAU010000059.1, from coordinate 3,388,188 downwards.
CTTCTGGTATTTAACCAAGCAAAGCGTGAGTCATTTGACGAGTTAACTGGCAGCGGGGCTACGAGCGCGGGCGGCGCGGTTGCACCACGTGAATGAGATTCCGGTAGGTGCGCACGTAAAAATCGTGCAACGAATCTAACAGGTTTGCTGGGGTCCTTGCGAGGCCATCGGGACTGGTCTAACCTGCCCTGTGCACATGAACCTCAAATTTCTGATCGTTTCCCATAATAATTATGTATAAATGATAAGCCATAAAACAGTTGAATTTGATTGCTGTTATTTGAAAAATATTGAATTGGTTACTTTGGTCGTATAAAATATTTGTACCACTGCAATGGATAAAAGAAATAATTGATCAATCTTTATCTTATTGTCAATTGTTCATGCCATTTAGATTTCGCAATTTGCCTTCTCGTGAGTTTGTTTGGGTTAACTATTGTATAAAGCGATTAGAAAGTATGACTCGCAGCTGTCACCAATACGTGACGCACGTTAGAGCGGAACGGATGGCTCTGAACGAAGGGTTGAAGGAATCACCGTAATGTCTACAAAGCATTCGTTACGATCATACATCTTAAGCCGTTTCTTAACATTATAGTAACAATAAATACAACACTCTTAATATAAGCAAAAGTTGAAATACATGTGGAGCGTCGAATAAATTTCAAGATTCAATTATTAATATATCTACGTGAAGGCTGTATGAGCTTTTTATGTAATTACTTAACCATAATCGAGTTATAGTATTATAAAGTTGTCAAAATTAAAATTGCATGAAGTTTTTTGTGTACCTTAGAAAGAGAAGGAAAAAAATCCAATCGAAAATGACAATAATTTGTTACCCTTAACGTGTTCATAAATAAGTAAAACAACAGTTTCTGAATTTAATGAAGCATGAGTCATTTTTATCTGAGGTCGCAACAAACTGTGAGCAAGTGTCGGCGCTCAGCGGCTGCGGCGCGGCGGTGTTTCGAAAGGCGATCGTCCACGTCGACGTCCGGTGTCGCGTCCAACTATCGATCATTCGGTTCGTTAATAAATAACACGTTGGCGTTGTTCGTTGCTTATCTCCACTGTTCGGGCATGTGGAAAAATTTGGTGTAGGTGTCGTAACGGAGCGACATGCATGTCTCGTAGGGTTGCGTGCGCCCGCCTGGCGTGCTTATCCTCCTTCGGTCGTTGCCTCGCAACTCGATTGCTTCATTATTAATCTTTTAATTAAAACTACCACCATCTCGATTTATATTAAATAAATATTAAAAGCAATTAAACATTTCTTTAATTAAGAATTAAATTTCTAGGACCTTACAAGAGTTTAAATGATTATTTTTTGTATCGACATAATACTCATATAATAATTTATTTTATCGCAAATTTTCTAACTTTGTAACAGTACAAAGAATTAAATGAAAGTTGTTTATTAGTTAATTGAGTTGAATTATCGCATTAGTACCAGTAGGAACCAGCTTCATCTGGTTAAGCAGTTACGCTGCGGCAGGTGCAACAGGCGCGAGGGAAAGTACTGAGAGTGGTTAAATCTACGCTCGTTTTATCATTTGTGATAAGAGACTACAGTCAATATCATTAATGAGTTATTATTTTAAGTGAATTAATCTTTTGATATATACACAACAAACAATTTGAATTGTGAGATAAAGCGTAGTGTTGATGTAAAAATAGTTATAAACACAGGGTATCCATATTTTGCTCTTATAATTTTTTTTTTAATACATTATTATTTTAATACATTCCCAAGCCAGATTTCCATTATTTTTTCACTTCGTACTTTATCCAGTGAACTTAATGTTAAACACTACCGTTATCCACTTTACGCCTTTTCAAGGCATTGCACGTTGAGTGACGGAACTCAACTTTTTATTAACATTTTATTTGCAATTTTAACTACGTTACTTTGACTTTTTCAAAATTAAGTAAAACAAAAATTCTATTGATGAGACACATAGACAGTTGAACATGAAGAGAGATCTAAATATAGATAGCTTTTTAATATTAACACTAAAAGCGTTTTACTTTAAGAATTGAGGTTAAATTGAATTCAGACAGTTGAGAGTTAGCTAAAAAACGAATTCCTTTGACCAGTATAAATAAATAAGGGATCAGTACATCCGTGACATTATCAAGCACAGAGCAAGCGAGAGGCATTTTCGACAAAGATTTTTTGTGCTATGACGAGGAACGCATATAAGATGATTCATTTACGGACATCTTCACCGTATAAGTATAGCTAACATTATTACTACTGTTTTCTTGCCAGCATTATGTACAGGACAACAAGAAATGTTTCTTGGAAATATGCGCCCACGCAGATTAAAGATGGAAACACTACATGGGCTCTAAATAAGTCTTGCGTCCGTCTGCGTAACTAGTAGACCTTAAGTTAAGTTTTTCAAATATTTTAATAAAAAGCAACCTAAAGGAATTAATTTCATTAATTTTCAATCCTCAAGTTGCTTAAGTTATAACAGTACATATGTACATTAAGTAAGTAATAAAGCTGAAGTGCGTGACAAACAGATAATATATGATCAATAAAATCTGAATAAATAAATAAATCGTGTGTCACCTACAAAAATCCATAAAATTCGCATTTTGATACCTTTGTCACAATTATAAAACCATTGACCATTGATTGACACTGTTCGAGATCTTGACATCATGTCAATAAATTTCATTTATATTATTCAGAACAGTTAGATATATATTTTTCCAAATTCTTAATCCAGGTAGGTATTCGAGCTCTTTATAAATTGAATAATAGCCAGTTCATGTCTTGTCATCGAAAAGTTCTCAATGATTCTATGGAATAAAATACAAAAGGTTTCTTAAACGGTATTTCTTTCAATAATATTATTTATTTTTTATCCAAAATCATATATTTACAATTATTTTAATAATTTACATTTAAATAAATCAAAGTAGCATAATTATTTTATTTAAAGCCAATAATAAAAAAAAGCCAATAAATTCATCGATGTCGTTGTTTATAACAATATTGAATGAGTACAATAGTAATTGAAGGTCGCCTTTACTCGTTGTCTATTGATCGAAATTGAATGGCCGTCGTCGCCGAGACGTTCTTTACACACTTATTGTACTTGCAATTACTCCAACGAGTAAGCTCGATAAAAACTACGAGACGATTATCATTAGATCATTTTAAATGAATTATTTTAAACTCCTGCCCATTCTTTTAAAATATAAGCTTAGTAAATATAATTTACGTTTATAACGTCTGCTATTTAATGTAATGTTATCATGTGACTTCACAAAATATGTCTTCTAAAGTAAACGCTACCCTAAAGCTATCTACATTATTATTTAATAATATTTAATATTTAAAGCGTTGATAAAACTACAACTTACAAAGAACCTGTGATCGATGTTATGAATATTAAGCTTTTTTATACTTAGCCGTTAAGATCGTGTAATGAACTTTATTCTATAAATTACTAACTCACAATAAAAGCAAGCTGTTTTGTTCTCTTCCTAAAGTAATAAAATAATAAAATCACATAATAAATTCTTAAAGCTATATACGATGTCTCAGTGTCTTTATTTCTTCTTTATCTGTATTTAGTAACATTATCATAAAGGTATTATAGAATTATATATTATTTATTAAAAAAACAGAGCTTTCTATATTAGGTTTCTATATATAGGTATAATGCTTATACAAATACTTCTTATAAACATATAGAAAATAGAAAACTTGTTCAATAGGAGCTATATAAATTGGTGAGTAACTAAACTCCATATGTTATAAAAGTTGAAAGACAAAAAAAGTCACTTTACTTTTTTATTAATGCATATTTCAGCACTTCTAACGTGCATGTGAAATTATAGTAACTGTAAAAACATAAACCGTGCTGTATGAATTTTTTAAATAATAGATGATAAAAATAATAATAACAACGAATGACATTTAGGGTAGGCAGTAAAAAAATAATATAATTCCGATTTTAACGTTCGAATGCTATCTGAAAATGAGCATGAAGGCATAAATTAGATGCGAAGTCCGCACAATGCACACCTCAGCTACACTACGTTTTGTGCTGTGCGAATTGAAACAGGTTGTGTGACAGGTATCTATATAGTGTGATTTATAGTCGATTATGCTGAACTCCGGGGACTATAATTAAATCGCGAGACTATTAGGTATGCCCGAAAGATTGGCGACACTGCCCACGGTTACGAGTCAAGAATGATTTAATGCATCCAGCTGCGACGTGGCTTTGATTAAAAATTAAATTTAAGATAAACAATTACTATCATAGAGAGTAGAAAATATTTTTCTAAAAGTCTCAATTTAAAATTTATTTATTTAAAAAGACTTTTTTTTATTTTAGTTTCACATCCAATACTGGAATACCGTTCGTTTCATCATAAATTATTGCAAGCAAGAACTTATAAAATTAACGGAATGTTTGCAAGGCATGACAAAATGTATGTAAAAACACAAAACTACAAGACAATATAAATACTTGTCGCACTAAGATAATTCATAGGAAACCATATTATGAAGAACGATTGTAAAACAAAAAGTCTCTCATTTACGAACGGTAACTGGTATCTCTGACGGGAGGCGGTGCTTTCCAATAAAACAAACTTTTAATACAGCAAAAGTTGCAAGCAACTCGTCAATGTACTGACAATTGTGAGAACGCGATCAATTATTCCTTTGCAATTCGTAATTGTCAACAATAAATACGGTATGAGTTAACTACCATAGTACGTTTTCATTAAGATTCGTAGTTAAAGTAGCAAGCATGTCAATCATCTTACGAAGCAATCAGCAATGCATCGATGGCAATGTTGCGATAACAGGGCGCGAGATAAGTTTTAATTACCCTCGACGCCTATTTACATATTGCAGAAGGTATTGACGGATATCTTGCAATTAAGGCTGCATAAGTCTTCCTTTTATACATCGATGTTAGTTCATTCATTCACTGCAACTGATAACATCTGTTTGACGGCGAGATTAAGCACCGGAGCAGTGTGTCTGATTTCTGTTTAATAAAATATTCAGAAACATAATATTAAGGCCACTTAATTATATGCCTATCCTCATACTAAAATTTACATCAACATTTAACTTGCAAATTAGTAATTTTATACTACTATATATTAAAATTGTTTACTAGCTTCTGCCATGTATGTTATAAGGTATATTTATTTACCTACTTATAGCAAGAAATTATACTGTGTGTTAAAGACGTGGATTTAAATTTTTAAATAAATAAACTTTAATACTTATGTTTTAGTATAAGCTGTGTAGAAGAGGAAACACTTGTGCTTTCTTTATTTGTATTGCACAATATTTTATAATCACAATGTCGTAATTCTGATTTATTAGAATATCTTAATATTTTATGGATGGCATGTGTTGTTTATATTTATATAATTATAAAACATCACAAGGAAGAAAAAAAAGATACTATTATATCATTTAGTTTTGTTATTGAAGTTACGAGTGGATAAGTAATAATATATATAAAAATTTAAAGCCTTATACTGAAAATTATAATATTTGCAAATATAGCCAATGATATCAACAAATTAGTATAAATTTAGATTCAAATATTAGATCTTATAGACCCCAGATGTATAATGCGCCAAATTGGCGCCTGCTAATTGCGGAGGTCGATAATTTACGAGCAGCCTGAATAGCTGCGTACCGCCATCAGCCTTCCGCCGCGCCTTGTGCCACGCTCCGGCACAACTTAGTACTATCAAGTATCAGCCGTAAATAAATAGCAATATCATGGAGTCGATTTATACTTAACAAAGACTATCTAGTTCTGTAGCGTTAGAACTATAAACATCACAAAATTAAAACTTCAATGTTCTTCGTCGAAGCACAGTGGGCTGGCATGTGACTATAAATACTTAGGTTGGGGATTCGACTAGTGGATACTAGGAGGAATAGTTCATTTTCATTTCCCTGATCTTGATATTGTATTGAGATAATTAAATCGAAGGTGGGGACCAGAGTGTCTCTGTGATTTCCCTGTTTACTCTGCTATATACAAACTAGTGATATAAAAAATCCTTCCATCTTTAAAAAAAACCGTCTCCAGTGTGAAATTGACATAAACACATGGTTACCCACATATATAAAGTAAACGATATTAATAAATAAATAAGATTTGCCTTTGATTTTGACAAAAATTAAGGTTAAAAACGTAGTACATACCGCTACGTGACCTATTTTAATGAATCATAGAAGAAAAATCAATAATTAATTAATTATATGAAACAAATAAAAAAAAAACTAAGTAATATTATTATTTCTTCAAATTATTAATATTTTATGACAGTTTAAAAATATATATACAATTTATCATACGTATAAATGAAGTAGAATTGAAACAAAATTTTATATAAACATATAAATACACGTACATACAAACAAGTAACTGAAGTAGGTTTGCATTATTTGATTTTTTGTATAAATTAAAGAATTAGATAATTAGCTTAAAAGAATTAGCTTCCTATAATACATTTTCCCATAAGATTTACATTGAAATAGATATGAAAAAGAAAAGAAAATAATAAATATTACTCGTTCAGCAAAATATAAGCTCTATTAGATTGGATTTCCAATCATACGTAAAATAATGTGGTACTTTAATAAAATGATCTTTGTCGCCGCATAATAGAAAAAGGGTAGCTAGGCTGGTAATGCCTAGTGTTAAGACACTCCGATTTTGTTGTACCCTTAGGAGTGGGATATATTTTTAATATAATATTACGGTTTCCTATGTTTAGAATAGATACTGTAAATTGTTCAATGATGGTACAGTCTATTGTCTATCGTCTACTTCGCTATTTTATCTCTGATCAATTAAGGTCACTTTATCGCTAATAAATTAAGGTTACTGTAAAAAAATGAATTGGAACGATTATGTTTAAATAAAATTAATTTAACGTTTTGCAATAATATTCTTTTAACATAATGAGTACTTAAAATTAGGCAATTAGGATTCCTTAAATTATTTATTGGATTCATATTCTAATCAGAATCTAGTAGGATGTTTTTTTGACTATTTGTTGTATCAGAAAAGTTTGAAATATATAATAATTACTTATTTATTTACACAATTGTAATTTACATCTTATAATAAAAATTCACACTCTCCAAATGCTATAAATGAAGAACAGAAATGAAGTTATTATAAAATACTATATTAAAAATTTAATTTATTTCATACAAACGTTTATCGTTGTAATAAATTATAGTCACTAAATGACAAAAATGTCATTTGCTGATTTAATTTCCGTCCTTCCTTTACTTATACATAAAGTTATAAAGAGAAGGCTGTATTTTCTAGGGATTATTATGTTACTTAGTATAATCGATACAAATAGAAACACGTTAGCATATTCTCGTTTAATGTAGATCGTACCTTCATTAATGATTCTATACATTAATTTACATTTTAATTATGTTTATTATAAATATTTATTTGGCTTAGTAACTTAATCTTTGTGCCAATAACGGTGAAGCTGCCTACAACTTTGATTTCTAAAATAGCTTTTGAATAATTAGAAACAATATTTGTAATCGCAACATTGACTACTACATTCATTATTTGTATAAAACAAACAAAAAAAAATCCTACTTAAAAAATAGATAAATTACTTAAAAAATAGGTTTTCGATTTCTTTATAGAATGAAAATAAAATAAACAAATTTTAAAGATAACATAATATTTAATAATAATATAATGGACTAGTAATATTATGTATTTTTTAAGGAAATGATAAAATATGTGTGTGAATAGTAAGTACCAACAAATATATAATTTACAATAATTAAAATATGACCATAAGTAACCTTTGGCTGCATCGTCTATTAATAGATATTAATCAAAAGATGAAATGACCTTAAAAGTAATCGATTTTCATAACGATTAAATATAGGAGACTCATAAAAATTCGCAATTTTATGTAGATATGGACACTTAGTGGATACAATTATGCAAATATACAACGACGATTATGGCCTAGTAACTACAGACTAGTTGCAAGAATTTATAGTTTTACTTATAATACACAGTAGCCTCAACTGAATTTTCTTAACTACATACTATTAATTGTATTTATTTGATTTTTTTTCATTAATAATAATCGATTATTTTTCTTTCTCGATTATTCTTACAAATAATTATACTAAAAAGTTTTAAAGATAGTTATTTTTGAAATTAAATAAAAGGGTCTAAATATAAGTATAGGTATACTTAGTAACATATTAAGTTTTTCTGATTTTCATCTACTTAGATAAAACTCCTCATTTCTTTAAATCATCGTATTTACCTTTCAGAAATATTAATTCTATTAATCGTATGTCAGCAACAAAACTGCTATAGCATGTACATAATAATTTTCACGAAATTCTTTGTATATGCAATTATAAGTGCATTTTGTCGGTGTGTCTGTCATTAACTTAAACGTACGATGTTATTTTAAGGACCGTAATGGCCGCCTCAGCAAGTCTCTGCATTTTTTTGGAGCGCTTACTAGAAAGCTATGCACTTAAACGCTTGAATTATGAAATTACAGTATTGAGGGCAAACATGGAGTGATAGGAGCTCAACGCGCGATTATGTCAATTCCTTAAAGCTATTTAAGAACAATAAACTATTTTTATTATAATTAATAGTATATTGTATAATAGACGGTTCAATTTTTAATAATAGTAAGGGTTATATTTCTTTTTGTTTGTAATAATATTCCAATACGTTGTGTAAGTTCGACACTCAGAAACAATAGCTGCCTATAGATCAAATCACAATATTGAATCACAATGCGTAAATTCATTCTGTTATGACAGGCGAGTATAAATTCGCGGCAGGACCCTTGGAGTCTGCGAAACAATACGTATCTCCCTATTGAAGTTGTGAGATATTATCATATAGGCCGGTATAACGCTTGTGGACACAAGATGAAGGATAAAGGGTGCAGAAATAGCAACGATTGTGAGGGTTCAAGAATTCTATTTTAAATAATGTTTAAACAAATGGTCCAAGTGTCACTTTGTGACCTATTGTATTTAAAAGGTTAGTAAAAGTAAAATAATCAAAGTTCATAGTCTAAAAAATAATAATCGCATCTGCTTCAATTTTTTGATGATAGTCGGCGTCTAGCTAAGTATAATCTACCATTCACAAATCGACCCCCTAAGAAACCTTGCAATACAAACTTTTACTAAAAGTGACTATTTGATTTCACGCAGTAAAATGTAATACACGCTTTTAAATATTAAATAAATTATAACATCAAGGTGAGCACTAGTGAGTAATAAATACCTGCAAACGACCGCAAAATTATAGGCTCTTGGTCACAACTCACAGCAGGCAAATCCGAGCACCGCTACTCACAATAGAGTTAAAATTGGGCGGGAAGGTTGTGAATATTAATTGTCAAATTAGAGGGTAGATGTTACTACCGTAAAATGAATTAACTAAAAGAAGAGTAAGAGTAAAATACAAAATTTATAAATTTAAAGGTTCTAGGATTTTAATACCTTAACTATGTCAGTTAAGTATTGATTTAGCTTATATAACAACCGAAGAAATAATATACAATAATATAAAATTGATGTATTTTACATATTTTTATATACAAAGAAAAATCTAAATCAAACGCTCCATTATTGAAAATGGCCTGCGGTAAAAATAATTTTACATACTGTTTTTATAATTATAAATATTCGTTAATGACAACATACGACACCGGCTGCATAAAGACCCTTAATCATTGCAGACCCTAATAAAGGGTAGAGTGTAAGAAAGCGGCAAAAAATTAAGAATCACCCGATGAGCCATTATCTTCACATGTTAAAAATAATATGGTCATAGGGTTGCACATTCATGCGAGCCACGTCCAGGAGCGCATTTGAATACGCCTTTGTGAGGAGCCCCTGCCTGCGCCGGACTTCACACGCTCCTGAGCCCGGCAGGTACCGTCAGCGACATCCCCTGTCCGCGCTTACCCTGGAGCTTTGTATTAACAGCAATAAACAATTTTGACTGTTGTCGAAGCAATTACTTTAAATTATGCATTTATAAAAATGTGCATTTAATTCCATCACATTAACACAACTTTTTGTGGAAAATACTTATTAATTAATTTGTTTAATCACTTTATCTGAATCTAAAATTAAAATTGTACGAAAAAATCTAAGCTTGCCACCTACATTTATAAATATAACGATGCACTTTGAAATATAAACTGATACTTAACAGTGTCGTAACTGACACACCTAATATAATCAGATACATAAATTATTTATGATACCTTAAACGCACATGAACGACTATTTAAAAAGAGTCCGTATGTTACATTATTTAGAGTATGTCATGGTGGATCAAATTAGCTAATATCAGAAACGCAAGTGTCAAGATTTGTTTAGCTTGCTATTTGACGGACGCGCTACACGCAGCACCGTTTGAGCAAGACGATCGCTAATAATATGATTATTATTAGTCGGTTCTTTTGTAAATGAACGTAAATCGTTGAACAATTTTGATAAACTAAATAAATGAATAGTAGCAACAAATTGCAATTTGTAATTGTGCTCATAGTTAATAGCTGTATAAAGTACAGGACTCGTGTTGTAATTATAATAACAGTTTAATATTGTAATTGATGTCTTCTTGAACTACTATTTTTAAATTTGAAATAATCATACTATACTATGACCATGTAATGAACTTCTCAGTTGTTTAATAATTAAAAGAATAAGAGAGGCTCCTAATTTTATGCCTGTCTGTGTCGAGGTTTATTTATACCGTTAATTAATCGACGCCTATATACTGTGCGTTGAAGCAAGATGGAGCTTTAACAACTTTAAGGTCAGGTATATGTTAGTGGGTCCGCTTAAAACCGACGCCGTGTTTCGGAATTGAAAGCCATTTAGAAAAGTTAACAGAACGCCATAAATTAACATTCCAAGTTGTTGCACAATCTTCATCTCCCATTACGATGAAATTATCTCCTACTATATTTTAATTTGATTATTTTTATATAAATTACAGGCGTTAACGATAGGTATATATTTTTGTATAAATTTATTTTACATGTTAACCTACTAATAATGCATCTTACAGAAATGAATGCTATTCTTTGTATTTACATTTTAAAAGTATATTTTTACTTATTCAATATTTTGGACTGAATTTTTGCTTGATGTTATAAAAACAAGTATTTAGTTATTTTGATTTACTTTATGTTAATAATAAAGGAATTTTTGGCTATAGCCTGAATACAATAAGTACAAAAAGATATATTATTATGAAATTATAATATATTATGGACAATATTAATTTTGTGTTTACGGAAGGAACAATAAAACAAATTAAGCTTTACGTGTGTCACCTGAAGCTTGTATTCGACTGGGTTTAACTAGAGGGCAAGCTTTAGAAAGTTTGAACGCCAATAAATAACACTCGTTCGATTATGATCTACGACGCGTAGCCCGTAGCTACTATGCATAAAGTTACTATAAATTTATAGACTATACATTTTTCGCATTCTTAAGATAAACAAAAAATACTATCTCTATTTTAGTACATTTTCTATACTGATATATAACTCTATTTAAACATCTGCAGCTGTGTTCCAAAAAAAATAGCAAATACTGTACAACATTTTGAAAAGAAAGATATTACTTTTAAAGTTGAACATAATATGGCGAAGCGTAGATTTCAAACCACATTCTGAACGCACTCACGCGTAATTGAAAAACTTTACATAGTACCATATTTATAAATAAACATTATATATATATATATATATATATATATATATATATATATATATATATATATATATATATATATATATATATATATATATATATATATATATATATATATATATATATATATATATATATATATATATATATATATATATATATATATATATATATATATATATATACAGACATACACACATATAAAGTTAGAATTTAAATAATGGAGTAGAACACAATTTTTCTGTTAAAAATGTTATTAAATTACATTCGAGAGTAATATCAACTTATTTTTTTGTTGAAAAGAACGGAAAGTATAGCATATAAATTATATACAAACACAACATACACGACCACGTGTATGTTGTGTGGTCAATTAGTGCACACATGTAGACTACAAGCCGGCTACTTTCACGTAAGTTGGGCGCACCCACATTAATTGCTCCCGTTCTTCGCCGAAGCTTTATTTATTGCCCTCTCCGGTGATTGTAAAATTTTTAAATTAACATCATAAGATAGCTTACTTTAACACAAAAATAATCAATAGTATTAATTATAATATGTTACTATAGTGAATTATAATGTATGATATCAAAACTATTCTGTACGGCTAAATAGTGATGTAAACAAAAAAATAATTATTAACTAAACAAAAATGTGAGTGGCCGTAGCCGATGTCAACGTTTTTAGAGGAATAAACATAACTTGTTTACATAACGACCGCCGCCATTACTAATATTTGATATTCTAAAATACTGTTCTATGTGTGTCGTGGAAAACCGACCGCCATATCTACCTGCATTGACTTACTTCGACTTTCGGATATTTTAAATAATAGCGGTTTGTCATATGTAAATAATCATTATTTACTTAATAAAAAATATTTGTTATACAATAATAAAATTATATTTTTTGGGTGGTGACGTAGACATGATATTAGCTTTGTTTTTTACATTTATATTTTAATAAATAACACATTAAGCAAAAAATAGCTACGCTTCAGGTCTCACGGTCAAACTCGCTATAAATTTGTTAACGAGCGCAAAGTGTGTAGATTGAGCCACAATGCGGAAACGTGATGTTAGTACTACTTCAATTTTAATCGTTATAAGTAAATATTTGAACTATGTATCAAACAGAACCTTAAAGTAGCTATTAAAATAGCATGCTATTATAATTAGGCACTTTCAGAAAATGTATACACTAAAGAGAGTAAAAAATATATAAGTATATATGTTACGTTTATCCTTAAGTAGGTATATAAAGACGTAAGTTATTGTGTGTAAAACATCTCATGTCTATAACAAAGGATTTATTAAAAATCATGATTAAATTTAACATTCAAATAATAAATAAATAAAATATCAATATTTACTACATACATTATTTGTTGGTGTTTAATAAAAGTTTCGTTACGGTCAAAAGTTAGTACCTATTTGTAATGATCATTAAACAATAAAAATGGTAAATACTTGCGAAACAGGTTAAAAACCGGCCGCGAGAGGGGCAGCTCGGCCACCCCGAATTAGCATTCGAGGGCGTTTTGCATGTCGCTATCGAACTGGTCACTCGTCGGTCAACAGAAGATAGGGGTTGTTCACAATGGGGATGTCCGGCCCAGCCTTTTGTCCGAGTGTCCCCGGTGTAAACAGGTTCACAACAGTTCGCTATACTATAGTTTAGTTAAAAACCGGTGACGGTGCGATTCGGTTGCGGTACAGCTCACTACTGCCCGCAACCCGCTATCATACGCGTCAGCTAGTGAGACCGGAGAAGGGTAACAATTCTGCTCATCTAATTGTTCCATGACCGAAAGGGTGCAGATTGTTAGATAAAAGAAATCATTGAAGGAAGGACCTTTTAAAAGAATATAACCACTATACACTGACACTTCAAATAAAAACATTTTTTGTATTCCTACTGCGTATTTATTACCTTGTGATTCAAATTTTTTGTGATTACATACATTTAAATAACTCAACTTTAGAAAACATATCAATTATTACTTAATTAATCCGCCTCCTCCATAAATTATATAAAATTGATTAGGTATATTCACTTGGATTTATATATTATCAAAATAGTATGTTATATGTATCAAGTGAAAGTTGAGCACTTGACACTCTTACAAGAATTATTATAGATGGCTTTAATTAAAACTTCTTACTTATGATAATTTACTTATTTATAGATTGTAACAAAATTACTAAATAAGCGCAATTCTCAGTTAATTGCGCTTTTTTGGCGATAATTGATTACAGACGCAGCACTAAAACGTTTTAAGTTAGCATTCCGTTATGAGTGGCGGAACCCAACGTCGTGTTTTTTCTTGTTAGATTAAGAAAATTGTTACAATTTAAAGCTAATCATTCTTAAAATACTCCACGAGGACGTCAATATATGTCTATCGATTCAAAAATAACTTATATAATATTTTATGTTGCTTTCTATATTAATCTTGCAAACTAAGTGTCATTCTTTGGCACGTTGTTCAATTTTAGTCAATTTTTGGTAAACAACAAACAAAATTTAGGTATTTCCAACTAAACACAAAATTATTACATTTTAATTTTAAAAAGCTTTTACTATTAAAATTATAAAAATAAAACGTAATTGTTATAAAAATGGTATGTACCAGTAGTAAATAAAGTTGTTTTTTTCTTATTTTAATGACTTAAATTCTATATGAACTAATTAACTTTATATTAAAAATACTGCATGTGTTATAAAAATATTGAATAGTGTGAGTATTGCATGTGTAATTAAATCATATTTTTAAAAGTAAAAATAAATAAAAACCTATATATTGCTGGAAAAATTAAATATTGGGGTTTTATTATAATAGTTTTTAATGTTTACTGTGTAGCAAATAGCAAACCATTTAAACTTGTTTTTTACCGCTTTACATAATTACAAAATGATGTCTTATACTATATGCCATGTATACGCAGCAACGCTAGGGTTGTAAAATAATAAATTGACGAATATAAATAAATTGCTTTCCATCGTTTTTTTATTACTACATTGATTATCTTTATTATTAAGTAACTTTGATTATCAAAGTAACATACAAGGTAGTGACTGTCACTACCAAAGTAATAGCTTAGACAACAAAAACAGATCCCTTTTCTATTTCTCAAATTATTAAATATATTTTTTATAATCACTATAAATTTCATCACTTTTTTTATATTTTTACATCAACATTTTTGTTACAAAATATTAAAAGATTTTGCCAACCCTGCACTGTCTCGCCCACTCACTAGCGGCTAATAAGAAAATCAGAGAAGCGCATTTGACCGAGATGGATTGTCATAGATAATATGTCATGTTATTTTTTAAGAAATCAAATACATTATCATTGAAGTCATGAAAATGTCTAATGGAATATTTGATCTAAGAACACATTATAAACTAACTTTTAACATTATGTCACACATGCACAGGTACTACATTTGATACAAGAAAGTACATTCATATTTATAAATTAGCCTTTTGAAGACTGTGACTATATTATGATTGGCATAACGAGTACAGGCACCGAATTTGGTCAGTAATAACCATAAGTATACCGAGTACTTTCGCGTACCGAATGAAATAATAATTGGAGGGTCCGATTTATCACATCACTGTTCTCCGAAATGCCTGAACAGTTCTTGTGCAAGCCCTTCGCGTCGTGCGCACGAAAATATCTCAAGTCCATGCCGAGTGCGCTTAATTATAGGTAGAAAAATAAATTCATGGGAAATTTGCCGGAGAGGATTTTTATCTTTGTTATTTTACCTAACCGTTGGCAAAGCGCAAAAAAGATAAATGATTAAGCTACCGAATGTTCATTGTATAAATCGACCCCTTTTATTATAACAAAATGTTTGTAATATTATAAAGATGGGTTCAAGCTATCCCAAAACAGTTTCTTCCCACACTGGTCAGCTATCCCTAGCACTGGTCATCGGTGGTCATCAAACGCTTTGTTCGAATATTGTCTACTGCACAAAAAACAACCCCTTTGGTTCTTTAAAAATATTAAAGACACAACTTAAATGTATGACACCCCTTTGAAGTGAGTAAAACGGTTATTCGTCGTGTGAGCCAATCTCACAGGTGTGCCTATACACATAATACAAATGTGGGCAAGCATTTGAAACATTATTTAAGTTAATTTTAAATTTGATGATACTTATGTATTAATCGAGTAGTCGATCGAGTGGTAGTGATATAAATTCATTTGCCTTATTGTGTTAAATTATTTTCCAAAATAATATTTTTATTCTTCACATTTCTTTGTTAGTTAATGCAATTTGTTTAAGTAATCACAGTTAAGATAATTATAAGTTGTTATGTATTGTTATTACCACTGGTGATTCTAAATAAATAAAATAAAATATAAATAATAAAAAGATACTATTACTAAAAGCGAATTATTAATAATACTTTTATTTAAATAAAGGCATTAGTAATAAAAGTATTATTATAACATTTTTAAACTTAGGTACTGATTATATTTCGTATAATATCATATTCACTTTGAAAGCTATTATGAAATATTTTATAGTATAAGGCTCACTTTGAAAATATGTTAATTTTATTTTATACAAAATAAATTAAACTTATTACAAATATAAATTAAGTATAATTACAATTTTAAATAATAAATCCGTGTGAAACTAAGTCGTGAAGTTAATAATTGACAAAATGTTTTAAGCATTTTTTATAATAATATCCATTTCATACAATGTTCAAAGATGTTTTTTCTTGAGGCAAAATTGACATACATTTTCTTTGGAGGTTACTTTTAAAAGTGTGACTAAGTGTGACTGTTAATATCTTTTAAGATATTAAAATATGTTCTACAGCCTATAATAAATGCATAAATATATCTATCGGTTTAAATAAAAAATAATTCTAAATAATTTGTAACAGTTAGCTGTAGACTGTTGTTTAAAGATACTATTGAGGACGTGTAAAATACGTTTTTGGATACATTACCAATTTTGATGTTTACACAAATCGGTATGAGATCTTTATTTTATATCATATACTAATTTATTGACGATATCGTGTCTATGAGTGAAAACCTAACAAAATCCGTGTAGTCTTACGGAGCTATGGTTACATTACTAAGATTCGTCCTAATAATTAGTTTTTAATTATAACCATATTTTTTACCTATCTAAATAATCTATTAACAATTATCCTTTGCGTTATAAAATAGAGCTTAAATATATCGTTTTTAAGGTCAATTATATATATCAAATTCATTCAAATTAATTCTGTGGCTTGGTAAAGGAAAGCGTAACAGACAGATACACAGACAGAGCGACATTCGCATTTATAATATTAGTATAGATAAATCAATTTTTTATTTATTATTCATAGGTATAATTAGTCATATAAATAATTATATTGATAAATAAATTATCTGACTAACTTGAATAAAATAACATAATAATTAACAATTTTTTTAGTAGTATATACTAACTGCTCAATCATTAAGAACGAATTATATACAATTTAATTTACTGGAAATTAAATGTATGTAAATAATTTATTGTTACTGTGTTAACTTCCAAATGCTAATAGCTGGTAGTATAAGGTTTATCGACATTGGAGAAAGTAGAAACGATCATGATCATGATAAGGCCCTCTATGACATTAAATTTATGTGCCCTTTGTCTCATTCCAACGATTTATCAAAAAACGTATTATTTTAGGGTATATCTATGTTATATATTTATTATTGATATATCAATTGGAAGTATTGTTGACTAGAAAATCTATTCAACTTTGAGAAATAAAGTTTTTTTGCATTTTAGTGAAAATAATACCAAAACCCGCGACAGGCTGTAATTTACTTATACATATGTCCTGAGGCCGCAGACAAATCGATTTGACCCTTATCGAAAAAATACCGAACAAAATTGAAGCTAAAAAATAATTGGTCATAATTATGGATTTGTACATATATAAAGTTCTCAATGTGTATATATACATTTATCAAAATAACAAGATAAAATATTGAAACTATATACTTATCATTTTTGGACGAATTTAAAAACAAAATTTTATCATAATAATATTGCTGGAATTAAAGAATTAATGTTCTTTCAATTCAAACAACACATAAGCTTCTTATTTAAACACCTACAAACATTAACAAGTTTAACATTTTCATTGTATTTAACTATATTTTTTTTACTGATTTAAACGAACAAAAAACGACAAAGAATATTGTTAAACAGAACATTCAAATTTTTATATAGGTATATACCAAATAGTTTTATTTTTTAAGTTAAAATAATGTCCACATTTTGTATTTACGTTAGAATATCAATAACATTTGATGGGTGTGCCCATAAAACAACATACATAATTATATTTTTCTACACGGCCTCTCAAGCTCGAGCGTGCCGCAGTAAATCATGTCATTTGACAAGCAGTGATAAATTGACCCGATGCACCTAGCGAAAATGACATACATGTCTATTTGTCGTATATTTTACTTTATAAGTAGAATTACAATAGAATGGAATGGTATTGATAAACAGATTTTTTATAACACTTTCACTATTAAGCTTTTAGTGCCAACTGTAAACAAAGTAATGTGATATATGTAATGTTATACTTAAACAAGTTTTACTTGTAACGGCAAAAACACATTGATATTTTGATATTTTTTAATATATTGTTATACATATATGTATATACCAAAACGGGATTATTGTAACAATAACCAATTTCAAATATTGTCAAAATAAGCCTCCTTACGATTTACCACTATCGAAAATAAAATGTACTGTGCGATACTGATTTTATCACTATCTGAATCAAATAATCACATAACACATTACTATAATTATTATAATATAATGAATATATTATGATTATTTGGGTAAATTCCAATGAAAGCCTGCTACACGTTTTTTAACGTATTATCTTTATACTTAGTCAATATAGAATTGTTAATTACTAATGTAGTGTGAATTTAAAAATGTATGGCATTTAAATGCCAATTCAGACGCCATTTTAACGCAACGCGAGAGAGAGACCTTGAACACGACTTAAATCTGACAACTTCGAATGTCACTCTTGTGTGTAGCAATTAAATTTTTAATTTTACTATTTATATCACGGATTTTTTATCATTTATTTGTCAATAAATATAAACGTGAAGTTTACAGTGTAAAAAAAGATATATATATATATATATATATATATATATATATATATATATATATATATATATATATATATATATATATATATATATATATATATATATATATATATATATATATATATATATATATATATATATATATATATATATATATATATATATATATATATATATATATATATATATATATATATATATATATATATATATATATATATATATATATATATATATATATATATATATATATATATATATATATATATATATATATATATATATATGTATATATATATGTATATATAAAAGAGGTGTCTTAACACCAGGTTCCCATAGTTCCTGCGGTTCCCTCTTTGCATTAAGCATAATCTATACAGTGTCAAGCTAAAACAAAAAACCATTAGGTACATAGATGTGTACAAGACGACTCTAATTTTTTTATAAACCTCAAAATAAATATCTTCTTATCTTTTAAAAATTTCAAATATAAAAGAGAAGCTTTCCCCACATTTAAACAAATAAATGTTAGAAGCTATGGCTCATTCATCTAAAGATAGTCATCATTCCTTTCCTAGTACCGCTAAATTACGTTTCTAGTAGCTGTGTAACACGTTTACGAGGTAGTTTGAAGATGGCATAGTATATCCATAATGGCTACAACAGGATTATATGGTAAGATGCAAGAGCGATATAAACATATTTTTTACTACATAATTTATATCCGTGAAAGATACTGAGGCCGAGGTCAAAGAAAATAATACTCTGTGATATACTTAAGGAATGTAGCATTTGAATAATATCACAGATCTAAATATTCTAAGAAACAAAGAAAATTCATAACTGCATACCTTGTTTACACTTACAGTTGCAGTTGAAATATAGTAATAACAATAAATACTTATAGTAGACATGATCATTGCTCCAGTTAGTGATCTAAATGAATGATCCAGTTGGCCATTTTCGATGACTCAATATGCACTTGCACTATTCTGAGCGTTAAATTATTTATTTCTATGTAATTTATCTTAATATAGTAAAAAAAATATAATATACAAGGCGAAGGCTGTTCGATAGACTAATTGAAATAAGTAATTAAAGTTTTCAAATATTTTAACGTCACATAGCATGTGGCGAAACCAAATATTATTTTATAAATTTCTACATATTTAAGCAAAAAATTTGATACAAAATGTTTTTTTATTGTCATAAAAAGATTTTTTTATATTAGTGTATTTCTAAATCATAGCTACATTTATTGTTGAGTAAACAGTTTCTTAAATTGTGCTTGGACATCACGTTGTTTAAAAAAATACCAGCCGGACTAAAATAAATAAAAAAATATTAAACAAATTAAAATAATTAAAAATTACAACTAACATATAGTACCAAATATGCACATAACAAGATTAAAACTGACTCAAAGTAACTAAGTAAAGTCAGCAAATTAATACGTTTTATGAAGCTAATTTTTAAATTAAATTAATGTTTAAATTCTTACACGATTATCACATTATTTAGTGTACATTTCTGCAGGAAATTAAAATGTTACCAAGTCACAAAATAAATAGGTAGAAATTATTACATTTTATAAGAAATTGCATGTAAACATGCAAAGTAGGCAGAGAAAAGGTAGTGTTAAGACACTTTGTTATGATGCAGTGTTCAAGACACTATTTGTTGTGTGGCGGAACTCAACGCTGCACTTTGTAATTTTATGAAGTTAATAAAAAATATATTGCAAAAAAATGTAATTCCTATAAAATTAAATTTTTTTGAAGTTTTACTTACTAAACAATAGTTAGTAAAACTTCCAATATAATAAAAATATTTCCAATTAGTGTAAAATAGAGTATAAATCCCCTTTTATTCCTCATTCGGCTAAATACTTCCGGCTTTCGACAAAAATAGTTAACATTAGTCTACCTAATATCGCCCATATTTGACGATCCATAATAGTTTACTAGTGATACAATCACAACATACCTGCTCACAATCTACAATCCTACAAAATATAGGTAACTGTAACTAAACAAATTGCGATTCATATAACAATCTTAGTCTTGATGTTTTACTTGAAACTTTAATTATAACAATGTTATATTTTTTGTCCGCAAGAGAACAAGATTTAAAACCACCCGGTCTAAACTTAAGACACTGTGTCGGTAAACGGAAAGGAAGGAGGAAATAAAAATAATGTATGCTGTCCTCTACGCGTTCCTAAAATGGGCAATATCTATTTTTTTTAAATAAATGCCTACACAAATAATGTATTTTGATGCAAAATAAATGAAACGTTACGCATTTTATTAAAAGGGTTTTTTATATGTCAAGTGATTAATTTATATTTAAAGATATTAAAGAAGTTTTATGAAGAAACGGATAAAACATTAAACGAACACTATGTTTATTTCATGTAAATAATTAAGTAGTTGGTATTACGCATATATATTTTATGTTTCCGTAAGCCTAAAAAGGTAAAAAAAAACAATTACGTCTAAAATTAATTAAGAACCAATCAAAGCACATAAATTTATATAGTGGCCAATAAAATATTTAGAAATTAGTGGTCGATGTCAACAACCTAGCAACTAATTCATTTATATCTATACCTAACACCAATTTCCTCGACATCGTTATAAAATTTATGAAGGCTCTATTTTAAACTAAATTAAGAATGTGATGATCATTAAAAATTTCTACCGTGAGAGAGCAATAAAACAAAAATAGTGGGCAAAATAAAGACATCTACAGTTACTGTCATATATACAACTATGCGTAGATAAATTTTAAATAGAAATTATTGAAAAATAAATTAAGAGTATAGATACCCTTCTAAATGCGTCAAATAAAGATTGAACTAATTTGTTCCCGAAAAACAAATTAACTTATCTAGTAATTATCTTATGTTGCTTAGCGTTAGCTAATATATTTTTACCTTAATTGAACTATGTAGGAAATTATCTTCACGTATTACATACATACATAACTTCACATTAATCCCTAGCGGGGTAAAATAGGAATTGAACCCACAAGCATTGTGTTCGCAACATCGCACAGATGATTTAAGAAGTAGAAAGTAATAAAGATACAATTACTATTTCATATTATAACAAAATTAATATAATACAGAAAAACGTATCTAGCATTTATCGTCTCAGTCCATTGTTCTTCAAGACTTGCGACATACCCCGACTATTAATTCTGATCTTAGATTTACTATCGCATCGAATTACAGCTGAGCGTAGTACATTTACAATAATGAAGCATCTAAATATATATGTTTAGTGCGCTATAATAACCGAATCACGTTCGGTTTTCAGATGGCAGCCGGACAACGGTGACGAATACCATTAGAGTACAACCATGTGAAACAAGATTTACAACCAACTGCATATATTAGAGCGAAGGGCGGAGTTAGTATCTGTAAGTAATTGTATATAGACAGACATATTATCGTGTAGTTGCCTTTAAGTAATATTTTTTATAAAGATATTACCATTTCTTTTAGCATTACAGTGGCTAAGCTTCGTCATTCCAAGATAAGAAACCCCTTTAAAATAACCAATCACCGCGCTTACTCACCCACGTTCTCTGTTTACCTAGCCTTTAACAATAATCTTTGAATAGCGAAAATTTATAAAAATACATATGAAATCTCTATAAAGATGCTAACAATATAAATAAGTTGTAACAAGTACACGGCCTCATAAACATTTGGTCGTCATTTTGATAACTTGAGAACGTACAGCAGTAGTCAAAGCTCATGGACAGTTTTTAACAAATGCAGGTTTATACAGTTGCAGAGATACTTAAGACATTTAAGGCTTCTAGAGTAGTGAAAGATATTTGGCCTCAATAACGAAGCCACGAATGTCTTCAGGTTTTTTATTTTTATTGTTTCTCAAACACTTTGTGTGACTTTTTTCATTCGAGCGATATTTTTACAAATCCTATTGATCGCTTGCTTGTTTGTCTCAACACTCTTGCTACTGAAGGACTCAATGCTACAGATATGTTTCGCTACCTATGAGCACCCTACACCCTACCAGCTACTGCCTCCTTATAGATTTTTCCCTCTTATAAGCTTCTGCTTTTTCTCGCAACGAGCGAAAGCCTATAAGGAAAAAAAAACTATAAGAAGAAGAAGAAGATATTTACATACAATATTTACAAAATTAATAAAATATAAATTTGTCAATGTAAACTGTATTTTATTATCTTGCTACTTGGTGTTTCTGAAGTAATCTCATAATTTCTTCTTATTATATACCTTATTCTTCTTCCTACTTTTTATTTCACCCATAATTATATATATTGTTTCTTTTCCCTTTTTAATAAGAAGTATCTTGTGGTTAATTTAATTTTGATACTCATTGGAACACGCTTTAATTAAAAACAAATTAATATGCTGTATTCCATATTTAAAATCTTAAGCTTAACTCAAGCATCGTATCGTATCAGTATTACTGTAAAAACAATACCATGAGAATTTATGAACCCTAATTAGACTTCTTGTTTCGCGAATCAACTCTATAGTCACTGAAACTAATTATTAGTTCTCTGTGAACTTTTTATCAGCCGCTCGAACAATGGGAACGTGACCGTACTAGCGATCTCACTGGCTTTATTATAAAAGCGTCCACTTCTGTCGACTGCCGTTTACAGAAAGAAGCAAATACATAGCCTTCCTTGTATCTTAACGGCAAGCGTACGCGATAAGTAAATGCTAAAGTAATACAAATGTAAGTTATCTTAAAACAAATATCAAATTGAAATTGTCTTAAAGGAGGCTCAATAAAAATAACAAAATTTTCAACAGGCTGCGACGCTAAGTCGTCGTTGTCGTATATTTACAGCTGTTATTACGTCGGCGCTGACTGCTTATCAAGTTACCTGAGCAATATAAGTATATATTTTAAAGACCTTGTTTTCGTCCCTAAATATTACACGCAGAATTTTATACTTTCTCAAAAAAATTACAGAATGTAAAAATATGATGTTACTTCTTTTTTAAAAGATATTCATATTGTTTTGTCTTATAACTAAATGCATTTACCTAAAATGAACATTTTATTTTACTTTTAGGATTATCGTGGGGCACGAGGGCGTGGGGTTGAATTAAATTAATTTTACTAGTCTTGCCAGACAGTGCGGCGTTGATTTCTGTCACTTAATATACAATCTCTCGAATTCAAGTGAAAAGCGGAGAATGAAGTGTCTTAACTCTTGGCTGTAGGCTTTTTGCAAACCCTGCTGTATGAAAGACAAACAAATTGTATTTATTACTTCTAAATCTTTTTTAAATAATGAAAATAAATGTCATGAACACATTAACTTAAATTAAGGTATAATAAAATTTTATAAAGTTATTAGTAGATATATTTATATTTAAGTCTAAAATGTCAGTCAGCTTACCTAAGACTTGAAACCACTTACACGAACATGAATATAAATTAAAAAACGATTGAAACAAAATCCGTCAGACTCTGAATTATTAATTACAACAATAAAGAACGTTTCATAATTTTGAAAAACACTTTTATGTTAATTTGTATAGCTTTATAAGGTATTCTCTAATAAAATTTCCACAATAAAAAACAACTTTATAAAGCGTTGTTAGTTGCAGAGAAGCTAGCGCCATCTGTTAGCATCAATCAAAATTACCAAGGTAGGCGCTTGCTTACTTGGTGATGTAGTCGTCAGAGACATCTTTTGATATTTTTTTCGGAATAAATGGAGTGCTGCGTTTTACATTAGAATTAAGCCAGAATTAAAGTTAATTAAAGTAGTTTAAAAGATTGTTTTAAATATGCTACAAAGGTCAGTTTATATATACCGTTTAATAAAAGGTACTGTGAATATGTACAAATATTTTTTTTATTTAAGCATCATATTCATGTTAGGCATGTTTAAGTAATAGGGATAAATTTGTAATACCTAATGTTATCTTTTCGGTCCATCGATAATTGCAAGACAGGACTGTTGCAGGCATAGATGCAGGCGTAACCGCCCGCGAGCTGTGTGACAAGCAAGCAGCTCCTATTGTTTTAAAGAAAATGTACTTCTAATAAATCACTTGAAATTGATAAATAAAAACTTCTCATTAGTTGTTATATATAAAACAAAAAAATATTTTTTGTCAAAACTTTGCTAAGACTATAAAGCATTAGTTTCAACAATAAAATAAATGTATAGGCTATAACGAGGGTTATACATGCATACTGAACGAATTAACATAATAGATGACCACATTTGACATACATAACCTTTAACGTTAGATCTTAGATCTATACTCAGACAGATGATGAATTACTTGTGTTTAAACATTCAATGACTATTCAGTGTAACAATTTATATTTTGAAAAATATATCTTTTTGTATTATATTAAGGTTCATGCGCTACCCACCCCACATATAGGCAGAAATAACTTAGTGTACATACTGTTCCGCTCTTCCCGCCCAATTTGAGATATGATGACTTTGATCGAGGTATCCAACATATTTGTTTTGTCAAAGCAATGACATTACAAGTGTGTTCTCCATTCAATGTGACATTGGCGAAGTGAATTGTGCCAAACTGGCACGCTCAGAATACCATACAAAAAAAGAAGAAGAATGATATTCTTCTCAGCTCCCATATGGATCACACAAGAAGCACAAACTTGCAAAGCAAGAGTACGAACTTAAAATATTGCAAAATTAAAAAATACAACGGCATTTACATATTTCTTACATGAAGAAAGAGACGAATTTCCAACTAAATACTACGTTAATTAGATGATATAAAATCTATTAATATTTAGTGATTTTAAAATCAACTCCCTTAATTGGTCAATTAAACTCAATAGTTAACATTTATCACTAAGGAAGTAAATGTGTAATTAGTAAAATCATTTCAAGTATAATTTCGTTAGTGTATATATGCAGTTTGGAATATTCAGATACATATATATATATGTATCTGAATATTCCAAACTGCATATACTATATATATATATATATATATATATATATATATATATATATATATATATATATATATATATATATATATATATATATATATATATATATATATATATATATATATATATATATATATATATATATATATATATATATATATATATATATATATATATATATATATATATATATATATATATATATATGTATATATATATATATATATATATATATATATATATATATATATATATATATATATATATATATATATATATATATATATATATATATATATATATGTAAAGAGAGAAATGTAAATTTTTAAATAATTATATGATTAGTATCAGAGTTTTGCAGTGTTTTCGCAAACTTAATTATGCAACATTCAAAAATAAATATACTGTCGAAGAAAATCTTAAAATATTGTTATATAATGTGTGAAGTACATCGTTTAGAGAGCTTATATTTTTAATTTTATGATTTTATTAAAGGCTCGACTGAGGTAGTTGCAACTGAGGCCCGCGCCCAAGAGCGAGTTACCGAGAGAAAGTCAACAAGCCCTGTTATGGCGATGTTTCTCATTCCTCGTAAACTTTTCCCTTTATTACACAAATAAAATAATCTTATATTAAATATTAATAAAATATATAGAAAAAATTATGTACGACAAAGATATTTTTTTATATATTATACATAACATTTAAAACAATATTTCTGGAACACTTTTGAATAGATACTTATCATAATAAAAAGTGTGGAAATACCTATTTAATAAGTAATATAACATCAGTGAAACAAAAATATAAGGCTTGGTCTAAAATGCGAGCGCATGCGCATCATCACAAAAGTGTGACCTATCCTCGGCGCGCTAAGCAAGGTCACGAACGCGCGTGCGACTCAGTCGTGACCTGCTAGCGTACTACAATACCACAATAACGCAAATTTCACACCACACGAAGTGATTCTAAAGTTCATTATCATTTGTTACCTCTTTTGACACTGCCTTATACTATGTAATATCGTAGTTTTAAGTCTTAACGTTCGTTTATATGATGCGATTTGATTATATACGAACACAAGCCTGCAATGCTTTCAATAAAGAGCTTGTAGAGTATCTAGTTTAAGTCTGAATTGTTGCGCCGCACGTTTACTACAAATAGCAATACTCTGAGATCATAGTTGACATGTAAATAGTACTTTACAGAACTTCACAGGATTATAAAGTTAATAGACAATTTACATACCTTAATTTCACATTCTATAATAGCAAAATATGGTATTATATTCAATTAACCTTGATAATCTGTACTACAACTAGAAGGAATTAACCTAAACGTATACCAAAAGGAATTTTTAAAAGCAAATTAAACATCATTAAAGATATAAGTTTAAAATATAATAATACTGAACACAATGACATGTTATTTATTAAGTCCGATACAGAATTTTTAATTTTACGTTAAGCAATCTTACTTTATTGCTTACAAATTGCATTAAGCATCTGACTATAAAGAGCTTTAAGTTATTTCTTTTGTTCGTAAAATATAATTCTATAATCCTAAACAACACTTTCAATTCTTTCAATTCTTTTGTTGTTTTTATAAATATTTATCATTAATTTAAATCCATTAGTTATAATAAGCTACAAAATGTATATATAAACTGATTAGATTTTATCGAATTACTTTAGCCCTTTCTAAATCTATTTCTTGAAATTATACTTAATAGATTAATTGTATTAGAAATTAGTTACTTACGTGAATTTACTATACAATACAATTTACAATTTTTTTGGACTTGTAATTTAATTTAGTTTTCGTTCTTGTCATTTAAAATGATAATATAAATATATTACCTATAAAATTAACCATACAACAGCTTCGATAATTAACGTATATCATTGCAAGTTTATGCAAATATAAAGAAGTTGAAATAACGGTTAATTACGTTGTGCCTTATATGATGGTAGAAGAGTTGACCAAGAATGGGATACATTATTCAAGGGGATCATTTACATCGCAGTACAGCAGACGTGGTGGATTGTGACTCCTTGTATGTAGTCAGTGGCGCGCTCGGCACTTACTGTGACACGAAAAAAACATACCATATCGTACGAGCTTTTTCTCAATATGAGTATATACAGTAAATTCTTCGAGTGAACGCTTAAAGAAACTGTTTATTCTGTCGCAGTACGTTCGATAAAAAAAACATAAGATAATTATGAGATGCCGAGATATAATTTATCCCACGTACACCAAAATCCTCCGTTCGAAACAATAAAAGGTTAGAGTTATTTTTATCAAGCGTAAACCTGACCATCTGGGTATATCGGCCAATTAAAAACGCGTCTCCTATAAAATGCTTAATGAAGTAAATAAAAATATTTTCGCTCCTAGCTATCTTGAAAAACTAAATTTGTATGCGGTTATCGATTTAAAAATAATTAAAGCATTCATTAAAGTATTGTTATTGCAACTGCAGTAGGTTGTTGATTTCGATTAAGTGCAATAATTACATTGGCATCCGAAAACATTGGTGCGACGTGAGTGAGAGGCACGCCCTTGTGGCAGTAGTCCTTGCCACAATGTCGTCGTTTTCGGCCCCCGTCCAGTCGTCCACGCACCCTGCGAGACTAGTGAATGTGCAGAGTAAAGACACCAACGACTGCCTTGGAAATCGCATAAATTACGCAGTTCATATAAGAAATGTACATAATAACGTATCTCTTTTAAGAAATCAATTTATTAAAATCCAAAATTGTTATACTTTACCTTGATTGACAAAGAAATTTGACGTATCTGCATTTATTTATAGTTAATTCCTTGACATTTAAATACTGAACTATTTAATATAACAAAAACACAATGAGAAGAAAATTGCAAATCAATAAGAAAATAACAAATGATGTAGATTTTTTACTTTTTCTTTTTTTGATATAGTCTATGGATATATGGTACGCACCTTTTGTTAGATATTACATTGGTATTATTAAAATTTTTGTTTTAAAATCGCTATTATAAATAGGTACTAACCAGAAACGCATATCACTTTTAACATTTGTGTTATAATAAAAATTAAAAGTAAGTAAGTAAGTAGGTAATTTTTTTTCCGTAAAACATACATATTTGGCCATATTGTATAAAATATATACACTATATATTTATAATTTATAATGACATGTATTTTTGCCAATATTACTTTTAACTTCTAGGGATACCGTTAAACTAAAAAGTCTAATCTATCTTAACCAAAAAAAGGTTCCGTTTCGTGATTTCGACTTATTCCGCTTGAATAAAATGAAAAGTAGTGTTAACCGATCAAATTACTTTAGTGATGTTTTAATATAGAAGATACAGTTTTTATAATATAACTTTATTAAATATTTATTAATATTTAGTGTTTTTAGACAGCATTTGTGCGTATTGCAATATCTTTTTGGAGCAACAACACTGATTTCTTTTATTTGTTGTATTACTTAAAAAAAAAACTAAAATGGCATTGTAAGTTTTGCCACAAATAGAAAATGAGTATTTTTCACACGATCTTTAACTACAAATTATTAAATAATTTATTTCTTATTTAGTAGTAGATTATAAAACGTTCATACAGACATGCATGAAAGGGGCTTTTTACACCTCTATTAATATAGAATTGTAATAATGACAATAATATAAATTACTTTAGTATTTGATTATATCAGATCAAAAATTTTATGAAATAATCTCATGTTTATAAGCGATACGTTGGTATTAATTATGATCTGAACGTATAGTAATAGAGCATAAGTATAAAAACCACCGTTTCCTGATAAACTCTACATTATAAAATTATTAATTCTACAATGTGAGAACGAGATCTGTCCTTAGTATAAAATAACACTTTACAAATCATAAAAATATTTTATAAAAATCGCATTCTTTCTCATCAAACTATTATTTTTTGTAATAATCTGTCGGTAGCGCCGTAGCGGAAATTTGTATCAATCAGAGATTCTTACAACGCAATAAATTGTATAAAGCCTATAAGAATTTTGACGCAGCGTGCTAAAGAAAGCAAGGCTTAGTGGTCGCGTGGACATTGCCCTAGTTCAAATCCCGCTGCGTTCAAATTTTATACGTTTTCTTTATGTCTTAATTATAATAAGATTAGATATGCTATACAATATTAATAGTTATTAAGTTAAATTTTGAAATAGTATTGAAAATAATATAATTTTCCTCCATATTACACTAAGTTCTTAAAAAATATAATATTAGATGACTACGTGTATAAAATATAATTTTATAACAATATGTATCTTTGTAAAAAAAAACACTATGATTTGAATTTCAAATCATACTATGATCAATTCAAAGCATATTAACAAAAACCACGAATAAAATTCTAATAATATTGCTTAATCGTTAAGAAACCAATCTTTTCTGAGCGACTAAATATGAATCACTTTTGCTCATTTTGTTATCGTTAAATTAACATTGAAGGAATTTTAATTTAGTAAAAATATATAAAATATTACGATAAAAGAGATTAAAACTTCTATACGTTATTTCAATATGGAAAAAATCTTTTAAAAATTAAGGTATTTAAATATTTATTAATAATTGTTGTGCCTACATAGTAATATACTATGAGTAAGTATATACATATATACAAATATGGATAAACATATGTTAATATGTTGTGCAGTACATATTATATCGAAACAAATTATTAAATTGAACATACATACATTTATAAAATACTTATATACGTGGCTAAGCTAGCCTTGTTGACGACTGTTTGTCTCAGTCCCACAGATTATGTCTGTATTCTCTGTCTTTATCTTACTAATAAGCACGATATACGGACATGAGACGCACACTGACATGATTATATGTAAGTGTGCGGACCATGTCAATGCGATGAATAAACAGTTTCTCCGATTTTACGATTCAATGATTACTGATATCTATCTATGCAAAGTTGGTTAATGATTTCGAAATTTTAAGTGCTATTACAAAATAATAATAAAATTTAAGTTAGTGGAAAAATACTTTTCCTCGCACGAATAAATATACAGTGAAAGATTATTTTCTTTGTGTAACCAGACACTATGCTATTAAACACAACGTTTATAAAATGCAAAATATAATTTTTAGGAAAATCTCAGTTTCTAAGTTTAAATAAAATAGTTTCTTTTGTAGTAGCAGGTAACCAAAAAATATTTTAATTATACCTACCCAAAATATATTAATCAAATCATTGTGTATCGTTTATTTATTTATATACTGTACGTAGGTTATTAAATATTTTAAGCATCCAAAATTCAAGATAAATGTTTACGTTTATATACAAACTAATAAGCTCCAACCACCAAGAACTAAATATTATAACAAATATAGATTATCACATTGTATATCCAATGATATATTATTTGGGGTATTAATCAATGCATGCAATAGAAAGTAAATGATATTTTAAAGTTGTTCCTGTGTGTCTGTAACCTCTTGCATGATTTAAGTACACTATTGTGTCATGATAAGTCTCATTTCATCTATAGTGCTAGTTTTATTATAATTTTTTAGCTTTACGTTTTATCCCGCATATTGCAGGATAGACAGAGTGAGCTGCAGGAACCGTAAGAACCCAGTGTTAAGACATTCCGTTGCTTAGTCCCTGCTTTGTCTGTTCCCGCTGTTGTTTTATTTAATTAGATTAAAAATTAAAATATATTTCTTGGCGCACTACAATCTCAAATTATTACAATTTTTCTTCAAATATCAGGTTGCAATTGTCAGAGTCAAAGGGTTCTATAGCACAAGTTTTCAAATATTAACGATAGATTAATGACAGAAATTTATGTTATTTGCTTCTTGATAATTGTTTCAGTATGTCTAATAAGTATAAAAAAATCAAATCCAAAATAATTTAATAATAAAAAAATTGTTTTAAAACAAGTTTTAGCATTAAATAACATAACATAATAGACAAATGGATTAAAATCTAAGGCGCCGATTATCATGAGATTCTGACCACAGAGATACCTAAACATAAAAAAGGTTGCATATCGCTATGAATAATTAATAAGGTTTGGTTTAAGCTCACGCAATTTGAGACGTAATATTGTATGACATAAAAATGAATTTCAAACGTCCGATCCAAAGAGGCTCCTTTATAAAATGGTGATGCCTTACAATCCCAAGCTTCGATATAAGATAATAAAATGGATATGTTGTTCTTATGTGGTTCTTATTAAAAACGATTTTTATTACAGAGAATTAAAAAAAAAAAACATTTTAAAAGAAAATAACATTTTCATATGATTCTTACTATATACATACATTACACTTAATATATACTATATATTTGAAGAGTATAGATTTATACTACTAAAACCATGTTAGTATTTACGCTAAGTAATAACTAATAAGTATTAAGGAAAATAAAAACTTACGAAATAACATAAAATTGCGTTTCATTTGTTATCCTATATTAAATTAAATCATATTTAATTCAAAACATGAAGATCTACGTCAAATAAATTAATTTTATTTAGTATTTCAGGCCGATCCATACTCTTCTTACGTTCCAAAGAAATTTTATCCCCCGTTGAGATATCTGTCGGACGCTGCCGCGTCGCTGCCTACAATATGCGCCCATTAGTGTGTGTGTGTGTATGAGGACGTATGTAAGTGCGTGTGTGTAGCTACAAGCATGTGATGGGAAATGAACCCTTTACGTGAGGGAAACCGTTTTTTTTATTTGCACTCGGACAGCGGCATCAGGTAGAAAAGATGATCGTTAATTTTTAAAGGACACACTGAACTTTGTATTTACCCACACGGTCAGTATCAAGTCTTATGTTTTTAAATATTTTATTCTATTTTTTTTTTGGATATCTCCGTGATGGAGACATATAATATGTATTTCATATTCATACAATCTATAACTTGCAACTTATTATGGGAATTAGTCGAGCGCGTTGATGTCTTTTGTTCAAGTGTCTTTGTATCCTGCGTTCTTCCTTTTTTATCGGTAATAATTTCAGCCATTAATAATCATATAAATCGGTAATGTACACTTACTAACCTGCTAACCAAATATTATAATTTTCAAGAACCTAATTACAAAATTAAAATTTGTTTACCGGCTTACTTCTCAAAAAACCAATTGCTGACTAAATAATTAACATTAAATAATGATCTAGTCGAGAAGGCAACCAATAGTAAACTCATTTCGAGGGCTCGCTACGGCGAATGCGGGGCAATAAAATAAGACTCCGTCGGGAAGCGGGGAGCTGTTGCTGGACCACGGCTCAAGTTAAACGCAAACAAAACTTTCATATTGGAGCTAAGAAAAAATAACAAAAACTTTATACAAAAAAAGGTTACTTAATGTAATGTACATTCGTAGTTTCTAAATAAATGTCTTTATTTTATATAATATAGAAGTTTCTTTTTATAAAAATAAAGATATACATATGGTAAAACAAAAATACGTATATTGCATATCCGCTTATTTCTCTTGCCCGAGTCCGTAGATCAACAAAAACTCATCATTAAAGTCTCAGAGGTGCGGCGGGTGAGGCAGCACAGCCTCTCGCTCTGCGTCCTAAACGATTCAGTCGACTTTTTATCACTTACCTACCAATCCATATCGAGTTTATTTATACATTTTTACTAAGAACCTTTTTTATTTTATACATCCTTATCATTAATACCTGCACGCCGTATAATACTATTAGTTGGATGCCAATTATGACTTCAGTAATCTAACTTTACCTCAGTTATAGCTCTGCCCTATCTTAATGGAATAAATTTCTACACGGTATTCCAATTATACTAAAACATATAAAAAATATCTGCTGTTTATTTATAGTCAACATTTTAATCTCTCTCAAGGTCATATATCAATTTCACCAGAATGGAAACATACAGTATAACAAAAATATGACTATATTATTAACTATAACATTAGTGGCTCTAATTCTAATAATAACAAATATCTAAAAACAGGAAAAAATATACTCACAAAAACGTTTCATGACATAGAAACTCAAGTGTTGGTTAGCACTAATGTCATAATTAATTTCTGGCGTGAGTGGAACTTGTATGTGTTGGTAAATGGAACCCCATCGTTGAAATTTTTAGGAGTATTGACATGTTGTTGATTAATTTAATAAATTTGCTGTTATTCATTATCAACCAAAATACTAATGCTTATTCCTACACTTGTGAAAACATAAAGAAGTATTTATTACACTTTATTATAATTTTTTAATAGACCAAAAATCTGCTTAAATCTTATTATACTATTTAGTGGAGCAGTCATAGGCTACTACTTATTATAGAATTAGTATTTAAATTATAAATTTACAAATAAAAAATACACCATACAGTTTATAAGAAATATATAGGTACTTCAATAAATAAATCGATAAATTAAGAATATTTAACATGAACATGTAATAGTTTTAATATTTATTTTTACATAAGTATTAAAATCTAGATACAGTATCTAAAAATTCTGCTAGCACTGTAAATTTACCATGCAACAACAACCTTTTAGTAATGTCAAGAGTGGTTCATTATTCTGTATTTACCTTGCGTAGTCGTAAGTGATATTAACCTCAAATTATGAATGACAAGCACGTGGAATCTACAACGTGAATTAACTTAGCGCTTTTAACTGTTTATAAGTTATGTGTAATAGCCCCATTCGTGAAATTATTCATGTAAATATAAACAAATAAAATACAAAAAAATGAAATTTAGACAATTAGATATCATTAATCTACTTTACAAATGTATCATATAAAATAACTGTCGTTTTAAATCGGTAATCGGAAAGTAAAATATACTATTTCGTGACCCCATATCGATACACCCTAAAACTTCATGAGATCAGGAGTCTTGGGGGAAGGCCCCGGGAAGGGCGCGAATGATTTTTAATAAACATAAAACTCCAAATATGTATAAATCAGTAACTACCGAAAATATTAATTAAACACACAATTTGATACGCTTACTGATGAAATAAATGAATACAACAAACAATTGCTTCTTGTCACTATACCTATGTACAATTTGCACAGTTCCCATCTGCTAATTAAGATTGCCAATGGCGTTATCTACAATGGATATTTATGTAAATTTAAAAATGTTAACAGTAACTGTTCAATTTGTCCTTAACAGATTAAAAATAACATGAAGTAAATTATTGAATTATTTAATTTTTATAATGATTGCTTGATTTAAAAAAATATGTATATAAATAACGATTGCATGACCAAATATGTATATTATTTTAATTTAAACGAGAAATAAGTAAAATTAACAATTAAAATTATTGTATATATTACTAAAATTGTAAAAAAATATATTTAGTGAAATAAAGTATATTTAAGTAGTACAACAACATTAAACGTAAAATACTCAAATCGGTCGGCATATTAGTTACAACGCCACAAACATACAAACGTAGACAGACTGATATTATCCTCTTTGTGTTTTACAGTCGGTTAAAAAATCGTTGGTAACAAACGAAGGAATTTACAAAGCGTTTATATAATTGCATAATAATTTAAATAAATATTCCATGTATATAATTTTCTTGTATTTGTAGTGCAATAATTTAGAATTTTATATGCAATAAAAAATTTGATACCTATAAATTGTTATAATAAATTAAATTTAGATTGGTAGGTAGTAAAATTTCTGAAAAAGTTATACTCGTTAATTTTATGAATAAAAATTATCAATTTTTTATAGTGACTTATATAGAAAGCTGAATATTAAAGTAGAATATTAGAATTTTAAAATAGGCGTAATTAAATATGATTGCTGGAGAGGATGATTTAAAGGTATGGTAACCACAGTGCAGAGTTGCCGGAGTTAGCCGGACACGCTCTCGCGGCAAGTTCAAGGTGAGCACGTCGCTCCACCCACACGCGCCGCTCCTAGCAAGCCCGCAACCGTTACATCGAACACGGCCAGAATAGACCTCCGACACGAATCATAAAATATACACATGGGTTAAATAGAATATCTTTCACGTCTACGAACGGCTTATTTATGTACGATTCAATCAATATTATTAAAGTGCTACTGCCAACAATTACAGTTTAAACATAACAGCTGCTAAAATACCTACTAACTTACCTATGTTAAGATTATAATTGAAAGAATAAAATAATTCTTCTCTATTATGTATTAGTAGCTGTCTTTATTTTTTCATAGTGAAATATATCAGTTTAATAAACAGTTGTTACCTGGGTATCGTAATGACTTGTCCAAGTTCATCAGCTAGCACCAAGACTGTTCCTTGTCCAGGGGCGCCCACCACAACAGAGACGCCTCCATCCACTAACTGTCCCGCCCCACTAACTAACTGCCCATCTTCTATTTGACCGCTTATCATTTCAACTCTCTTTTGATCAGGTGTTGTGGTATATATGACAGTTTCTTTATCATCTTCATAAATAAGATCTATTGGAGTTTTCTCATCAATAGATTCCATGCCTTGATCATATACATCAGGTTGTACAGGGACTTTGCTATCGGGAGCATAAGCTGCAAGCTCATGAGGAGAGTGGCGATAAGAGTGAGCTTCCGGTGGATATCCATCATCAGAATCCATCTCCACTTTATGAGGATAATAATCATGTGCAGGTTGAACTGGGGTCATAGTAGCAAGAACATGAGCGGGTGCAGGCGACCGTGGTGCAGAGGGCGGCGACGCAGCAGCTCTGGGGGTGCGCGCGCGCTCCTCGCATACAGTAGGTTGGGGCGACGCAGACATGACGCCGCACTGTTCTCCCACAGTGACGTTTTCAGGATTGCGGAGGCGCCTCTATAAAGCGCCCCGCACTACTCTTGAATACTCCAACTTTGTTAACTGAAATATACATTCCTCAGAACATTCCATATTTCAAATATATATATTTAATATATATTTATATAATTCCGTTAAAATGACGTGCTCGTTTCATGGAATTTTAAAGTACTAAAACGTTATAACTTTATATGTGATATATTGCAGTAATTAAAAACTATTTCTAATAGGAAAATGAAAGAACATCATATAATAGGAATATAATTATGACAATGCGTTGAACGTATTTTGAAATAATAAAATATATCTATGCTAACAATAGTATCAGCTGATCCAAGTCCAGTTAGAACAGAACAAGTATCCAGTGGCACCTGATTGGCGAGAAGTGCCCGAACTTGTTCAAGAACTGCACTGCTGAGACGCGGGCATACAGAAAGCACCACCGAACGGTACAAACTGGATACACAATGTAAGACTCACGTGCCCGCTGAGATTGATCGCGATAAATATTATCACAAACATGTAATTAATAACTATTTATTTATTTATAGAAAATCCCAGTTTCATCAGTTCTAATATAATAAAAAACTATTAATAATTTAGTTAAACATTTAAATGTTGTACAGGTGGCTACAAGATAATAATCGATTTCGTTTAATTCTCAAAATAACAAAGTAATTTTAAGTTTTCCTGTCATACTTTAAAGCTTTCACGCAGTCATTAAAGTAGCGGAGGCTGAGAGGATTGTATAAAAGAGACAGAAGATTGAGAACCTTCTTTAGACATATCATCTTATAAGTGCAAGCAGGATCGATATAATGTTGTTCAGATCATACAAGAATTCGATATCTTAAGAGGTATATCTTATTTTAAGCTTGTTCTTTGTTTCAAAAATATAGAAATCAATTTGTTATTGTCGGTACTTATAGTATAACACAGGCGATTATTACGTCACTCTTTCTTTCAAATTTTATTTAGACATCTAGTATATTAAAAATATTGATTGAAGGTAGTAATAATTTTAGTCTTAAACAAAATAGTTTTACAACTAATAATAATGTTAATCGGTAATCCTATGGGAAAATATTCAAGTATGGTATAAAAACTACAATCCCGTCTTGTTTAAGTCCTGTTGCTGCGTTGGAGAGGGAAAAATAAATTGACAAAAAGGCTTTACCGCGAAGCTGAGACATCAATGTGTACACTTACACACATTGACACATGAAGCTCGTTCGATACATCGATACAAGAAGCAACACACATAGTTCACTCACACAGTAAATGTAATATTAGTATGCTATCTCCTAATATATGTGAATCGATAGATACGCATTTACTTTATAGCTTGTAATAATAATTCAAACGTCTATATAGTATTAAGATGATTTGATGGAACAAAGAAAATAAACACGCTAAGCCTGTAAATTAAAAATCGACCTAAGAGTATATCACTGTTATACGATATAATTAATTACATCACTTCCGAAAAAAGGCAAACGAGCACGTCATTGTACTGGAACTAAGGTCGGGGGCGGCAGCGGCAAAGCGCGGGCGTCCTGGCGCAGACCGTCACGCACGCGCGTCAAACTAGTCTCGTGACGTCACGGCCCGCCCGGCAAAATTACAAAACCGGCCGGGCAGCTCAAGCGAGTGCGCCAAGAGGCAAGAAGCGGCGCGGCGCAGTGATGAACGCGCAGCCGACCGACCCCGACGCGCCACTGGGGTGTCACGTACCGTGGGCGGCGTCTCGACGCTGCGGCGGCGCGGGCCGGTGCGCGGGCGCGGGTACTCGAGCACGCGGCGAGCGGCGCTACGGAGCGCGGGCGCAGGTGCTCTGAGCGCAACAGCCTCCGCGCGCCGGCGCCGCCACCCGCCGCGCCTCCCCGCACCGCCCGCGCCTCGCTCTCGCACGCACCAAAACGACGAATTTATCTTCCGTGCATGTTGGCCCTCCTACTCCTCCTAACGTCCTCACGGGGACATTACCCAGGATGCTCGTTGTTATAAAGACTATTCATAATCATTTTTTAGTTAAAAAACAATGAAAGTAATATAAACGTTAAGTTACCCAACTTCTAAAATTTTCAAATAAGGTTTTATGAAAGTGTTCATTTATAACAGTCAAAAAGTTAAAAGGAATATATTAAAAGTAAATGAAAAAATTACAACATAACATAAATATCACTAAATGTCACAATACTTTCTGGAATAGGACAATGGTTTAAGATTCAAATACCTACAAGTACCCTATACCCTACTCTATGTTATATCAAATCTTTACATTCCCAGTCTAATTAGACAAGACAAATGCAAAAACTACAGAACGAATTGTTTTTTTTTATATATTAAATTATTATTAGGTTAATTGAAATGTGTTTCTACTACTACTGTTAGTGTACAAAAAAAGTAATAAAACATTAAATCTATAAAAAATACCGTATCACGCAAAGATACCCACCTCAGAGGCTTCCGAATAATCTGATCTCATAGCATTGACTATTAGACAACACACGTCACTTCTTTATGAGAAGAAACTTTTTACCTTTCCATGGATTCAATGATGGATGAAGAGATCAGCGCAGTGCCTGAAACTTGCAACCCAATGTGTAGATTTGAGGGGCTCCTTTTTACTCGTTTGCATAATATTAGCATTTTTACTGCTGTATATTTCTTTCTGTACATACACTGAATCTAATAAGAAGATAATGGAAAGTTTTTGTTCTTGAATAACTCAATTATCTAGTAATTTCCTCATTCAGTGTACAAAAATTACTAAAGTACATACTCACATAAAAAATATTGCTGTAGATATTGTTAACATTTTTAGGGTTTCGTACTTACAAGGAAAACACAGAACCCTTAGTATGGATCACTTTGCTGTCCGTTTGTTTGTCTGTCTATCCTTTCTTATAACAGGACCATTTTTATTAAGAGGTCAATGCCTCCATCGAGCTGAAACTATATATTCCGAATGGGATACTTAAACTTTTATGTTAACGCAATTACTATATACCTACAAGCGTTTTATTTTATAATGCCTTTTTAAATTAAAATTGACCGTGTAATCAAAACCTATGGGATAGTTTTTATCCTTTAACTTGAAATTTATGAAATTTGATAATAAGCTAAAAGTAAAAATTTCAAACAGTAGAAACATAACAAATTCTTTAAGCTCTATAAATAAAAAAAATTACAAATATATTTGTCTAGTTGTTTATTTCATACAAAACACATTTTCCACTTACCTACGTGACTCGATTTGAATCTCTCCGTGCGCGAGCAACATTCACACTCGGCGAATATTTTCTAAATAATATACTTATTATTGATATTTCAGTCTCAATATAAATCAATTAAAGATGTATATAGACAGTTACAAAGACAGTTACAGTTTCACATTTTCGAGATGTTACGTGAAGAATGGCGGAACTTAGGGCCAAGCTTAGTCTTCCAAAACTGAAAAATTAAGATATTATCACTCCTCCAAGTGGAGATCGAATCTGTAACCATTATGTTTACAGTCAGAGGCTACGCACGCGCACGACGACCTATAATAACACAAAAATATATGCATGTATATAGCATATAACTATGCTATAAAAACGTATCTTTATAAACAAGGAATAATAATTATTTTAAAAATTAAATTAACGGTGGAATTTATAGATATAATACTGATGGAGCTTTTTAACAAAAGTAGCCTTTTATTATTTATATCAGTTGAAGCTCATGCTTTCAACAAATATGCTCTGAATTCTAAAAATACTCTAAATAAACTTAGTCCATTGAAATGTTATTTTTTTGACGTGACAACGTCTTAAATTAAGTTGCGGCTCGGAGTCACTTATGAAAAAGTAACGTAACGATGTGTCAACTGTCACCGAACTATGATCGGTCCGCCGCGCGTATCACTTGACACATGTACAATGTTTTAGTAAACAAAATATATTTTCTATAGTTAAAATTTGTGCAATTTATATTATAATTATTATTCATATCAATAAATATTCTACCGAGAAAAAGACGTTGTCACGTAAAATTTTCGCCCGTAAAACCCACTTTACAGGCAATTTAATACATTATTTTTTGCATTTATTAGAGGATGCAATTTTATTTTTGGGACATGTTTCAATAGAAGCTTAACTTCAAGTTTGTGGGGTCGCCACCCTTGTCCCCCGGCCGCCATCTTGGTAAAAGGGGGGAAACACTTTTTTCGTGATATCTCGGAAACTATGCGTTGTACAAAAAATTTGTAAAATCATAATTTGTAGCAAATTGTTTTGCCTACAAATATATTTATATCACTTTTTGCCCTAAATTTAAAATTAAACAAGTTATAAGCAAAAAAGTGAAAATTTTTTATACTAATTTTGTTTTTTGCTCTATAACATTTTTTTATACATTTTACAAAAAAATACCTCAGGCCAATCTTGTAGATAATCTTTTGAGGAAAATTTTTATCTATACTTTTTTTTTATTTCAATCATCTGAAACGCTGTTACAGCGCTCCAAAGTCGACCGGGTTCAATAAGAATTCAATTAGAATCCAGTAAATATACTCTCACAATTTTTTAAAAAACTTTACTTATTTTTTTTTAAATCTTTATAAGCCTGCAGATCTTACCACAATGTGGCGACAATACGCCCTCTAATAAATGCAATATTCGGCCCTTAAAATTACGATATTCCTGGTACTAGAAGAACAATCCAGTACATAGAGAGCGCTTACACTATATTACTTCTGTAAGATAAAATATTTCCGAATACATTATTCAAAAGAAACAAAAAATATACAGTTCCTTATCCTAGATAGAGAACCGATTTGATGAATGAAACCCTAAAATAATGTTAACAATATCAACAACGATGTTTATGCATGTATGTGTCTATTTAGTACTATATGTATGTCTTTTTATATTTATTTGCAAGAAAAAATAAACAGAATCCTTATAAAATCATTTTGTTATTTGTCAAGACATTTACCAAATTAGAGGAAAGTCACCAAATATGGAATACCATTTTGTTTCTGGGATATATAAAAAAAACTTTATATAAATTTGGTTAGTTTAATGTTTTTACTGACCAAGCATACATTTATGAGAAGTAATTAACAGTCATTAATCAAATATATTAATTATCAAATTAAAATCTAACACAAACAAAATCACAAATGAGTAACCAAATATGGAATAGGAACCCAAATATGGAATATAAGTGTAAATCAACATAACAATAACAAAATGGTCATTAATATCTTATACGTTGTGATAAATGAAAAAGTTATACAATTACTTGCAATAGTCACAGATCCAAGTATCAAACTACACATCAAGCTTTTAATCCAGCTTTCTCCACTTTTATGGAAAAAAGTCTTGAACAGAGAATACATTCCGCATCAGAAGAGTCAGGAGACATGTGGTCTATCAACTTATCATGTTCACTACCTTCATTAAACTGGATAGCGCCTAGCTCCTCAAAGTCTTGTTCTTCACTATCATCCATGTTTCAGTTCGGAGCCCAAGATAGTTTTTTTCCTAATGTAGTAGCCGCTGCTACTTCTGGAGACTGTTCATCTTTTTGGCAGATATATAATAAAGTTCTCCTAAGCACTTGAAAATACTGTGCCGCTTTCAAATACCCCATTTTCTTTTCCCGGACGAATTTTGTAGCTTGTGTCATTTTTTCACTCTAGGTTTTTCGTTTGGTTGATTGTGAAGTGGACATTCTAAAAACAGTCATTCCATATATTGTATAAAGAAATAATATCAATTATCTATCATATAAAATGTTAAAATCTAATTATGGAATATTCCATAATTAGACACCGACGACTGTCCATATTTGGATTTTTATACTATTTCAAACTCTTCTAAATATTTTGTCAAGTCACAACATTTTAGTGACAAAAGATCACAAAATGGTGAAATAAACCTTATATCGATACACTAAATATATTTTGACACTTATATATACAAACATAATAGTTGGTAATACTTATTTATTACTTACTTTTAAAATTTCTTGCACATAACAAATCAAAACACGCCTACCACACGTGAAACATTCGCGCAATTGTTTCGATGGTGTGAATGCTGTAGTTAGTAGACTAAATGGAAAAAATATATGGTCTACTGTTGCTTTTCATACTTATAGTCTTAGAGAAATTAAGGAATTCCATATTAGGATACTATTCCATATTTGGTGACTTTCCTCTACTATTTATACCAAATATACTAACTTATAGTAAAGAAATGAAACTTCTCAGTTAACGCAATTAAAAGTTTTACGTGCATCAGCCTTTATACTTTGTGCTGTAAAAATTTGGTAAAACAACTAAAAGCTAAAATTTATAAATTGAGAATTTATAGGTATATAACAAAAAAAATACTATTACAATTCTTTATGCAGTTTTTTCATGCAAATCTATTTATTTGTTCACATATTTAATTTTGTCAACTTTCATAAGTTGTTTACTTAACTTTTATAAATTATTACGTTTAAATCTAATCTTCTTTATGACACTTACCCAAATAACATAGTATGGCATATAAAAATGTAACACATAATATAATCCAATGAGGTTCTTATTACCTTACGTATGGGTCATTCATAAAATCTAAAGTATCTAAAGTATATAAGTAATGATACAACACGATAATGACTACTTCTCAATTAAGCGACCACAAAAATGTTATATTTACATTGTTGATATTGTGAACTTAAATCTAAAGTAAGATCTCACCTTACTCAGCTTCTCTTTTAAATAGTTACCAGCATATAAATCCGTAGTTTTAAATATAGATGGAAAGCTACCTTCTTTTTCACTTATAAAGAACATAAAGATTTCATTTAGTAGGTATATAATACGATAGTATTACTTTACTTCATAAAACATAATTTAGTTTGTATAATAATAATTATCTATAGATTATTTCAATACCTGTCACTGAAAATCGAATGTATGTATCTCAAATTAGATAATAACCTACGCTACCACTATCCATACCGCATACGGTACATGCTATTTTGTTATGAAGTTGAAAGACAAAACATTCAAATTTCTCGAATAGCTACTGGCTAGTTTCGCGACTGCGTCCCTCCAATTTAATATTTTGAAAGCATGATATCGTTAAATTATTATTAATCATTTTTAAAAATTAATACTACTACGATGAGCTTCTTTTTAAATTTTTTAGAAGAACAATCCGTTAAATGTCACGTGCGCTGTTTATATGGTCCCAAATTACACAAAAATCTTTTTTGTATAATTTGGGACCATACAAACAGCGCACGAAGTGTGAAATGCAATTGTAATAAATTGTCCTAAATATAACACTTATCATAAATATTCTGCCCCCACTGATTGTAGCGTGGTATTATGCTATGCTTAAATGCTATTACCCAATGATGTTACTGTATATTTACGTGAAAAATCGTTTGTTTGTTATAAATAAAAAAAAATATTTATCTGTTTATTCTTATATATACATATTATATGTACAAAAGGCGGGTTTAGCGCTCAAAAGTAGTCTCTCCTAACCAACCATGGCATGCATTTGAGTATATGAGTGTCCCAATTAGTGTAATATTAATATGAAAATAAATACATAATATTACATACAAAATAAAATAAATAAAGATCAAGTTATTTTTTATAGCAACACTAAAAATATCTTACTCACTAAACTCTTTTTTTCACACTACAGTAACAATCCAT
This sequence comes from Dione vanillae, assembly GCA_037178615.1. Classification (NCBI taxonomy): domain Eukaryota; kingdom Metazoa; phylum Arthropoda; class Insecta; order Lepidoptera; family Nymphalidae; genus Dione; species Dione vanillae. The sequence goes on along the minus strand of JAZFAU010000059.1, from coordinate 3,343,728 downwards.
ATTTAAAATTTACTTCAGTAAACTACAAATACCAATTTATTCAGCTACTAGTAGATGCCCGCGATTTCTTTAATGGTCTTTATGGTGGTTACACGATTTCCATTCCTTATGATCGATTTATTGTAATCGAAAATTCTCAATAACTTATTTCTATGCTATAGTTTATATATTACCTATATAAAGTTCTACTGCTAAGTAATCTAAGAAATATAAAAAATAATATATAGTAAACAGTAGACATAAAAAAAATATTGAAGATACCTGTAAGAATTTCTAACAAATGATATGGACCAAATCAAATCTCTCTCATCCATCACCTCGAATAGTTCATTTATTTTTTATTCTATCCCTTCATCCATCTTACATTGCACGAAGTGATTTGCTCCGTCCTCCACTTCTTACCGCTCTGGGCGTGATGTGCTGGATGGCTGTAGCCATCGTCGCATCGTAACCGTTGTTCAAGTCACCTTAAGGGGACTATAACATTGTGTAATATGTAGTATAGCATAATAATGGAATGTTGGATCCCCAGTAGGTCTTCTTATCTCTAACGTGGCCATTAACGTAGACATTACAAATATCAGACTTGGAAGGACACAAATACAATTAGAAATAAAAGCTAATAATATGATATAAAACTTAATAAACTTCATCAAAAACCTTAAAAAATAGACACACTTACAAACAAACAAAAACTAAAATAGAGATGGGTGTGGCATTAAGCTATACTGGAAAATAATAGACATACTGGAGAAACAATCATGTGACAAGGGCCAAATGAAAGAGACACAGAAAAACTAGGGTTCTAAAACTAATCGAGTACTTGAACAAAACAGTCGAAGGTGAATCAAATATTCGCTGTTGATGCTGATACTAAATCCACTTTAATCCATAAGTCTTAAAGCGTCTTCCAGTGCCGCTATGAAAAATTTTAGAGTTAGTTTGAGAGATAAGATATCTCCCTGTATTCATTTGATAGGTTTCGAGTTCTAGTCTTAGCGGCATCTAACATTTTAGTGTTTAAATGGGGCTACTATTAGGTCTTGTGAATAACCGGCCTAAGCGTATATATGTAGTCTATGGTCTTTTCGGAATCCGGCTTGTTCGTGAGGCTGAAAGTCATCGTACACGAGATTCAGTGTAAGTCTATAATTTTATAAAGGATTTTTGTCACCTCTTTTAAAAATATCATAGCTCTTTTGCCACTTCTATAGTGTAGTATGTATATAGATAACGAAATTGAATAACCTCTTCATAAGTTCTGGTACTGAAATGGTCTATATCAGGTTTCAGGGACTTTGAGATCTGTCGATAGAGTGACGGACTACACGTCACCAGAAGACTCCATCTTTGTTTGTCATGAGCTATACGGTAGGATCCGAGATCTATTTAGTTTCTTTTCTGATGCTAAGTTCTAAAGAACCTCAACCTAGTCATCTGGACGGTTTCCATGAACATGTAGCTATAATCATCGGTTCTGAGTTTCCAGTTAAAGTTTTTTGATAATTCTGAAAAACAATGGTAATGACGAAACCACTACTATAATACTCATAGTATCATGTAGCAACAAAAGTGATGTTAGAAAACTATAAGGTAAAACCAGTAGCTGAGAAAAATTTCATGGTTGATGTATCTCTTCATATTTGTTTATACATCGAGAAGTGCTGTCATGATCCACAAGAAGGCCTAAAAATGTTTAGTAAAAAAGGTCACATTAGGCAACAATCGCAACACAGCAATTCTAAGCCGCTCGAGGTCGTAATTGGGCATTGTGTATAATAATTTTAAACTAAGTGAGTTTGGGGCCTATTTTTTTATTTCAACAAATCCCAGAACAAAGGACATATATATATAAGCCTACACCATAATCATCTCGAAAACTTAGAAATTAAGTATGTTTAGTCAAAAATCTAATTTTATTCTCCCAAAGATATATTATCCTGAACAATAAATAATGTTGTATATAATTTTGTAATAATACGAAATTTATTATAGTGTGTTTAAAAAAGTTTGTTATTTTATGATTATAAACAAAATGATAAATATAAATTTATGTTAATAACATACACATATAAGATATATGTAAGTAATATACTTATAATAAAATAAATATATATTTAAAAATACTATATACATTTATAATTAAATCTATTTTTATAGCTATCAATAAGTGAAATTTGTCATCAGTAAAAGTCAAAATATTATATTATATTTAATAATATTTGCGTAATCTGTTTAAAAGTTCCTGTCATTTTGACCAACAACAGAGCTACGTGGTACAAAAAAGTTATAGACGACTCTTTTATCCTTGGTTCCTTGATTCGAAAGGTAATTTTAAAATTTTACTAACGTTAACAAAACTAAAAATTAAAAGCTTTTATAATTTAAAATTCTAAATCAAATTAAAGTCTACTAGTCTTCTATTTATTGAAATTTTTATATGCGACTAACCTTGCCGTATTTACATATTTTCTTTTAACGAATTCCTAACCTATACTTTTCAAAAATTTTTGATATTTTTACATTTACACAATCGAAATAATTTGTCGTAATTATTTTTCAAATAATATTATAAATAACATTGCATAATATATTATTAATACAATATTAAAAATCACCTTTATATTTATTGCAGAAAATGTCTGCATTAGTCCATGAAAGGGTTTGGCTTGACAAAAATGTCTATAATGATGCCGAACGAGTTTATTATGAATCTTTGTCAAAAGTAAGTACTGTACTTTACTATAAAATTTAAGATTTTATACTTTTTCACAAAATAATTTATTTATCACACTGTAATAAATAAAATACTTATATATAATAATTAAAAACATTGTCTTATTTTTCGCTAGAAATGTACAGCAGGTTTAGCTAGCTCATCATTAGCTAGTGAAGTGGCAAAAGCAAGACAACACATCAAAAACTCCCTGGAATGTGTGAGTAATTTACTAAGATAGTAAAAGTCCCTGTACTCAAAATTAAAACTTATATACAAGACAGTTTAGTAAATAATATTTTTTGATTATTCAATAATTACAAAATATTACATTTCATTTTAGATGGATAGCGTTGCAGCATTAACTGGTGTTCCCAATACAGAAATCAACAACAAGTTAAACAGTCTTGAGAAAGAGAATTTTGAGTTAAAAAAGATTGTTGACGATTTGCGGAATCTTGTTATTAGTCTTCAAGCTAGAGTTGAGGCAATTGAATCGAGTAAATCTGAAAGCAAAACTGAGGCACCAAAAGTAAGTTCACACATAATAATCACCACCATAAGTGATTAAAATGTGTCAAAATTAATCAGTAATTTTTTTTATTTTATGTTTAATTATATTATTATTACAATATTATAGGCAGCAGTAACCCCAGCACCTCAAACTCAAGAAGATTCAGATGATGGAGTTGATTTATTTGGATCAGATGATGAAGAGGAAAGTGCAGAAGCAGCTAAGATAAGAGAAGAGCGTCTTGCTGCATATAATGCAAAAAAATCCAAAAGTAATTATCCACTAATATGTTTTTCTTGTCAATTAATGTACATGTTAAAATTTTTACTTTTTTCTTGTGTTTACTACTTAAAAAAAAATGACAAAACAAAGTAGTGACAATCCTGCCACTTATATGTTAATTGTTAAAGGCAAATTTCTTTCACAAGTCACTTATCACTATCTATGCTTATACTATAACAAGAAATGAAGTTTGGCCAATTATTCAGTGATGAGTAATCATTTATTATTTTAGAGCCCGTCCTCATTGCAAAGTCCAATATTATTTTGGATGTAAAACCTTGGGATGATGAAACTGACATGAAAGCAATGGAAGATGCAGTAAGGAGTATCAGTAATGATGGTCTTTTATGGGGTGCAGCCAAATTAGTACCTTTAGCTTTTGGAATTAAAAAACTCCAAATATCAAGTGTTGTAGAAGATGATAAAGTATCAGTTGATTGGCTGATTGAGGAAATTGAAAAATTTGAGGATCTTGTGAGTGTATTTTAAATTTTTTAATTGAATTCTATATTTTAATTAAGAAAATATGTTATTTTATTAATCTGTTTTTATATAAAAAGATTAACAAACATAATGTGTGAAAAGTGTATTATGCTTTGTTTTAAGTTGTAGAATAGAAAATAAATTACCTATGTAGGATCACATTATGTAAATTATATTAAACCTGATTATACTATATTGGAAAATTTTGCTACAAATAAGTAAATTAATAATGAAAGAAGTTTAACTCGAAAAATATATATAGTCTTAGTAGCATATTTACTATACATTTTATTCAAAAACAATTAAATTTTCAGGTACAAAGTGTGGATATTGCTGCATTTAATAAAGTGTAACAGTGGGCCTATGTGTATAAGAAAGCTGTTTTAATAAATTTAAAAATCCATAATGATCTGGTTTTATTTTTATATACCTTCTCTATCATGAATGAGAAGGAATAGAACATTCTCCACAATGATAAAAGAAATTTTATTACAAAGATACAGGTAAGTTAAAACTTGAAGAAAATCTTAGTTTGAATTATGAAATGTATATAGACAGTTAAATAGTAGGTAAAGTAACAATTGCACATATCAAATCATAATATCATTTTGGGCTAGAAAAGCACTACCGCCAAATGCGTGAGTGTCGTAAGAGGCGACTAACTGACAAATTGAAGGGAGCATTGGCATCAGCATCCTCTATATTCTAATCAAAATCAACTACGCTCGCCTCCATGACCGATGTGATATACGAACCCACTTCACCATACTCTATCTAGTAAAAGCTATATACGAAGATATTACCAAAGCCCTCAATAACACCTCAAGCGCTCACTACGACAACGTTATGGGAGACTAAAGCTAAAATGAGAGTACAAAGAAATGGTGAATTACAAATATTCTGGTTTGGGCGATAGGAACCAATGGGGAACAAATGCTAGCAAACTTTCTCGAATCCCTGGGACTGATTTAATGAACTCGTTCTTTAAAAGGGGCCCTTAAAGGTGCTGGACCTATTGAAAACCCGACAAACGAAATAGGCTTCATCATAAGCAATGTCTCAGTGATCTATAGATTCATTACTGGTAGCGATTACCGACTTGTACGTGGCATAAATATCGACTTGAAAGCTAAAATAATTCGAATCATAGGGTTTAATATCTCCACGACCAAAGACGTTTCGTTTTCAGTAATATCGAAATGTTCCAAATTGAACTTCGAAACAGATTAAAGTGATAAAAAATATCAATAGTATTGCCCAGAAAGGCGATTATTAGATCAAAACAATGCATAATGTCTCGCTTAAATATTTTTCTGTAAAACGAAAAAATAGCATACTCAAACTCAACTAAGTCTCTTGAGCTCACAAAGAGAAGAAGAGGACTACCACCACCGTATTCGGCAGAGATGAGCCTTCACATTTAAACCTACACATTAAAAAGCTTACGCGATCTCTATGGCTCAAATCAAAGCATTATCTGAATTTATCCTTATCGAGGACCGTCGTGGCGCAGAGGCGTAAGCGGCTGCCTGTAAACGCGACGGTTTGAGGGTTCGATTCCCACTCGGGGAAGATGGATTTTTCTATTTCCATTTTCTTCGCTCTGGTAACTAGGCAAAGCGCGGCGTTGAGTTCCGCCACTCAACACGCAATGCCTCGAAAAAGGCGGAAAGTGGGGACGGAGAAAGCAGGAACTAAGCAACGGAGTGTCTTAACACTAGGTTCAAATGGTTCCTGCAGTTCCCTCTGCCTACCCTGCAATATGCCGGATAAAGCGTGAAGCTAGAAAAAAAAAATCTGAATTTACAGCACCGTAGACCATATTCATACTGTTTGACAAATTGTACAGATATCATTTAAATACAATTGGCCGCTGTAAATAGCTTTTATAGACCTCCAGAAAAATCCTTCGACTCGATTAAAGCAACGAAGCCATATCCAATGAAGTGCTAAAAGGTCTGTGTACATCAGTTATAATGACTGTCCAAATCTAGAATATTTCGCAGCAGATCATGATAGGGAGATGTTATAACCCCGAATCTGTTTCAGGATAGAGGGATGTTATAACCCCGAATCTGTTGGAATTGGACAGACTTTGGAGTCAGTGCAAACGGCGATTATATTACTCACTGAGGTACGCTGACGATATTGTCATCATGAGAGAATCCTTGGAACAGTTAGCCGATATGTTGAAAATCCCAAATGAGCATTTGCGGCGTGTCGATCTTAGTATAAACTTGAGCAAGACTAAGATCAAGTTCAACAACCATGTCATAACGGACCCAATATACTTGAACGGTACTTCTCTTGATATTGACGGCAACTCTCCATGAGCAAACTATTCAGCTTAATAAGATTAATTGTGAGAGGAAAGCTGATCGCAGAATACCCTTGGGTTTGGTAACATTTGGCAAGCTTTGTGTGCAGTAGCAAACATTTACGGCGCACTTTATGGCAATGTCTGAAGACAAAACTTTTTAACCCGTGCATCATGAGCTGTGGTGTCACAGTTGCTCTAGTCCACAAATTTAATGTTGCTCAACGTTTTATTGAGCGAACTGTGCTCCCAGCTGTTGTGATGTAAATTCATTTGTAAGGTTATACATTCACAATCTTTGTTCTGGTAACAAGACAAGGCTCGACCTTCCGCCACTCAACAGGCAATATCTCGATATGGGTTTAGTGTAAGTGAATTAACATATCCTCTTCACCTATGCGCAGGATAAAGTAAACTTAGCGAGCAATCTGATATATAAGGACTAAAAGCAAAACCTAAAGCATTTAACGTTAACAGGGCATGGTAAATTAAGAGGAGGGACAAATCACAAAAGAGTACTTAAGTTTCGAGCAATTAAACACAATATGGTCCATAGAGCCTTCATCCAACCCACAAATACACAAATAGAACTGAACACTTGGCGAAAACGTGGCAAACGTAGTAACGAAAGCGGTGTTTACCAATTTTACGTAACAGGTTTATTAGTGTGTCGGTAGGAATGCATGGTTCTTCATGGAAACATTGGAGCTTCTTGTTATATAGAAATATTTACCTTTAATTAAGGCTGAAAATAGCAGACTACGTTACAATTCCAATAATTGTGTGATACTAATTAAATTGAAAGGAAACTAATTTAGGGCAACAAAAGCAAATGGAAGGACTTTAAAAACAACAGAAACAATATAAAACAAAAAATACAAGTTCACTCTGTTGCTGCTATGTATTATTCAGATATTCTAGTATACTTGGTTTTTACTTACTTACATATTATTTCAACTTACTACCACCTTACTTCCACATTTTGACAATTCATAATTGCCTGTGGCCATTACCATTTGACGCATGTCATATGTATCTATCTTTTCTATGATTTAACGTTAATTTTGTCTTATTCGCCAATTTTTTAACATATCGAACCAGTAAGAGAAAATAAAACCTCATATCGTTTGACAATGATTTGTAGAAAGTGTGGTTTACCAGGAAAAATATTAATAAGAAAAGAATATTATTATTGTAATGACTGCTTTAACATTAACACTAACCACAAATTTAGAGCATGTATTGGGAAAAACAAAATTTTATCAGCAAATGACAATGTTTTAATTTGTTTATCAGGAGATGCAAATTCTGTGGTCTTGCTTGACTTAGTTCACATAGGTATTTCTTTAAATAACCACAAAAAGTTAAGAATCATTCCCTATTTCTTACACATTGTTGGTAAGTTTAATTATACCGTATATTATTTATTGCACCCATTAATAATGAGATTGTTGATAATGTGTACTATTTTACAGAAAATGATTCTACAGAAAATACAACAATAATAAATGAATATTGCAATAAATATGGTTTTAGTGTTAAAGTGTTAAACATGAAGGGATATTTAAAAAATAACAATGTTGAAAACAAGATGTCAGATTGTTTAAGTAAAAAAAATTATCCATCTTCTATAAAATATGATGTTGAAAAAAATCTTAAGCGATATATATTTCTTCAAGTTGCAAAAGAATTGAATTGTAAAATAATATTTACAGCTGAAACAAATACATCATTAGCAAAAAAATTACTTTCTAATATATCTATTGGAAGAGGTTCACAAGTTGAACATGACACTGTAAGTAACATGTATGTATATAATATATGTATATAAGTCATAGTAACTTATCATTAAAAAAAATACTTATAAATATTCTAGGGCTTTGCTGACAATCGTGATGAAAATATTAAAATAATAAGACCTATGAAAGATATAAGTAATGAAGAAATAGAATACTATGTAAAAATAAATAATATTAGTCCCCCTTTTGTAAAACATGATAAAGATAATAGTTTGCAATCAATTATTCAAAATTTCGTTCTGGATCTACAAGAAAATTATCCTGCTACAATATCAACAATTTGCAAAACCGCTGACAAAATGAGCTCTTATGATAATCCTGAAAATGCAAGAAAATGCATTATGTGTAAGGTAAAGTGCACAAAACATGTTTTAATTAAACATAAAAAACTACTAAAAAATACTAAAGTATATCAATATTATTTTTTATTTTATAATTAGATTGAATAAGCTAGCAAAAATAACTTTATATATTGATCAGAACACCACACTTGCTAAGCTTAAAAATAAGCTTTAATATAGAATAGAAGTAAGTTATAATTCCTTTGTTTCAGAGTACAATTGATAAGAATCCTTCAAATATAAGTGCTTTTGATGCTACAATGTTTTCAAAAAAAGTTTCTTATAGAAAACATGGTGAAGAAAGTGATATGGACAATATTTGTAATAATGAAGAAATTAATACAATTTTTCCTTTTATATATGATACTTTGTGTTATTGTTGTAGTCGAAATTGTGCTGAATTAGAAAATTGTAAATAAATATAACAACATAAACTATAGATAAGTTTACTTTATCATTTATTTAGTTTAAAAATTTGGAACTTAGAATTGTCACCACTTATCTGGCACACTTTTTAAAAAGTTTAAAAAGTGTTTATTATTATTTAATTTTCAAATTAACATTGATGCTTTTCAGTTTCTTACATATAAATTGTAAAAATATTTTAAAGCATTGAAGTAATGGTGGCTTTCAACGTAAATTCTTTAGTGGAAGTGAGGAGGACATACAAAACATGTAAATAATTGTTTAAAATTGTGCATAACTATGACCTACAAAATTTTGTTTGATTTATTTGATTGCAATTGTTTCACTAGTTATGCTATCAAAATAAATATTTATTTAAAGTGCTCAACAAGTATATTTTGAATTCTAATAGAAAAAACGAATCTTCATAATAAGCCTAATATAATATTGTTGAATTATTGTTGTTAAACTACGACAACGTTACGACGTAAAACGTTAGAAAAATAATCATATTTTAACACATTAGAAAAGTATCAACATTGAATATAGTTGTATGCTAAATGTCACTCTTAAAGTATACAAATATTTTTCATATTATTGAACACACGACGTAGGCATAACTAAAGGTGATTTCCAGTGAAGATTTTTGACTCAATAATCTTTACACCACATCCCTATTTAAAAACTTTACTACTTTAATTATCGGGCTAAACACAATGCGTTTAAATAATAGTTAAAACAACGTAAGGGAGCAGAAACGCTAGTTGGACACGCTGTTATGCTAGCGGCTAATTGTTAGTTCGACTGGCTCTATCAATAAAAACCGTAATATAATCTTAATTTTCTCTCATATTTGTAATTGTACAAATCTTTTATACCGGATTCTAATACGGCAACTTTTTCATTTCAGATTTCTCATTCTACCGCTATACTAGGCATGATAAAATATATTTAAACAACAGAAAAGCTTCAGAGAAAACATTGCATGCTTTCTTTGAATATCTTAAAGCAAAAATCCAATATATTTCCTTTTGACGGCATTTGTTCAAATTAACATTCGTAAAGTCATGGATATGCTGTATGCATCAAGTTAATACTCTCACTTTGATTAGCCTTCGTTGGTGGTCCATAGGTTGTAGTCCCAATTGTTATTTTTTTTTTACATATTAGGTAATACAATGTCTGTTAATATTTTTTCTCTCTACGATTTGTATAGACGATCTGCAAATTTATAACCAAGCTGATGTACTTAACTAACTGCAATCAAAATAATTAACAAAAGCTTAGACAGTAATCCTTTTGAATTAAATCATCTTAACTCAAGTGCTTTTATTTGATACCAGTACAAGGGTACTTCTATTCCATTTTATATAGTAAAGCCATAAAAGATATTACTTTATTACTAAGGATAATCTTATGATATGGTATTCTTAAGAAAGTGAGATAAGTAGAAAATCTTTGTGACTTGGGTTCACTTAAATGTCTGCGTATTTTTCTTCCTATACCAAATCGTTAAACTAGTTAGCAAATATTCTCCTTATGAAATTCTCTTTCCCTGGAGGTCAGAAATGCCAAAATATTTTAAACTTTAAAGCGCAGCTTTAAAAATACTTTCTAATACTTTAACTTTATGTATATTTGTATACGTGTATATCTATATTTTATACTTTCTGGCCATTATACTATTCATAATTTATGTTGTATTTTTGTATATATTATTGTTCATATATGAAGTATGTAAGTTTTTGCATATATACGATATGCAAAAATTTTCTTAAATAATGTATATTTTTTTTTTGTTATTTTTGCTCGGGTGTACAATTACGGATTATTCTTACATTAGACACGTTGTGTTTTCCCGCAGATCATAATTGCCTTTACAAAAAAGGGGGCCTTTTTACTTACTTCTTGCGGTCGTTCTGCCACAGCTTGACAAAACTCCACGGTAGCTTTGGGTACCCCCTCAGGTAGAATTAATTATTACTTCCCTCATACTAGTAACAACACAAAGCGCGGCGCTGACTTCAGCAATTAAATACGTAATCTCAAGAGAAAAATAAAGAGTGAGAGTAAAAGAAAATTTTCTAAAACTATTTTATCTTTAACTACACGACAAGCACCTTGGGAACTTTCCATCTTTCTTGTGTAGTAAATATGATAAAGTAGTGCTTTACTTACATAAAAATGAATTTTCTGCTTTTAGAATCGCTTATTACCTCCTTTAGCATTTTTGGACGACTTCTCGATCTTTGACTACTTATAAACTTACTTAACAAATCTGTTTACAAATAACCTTAATAGTGTTTAAGTACCGCGGAACTCCGATCATTATGTGCTTTTTGTTATTTTTAAAATTATAAGTAAAATACGTTAAAAGCGTTAAGAGTAACATCAAGAGATACTTCCGGATTGTCAAACGGAAGTCAAGCTCCGAAATAGGAAAAGTTTTTCCCGTTGGACAAAAAATTAAACGTAAATCCAAACAAAAATCAATATATTAATGTATGTTTGCGCCACATTAGAGATAATGTGGCGCAAACATACATGGAACAGTCTGTCTGATACACGGTCCACCTAAATATACTGATTAACTGATGATAGATCAGATTTTATATTATAGATATTAAATTTTTATGTTACCTAATAAAAAACCTAGACATTAAATAACTTTTTCGTGTTTGTTATATTAAATATTTTGGGGCTCCATCAAATCTTAATTTTTCATATTTTTGCTAATGCATCGTTTCACTATACGCTCCTCCATAAACAGCCTCGTTTGCTCCAATTTCACACTAGACATGGGAACATGGTACTAAGATTATCTCGGAGAGAACGTCTTTTAAGAGACCCATTCCACGAAGTTCAAATTGATTAGAAAAAAGGAAATGCCGTCTAATCAATAGTTATAGTTATGAAATAAAAATCATTGTAAATTGAGATTATTGTTGATAGATTTCTCTGAGAGGCATAATCATAAAAGCTAATATACTTTTTTATACTTGTATTTTGACGTAGCACCTAATAACGCCAATATTGTTGGAAAAATATGCTCTGAACAAAATTTAAAGTTCAGTATTTTTACAAACTATATCTAGATTTTATATTCATATCGGGGAAATAAACGAATTAAGCTAATTATAAAATTATCCACATATTCATTTTCTTTTATATAAGAAATAATCATCCAAACTAAATGAATTATGTTTCTTTATAGTTAGATATGCATATACTATGAAAAAAATGCTTCATTTTTATGTTCCATATCATCAAACAACATTAAATAACATTAAAGCATTATTACGAAAAAAAATATTTTTAAGAAATTTAAACAAATACTGGTGACATTAATGACTGATCTTACGAGTTTTAATTTCTCTATCAATTAATTGTTGCAATAATTTCATGTGACTTCACATTTTATTAAAAATGTTCTTATTCATACTAAAAGTATTGTATTTGATACAAAAATATCAAAACAATTTGTTTCGTACACTAAGCTCTTATATGCAAAAATATTATGTATTATCTATTATATGTTCAATTTTTAATAGTAAGTAAAGGATATCACCCAAATATACACTATACACAGTACTTATTAAATATAAAATCCAAAAGATATCCAGGCAAAGTTAGTCTTTTTATTAAGAAAATTTTGATGCAACAACTTGAAGTTATCACACAAATAATAAATTATATTAAATGAGGCCTGCCATAATGTTTGAAATAGACCCAACTTCATTAAATTATGGGAAAGTAACATAACATACTAAAAATATACTAATAGAAGCAATAGTTTATTTTATATATCTAGTTGTTAATTTTACTGGTATTCTCAAATCAAATAATGAAAAAACAGTTACATCTTAAAATTTTGTATTTATCACACATATCTACATTTTATTATTATAATATAAATACAAAATTTTAATAGAAGTATCAACAAAATGTTTGCTAACCAGTATTCGCAAGTGGTATAGATGTTATCAATTATATCATACAAGTAATTACAATATTCAATACCATAGGTTAATAAATGCAAAAGATCAAGTGCAATGAAACTCCAGGTAGATTTTGTTATTTCAATAATTCATATTGAACTTTACATAAAAGATTGATGTTGAATCTAAAATCTTTAAAATTTTAAACTCATTAGATACTTAAAAGTAACAATAATGAATGTTTTCATGGACTTGGTGGTTTGTACCAGAGATAAAACACTTTAAAAACAATTAATAAACCAGATTTTACTAATATTAAACACTAAATTATATTGTCTTTCCAATTGATTCCCACTTAAAAGAATATTGGAAATACATAGTTTTAAATTGAACAGAATTACTCCTATAGCTGTATCTTTTCTGCCTTGGCAATGGACAGTGTATTTGGTGTTTCTTTCAGCTTCTCTTACTTTGTCAGGAATTCTTGTATAGGTAAATACTTCAATATAGTTATAAAGAGCATTGTGGAATTTAACAATAATTACTCTGCTGCATTTATTGGTCCTTCCAACGCATTAGGACTAGGAGAATTAGAAGATACCATCCGGCCTTGCTCCTTTACAATTGGGTCTGAAATAACAGAAATAACAAGTTCACTTTTGTAAAGCTAAAATGCAGCTTTAACTTAAAAAGCTTTACCTCTTCCTCACACAGCACAGTAGACAATAAGGACATCATGTCAATACTTTTAAAATAAGATGTCCATTGTCCAAAATCAATAAAAGTTTAGTGCAAACTTGATTTTTGATTGATTTGATTGATTGAACTTGAGATTTGATTGATTTTTTTGATTTTTGATTAAAGTAAAACTTTAATGCCACACTAAACTTTACTAAAGCAGACTAATAAAAATAGAACTAATACAATAACAATAAAAAATATTTTTTTATAATTAATTTAGTATAATCATTAAATCTAAATGAAATTGAACTATTATATTTTGCATTAACACTCTTCCATTGAAACCATAATGGTCAAAAATAACAAAGACTTATCTATATGTAATACAAATTATATAATTATATAGAGTATTATCTATGTTTAAGGATGATTTTAGTAGTAATACTGGTAGAGATGTTAAATAACTAAGTACAGTAATACTCCTAACTAACCTATGTGATTTTTAAATCCCATTTGTTTTTGTTAATAATCAAAATCAATTGAATATAATAAAGTAGTCGGTCACATGGTAAATATATTTAGAAGTTAATGATCAGAATAATCTCATAAAAATGTATAAGCCAATAAAACATATTTAAATGTAATATAATAAGTATAAAGGACTAAAGGACTAAGTTTAATTATGAGTTAAATATATAGATTTCAATGAATATTATTTCTACAATAAAGATTTTGAAAGGTGCTAGTCTAGCCTTTAGGTAGTCAAACTGCCTTATTAAATTTTATGCAAAATCCAAGATATTCCTAAATATTTTTTGTTTAAATTGCTATTATTCTTTTGATTCCAACTCCAATTAAAATAATTTAGATAATTATTTGGAAAATTAAAGACCAAATACAAATTATGTGGTTATCATCTAGGCTCACTTGTGGCATTAGTTTGAAGTATTACTGCATTTTTAAATTTAGTATCTTTAACTATCATATATATTAATTTACTGTAGTATAATATTTGAAAAGTATTTTTTGCTTACAAAAATAAGGGTGATCCATTGCCTCACGAGCCTGTATAACGTTCATAGTGGTCATAGCGCAGAAGACGATCAAGAAAATCTAAGGCCTCAGGTGAAATCAAATGTTGATTTTCAGAGTGCACAAATCTCTCCCATCTTTTGCGTGAATGTCTGTATACAGGTAATATATTAATTATAAAATAATTGATAAAACATAAGAGTGTATTATTATTTGAGTATGTTATAATAAATACCTTCCAAGTATATCATTAAATCGAGGATCTAAGTCTATGCGATATTTATCCAAATACTCAAATAGTTCTTCAGTACCCAGCACTTTTGCAATACGTACAAGCTGATCGTAATTATCATGACCATGAAAGAATGGTTCTTTACGAAAAATCATCGAGGCCAGCATACATCCTAGTGACCACATGTCTAATGAATAATCATACATTTGATAATCCACTAAAAGTTCAGGACCCTGAAAGGTAATTTAATTTAAAGTGAACATTTTAAATAAATAACATAATAAAATTATACTGTAATAAAAATATATTTATTTTACTTATAATTTTACAAACCTTAAAGTATCTAGAAGCAACACGGACATTATACTCCTGTCCTGGATGATAAAACTCAGCTAACCCCCAGTCAATAAGACGTAGCTTTCTATTATCATGATCAATCATCACATTATGAGGCTTAACATCTCTATGCATTATACCCATACTGTGACAATAATCTAATGCCTTCAAAAGTTCATACAAGTAATATCTAAAACATTAATTACAGCATTATAAATAAGAACTTTTAAATTTACATGCTTGAAAATAAAGAATAAAAGTAATAGGTATATACCTTATATCATAATCTGACAATGTTTGATATAGTTGCTTAAAATCAGTATTATTCACATGTTCAAAAATTAAAGCTGGAGTGCGAGATACTGGATCTTTTACAACAGCTTGTAAAGTAATTATGTTTGTGCCACCTCTTAGATTCTCTAATATTTTTATTTCTCGTTTTATCTTCTTCTTTTTGACAGGCTGTAATAATGTTTGACAAAAAAAAATTAACATGTGGTAATATAATAATACATACAGAAGATTTCAGTTACAGGTAGAACAATTTAACTATCTATTCTACAATTTCAATTACATATAAATTACGGAGTTAAGAATTATTTAACTTTTATAAATAACAAATAGTAAAGAGATAGGTAATATATCAAAATCCAAAAGCTCACCTTCAATATTTTAACTACACATTTGTCATTATTTATGACATTTATTGCTTCAAATACTTCACTGTATTTTCCGCGCCCAAGCTTCCGAACTAACTGATAATTTTCTTGGTTACCCCAATCCACTACATAGCTCTCATAATCCCAATATTCTCTAGGCTTTTGTGAGTTAACATCGGCATATACACGAGCTCTACTAGGTACTGACATCGTATTATATCTTTGCCAACCTAAGGTCTTGTCGACGACACTCTTACCGGAAATCGCATATGTCTTGAGTAATGATACTGTGAATAAAAATATTTTCGACGTCACTTTGAGAAAATCACTGTTACACTTGACTATTGTAATTATAATAGTTAAAATCGTCACTGAGGTTCATTACTAGCGATTACGAACGATTACGAGTCACTTGTATTGATATATAACCTAAAAACGACATCCAACTCAATCATTTGAAATCAAATTGCGAACTATTAATTGAAGTATTATGATTATTTAATTATTTTCAAGGACTCATTATTTCTATTTTCTATTTAAATAAGACATCTAACGTATGCCACAGAAATGACTGAATATAAAATTTGAAAGTCTTCAGAGAAAAACGCACGCCATTACTCGTCAAATGATCAAATGAATTAGGCACATTCTCATACCTAACACATTCCTGTAGATTATCCTATTTTAAACAATAAATAGTGTAAGCATACATAAACTTCTTGAAAAATAACAATTAACTGGGGGGTTTAATATACAAATTACACTTTTATCACACAACCGGCACAAATTCAGCAAATTTCAAGATGGACGCCCATCCATCCATCTACCATTGCTCTAGTCTTGGTCTCTCTCCCTCCCGCCCCTACTATAGGTACACCATTTTGTCGACTTGTTGTTTGTTTGACATTGTACACAAAAAATGTATAAATTTTGATTATGGTCAAAATGTGATAAAAATTATTTATAAATAAATATATTTAGATCTCATCTCACATTATTTTTTTTAATTCTTAGCTTTATTCCGATTTTCTGTCGAACTTATAAAATATTGCATTGAGCAGCTTAATTCAACGATGTGCTGCCGAAATAAAATAATTGAAATTTACAAAAACAACAAAAATAAATTCAATAAATTACATTTCATTAAAGATTGATGTGATTTTATATAAAAACAAATTGTTTTCTTTAACAGATTATTACGACGTTATATTATTTTTTAATGCCGCTTGAACTACACAACTTTTTTTAACTAGTAACCCAAATATTTTTGAAAACTTTGACTTCAACGTCGTTTTAATATGCATTACTTGGTTGAAATTTGATTTAATTATGAAATTAATATAAATAAATACTAAATAAATTTAATTTACATAACATCTTTAGTTTATTAAAAATATGCTCACAGCCTCTCCACATATATTTTTTCCCATCTCATATCTTTGTTTATCTACTGGTTCTTGTCCGAATATCATAAATGTAATAATATAGAATGTAATCTTTAATGTAATGATAGAGAATATTAAATGTAATCTTTGACGTCATTATTTGATAACGAATGTGATTTGATCCACAGGGTAATATTTTATAGAAATGATCTCTCTGAAAGTGAGATACTTACATAAATATTAATTTTATTTTATTAAATAAAAATATTCTACAATTTTATTCTTAGGTTGATATAATCTTTAGTCAACAGTATTTGACAGACAGTGACGTCATAAATGTATAAACGTATCGTTAGTTCATAGTTATATTCGTACTTAATATTTTTTTATTCATAGCAGTCAATTGTTCATAGTTGACATAAAATTTCATATTGACAATAGCACATGCAAATATTTTTTCTACTATACTTTATTATATTTTATTCATTAGAAATATTTGTATAACAAAACATTTTTAATATCGTTAAGTATCACTTACCCAATAAGAATTTACAAAAAAAAACAGATGTCGAAAACATTTAGATAAAATCTTAATAGCGGCATAAAATCAAAAGTTGATATTCCTAGAAAATGACTTAGATTTTTTCTATTAAGCGTTTCGTAAAATATTAAAATTGTAAGAAAAGAAACAATCGTAAAATACTGATATACAAATCGTTAAATCAATATATCACTGCATTTTCCTACGTTCAATCAACTTTTAATTCAATACACATATAAAAGCTAGTGAGTCAATATAAGGCTATAATGATATTGAGATTGGTTTAAAGAAATAAAAATAAAAATATATTGCTACATGTTTTAATATAGTTTATAAATATTTGTTTTAATTATATTTGTTTCACAATTAATAACGATGTGCTATTAGGGAATTGTGTGGTGGCTCTTTTGTTCATGTCCCAAATGGTGGTTATGGAGAATGCAGAACCAACCAAATATGTCCCAGGAACGGCGCACAGAGCACAGACCTGTATTGAAATAAATTATAAGCAACCCATAAAAAATAAATAAAAACTATAAAAACAGATTTTACTATAGATTATTCTAAAATTGTTGAGTTACTTTATTTAAATACTATGCTTTAAAACATCTTCAACCACAGTCTAAGATGTCTTAGATTGTGGTTGAATGTAATTAAAAAAAAAATAGTTTTAATATGTTTATTTTGTTAGAAGTTTTTTTCTAGAGTGATATTATGTGGTACAACTTCCTGGAGTAAAGCTGAAACTTTTTAAACATGGTCTTTTTCTGTTTATTTTGCACTTTGATTATTTTATTGAACAAAAATTTAGTTAAAAGTTTTATACTCTTACCTGAAGTCGACGGGATTCAAATTTCTCTAGAGTTAAATTCAGTCCTATTTCTTTAGAATCCAAATCTAATCCACTGTTTAAAGCCCCAGCCCACCCAAGTTCCCCTGAAGATTCTCTGTGAAACACAAACCTTAATTATAAAAGAAAATTAAAGAATAAATCAATACTTTTATAAAATTACCTGTTTTTTTGTTTCGACATTTCTATAAATAGAGAAACGGGAGATCCATAGCAATTCACAACATTTATTATGACAGGTATCATACATAATTTGTTTGTTTTAAAATTATGATCAATATATTTTGAATGTTCTAGTCTGAATATAATGAAGTTATTCTTTTCGGACCTCCCTTTACTTTCGTTCAAATCTAATCTGTTATCAATATCATCAATGTGGAAAGCATGCGGCAAATCTATAAGCAGTTTTTCTCTTTGGCGCGAAATAGTTTTGGTGAAACAGTCAATCCAAAGACAGCTTTGTCCAATACTCGTACGACCTGATTTTTTATTATAAGCTTTCCATCTCAAAATAAACATAGATTGTATCAAGCCAGTTTTCTTGTCTGTGTCGTACGCGGGTTCAGGTGTATCAAATAGGGAGGATATTTCATCTGTAACAAACTTTGAATATGGCGTACTGTCAATATTTAATTTGCTCTCCGCTAAATGTTGTGCAAGTTTGAGACAAGAGTACTCAATGTGGCCTTCAGGTAAAGTTTCGATTATTCTAACGCTCTTCAGGACGAAATGGATTTTCTCACGTGAAATAAGGTTATTATTTGTTTCTGACGCATTGGTGAGATCTGTTAATTTCCACTGTCGGCTCAACAAAGAAGTTTCTAACATTTCTATACTAATGTAATCTTCTTTTTCATTGCATATGTTCTTTACCTCCACTGATAAATGCATATTTTCTAATACATTGTCACCAAACACTTTTATACCACGTCGAGGTGTAGCTACAATTTCTATTGAGTCCTGTAACAAAGAAATTGATATGCCTTATGAATTTTTCCCTAAGAGATAATAATCACAGTTTTTGAACGTAACATATGGATTAGAACTAATTTCATATTCAGCTACAAAAAAAATCATAGTTTTTACGAAAGATCGTTTGCTTATACGGAGGCTGAATTAGAAAATAGTAAGAAAGTTTCTCATGCCTCTTAAAAACAGGGAAAAATTCACTAGAATTTATTTATTCTAACTAAATAACATAACTGAGTCACTAACCGACTGGTGCCTCAAAACCAAGTGTAAACTATTAAAATTAGACACACCATCTTTAGTCCAGACCTATCAATCTAAATATTAAAAACAGATTAAAAATCACCTCCTAAGTGGTACATATATTGTATAAGTCCATTGTGTTTGATCCTGGATATATAAAATTGCTCTTTACAAATATAGAAAAAATCCGAGGAATGGAAATGTATAAATATATCTAAGGGAAAAAATTGTTTTATAAAATAAAAATGGGTTATGTCTACGTCAACGAACTTAAAAGTTAATATAAGTGATATTCAGGTAATTATTAATTGAATCATAAAAAACCAAATGAACTGCAGTGCACATGCTACATTCAGGTAGGGCACTAGAAGTCGTAAAAATACATGTAAGTCTTTAGTTCTAGATGCAAACAGAAAAACCCTGTTTATAGTGTACCTAACCTAACTAAATACACTAGAAGTAGGCTTCAGTTATCGGCGATTATCTTTAATAAAGAAAAAAAAAGAGACGTAAGTATACTGACAATGGGATTGAACCGGAAGACGTGTCTAAGAAGGCGATGAGGCCTCTTGCGTTGCCCGGTCTCGTAATACGCTAGGAGATACAGGCGGGGCGCGCGCGCCTGCGGCCGCAGCAGCAGCGTGGCGGCCGCACCCGCGCCTCGCACCCCTACTGCCGTCACGCGTCGCGCCGCCGCCCGCGCCCGCGCCGCCGCACGCACCGCTCGCTCATCTGGATTCATATACAAAAATATATAAATATCCCTTTGAAATAATTAATAAACAATATAAAAGCTTTGTAAAGATGTATATATTGAAAAAGTCTCGCCTTTGTAACAATAACGTAATAAATATTTTTGTGTATTGACTTTTTGGGTTGCGTACCTCTATTTGTTGTCCATATGTAGTCTATCTGTCCGTCTATCAAAACCATTTTCCTCAGAATTAATATTAAACGATCTACGAGTGATCAGTTTGGGCACAGAAAAATAACACTTCTAAGTCAAGGCAATCAAAAGATATGAGTGTTTATATTTATACCGTATATTCTATAATTTCTTAGCGATATCAAAATCTATAGAGTGAGTACCGTTGACCTACAATTATGAAATAGGGTAAATAACACAAGTAAAGAAAAAAGCTGAAAATTTGTAGACATATTACATAGCGAACCATTACAAATTTATATCTATAGTTTTAGTCCAGTTTGTCGGACCAAGTGTCCTCTCTCAACAATATCCTTATTTTTCTCAGCGTTTTAGTTAAATAGCCAGGGAAATTTTTGTTTTTTTAGGTTTAGGGTAGCATAGTTTTAGTGCGTCATTGTAGATCGATATAGTAACTCACTTATTTTTTTATGTTAACTTAAAGTTATCACGTCAATAATGACATTTTGTGTTAATTTTTATCATATAAAATTTCAGATTTTTTTAGGTAGCTTAATAACACTTAATATTTGTTAACACAGAAATTAATTGATAGTTTACATCATTATTATTGTTACTTTCACAATAGCTGGAGTTAATATTCTTGGCTAAGTAGCGTACTATTTCAGGTAAGTTTTCTCTAGTTTCCTCAGTCTGATTGCAAATCATTTTTTAATTCCTCGTTCTTAGGGACTGTACAATATGAATAGAAAACGAAGACTTGAAGAGTCTTATTATTTATTCACTAAAATTACAATATACTGTTAAGAAACATATAGAGTTTTGAATACTTCTGTTTGTCGTCTGCATTTAATTATGGAACTATTCCTTTTATTTGACTCCGACAGCTTGACTTAAGAGTGCAGCGAACTTTAATTTCTGATTTCATGTACATTTGTAGTAGAGAGAGAATTACTATTTGTATTAATTATCAGCGCATCACGTAGCAATGATGGTGTGTTGTTTAGAAAGCAATAAGTAATACTTGGAAGCTATGAGCAAACGTTGAGGCAGTCGTGTATTGTGGATAGGTTGTCTTTATTTCGCGTCGCTTGTATCGCCCGCGAACTGCTGCAGGCAGAGCCAATTCGACTAGCACTTGACCGTTTTTGTGTTTACTGTATTTGTGTTTATTGTGTACCGGGTATTTTTTACATTACAAAATTAATAATGTATTTCCAAATCACTTAAGCTGCCATAAAACAATTACACATTGTAGTGTTAAATATTTGTCAGGCTGGCATGTATTAATTATTTAAGTTTTATTCATAATTTAATAATTTATAGCAAGTTTCCCAGACTTACCAGAGTAGTCAGGCGGCTCAAGATATTTTTCTTCATAGAGCACTTTGAAGTCATCTTTACTGTCAATCGCGCTGACGACGCTCATACAGTCAGGATGGGAAACTGCGATGTATAAATTTTTCA
Organism: Dione vanillae; assembly: GCA_037178615.1. Taxonomy (NCBI): domain Eukaryota; kingdom Metazoa; phylum Arthropoda; class Insecta; order Lepidoptera; family Nymphalidae; genus Dione; species Dione vanillae. The sequence goes on along the minus strand of JAZFAU010000059.1, from coordinate 3,321,652 downwards.
TAGGAACTGGACCCACGTTACGGAAATCAAGATCCACTGTTAAGATCTCACCGCTTATGACGTCATTACTAACTTCAGAGAGGGTCATCTACAATAAATATTTAAAATTAAAAAATCAAATGCATCATTCTTGTTGATTAAATGAAAAAAATAGCTATAATAATAATCAAAACGTTTGTTAAAAATATTTTTATTTTTCCTTTAAAAAAATAGTTTAAAAGATATACTCTATACTAGATTTTATCAACTTGGTGAGATAAAAATGACGTACAGTTGAGTTTCTGAGACACAGGACACATTCAGCAGGAACCGTAGATAAGATAGTAATAGCTCTTCTCTTTAATTAACCAACATATAAATTTGGCGATGACGATATAGAGAAAGACCTCTATCGACATACACTTACCTGTAAACAAGGTGCCTCAGGAATGACAGTTATATTTAATAATTTATCAGAATTGCCGTTACTACTTTGTAAGTTTAGTTTCCCAAATATTGCGACGCCATTTTCATTTTCTTTGCCTTCGCCCATATTGATAAGCCTAAAATATAATGTAAATTAGGGTTTGAAAATTCAATTTTAGGAGTCTGCTTAAATAGGTTATGATTTTGGTCTTAATACATAATTGGCAAAGCATTCCAGAGTCGGGAGGTTGTTGTTGTCGGAAAGTAAGGATATTTTTTAAGGTCAAATTTTGATCAGAACGCAGAGCTTTAGGATGGATATGTCAAAAAATTTAAGACGCTTTTTTAAATATAGGCGAGTTGATAGATCAGACAGTAAAGGTGAATGAATATTCTTGCGAAAATGTAAACTGTGAAACTTTAATTAAATGTAAATATAATAATGATAAGGTGCTATGTCAATCTTACTAAATATGAAGTACATTTTAGGTCCAGTTATAAACTGAGAATGCACTCCGAATAAAAATATGTCACGTTTTTACAACTTCACGCTTTATTTCGCCATAGCAGGGTAGGCAGACGGAGCTGCAGGAACCATAGGAATCTAGTGTTAAGACACTCTGTTGTCTCGTCCCTGCTTTCCGTCTTTTTCTAGGCATGCATGCATTGCATGTTGAGGAGCGGAACTCAACATCGCACTTTGCCTAGTTGCCAGAGCGAAGAAAATGCAAATAGAAAAATCCATCTTTCCGTCGCGTTTACAAGCGAGGGTTATGTGAAATCAGCTCTGTTTTTTGTTTAGTGAAGTTATAATTATTATATAACTCAAATACAATATCAACAAGCATTTACCTGAAGGCTAATCCTTGTATAATTAACTGGCCAATCTTTAACGGTGTAATGGTAAAATTCAATGTTTTTTTATCATCACCATCTAAGAGAAGGGATTTGATCTTTTGTCCAATAATAACATTGTTTTCCAAATTCCTGCCCGAGGCTATTGATGGCTCATTGACTAATACTTTATCGAAAGGCTCCTCAGAGTTTTCACTGGGTAAGTGAGTAAAATGCCATAATATCTCTACATCTTTCAAAAGTAAAGAAACTTTAAGAGGGTTAAACAATGTGATGGAGATTTGTATTGGTTCTGAAAACAGCATAAAAAATATAAGTGTAAAATAAGTAAAAAATCTACTCACCATAAATTCATTGTACATTTCATATGTAAAATTAATTGGTTGTATAATTTTATATTATTTATACAATTAATACATGACCTCACCTCCTTGTGGAACAAGTGGGTTCACGTCGGTTTTTCGAGTGTACAAGTCTGTTGTAGGTTTAAAAATCATTGGAACACTTCCTTGGGCTATTTGCAATAATATTTCCTCCATTTTGTGCCAGTATGGATCATCTTCACTTGTATCTGACGGTGGCAAGGCCAAGGAGGTAGCAGGGGTCCGGCCCGGGGACTGATAAGGGCGCAGGGCCTACACAAAGCACTGCCGTATCCTCTATAGATAGTAAAGGCACCGGCAATTCTGGAAGGCGTTCTATAAACTCCTCGGATGTCTGTACCCATTGCTGTAACCAGTATACAGCCAAATATAATAATATTTCCAATTTAGGTTGGATATGCTTGAAAGTATACGGATAAGTTATTCTTGATTCCTCGTCCATGTATTGTTAGTAAAAATCATTAGTCTTCAAATTATAATACAATAATGTTAATGTTGTTGTATTCAAAAGTGCTTAACAACTTAATTAAGCTTAAACATTTAAAACAACTTATTAAAAAATATTACAATTACCCAGTAAAAAATATTATTTTTAAATATTGTTACTAATTTTACAATTTACAAGTGACTTGTTATTATATATACATCAGGCTAGAACTAATAACAAATGTAAGCCTAGAGAATGAAAAATCTACGACACTTGATGATAATTAAGAGTTCATTTCATATTTATAGGGATTTCATTATACTAAAGGTAATTTAATAGTAAGTAATAAAATCATAAATGTCTATTAGAAAATACAATTAAAATAAGATTGTATTAAAATACAGTGGAACGCAATCAAGAACAATATTTGGTTTTCGAGGTATTGAAACATTTTTTTTTTGCATAATACTTAATCTATTTCAATTCATAAAGACATTATAGTATAAAAGATTGAATGACATGTAGATAAAATTTTCTCTTCATTACAATATTACTGATGCAACATTTACAATTCAAACTTGTAGATATATCCATTACAAATAATCTGAATATCAGTACTATAATATATTCCGTCCGTTGTTTTCTTACAAGTACAACACAACGAGTGTACGAGGTGTGTTGTGGCTGTGAGTATCAAGTTAGTGTGCAAGTTAGTAAATATAGGCCAGGAGGAGTATACCTGGTGCGCCAGCATGAACTCTCTGAGGAAGGCGTCCTGCATGGAGGCGGGCTGCGGCGAGGCGGGCGCGAGCGGCGCGCGCAGCCAGGAGGCGGCGTCGCGCGGCGCCCGCAGCGCGCCCGCCAGCCGCCCCAGCGCGAACTGCACGTGGTCCGTCGACAACCGCCAGCCGCTGTTGTTGTACACCTGTACAATGACGACACTTCATCTTATGCTACGGCCACACTTGATGGCGAAGATTCGTGTTCGCGTTGTCACGATATAAGTTCGTATTTGATCTATAACAAAGTGCTTGGCCACATTTACACTATAATTCATTTCGGGGGAAATCACACAAAAGTTCGCGATATGGAGCCAACTTCACTATCTTTGTCGCGGAAACCCATTGATATGCGGCAATTTATCGACAGCGCCGCGAATGGCGATCGTATTCGCGAAGACGATTCACGATAGTTTATGTCGTCTACTTCAGCATACATTCTGTTATAACAATCATCTTGAACTCGTTGAGTTTAACCAATATATCAATATCTCGAAATGCTAAAAGTTATATTAATAAAGAGTCCTGACAAGATGTAGTGAAAATTATAAGAGTCACAAATTACCTGATATGCCTGTTTGTAACATCTGTAAGCATGTTTTTTCTGACCAGCTTTAGAGAACCTATGGCCTGCGAGCACCATGTGAAAGGCGTACTTCCTTGACATTATCTTATTACTTGGCCCTTTGAGAAAGCACAATGCTGCTTGTTCTAGGAGCATGGCACTGCGCAGGTCGCTATCCTCTGACGTCATACGTATTAATTGCTTAGCAGCTTCACCATATAAGCCCGCGTTGATTAAACATGGCACCGAAAGCAATGTTGCTCTTACGGCGTATTGTACCATCCTAGACACATAATTTGGATTTATTTTAGTTGGAGGGTGTTACTGACTGTCATCTTTAAGGTAAGAAGTGGTAAGGTGTAAAATACAATTTTACTTACAGGAGATTCAACTTTATTATTTTAAAATTTATTATTATTCGCTAAACTTCATTTCAGACAATTTTATTTGATATTTAAAATGCAGATTACAAATTCAGTCATAGCAAGTGTTAAATAAAATGGATTTAAATAAAATTTGCGCGGCATTATTTTTTTACAAGCAACAATTATTAAAAAGAATATTTTTTATTATTTATAGATTCTTCAATGCATGCATTATGTATTCTTCAATGCATGCATTATGCGATTTCATACAACGCGTTAAAAAAAGTGCGACGACTTTATTCATATAACGCGATTCCCGTATAACGCGGTATAGAATAAAATACGGGAATTTCCCTTTTAAACACTACATATATTTAATTTTGATGCACTCGTGTTTTTATATGTTTTTGTGTTTCAACGAAGTAGTTTATATTGTTTTGTGAATTTAATTACATATGCATTTTTATTTAGACTTGATTTAAGGAATTAATTTTTTAAATTATTTTTTATATATGCAAATTTGCATATGAAATTAAATATACATAGTTTTGTTTTAATGAATACTATTTTTTTCAAATATCTCATTTTATACTATTCACTTTTACATGCAAACATCATTCTCGTTATACAAGTTTTTCGTCGTTCAACGCGATTTCCTACAATGCGATTTCATACAACGCGTAACATATTAATCGCGTTTTACGGGAGTCTACTGTATAGCTGTTACAAACTATTGTAGCTGTTACAAAACTTATACAGTCACACACAAAAAATAATTTAAATGAACTAACCTGCACGTGTTAAGATACGTGACAATACTCTCTTCCATATAACCAAAAGTCTTGCGCGTAGCGTCGCCGGCCATAAACGCGCTGATGGCGGCCATTTCCAATGCCCCCGCGTAACACAACCACGCGCTGTCCGCATAGAACTCGCGCTTTGCTGTGTGGTACGCGTCAAACGCGCGCTGCCACTGCCCGCACATGAAGTACACGTCGCCTAGACGCCGGAGCTGCAGCTCTGGGCAGTCGCTTGAATAGCTAATATATAAATAATAATTAATGTACTTTTAATTTTCATCATTGATTTTCGGATAGCAGAATCTACCTACATAAATGCCAACAACTTAATAAGTTGTAAAAAATCATATTATATTTTTTCAGATCTTTTGTACTCTGCTATGTGCAAATTGGATTAGGTACAGAGCTATCTTGAAATTCCTTATAAAGAAGAACATCGTCTAAAATAATTAAAGAGATGTGAACAGTTTATGGTAAGCCTATATCTTTGTTTGCGACCTTAAAACAAACAGAGTGTTCGAACAAGTCACCGTAATCCGCGGTCTGAATGCTACAACATTGTAGTTACTGAAGAAAACATGAAAAATTGAAGAAGTTTGTTTCTAAACATAAGAAAAATTAGTTGTGGCATTCGTGCTGCTCATGTCATGGAGCAATTTTTAAGATTTTTTTTTATCTAATACCTTAATAAAATACTACAACGGACGAAGACTGTTACGAAGGATTATTAACAAAAGTAACAAGAGGAAAAGCAAAATATCGAAAGAATCCTGTTTTTCAACTGACAACGTCGTCCACTTTGCGCTTTGAAGGCGTGTTGCAATTCCTCACTAAGATCCGACCTACAGTTCAGACTCTTAGCGACAAAATTACCTCCAAAGATTGTCCATATAATTTAAGGTTATAAAGGCGGGCGTAAGCGATCAATTGATAGATATTACTCAAGCTAAAATTTTCTGACTAAATATGTGAACATTATGAATCTACTATTGGTGTATCAAACAAATACTTAAATAATAAAATATGATTGAAAAAAATTTACATACATAACAGTATTATTTACAGCTGTATTCCCAGTCTTTCCAGTAGTAAACCATCTCTTCGTAGCTGACAACAGGGATCTACTCACACCTTTTTTATTTGCAACCTGAGTAAGTAGAAAATAATATTCTTATGAAATAGCTAACATCCATTAATTCTAATCCCAGAGGATCAAAATTATATTTTTATCATTTTTTTTTTAAGTTTAACAGCAGAATTACAAATGGGGCTCTTATAGTAAATTATGCAAGGAAAAAAATATTGAAAATATCTATTTACTTACAACTTCAGATAATTGTGATATTTGTTTTTCCAAGTGTAAAATCAATGCCTTTGAAACATAATCTTGTAAGAATGTTTTAATGGCCTCAATATCATTCATGTTTAATGCTGCTCCATGTATTTCAGACATACTGTCATATGGTTTTCCATATACATTGACACTTTCTGAGCTACCAGAGAATGAGTAAGGCTGTAAAATATTATTATAATAAATATTTGTTTTCATCAGGATATAATAAGATGGAAGGGATATAAGGAAAAGTAATAAAAGCAATAGATTATAAATATAATTTATTTATTTATTTAGCTTCACACTTTATCCCGCACAAGGCAGGGTAGGCAGAGGGAACTGCAGGAACCATTTGAACCTAGAGTTAAGACACTCCGTTGCTTAGTTCCTGCTTTCTCCGTCCCCACTTTCCGCCTTTTTCGAGGCATTGCGTGTTGAGTGGCGGAACTCAACGCCGCGCTTTGCCTAGTTACCAGAGCGAAGAAAATATTCATGGTTGATTTCTAGTTACATAGGTAATAGTGATATTTTAACAAGTAATAAATGAATAATTTCATATCTCCAGCATGACAGACAGTTGTTAACAAATTATCAAAAAAATGCAAATAAAAGTTGTATTACTACAATGTATAAAAATATGTTAAGAAATAATAATACTTCTTATTATAATACACACAATGAAATAATCAAATAAAATATAATCTTCATATTAACCTGTAAGCTATTAGCATTATCATAAACATCATTCTCATTAGTGAGGGGATGACCACCTTCAGAGTTTACTACATTTAAGGTGTTTTGCTTTTCATCTGAAATTTGTGTTGTTTTTAATAAATATTGTAAATGTTTTTAAATAGTGATAATGTAAAGATAAATATATATCATAACCAATCAAGAATGTCTAATATTAGTAGTTACCTGGTGTAGTTGCATTTGCTGGTCCTGCCTGTGATTCAAGGGGTATAAGTGAAATAGCAGAAACAGATTGTGAATCACTCTAAAAAAAACCAAAATTAATTTAAAAGTAACATTCTTATAACTAAAAAAATAAACATGAATAATTTGAGAGCATAAGTAAGAATAATTCCTTTGTTACATAGTCAACTAGCATTTCCACATAATATGTGAAATACTTTTCTCTAGTCACCACAACATTTCAATTTTTTATAACAATAAATTACACTACTAAAAGAAATTTTATGAAATCCTATATTAATGTTATATGCAGTAATTTATAAGACATTATATCAATATTACTTATGTACCATTATGCTTTCAAAAATAATAACCTTTATTTATTATGTATTAAAATAATTTTTATGTAAAAAACTAAACAAATTTTATTTTTTTATAAAAAACAATATGAATAAATACATGTATGAACCTGGAGATCTGTTGGTCTCTTTAGATAATGACTCCAATAATCTGTTGGTATTTTAGGGTCTGCAGGTTGTCTTGAATTAATAGATAACAAAAAACAATTTGAAGCCCCAAATGTCTGTTTTAAGGTATCAAAAGCCTTGTCTGCTCTGCAAAAATTGTTTATAAAATGCAATTTGAAAATATGATAATTTAAATAACTACATCTATATACATAAAATAATATGATTGAATATAATTTAAAGAGTTAAATGGTTACTCTAAAATCATAAATGGATGTGAGATACACAAATCAAAAAAGCTTTGACTTACTTCTCTTTAGGAACTGCTGATACATCATGTAAAAGGAGATATGACTTAAGAACTGAACTATTAAACCATTTTGGTAATTTAGGTGGAGCAACATTTTGAAGCTGAGCATATTGTTGATTCAGGCTATTGTAAACATCAATTACATTGTCATCCAATGTTGTTGCAACAATAATACATGCCAAGAAGTGTTTTGTAAATTCATGATCAGAAGGAAATTGCACTTCAAGATAGGTTTCTCTCCAAGCATCAAACCATGGCGTAGCTTGTGGTATATCAAATTTATGCCCTTCTGTAAAAAATGTGTTGTTCACTCTTATGAGCATCATTAAAGTTAATTTTAATGATATTAACATTTAAATTATACCTATATTAAGTGGAACAGTTTTCTCATCATAATTATGTAATACAGCATTATTCAATTGTCTTCTTGCATCAGTAGGTTGCAGTGGCTTCCAGTTTACATCTCTTATGACTAAATTAAAATTTTTTACAGTACAAGAATTCCCTCCTGGTTCACGTAATTGTCCTGTTGATTCAAACAACAACAACATTTTTACATTTTATCTTTTGTTACATTACTATGTCTACAATTTATTATCATATCATAATAAAATACCTTCCCAATCTAATACTGTAAATGGTTGCAATAATTCAGGTAGTGTCAAATTATTTTTTAACACTATATTCTCTACTTTTTCACTACAAAGCGTAGCAATTATTGGAGAAAATGAACTTTGTATGAATTCTTGAGCAGTTTTAGACATTTTGCTAAATAAAAATATACGGCATATCTTATTTAACACTATATAATGGTTTCATATGAATTTCAGTTTATTAGAAATAGTTTTTTACTATACGTTTTAAATTAGATTATAATAAGTAACGAAATTTACTAGTGAAACTTTATTAATAACATTGATCATTACTAAATATTATTAATAAATGTCATTTGGCAAGCTGTCAATTGTCACTTTATACGTCAAATGTCATGTCAAATGATAAATTCAAAGCGTATACTCCTTTTCATGAAAGAAGTCCCGTGGTGGATTGTGGAACTAAAAAATCGGCCATGTTATCGCTTGTCAATGTCAATTGTTAGTCAATGTCATCAAGTTCTTTTATTTTGGTAGATGCTTGTGTTTATAATTAGATTAGTGCGTTAATAAGGATTTTCCGTGAAGCCTAAAATTGTAAAAATTATATTTATGGTGAAACAGTTCTGTTAAGCCGAACAAAAGAATTAAGAGCGTCGCTGCAATGACAGGTATATTTTAGAGTTGCCATGCCAACGATTTTTTCCGATTTATTGTATTGTTGATATATTATTTTTGTTTTCATTATGAATCAATATTCGCTTTTCCAACAGTGATGTTAGTATGACCCATGTAACTGATCATAATTATTCAATAAAACCATGATTTTCTTTTATTTTTCCCTTTATACAAACAACGCTGTACCTACGTATATTGGCTAAAAAAGGTTTTTATTAACAATAATCAATTGAATAGACATAAATGTAAACCCTTGATTTATTTATTTAATTTTCATTTCATATAAAATATTAATATGACGTGAAAATTGAGGCCGTTGTGGACCATGATCCAGGTCTAATGATGAGGTTTAAGATTTAATTTAATATTATTTTAATACTTAGATGATGTAATCTTAGCAAATTAAAGAATAATAGAGTGGGAGAGTGTTATTAAGACTAACTTTGAGGATTAATGCACATGGCAGGATAGGCAGAAGGAACTGCAGGAACCATACGAACCTAGTGTTAAAACCCTCCATTGCTTTAGTCCCTACTTTCTCCGACCCTGCTTTCCGCCATTTTTCGAGGCATTGCGTGCTGAGTGGCGGAACTCAACGCCTGCAGCTTTTTTAGTTTTCAGAGCGAAGAAAATGGATATAAAAAAATCCATCTTCCCCGAGTGGGAATCGAACCCACAAACCGTCGCGTTTACAGGCAGACGCTACGCCTCTGCGCCACGACAGTCGTCTTGCGGACGGACGGAACTTTACTTAAATGTATAAAACTATGTTGAGAAACGAACTGACGCATCGAAGGCAGGTGCCAAGTTGGCAAATTAGGGTAAGCTTGAACTGATCATTATCATCCTCGGTCTACATGATTCTCAGACATAGACAATCATAATGCTTCTATTCTGGATCATCCTAAATATCATTACGTGGACATCGTAATCGTAACAGTATCATATTGCCCTCGATGCCCTTTTGCTCCTTTGAAGTTGCGGATAAAGACTCCAACTTACTTATTTAAAGTTTCAGCGATAAAAGGAAGTTACAATATCATATTAACTTAATTAATGATCAATATAAGTAACTTTAGTTGAATGAACCATTGAATGGATCATTCAACTAATGTATATTATTTTACCTAAAATATATCGAAAATTGTTTTAAAATAGTCATAAATGTTCAAAATTATTTAAAAGAAAAAAATATTAAAATAAAACTGCACATAAAAACAAGATATTTTCAATAAAAAATAATTGTAAACGAAAAATATCATGCAGGTTTCCGTATCTATTTCATGATTGAGGGATGAAATTAATTGCATATAAAAGTTTGTCTTTTTGTATTAAAATTTTAGAAGATCAAACTTGAGATTTTATTTGTATATATAAACTATTTTCTTATTTAGTGTCTAACTTCATGAACTCAATAAAATATATAATTATTCAAATACTATTTTGAGTCGATAAACTTAAATTTCTTGTGATATGTACTCATATCAAGTATGAAATTAACTTATAATGTTTTTTTAACTATATCTATAGATTTCCAATTTTCTTTCCCTTGGATTGTACTATAATATCTACCTTAATACTAAATGATATACTCTAGATCAACGGGATCTCCCTGTAGGGAGTGGTAGGGCGATCGCCCAGGGCGCTGAAAAAAAAGGCGCCTTATTTTTACCTCTGGCCTAATTATTTTTTATATCATGATATCAATTAGGTAGTTAATATTTCCATAGAATAGGAAAATATGAAAAACTCCAGCCTTTGCTGTGATAAATGAGGTTTCTTAATTAATAAATAACTAGTTACTTCATTACCTACTTCCCTTTATGTTTTCGTGGCAGTTTTATATTTGTACAAAAAGGGTCCGAGATAAATCGTAGAATAAATCATAATATTTAATCAAAATATTTAAGAAACTACGAAAACGAACTACACTACGAAACTACTCAGCAGCTTTATAGAGCTTATCAGTAGATGGTATATGTTAGTAGATGTTATTCAGGTATATCGTTAATCGATTTGATAACATTGGAATAATTGTCAAATGTACAAAGAAATTATATCTGATAAAGATGTTATAACCAATAAAATATTATTTCTTTATTTCATGTGAATAGCTGAGCAATGATAAAAATTGTCAATTAGGATTTTGAGCTTCACGCTTATAATTATTAATTTATTATCCAATCTAAAGACTTCCTCTCTTATCTGAGATGTGTTCAAGTGTTGCAACTCAATTTTACATTTTTAACTAACTGAAAAATGAGGACCGTTGTAGCGCAGAGGCGTATGTGTCTTGCCTGTAAACGCGACGGTTTCTGGGTTCGATTCCCAGTCGAGGAAGACGGATTTTTCTATTTCCTTTTTCTTCGCTCTGGCAACTAGGCAAAGCGCGGCGTTGAGTTCCGCCACTCAACAAGCAATGCCTCGAAAAAAGGCGGAAAGCGGGGATGGAAAGAGGCAGAGACTAAGCAACGGATTGTCTTAACACTTGGTTCATATGGTTCCTGCAGGATAAAGCGTGAAGCTAAAAAAAAAGAAAAAAATTAACTCAAGTGAGTTGGTTTATTCACAGACAGCATCAGGTGGTTACCTGATGTTGTCTCACTGCAGTGCAAAAGGTCTGAAAACTTTATGAGTACATTCCATATGTCCCCAATAAAAGTATAAAAATTAAAAATAAAAACAAAAGTGCATGTTGCTTATATTTAATCAAAAAATCTTTTACAAAATTTTGGTATACCTAATCTTGAATTAAATGAAATAATTGTAATCATAAAGAAAAATCTTAAATGCATTACTTATATAATAATTTTCTGTATAAAAATTAAAATTGAAAACTAATACAATTATACAATACTTATTAAAACAATGATTGCGTAAGATCACTTTCTAACACTTTCAGAGTGATTAAAATAATGTAGTTAATTCTCTATCTACAGACTTTGGATTTATATAATTCGCGGAATGTTAAAAAAATTGCATTAAAATTTTATTTTATCATGATGAGATTTAAAAATTCATCACATATCATATTAAAATTTATTTTTGTAAATCATAAAATTATATACATTTTCGCTTCCAGTCCATTCAAATCAGTTCATCCAAATTTAAAAACTTCAAATTAAAAATGGCAAACAAAAACATTATGTTATACCTTGTTAATATCATTAATTTGAATTAATTCTTATATTAAAATATGAAATCTAAGACCATACAAAAGCAGAAGTGGTTGTTAAAGGTGTATGGGATTTAGTTTTAAATTAAAGTGCCACAATTGCAATATAACAAGAAACATTCCAATTAACATAAGCTCTTTCAGCATGTGACCAAATCGAAAGCCCTTTTGTGTAATGTAAAAAAGTATGTATTAGAAAGTGCTTGTAATTTTTAATATCTATGTAGCTAAATGTATTCTAATAATAATCATAAATTTAAAAATAAACGATCAAGTCACTTAAAAATAATCTTAATAGCACATTTCATCAATCACTAACAACTTTAAGAAATAATAATATTTGAAATTGATTGATACAATTATATAGGTTGTCAAATTTATATGACGAAATATTTAACACATGTGTTTATTTTAATAATAATATTTAAAATAAAAATAGCAATGACGATATAAAAATAAAATAAAAATAGCAGCCAATCACGTATTTTTTTTAAACATTAAGAGATGTTAAAAATTGAGACATCAATAATTTTACTAAAATTGCACTAAAAATAAAGGTAAAAAAGATTACAAAAAAAAGAGGAGAAAATTTTATATTTTCACTTGTTACCATAAAGTGTAATAGAATTAGGTTTCAATATTTATTTTATTGCTCAATATTCAACAATAACATATTTAGTCACATTTGAAAGCAATTGTTTTCAGTTATTTATAGTAAAAAATTTTAGACTTTAGAATACGAGTGTTTTCGATATGGCAGTTGATGTATGCAAAAATATATTGCATTGTCAAGTATAACTTTTAAGAGTTTATAGTGTTAAAATTAATTGTAATTTTTATAGATGTGAACATAAAGAAAATATTTTTATTACACACATTATTTTGTTGTGATAATTTTAGTATTTAAGATATGAGGCCCGCTCGTATGTTGACGTATGAAAATTTATTGCCAATACAATAAAAAAATGTTGTAGTATATAATCTGTGTGAAAAAAGCTGTGTAAGTAAATATCTCAAACTTGTTTAATATACTAAAAAAATAATTTATATACAGTTTATATTTCAAGGCAAATTTACTTCTGAAATATCTGTATACAATTATCATTTACTTTGCATAACCACAAATTACGGTAGTTAATTCACTGAATCAATAGACGTATTTTTAACAATGTCATAATTTCGATGAATGCTTTACATGTCGCAGTTTTTGCCCACCTCAATTTCTAGAGTCCGAGCCGTCAAATATGCACAATCAACACATAATCTGGTGTAGTATGTCAACACCATCTTATATATAACATAATAAATGTGCCTTAATTTTTGAACCAGTTTACAATACACTGTAGCTCTTAACGTAAGTAGCAGTCACTATTCAAAACTGGAATTAAACATGTTGATATTGAGGTCTTCAAATGTTGACGCGCCGCCCTGGTCCAGAATCTGCAGCATCTCGGAGAGCTCATGTGGCGCGTGTGGGCCCTCTGTGCCTGCGCCGCCCGTCGCGCCCGCCCCGCCCTGCCACGACCACATTCCTGCTGTCATATGGGAACATTCAATGTTAATTAAAATGGGGTGTTTAATATTTATGAATATATAAAACTATTTTTATTTTTAACTCAATAACATCCGTCGTTTATACTGTCGTGTGCTGCTGTGCATTAATTATTTTGTAAATATGTAGGGATTACTTATTTACTTTACTTTCTGATTCTACACATTTAACATAGCACTCATGAAAATTATATAAGATAAAATAGTATAAGATAAAAAAGTAAACTGACAAAGAATTGTTACGATTTTTTCTTCCTAATGTCTTTCTTGTGTTTGTGCTACTATTTGGTGTTTAGATATTTATTATCAAAAAGCTATTAAAACTAATCTAATCTAAATTTAAAAAAAAGTATAGAGTGCAGTGGTTATAATGATTGGAGTACAAGCTTCACATATTATATCATTCCTTTTTTATATAATTAAGTTACACGGTACGGCGTCAACGTCATACGGTTCTGTCACCCTAGACTATTCTCTAAATCAAACCTACCATGAGTAGGGTGAGTGGGGTGTGTGGGGTGCGTCGGGTGCGTGGGGTGCGGCGCCGGATGCGGCGGGTGGTGGTTGTGGTGGTAGTGCGCGGGCGGCAGGTAGGCGGGCGCGGGCGGCGAGCGCGTCGGACTCGGCGCGCCCTCGCCGCTGTACGCGTAGCCCTCGCTCGCAGTCGCGCCCGCTGCCGCACTGGCGCTCGTCGCACCCGCTGCACTCTGTGAAGCCAGTTTATTTACATCCATCATTTAGCATATGGTATTGATTAAAGTAAATAATTATTAATAAAATATATATAATTTGTTGTGATTTTAATATAGTTTTTAGTCCTTGAGTTGATTAAAAATAGGCACAAATGTAAATATTGCAAGCCTCCACAAGTTTCAAGCGTTAGCGCGCTAATCTTTACTGATTTCACACACGAAAAATGTAAACTAAATTAACTCCTACACACCAACAACCTAAATACAAACTTACTAGTGTATGAACGTTTATAAAACCTTGCCAAGTATAAATACACTACAAGTAAGCAACCGTCAGAGAAACTTACTGGTCGTAGCGTGGTCCACGTGGTGTGCGGCGGCGTATTGGCGGGGCGGTGGGGAGAGTAGTCGGGCGCGTAGTGAGGTGCGTGTGCGTAGGGCGCCGGCGCCGCGCCGCCCGCCCCCGCGCCTGCTCCGCTCTCCCCTGGAGAACGCGCGCCCACGCCGCCCACCCCACCGACACCGCTTCCTGTACAATTGTTCCAAATAAAATGTTTTTATTCACCAATTCAAATATAGCAATAATGCTAATTGTTCTTCTTGGTTGGATTTTTCATTGTTGAAGTTCATGTCCCGTCTGATATGCCTTGGTGGCAGAACCAATTTTATTATAAGTAACAGAATGTCATCTTAGTAAAAGTTGCTCATTATGTTGGGTAATTTTATTTAACATATAAAAAATCTTCAAATTTAGGGCCAGTGTGGCATGGTGAAACATTGTTTGAGCCTAATCGCAAAACTTGTAAATTTGACTATCATTTAAGAAAATAATTACATTAAATTTATTTATACTTGTAAACTTGTAATTTACAAGGGCAACAGATAAGGATTTTAAGAACCGCGTCTCCTAACGCTATCCCCTTGCTTGAAGCAGAAATTTTGGAGCAGTAAATGACATTTCTCCGCCTATCCCTTCGATATGCGGAATACAGGAAAAAGCGATAAAAGATATCTTGCCTGGAGGCGCGTGGTGCTGCTGGTGCAGCGCGGGCGGCGCCTGGTACACGTCGCGCTGGCGCAGGTGGTAGTCATAGTTCTCATCTGCCACGGGCTCCCCCCCGCTGCCTCCCAGTGTCCGGCTGTATAGATTGACAATTAAAGCTTTAGAGGTTGGCGGACTAAAGAGCATAAGCATGTTATGTTTTTTATTCCTTCTTAGAATGTTTTGTACTCACTCATAACTGTTTGACAGTTTGTTTTGGTAAGTTTTATGTAATAATAATAAAAAGTGACATATCTTATTATATTATTTAATAATAAAAAAACCCTTACTTAGCAAGTGTATTTGTGCACACAATATATTCAACGTCATCATTGTAAGGATTTAAGAAGGCGAAGGCGGATGTTCGTAGCCACACCCATTCTCTATTTTTTGTACGAAACCGGTACATCAATGAAATAATCTGGCCCTTCAATTTTAAAACTGAAATAGAATAAAATATATATCATCATAAAATAAAATGTATAAATAGATAATTAATTTACAAAGTATTTATAGTCATCAAATATAGCTAAATGCTTATATTTAAGTTTTACATATACTAATAACAAATTAATTGGTCTTAAATTTGTTTCTAAAAAGTTAACCTTGGTCGAAGTTATCACGCATATGCTGCTGATCCTCGGGGTGATAGAACTCGTAGCAGAGCTTGCCGAGCAGGTCGGCGGGTGCGTACCCGAGCACCTGCGCCGCGCGCTGGTCCGCGAACGTGAAGCGCCCGTCCACCGAGTGGCGCGACACGAACTCCACGCCGCCGCCGCATAGCGCGCCCTCCGCGTTGTTCGGCGTCGACGTCACCTGACACACGGGGTACACGGAAAATGTGAAACTAATAGACTTGGCCCATAATATCGATCGACATCATCCAACTTTTTTAAATGTAATATTCACCTGCAATCTACCGATAGCGACGAGGCAACAATGAGAGGCGTGAAGCTCGTCTTCCACTGGGCGATCCATCTGCATACCTGGAAACAGATCTGATTTCCCGAAACACATAAAATCATATATTTCATGTCGAGAAAAAATATGTGAATTTTTCCCCAGAGTAAAGTCAGAGTGACCGACGATGCGCCATACGAACCTGTGGGCGGCCAGTTCTTGATGTAGCCGGTGCAGTGCACGACGGCGTAGTTGTGTCCGTCGTGGGACGGCCCGAGCGAGTTGCGCGCGCGCAGGCGCCCGAGATGCGCGCTCTCCGCCGCGCCGCCCACGCGCATGCGGCAGATGAAGCCGCGCCGCGACCCCATCACCTGCCGCATCGACGCTGCACGCGCACATGTCGACCATTACACCTCATAGTAATATTTTATACATACTCTTCTTTCACAAGTTTTGGGCGTTGAAATAAAACGACAAACTCTTCTTGTGTAAATGTATAACATACATCTTTAAAAAAGTGCCAATATTTGATCTTAAAATACTAATCAAGTATTATAAAATTTTTACAATTCAATTTTTTGCGCTTTTTCAAACGAACTGACTGGACGACACGACTTACTTTATACAGCAAACATCAGTTGGTTAAGTAAACAAACGCACTAATATTGGTAATGAGTAATGAAATTCTTTTATATAAGTTAAAATAGTTATATTTAACATATAAGAAAGGTTGCGTTGAACATTTGACACTTTGTTTACAAGACAATTTTATATGTTATATCATATGTACAATGCGTATTTAATATTCATATATAGAGATGAAAAATTACAAAATACATAAAATTAATTTTGTTATTCTACAATAAAATGAAGACTTTTAATGCTTATTACCTATTGCTTGCTTATGCCGCAATTGTACATTTGTAGTTGAGAGAAAAAATACTCAATTTAGACATAAAGAGCAGAATGTTATCGTAAAATAATATGTATATTATTAAATTTTCTAACTTACATTGGTGGCCTTCTTTCTTTACAGTTCCCGTTTTTAAGTCCAAAATACGGCCAGTATTTTGTGGTTCCTGGGTACTCAACTGTTCCCTCACTTTCTCCACATCATCTGGATGGACTTGGTCATACAAACATGATGAATACCATTCTCCCTAAAATTAAAAAATAAATAAATTAATATGTAATATCGATTTAATTTAGTTCTAATTTAATAATAAAATATGCTGGATCTTTTAATAACACATACCTGAGAATAGTTCAGAACTGGTGCTATGCTATCACTAACATAGATAATTCGACCAGTATCGCAACTGACGACAAACAAAAATCCATCAGCTGCCTCAAGAATTAAATGTTTCAACTCTTGATCAGTTAAAAACGAAGGTTTGTAAGTTCCATCTGTTGATGTATTGCCGGTACCTGTATTCAAAATATGTAAAAAATTGTGATTATTTTGACTTGTATTAACAAGACATATTTATTGGATTAAGAAAAAATTACCTCTCAGTGCCTTCATATGTGCTACTGCCATACGCAGTATAGTGAGCTTGTCGGGTTTCCTGGCAAGAGCGGAACATGTTGGAACCATGTCAGATAGTTCCGTGATATATGCTGTCATCTTGTTTCTTCGACGTCTCTCGATTTCACAGTGGTTCTCGCGACTAAGGTAAGGGTAAGATGTACTTAAGTAAACTATAGGATAATATCATTTTTTTTAACTTCACGCTTTATCCCGCACATTGCAAGGTAGGCAGAGGAAACTGCAGGAACTATATGAACCTAGTGTTAAGACACTCCGTTGTTTAGTCCTTGCTTTTATCGTCCCGGTCCCCGCTTTCCGCCTTTTTCGATTTTTCGAGGCATTGCGTGCTGAATGGCGGAACTCAACGCCATGCTTTGCCTAGTTTTCACAGCGACGAAAATGGAAATAAAAAAATCCATCTTCATCCTCGAACCCGCAAACCGTCGTATTTACAGGCAGACGCTTACGCCTGTGCGCCACGACGGTCCTCATAATATCATATTATAATTTAATTTGTTTTAACAGAGCGGGGATATGAAAAGGATTGTTTATTGTTCCCTTGTGTAGATATGGAACTCACTACTACAAGTAGCTCTCCCGCTGCGCCAAGAGTCTCTATTGATATTGATTGTTGTAATAAACTGTTACCAGCTTATAATGTACTCATTTTCAATAAACTTTCACTTATCGGCAAATATTTACAAGACAAAAGATCATAAAATTAACATATCATAACAGGTTTCTTATTTTATGTTATAAAATGTTAGTAATAATGAGGTAAGCTTAATATGTATTGATAGGTCACGTTTTCCATCATTATGTAGTATTTTAATAAATTGGTGTCAAGTGTCAACTTAATAAAATGCTATATTTTTGTAAAAAAAATCCATGCAATTCACATAGCAATGGTGTCATTGCCGTGGGAATTTTTTTTACAAATAGATGTAATAATCTATCATTAAATAATTGTTTTATTACTTTTATACATACATTAAATTTTTTATTTTAGCTCCTAAATCATTATTAGTTTAGGTTTAATTTATATACATAGTACAACAGCATAGGAACACAATATAACTTAAAACATATTTAAAATGAAGAATTCGATTGTAAAAAATTATGAAAAAAATTAAGGTAGTAATAGTGATAAATAAGTATATATGCTTCAAAAATACACAGTATAAAATTTAGTGTCATGTTAAAAATATAAAATGATAATAAATTTTAGTAGCATTATTTGGTTTGTAAAGACATTTAAGTATGAACTTGATACTAAATACATCATTTTTTTTATTATAACCATAAACAACCTTATTTACCAGGATAACATCTCTTTGAAGATAAAGTAGATTTGAATTTTTTGCTTCCCTCATAATATAATTTGGAATTTTAAATTGTAACCTCAAATAAAAGGATTTGTGGAATATCTGTGGTTTAGTAACCTGTATAATTTAAAGTTTTCTTTATCTATATATGGAAACTGGTGATGTTTTGTTAGTAGTAGTGTGCACTTTATTTTTCTTATATCCAGGAAGCTATATTAAAAAACCATAATCAGAAACTAGAGAACCCAAAAAAAAAATTTTTGTCTGTTTGTCTGTGTGTTATTATGTTAATCTCAGCAATGTCTTAACCAATTTAAAAAGAAATTTCACAGTTATATTTTCGTATGACACGCATAATATTTATTCAAATTATTTTAATATAATATAAAATGGATGAAACTTTAAATTTACCATAATAAGAACAACATTATTATCTTGTAGATGATTCAGGTACAACAAACCCCAGGCCTAAAGCACTAACACACACTAGTATCAGCTGGTACAAACATATGGTGGTTTGTAAAATTTAATTTAACTTATTTTAAATTTAACAATATGGTGGTTTTTAAAAAAAAATAAAAAAAGAAGATAACTATGACATTGGTAAAAGCATTACAAAAATATTATAATGAGTAAGTGTAATTTAAGAGTTGATAAAAGTACAATAAATAACCAAAAAAAAATATCTTCTGTAAGAAATTATTTTAGAATAATTATTACCTTGCAAATCTCTCCTTGTCTTGAATATTATCCTCCTCCATCCTTGTGTATTTCCCCCCACTTGCGTCGTCTTCATCGGATCTGTTATCATATACTTCTTATTATTTTGTAAAATAAATAATTCTTGGTAAATTTATAATAAACTAGTCCATAATATTTCTTTATAAGGACTGCTTATTAATCCTTACCCAATACTTCCAGCACGACGCTTTTGTATGTCCTTTGTTGGGTCAGCCCCTAAAATATGATAATTTTTATATAGTTAAACACATAACTAACATAACATGTTATATTTTAAATAACTTAGTACTTATTCAAAAGTAAGTACTGCAAATACAATGAAATATATATTCACAAAATTGTTTGGGGAAGATCCATGCCAATATATTTATATTAAAAAAAACATTACTCTACATTTATATTAAAAAAAATTATTTCAATTGGTAATATATATATATATATATATATATATATATATATATATATATATATATATATATATATATATATATATATATATATATATATATATATATATATATATATATATATATATATATATATATATATATATATATATATATATATATATATATATATATATATATATATATATATATATATATATATATATATATATATTATATATATATATATATATATATATATATATATATATATATATATATATATATATATATATATATATATATATTTTTTTTTTTTTTTTTTTTTTTTTCAGAGAATTTATTAGTATAATTTTTTATAGGTATTGTTAGTAGATGTAATAAACCATACAATCAAAATTTATTACAAACAATAAAAGGAAATATTCATGCAAAATAGTAAATAATGCTTACTACTTAGTAAGTAATACTTACATGTTCCTTACAATATCGTATCACCATAATATAATGATACAAAAACTTCTAATAATGAATTTATTCGATCAAGATAAATTTATGTTGAAAGTTTAACTTATAATTTACCTATATAATAAGATAATATTTTTAGTTAAATTTTGCTAACAACGCGTCACGCGGAGCAACGCAAGAGCAACGTCAATAGAAAATAGGTCGGAGGCACTATCAATCTCTTTCTGACTTAATTAAGATTTATAAAGGACAAGTGAAATACTAGGCTTTTATAATGATTAAATGTAAAACAAAATGTTTCATTTAAGAAAAGCTTAGGACTAATAATCGGCAACAAGTAAAATATTACTAACCGGGGATAGTGGGAGCCACGGCAGACATCGGTCAATAAAATCATCAGTCCACGATTTTTTACCCTAGGTTATGATAAAATTTTAAAAAAAATATTAATTAAAGTAACTATTGTACAAATAAAACTCAATGTATGTTTATTGTAATTATTCAACACAACACAGGCGCCATTTTTCATTTATTAGATGACATGACATTGTCTTGCCAACCACAGAATCTTAAAAGCTTGCCAGGGTAAATTCTGTATTTTGTTACAAGCTTGCCAGCTAAAAATTCATTTATTAACTTACTTTTACTAAACAAACAGAAGATTAAATTCTAAAAAATTGTGAATATAAATCTTTTAACTCTTCAAAGAAAAATTAAAAATATTTAAATGTACAACCCACTCGCAGCTTCGCTCGTTTCATCTGTTCTCGTATTTTTCTCTTATATAATATGCTCGCATTGCTCGCATTGTAATCCAATGGATTTGTTTTTAAAACAATATTTTCATAAAAATCATTAATTCAATTAGATAAATAAAAAGACGTCCTAACAGATTGCACTCGAAAAAATCAGTAATTTTGAAATCGCCAACAGATATTCCAGTTTTATTATAAATTAAAATGAATAAACTTAAAAGTTATATTATTCATTTTAACTTTTAAGTTTATTTATTTATGTTATTTATATAAGTTATTAAGGTAAATATATAAGTCCAAAAACATTGCTCTATCAAAGAACAAAGATCTGTGATATCTTAGAAAGATACTTTTGTTAGATCTTTCCGTATAATTTCTTCAGCAAACAAGTAAAGTATTATATTAATGCTTATAATATTATAATAGTATTTGCTGAAGAAGTTAGAGCAAGATCTGTTTTCAGTTATTTCAAAATATTAAAATTTATTTTTCGAGTAAAATTTAAAATGTAATGTTAAATCGTGTAATATTATATGTATATTTATTTTAGTATATATATATATATATATATATATATATATATATATATATATATATATATATATATATATATATTTATATATATATATATATATATATATATATATATATATACTCTTTTTGTACTGGTTTATTACTGGTTATATTTCCCCATTACGATTGTTTGAAATTTTTGACAAATATATGTCCTATAATCTTGACTACCTCTTTTTTTGCTTTTCAAAATTATGATTGTTACATAAACTATTGAGTATAAAATTATAAAAAGCAATGGACGGAGAGTCTGAATTATTATCTGATACAGCTACAAATTGTAACTTAGCCTCCACTTCAGAATCACTTTCAGATAACTACCAAGCCAAGTTGGATTGTTTAGAAAAAAAAGCCGTTCATCTAAGGTAATTAATATATTATGTTTTTCTAGTAATATTCAAATAAATGTTTACATACAACACATGTTGTTTTTCGTAACAATAAACATAAACACGCAAAAGTATTTTTAAGTACTATATACATGAAGACTTTAATGAATTGAAATTTTAACTTTTTACGCAAGAGCAACATTTCAATTTTAATATCATAGTGGTTCCTTGCAGGCTAATTTTAGAAAAAGATTTTAAGGCTGCTGATATAAAATGGAGCTTATTTGTGGCAGCTGCCTTTAGCTTCAGATATGAGAGCTGTCTTAGGCCATTTCCACCTGTTTTTATGAAGAATGGAATAAAAAATATGGACGAATTAGTACATATATATAATTTTTATTTTAATAAAATATTTGAATTACGTTTATAAATATATTTTTCACTTATGTACTTTAATTGATTTCAGCTAAGCGTAATAACCGACGTACCTGCTCTAGACTTAGTATTACAACAATTAGATGATCTCGACAATTTAGTTAATATAAGTGATATTATTGATTTATTATTTTACGTACTGGTCAGATTAAAAGAACCAAATTTAAGAACTGTACCCCAAGAAGCAGTATGTTTTATTGTTTACATAATAAGTTACTAAGCTCATGAAATAATTAAAATTTCAAGCACTATATATTTTAGCACGAAGAGATTTTAATCAATGCACACTCGCTACTACCAGCACCGAAGCCACAGTACATCTTTCAAGTTGTTAGTTCTAGTAAATCTGGCTCTGAATTGAAATGGAAGGAACTATCTAAAGATCACAAAGTATTTTTCGGATACCATGGAAATAGATTGGAAAATTTCTACGCAATGATAAATTTTGGTTTACAAGCTCAATTAAATAAGGTATAATATTTACAGTTACCAATATATTTTTTACAATTTTAGAATCTCCTTTTTCCGATATAAATGCCAGTAACACTGAAGGTAAGTAAAGAGATATATTTATAATGAACTTGTGATAATAGTGTATACATATTTCCACTAGAATTGTTTTGCATACCTTTATTGTATATAGTAAATCAATAACTAATGTGTTATATGTTTGCTTACTTAGACGTCAATTATGGGAAAAGGAATTTCTCTTTCCCCTGAATTAAATATAAGCTTAACACACAGTCATGGAGGATTTGGATGGGGAGCTAGTTGTATTGGAGGTCATCTTTCTTGTGTAGCCATGTGTGAAGTAATTGATGCTCCTGAAGGCATAAATTATCAAAAACCCATAACCAATGAAGGTAAACACAGAACTAATGAGTATACTTACTTAGTAAAATATAATTTTAATCTTGCTGAGGCTCGCTGAGATAATCGTAAAGACACGTAAAGACGATGCTTCAATTATGTATGTGATTTTACGCTTCTTCTACTTACATAAGTTCCATTCATACGTCTAGTATGAACATGCAACGTGTGCGTTCGATTCTCTCTGGAGGAGGATTAATTATTTTCATTTTCCTCGCTCCTTTTAAACCTCTGTATTAATCAGAGATTTACAAGACAAAGTGCGACATTGCATTAAGTAGTTCATAAATATGCGTGTTGCAAACATATTTGTTGTTTTACAAATAATGTTAGATAAGATTAAAGTATTTGTTATTTTGTATATAATTAGTACTAGTAGTCACTTATGCGTAATGGCTGACTAAATCCTGTTATGTTGAGAATGATCTCGATCTGCCTGCTCTCAGGGGCGACTTCGAGTTATCGGCTTACAAGAGTCATCATTGTTCTAAAAAAAAAGATTACAGAAATCATATCCGTTGTTGCAAAAAGAGAAATAATGAGTTCATATCACAAAGTACAGTGTCATATCACAAAGCTTTTCGACTTGCACAAACCACCTCAACGCACTATATGTCCTTCTACATTCTTTCTCTGATAACCTGGATTTTATACATCATTCTATGTATATCATAGCTGATTTCACCAAATAAAATCTCCGTTTTCACTTATCCTAGTAGAGGACCACATATACATGCACTACACTGTGTACTAACTGAAATGTTGGCTTTGTTGAAACGTTTTGCCCTCTCATTAATGTAAAAACAATATAAAGCCTCTTTAACCCTGTTACTAAGAGAAACCTGCTTTTCCATATTATTATTTTCGTGCAATTGGGAAGAAACGTTCAATGCGCGAGTGTGACTAGCGCTTTAAGGATATTTTTTTAATACTAGAATTTTATTTTTATAGAACTCAAATTTTTACTTAGACCATCACTTTATAATTATCGACAATGCCTAACTTGTACTTTTATGACTGTGTTGGAAATGTATTTGAATATTAATTTAACTGTCAACTGATGGTGGCGCAATTTTATTTAACACGCGATTGAATGTCAAACCAGCGTCTACCCTCAAAGATAAGCTGAATTATTTTCTTCAAATTGAAAGCTTTTTAAGGAATCCAAATTATATACCACGGGCTTACTAAAATTGATTCGTTAAACCTGATAAGAGCTTTTTTTAATTAGTATTTATTCCACAACGAAAAGCTCGTTACAGTCTCGTTTCTAAAATGTCATTGACATTATTGACATGATATTTTTGAAACAAGACTGTGACAAGCATTTTGTTCTCAAGGTATTTTTTTTATAACATCATTAATTCCTTACGAAAAAAAATGGAAAGAAATAAATATATATTGTCATTCATCATTCAAAAGTAGTACATTGTCTTTTTATCAATTTTTGTAAAGCATTTTTACATCACATTTAAATTTTCTAGTTTTAAGTAGGAAGTTATAAGGTTCAACCATTGTACTAGTTTCTGCTAGTTTGCTGACATCTTAATTTTTATTTCATTATTTTAATCTTTTTTAAATTATTTTTTTCATTAGCGAACATTATATCCCATGGCTCCTTTCAATTAAACACATTAAATTATTTATATATATTAAAAAAAAGTGACCAACAATTAGACCCTTGTGTCTCCCGTAGTGATTAATGACCCAGGATATTTTAATATCTGTTTCATCAATCCTCTTATATCTGTTTGTTAAATAATTTTGTAAATTTTTTATATTATTAACAGCACCTAGTTTGCATCATAGCACCTTGTTTGCATCATAGCTCTGAAATGCAACTATTGAGGGCAGACAGACCGACTTATTTTATTTTAGAAGATATTTATATACTTTGAGTATGTTATAAACTGGTTTTGAATTTTTGTGGTCGTTTATTTTGTAACAACGAAACTGAGAGATCATTCTCATAAGGGGACAACCCTCATACAAATAAAACTAAGCCTACTCGTATTCACGATTGTAACGAAAAATCTCAAAACCTTTCAGTTTAAATATTCTTGAAATTTTCTATGAAATATTCTAGTAAAGAAAAGAACTTTGTGTAATTTTTTATAACCTTTTACAAGGTGATGGTGTTTATAAAGATGACGAGGCTAAAATAATATCAGAACAAAACATAGGTTCCAGAGCTGTTCATTATATTGTTACTAATGCTGATTTAATACGTCTACGCTACTTGCTGGTTTACGCTAAACAACCTACTTCCTTGCGCTTCCCTACAACGAGTGCTGCACGAGAAGGTAATAAAAATATATACAACTTACAGTAAGCTATAATTAAGATTGCAATTTGTAGTTTTTAAGATTTAGAAAAATTTCCGTCTTTATATCATAAATCATAATATCATATTATGTCATTATCATATCATGATATCATATAATATCTTGCAGCAATCGGGTTGATGTATAAAACTCGGTAGATTTTGGCACTACTTCTCACTCGCCATTATCGATTTAAACGTAATGCTTGCCGCTTAAGCTTTTCTTAATGTATCTTAGTGATTTTCGCAATAAATATGTGGCTTGGTGCAAATATTTTGGGTTAACGATAAATCCTTTAAAAACACAAGCAATTATAATCGGCAGTCCCAAATTATACACCTTTAGTGATCAATGGATCCTGTATTCCATTTACCGAATCGGTAAGAAATTTAGGTGTCATTATGGATCAGCATTTGTCTTGGGAATCACAAGTGGGAGAGGTAAGTAGAAAAATTTATGCTGCATCATCGAGCCTGCGTAGGCTACGTAATTTCCTACCACTACCCACCAAAATTGTGTTGGCTAACTCACTCCTATTACCAATTTTTGATTATGCTGATATTTGTTATCTTGATATTAAGGAGGAGCTATTGAATAAACTTGAGTGGCTTCAAAATCTTTGCATTAGGTTCGTATTCGGTGTACGTAAATATGAACATATCTCCGAGTTTCGAAATAAGCTTAAGTGGCTCCCTATTCGCCTTCGCAGGAATACTCACATACTTCATCTTCTCTATTCAGTGCTGTTTAATCCTTCTACTCCCCCATATTTGAAGGAACAGTTTAAGTTCCTTCATGACACCCACTCCCGTTCCTTACGTTCCGATAATAACTTACTACTTGAAATTCCTCTTCACTCTTCCTCTTTTTACTCCAATTCCTTTACTGTAAAAGCTGCCAAACTATGGAATACTATTCCTATTAAGATCAGGCGTGCTAAGAGTTTACACATTTTTAAAAAGAGGCTTAAAAATCATTTTTTAAGCCTGTAATATTGTATTTCTTTAATTCTTAATTATTTTTCTTTTTGTTGAGATCTTGTACGGGATATTGCTATGTATTATTTACAATTTAGTATAATGTATGTCATATGTGTAGTTTTATATATAAATATATATGTATCTATGTGTATGTATGTGTGTATGTGTATTATGTATATGTATGTATGTGTATATATATGTGTATGTATGTATATATGTAGGTATATATATTTATATATTTCTTTTTTAATGCACCGCCCATCCTTATACAACTCCTTCCAAAGGTTGCCTGGAAGAGATCGCTTTAAGCGATAAGGTCGCCTAGTTGTACTTCTTTTATTTTATTATTTATTTTTATTTTCATTTGTGCTATTTAATTTAAGTTGTGCAATAAAATATATTTATTATTATTATTATGTTTCTCTTAGTAATTCTCGGGTTCAAAAGAACCCGGTCCTTTGGAAGGCTTGCGTGGGGACACAGATCCAACACGTAGAGGCCCCTTAGAGAATACAAAAGATTTTACTGTGACGCATCACCCGGGATCCATCTCTGAGTAACCATAGGTAATTGCCCAGAGATGGTCGCCGGATAATGCGTAGGAGCTATGGAGGATATGAAAAACTAAATTGTTACTATGGAATGGAGTTTGGATGGACTGGGTACTGGGCTATTGCATGAGACTAACGGACGTCCGCCATTTCAACAGTCTCAAATTGAAAGGTTGACAGACGGTGACTCGCCTCCCACTAGATGGGCCCCCACAAAGCGGCGTAGTGCCTCGGGCGCAACATCGGCGTGGTCGGCTAAGGGTGTCGAGAGGTGTGCACCAGTTTCACCATCGCGAGAAGCTCGTGAGCGGGTTTCCCCGTTATTACGCAGATTGAGCACTTCCACCCTTTCGAGCATATAGCTCTTGCGCTCCACTCTGCCGGCCAGTGAAGGCAAGCCAGAGGCGGGGGATAAATTACAATTCCCCTCTGGAGGACTCAGGTCCGTGGGGTCGCCACTCCCCAACAGCTCGCCACAAGCTGCCCTGCGGGCTTATTATTATTATTATTATTACTGGTAGCATAATGCAATAAATGATTCAAGATTCAAATTAGTCATAAGTTAGTGTCGGCGTCGCACTAGGTGACGTGTTGTCTCCTCGTTTATTTTTACTTTTTGTAATGAATATTACCCAACTTATCTCTCCTCCTACTTGTCCTCTGTATATTGCTTTAGAAAAGCAATAAATTTACAATCTGATTATTAATTGCAAACGCTTTAATCATCAATGACCTTGATCGATATCCAGATGGAATTGTATTACAATTCAATTTAAGAAATGTCAGTAGGTCGGTAGTCTTAATGTTATTTTCAAATTTCATCACTGGGTTTTTTTACACCCAATAATTTTGTATGTCAAAAACACAATGAGTCCTTTTCAGCCCTCGCACTGGCGGTAAATATAAATCTACTCAGTGCGGCAGTAGGCTTATTTCGGCCGGTTCGGAGATCAATGTATTATCAGTACCAAACATATATGAGGATGATCACGTCGATAATAAGTTTTAACTTATATCGAAATGATGACTCCTTTTACTGAGTGATCGAATCACATACGAACACACATCTGAGCAACGGTTTTAATTAAAAATAAACATAATGAGAAATAGATTTTATAGTTATAAAATTTGACTACTTAATTAAAAACAATAAGCACTATGTGAATACAGAATTCATTTGATTTCTTTACGCTTCTTGTTTTATTTTGTTACTTTTGTCTGCCCCATAGTACCAAATATACTTCTTGTATATAAATCTTTTCGTGTTTGGCAAATCCGAGTGCGAAACGATCCTAAGAACTTCGATTTAAACGTCATTTTACCAATTTAAAAATATTTGGTTACATTGATTTTCGTATAGTTTTTATATACCCTGGTATTTGTATTTCATCGCGGACGGATAGTGATATCGCGGAAAAAAGCGTAAAGTTAATAAATACCCTATATTACCCTACCCTATTAGATAGATATTTATATCTATAAACTTTAATTTAAATAATATATTAATTTAAATACTACTTAGTAATTTAATTTAAATAATATACTTTAGCTGCTAACTATTTACAATGAAATCATTAGCATCTAGGGTAAAAACTACATATACCATTCCTCATTCATTCTAGAATATGTTACGCAGTCCAACGTTTTACTGTCTCTACAATCTGTTCGTATTAAGGAAAAAGATAATATAGGAATATTTGACAATGCGTGTTCATTTTGTTCATCTTTGTGTTCTAAGAATAATTTATAGTAGCAATTATTTGTTTTTCAGCTGGTGGTGTTCGACAGTGGCTTGCAAAATATAAATTACTGTCTATACTTCTTGGTTACGGACTAATGCTGGCCACCATTGGATTTGCAAATAACCAACCAATTAACTATTATTACAAAATTTTACTTAAGAAGTTGGAGATGGCCTTAAACAATGTGAAAGTGTGATGTTTTTAGTCAATTGTTTTGAGAATAAAATATGTATAATTTTGAAACAATTAAGTAATTATTATTTTACTAAAGAACATTATTATATTACTTTTTAATAAAAATTGAAAAGCCACTATCATAATTCATTCGTTTATATAAATATTACTTATCCTAACAAAAATAAACATACAAGGAAACGACGCAAAGCGAAATATTGGTGTATATTATGTTAGGATTATGTATTATTATTGCTAGAAGTGTGACTTACTAAATAATTGTCTATGTAATATAACCGATGGTTGACTTCTAATAGGTTATAAATATTTTTGAAGTATTTTTTTTTATTTTATAGAATTCATTTTGAATTTTACAAAATTATATAAGGCATTATTCAAATAGCTACCTATCTATTGCTTAATATCTAATTACGAAAGGATGTGAGTTATTTTAGAACAATGTATCTGCTTGCCGTTACATTGCACTCGTCATGCGCTAAAGCATAATCATTGTCCTATCTGTTTTCAATGTACGAGATGTCCACTCATTTAGCATACAGTAGCTCTAACTTTCGCATGTTTTTTATGGTCATAGTAAGCTTATACGTTCCACTTTATAATAATATTTCAAAACTATCATGGGTGCTCTGCAAGTTATCTATTTCATTTTTTTTCTTATAAGCTATATCTCGTCTCAGGATCCATTTGCAAATTTACCTCAAGGTCGTGTTGTTGGGGTAAGGAACAGCCTACAAAATATTATATATACAAATATTAAATTGGTTGTACAAAATGTACTTTATTTTAGATAAAAGTTTTTACCGAGAACTCATTTAAATCAATCGATGCTTTTTTTGGAATACCATACGCGGCACCGCCAATTGGACGATTGCGATTTTCTGTAAGTATACATGCCAATAAATTATTATTTTTAATAAATTGTAAGTACAATTGATCCGAATAATGTTTTAATAACTAAATCATGTTGTATTTTCAGCCACCAGAACGCCATCCTGGCTGGAGACGAACTTTATTTGCTCATCGTTTGCGTCCACGCTGTCCCTGTTATGGTAATGATACGGACGTCAGCGAAGATTGTCTCTACCTAAATATATGGACACCTAGGGTTAGAAATTTTACTGAATTCCATTTAATTGCTGATAAAATAAATATATGTAATAAATATTATATTTTACTTTTTTTAGGTAGAGAGTGGAGGGTAAACTGTTATCAGTCGTAATTATACTGTATAGTGAATCGTGGTTACAAAACGGTATCAATTTACCTTGCCAGGAACTGGCTGCAGACGGTCTCGTAGTTGTAACAGTGGCTTACAGGCTTCATATTTTATCATTTTTTACCCTTAACACCATTGCAGCACGTGGCAATCTTGCTCTTTTAGATCAATATATGGCATTTATCTGGGTAAAAGAAAACATTGAAGCATTTGGAGGTGATCCTAGTTCTGTAACGTTATTGGGACATTCCGCTGGTGCAGATAGTGTTCTGCTTCATATAGCATCACCCAGAGCAATAGGTACGTTAAAACTTTTTATTATGTATAGCAACGTATGTAAAAGTGAACATTTTAACACGCAAACCTTCAAGAGTACAGTAAGGATTTATTTGGAACTTACAAGGAACATTTTTTAATCAATTATGAAGCATAAGCTCCACATTAGATTTTGCACACGGAGAGATCATTTAAAAGACCTGATGATAAAAGATTTGAGATTCCATGCAGAAGCTGACTCTTTCCAGCTACTCTACCTGAGTATATAGATTTATATCCATATAAAAGGCATTTTTGAACATGTTATTTATTATTAGGTTTATTCCATCGAGCGATAATAATGTCCCCACAAAACATTTGGAAGGCAATTGAAAAAAAAGGGGTATACAATAGTTCTATGACTGATAAACTATCCCAGAGAATCGTTGATCATCTTGGTTGTTCGAGTAGTAGCAATAATAATGTCCTTCAATGTATGAAAATGAAGCCTCTAGCAAGTATAATGACGTTAAACATGGTATGTTTTATATTTTAACATCTCAACTTCTTTATTAATGGACAATGGTACATGTTACTTAATAATTATGTGACTGTTACCGCGGCCTTAATTTAAAGTATAGTATGTATTAACTAGCCTTTATAAACTTGGTAATATTAAAAAATAATTAAAGCTTTAAAAAATGCTTTTTTCAAACAAAATAATAATTAAATTATTGTTCCAAAATAAAACACCATTTATCAAGTATGACGCATGCGTACACTGTCCTGTCAGAGTGGAAAAGAGTTATATCTCTATCTCATTCTGTTATTATTATGAATAAAAGGTGAAAAATTCACAGCGTTTAATCGTACTTTTTTAGTACGAGATCTATACATCATTCGTAATTAATCATGACTACCTTGCGCGTTATACAGTACGTATAAATATTATGAAATGGGAAAAATGATCCTGTTCCTAAACTATTGATAATTGTTAACTAGTTTTTTGTATATAGCCTTGAAATGTTTTACCATATAGATAGTTTTGATAAAGGCCGCGTTTTCAAATACACCTGTATATGATAGCGCTACCATAAAATTTGAACTTAAGTAACAGTTTTTTAAAAAGTTATTTTAAAATATCTCAATTAACTTGAAATTAAATAAGAACACAAAACTTCCACTATATGACTGACTATTTTATTGTAATGTTATTGTAGGCTTGATCTAAGTACGCAATGTTAATTATATGAATTTACCTATTGTATGGTTAATAATGGTTCTTTATTTATACTTTAGGCCAATTGGACAAAAGAATTTCAACCCAGTCCTGAATATTTTCTATCAGAATCAGAACAATATTTACCTAACACTTTAACATCAACACTAGCATCAGCTAACTCCGTAATTGCGCTTGACGTTCTTTTAGGAACCACTGACTTAGAAGCAATTAACCAAGGTGACAAAGTATATCTTTTTATTATGGAAATATTACTGTACTTTTACAATTAAGATTAAAAGTAAATTATTTATTACAGGGTACAACTACGAAGATGCTCTAGAAGAAGATATTGATAGTTTCTTCGATAACACCATTTCCACTCTTATTCCTAATCTTTTGAATTTACTATCTCTTAATAATTCAACCCTTGTAAATATATTTCTACGTTAAGTTAATATATATATATATATATATATATATATATATATATATATATATATATATATATATATATATATATATATATATATATATATATATATATATATATATATATATATATATATATATATATATATATATATATATATATATATATATATATATATAGAAATAAGATCATATTTATTTTATAATTTATTTCAGCTTACACAAGTAGTTCAATGGGAATTCTTGGGAGTTAAAAAATACACACCAAATGAAAAAGTTAATTTTAATTTAATTCAAGCTATTGCAAGAATGGAAACATCAGCAAAGTGGGGTGCAGGTGTTGCTCTTCTAGCAGCTCGACTTGCCCGAAAAGTATCACAATTATATGTTTACCACTACTCGTATGCATCAAATGTGGACTTGAGTGGCCGAAGATGTAACTTTACAGGTACTTGAAAATGAGCTCTCTTTTAGGTTATTTTTTAATAACTAATTTTACTACGATTACAGGAGCGGTTCACGGAGCTGACCTAATTGCTTTATTGGGTGATCCATTAATGCTCCAAGTTGCCCGTCGGCCTATGGCTCAAAATGAAAAAGACATTTCCAACAAATTTAGAAAATATATAACAAATTTTGTAAAATTTGGGTAAGCAAGCTATATAATAAGTATATGAGCTTCGATTACGTATATTTGAATTCGTTGCTTTTTGTAAACCTCATGTTTCTCTCACAATTCATATAAATGTAAATAATTGATAGCAACATAGATTCTAATCCTAGGTCAACAGAAAGCAGCTTACAATGGCCAAAGTATATAGCAGGTGACTCGTACATACATGAAATATGCAGTAGCCAAATTTTGGAGTGTAACGAAGGTCGAAGTGTAAAAGAGATAGCTTTTTGGCTACAATATTTGCCTCGGTTGGCCAACAAAATAATTTCTAATGAACAAGCTGAGAAAATTATTGCAGCGAATAGTACGTTAATTTATGTATATATATTTTATTTAATTGAATTAAAAACAAAAGAAATTTGTAAAATATGTTTACTTCTGCTTCTTATTTTTAATAATACCAATATAAAACACTGCGACTGATGTACAAATCTGCTTCACCAAATTCATCAGCTGAAAATTTTTCAAAATTGTTCAACTATAAATATGTTAAATTATATAATTACGTTTTTATAAATTAAGTTGCTTAATTTACTATTTTTAGGTGATAGTAGATTTCGTGGTGGAGTACTAGCAATGTGTGGGATTTCGGTTATGCTTGTGTTGCTTTTAGCTATAAGCATTTTAATTATATATAAATGGCGCTCTCGTCGACCTCTTGACATAGACACTCATGTTGCTAAATTGTAGATATGAGAATGACATACTTGAAGTAATAAAACAAATCATTCATTTAATTCAGTCTTTCATTTTCTACAACAAAATAAAACATTAATATAAAATTACTTTTGTCATAATGTGCTGAAAATAAAGCTACTTGAAAAGTTTAAGGTCTATAAACTAAAAAACAGTATTATCTTTCGTATTTGTTAAAAAATATATCTGTATGGTATGGGTATGTACAGAACCAAATAAAATTGTTGTGGTATGAATAAATTTATAAAATCATTGAGCATAGATGATTTCTTCTGAATACTGACCCGATATGACTTTGCCTGCTAGAAATGTGCTATTTCGATTACTAAAAGGATTTATTATTACATTGGAATATAAAATATAAGTTGATACTATACTTTGATAAGTATTTATGTAGGTATCGTGTCTGAGATATGCTTATCTTATTTCGTTTATGTTGTAGTATTAATTTAAAAAAGTTATGTTCCTCATACAATTCTAAGATATGAGAACCCTTTTACAGTTAAAACAGTAATGCATTGGAATTCGCATCCACCACCGAACGAAGTTGTGAGTATGTGAGATTGGAAACCAAGTAGATAGGCAATTTATATTTATTGATTTGAATGGCTTTAAATATATTAGATTAAACATCAAGTGAATCTGAAACTCATGTTACATAGCACATATTCAATTATTTTTATAAATAAATTTCTTTCTTTCAAATTTTGCTCGCGAGCTCAGGTAAATCCAAAGAAGATGAAGGTTTCCTCAACCGAACAGGATTAGGAAGCAAAGTCAAAGTCAAAGTCAAAACAATTTTATTCAAAATAAGAAGTACAAGCTTCATTTTTTGAACGTCAAATAATTAATTTAATTTACCACCGGTTCGCTAAAGTTAATGCCTCAGACTTGAGAAGAACCGGCGTAAGAAACTCAGCGGGACTTAATCTGCTTTTTTTTATTTTTTTTATTTTCTAGATATTTACAATTTCACAATTCCTATTATTGACAACGATACTCTTGAACTAGACTGGAGCGAGCATTTCATTCCCAAGGTGTGTTATCATTTACGAAATCATTAATATGGTAATAACCTTTAACACACAAACGTCGATTCACAACTTTTTTAAATTGTGATATAGAACAATCTTGGACGTTTTCTGAGATCCTATTGTAGAAGCATACAGACTGTCCCATAAAAGAATTGCGGATGCGATTTAGTCTAGTTACAGGCGCGGTAAGTTTATGCCTGTTTCTTGTATTAATATTGTGTACATCACCAATTTTGCTAAAATTGTTCTTTTTTTTTGCATACATTAAATTATCAAAGATATACTATGATGCAACGGTCATTATATTTATTTCCTTAAATTTTTGTCTTAAGGAATCTTTTGGATTTAGGTTATAGATTGCGCGAATAGCCCGCTTCTGCAGAACAAAGATGGAATTAATAGAGGCTGCATTACCCCAAAGCAAAATGCCATACGACATAATGCTATGAAAGTAACTAAAGTAAACAAGGCGAGCCGTATCCACATCAGTTAACAATCTAATTTTTTTGACAGCAAACGCTGCTGAGCTGAGCCTATTCGCCAATCCATCAATATGAGGTCCCCACTGTAATTTAGAGTCAATGGTGATACCTAGAAATACCGTAGAATCGACGGGTTCCACAGTTTCACCACTCAAAAGTACATTGGCTTTAGCAGTTTTTGTATTTGGTATTCTGAATAATACACATTTAGTTTTTTACTATTCAGTAGTAAGTTATTAACACTAAACCAATGTACTATTTTTGAGAGAGCATTGTTTACATCGTCATATACGTTTAGTCGTCTTTTCATTTTAAAAATCAATGAAGTATCATCAGCAAACAATACTATCTCATGGTCCCTTCCAACTAAATGAGGCAGATTATTTATATAGATTAGAAATAGAAAAGGACCAAGAACAGACCCTTGTGGGACCCCCATACTGATTTATGAGCCAGGAGATTTCTTGCCATTCACCTCAACCCTCTGAACTCTGTCAGCTAAATAAGAGGTCAGAAGATCGAGTGCATGTCCCCTTATGCCGTAATGGTGTAGTTTCATGATCAATGTGGAGTGCTGGACGCAATCAAATGCTTTGGACAAGTCACAGAACATACCAAGAGCGTCCTGTGACTCCTCCCAAGCCTTGTAGATACTTTTTATCAGTCCTATTCCAGCATCGGTAGTAGAACGACCCTTAGTAAAGCCATACTGTTTTTCATGCATAAGATTATGCACATTAAAATGAACTAATATTTGATTTAATATTATTTTTTCAAAAATTTTACTAAATGAGGGGTAGTACAGATACTGGTCTAAAGTTATTGGGATCTGCTGTACTACCAGATTTAAATATAGGTACGACTTAACTAAATTTCATTAAATTAGGAAACACACCATGTTCTATACAATTATTAAATATAGTAGCGAGGTAAGGAGCAACAGCGTCTATTATATGACTAATGAGTTTTACAGAAATGCCCCATAAGTCGGTTGTTTTCTTCATATTTAGGGACTTAAAAAATGTTTTAACAATATCTCTAGAAGTAGCTAATTTAAATTTAAATTCTACATGACATTCTGGTACGCTCTCCTTGAGTAGTGATTCAGCAACGGTTGTGGAAGATATCAAGAGTTTTGGCTGTGGAGACTGGAATGTCAGCTAAGGATTTTTCAAAGGTGCATGCAACATCTAGATCATGATCTAGTTACATTATTACCAACTTTTAATTTAAACTCAGAGATGTGATCCCTAGCTCTTCCAGCCTCACTATTTATTATGTTCCATGTCATTTTAATTTTATCATTGGAATTTTTTTTTTTTTTAAATATGTAAAGATTTTGCCATGGAACACACATTTTTAAACAATTTGGAATAGATCTTAACATAATTCATAAATGCTTTACTGTGGTTATATGTTTTTTCACTATAAAGTTCATATAACCTTTGTCTACTCTTATGAATTCCCACAGTCGCCCAATTCTTAAATGACAAGAAACCCCTGGAATCAATTGTTTTGGAAGTGAATATAGCATTAAATTCATTTTTAATAATAGGCTTGTTTCCACTGAGAATATACTTGATAGATTTTAATTTTTATAATATGAACATGATGTTTACTTATCAAAAAATACTGTTTTCTATTAAAATATCCATTGATAAATTTTATTTTAATGAAATGAATCGAAAGAAATTAGGGTCTATGTCACGTGACAATGAACGCCAATAAAAAAGCGTGACGTCACGCCGTGCATCTCGCACGCCATTGTTGTAGAGATGTTCGTATAAAAAAAATATCGATTTTTTTTCAATATAATATGTCGTAGTGTTCTATCGATACTTTGCGATATATTGTCCAAATATATCGATATTTTCAATATATTGTAAGAAATTTGTTTGTATTTAACTATTCGTACAATATTACATACGTTTCAGATTAATGCAAGTAAAAACAGCTATGACGAAGAAACGAATTAAATTAACTTATTAAAAATAAAACTTTATACTTAACTACATACTTTTTTCAGCAATTAAACTAATTAAAAAAATAGGTAAATTTTAGGTCTACGGTAGTAGATAGGCAGACTGAAGTAAAAATTGGTAGATCTACCAAAATGTAGGTAGACCTGGCATCTGATCGCTGCGCACTGCCCTCACGGAGAATATTTGCCTTTATATCGTTGTCAGTGTTATAGGCTCACCCATTTTCTACCAATACTAACTTACTGGTCAATTTCACACTGGCGGTAACACTGCGTAAATAAAGCATCAATATAAAAGGGAATGGCATGTGATTTTAATTTCTCACGACATTTGGTATATCGAATGAAATATATCGATTGTACATATCGATATTAGTTGATTTGATAATATTGGGCTGAAGTGATATATCGCGTGCATGTATCGATATTTTATGATATAT
This sequence comes from Dione vanillae, assembly GCA_037178615.1. Taxonomy (NCBI): domain Eukaryota; kingdom Metazoa; phylum Arthropoda; class Insecta; order Lepidoptera; family Nymphalidae; genus Dione; species Dione vanillae. The sequence continues at coordinate 3,283,781 of JAZFAU010000059.1, read as the reverse complement.
CGATTTATGTCGTTCACCCTTACATTGTTGTTGTTGACGTTTGTCTTGTAAATACAACGCGCTCTTTTTAGATATTTCATTTTCTAGTAATTTTCTTCAAATTGATACAGCAGTTTTTAGTAAATTCGTAGAAGACAATAATATTTAATCATGGAAACAGGATTCATTAAGGCAAACAGCAGTAATTTGCCCAAAACTGAAGATTCTTTGCGGTGAACAGTGACTTTTGTTCATCAGAATTTATTCAAGTTTTAACCACTGTTTTCTTATTTTTTATCATTTGGAACGTAAATAAATATTTTTTTGGCGTTTTTATGACTGTGCTTTTACAGTGAGACACTGTGCAGTACTTGTAATACGAGGTATTCATTTCTGATGTAAGATAACATAAGAATCTGATAAAACATGGATAAAACTCTACACTGTTACGATGCGATTGCACGGAGTGACGTCACACAAGACGCCATGACAGTTATGTGCGTTTTCGAGACAAATTTAAATACAATTTTAAGTTTTGCCGCTATATTACTTCCAAATTTTTCTATACGACCAGTTGTCATAGGTACACAATTAATTTTACGCTTATTACTAATTTTATTTTTGCCAAAGTAAAATGAAGCCATCTGTTCGCAGTGATCAGAGCTTAACATGTTAATTATTGATTTTTGTTTTGGTACAGCATTTGTAAAAATGTTATCAATGCAAGTAGCTGTACAGTCAGTATTCTTGTTGGCTCTAAAAATAAATTAACTAGGTTATATGAATTTAGTAAAGACCTGAATCTAGTGGCAGTGGTGGAATTATCTAACAAATTTATATTAAAATCACCACATATAACTATGAATTTCTTAGATCCAGATAATTTTACAAGGACTTGTTCTAAAATTGTTTCAAAGTTTTCATACAACCCAATGGGAGGTCTGTATACACTTACAACAATAAAATGCTCAAGCTCAGCACAGGCCATTTCAGTAGTCTGCTCAACAGAGAGGCTCACAATATCTGTGCGTTCTTTATATTTGTAATCTTTTTTTAAAATTATTAAAGAGCCACCGCGAATGACTTTTTCTCGGCTGAAGCAGATAAGTGTTCTGCATAATAGTGACAGATTAAACGTTACAGCCTAAACTAAAGGAACTCTGAATTTACCAAGTAATAAGCACATACATCAAGTATCTGGCAATCATATGAAACTTATAAAATACATGAATGCATAAGTTTTAAAAAGACTTGAACGAGAACTATTCATGGTCCAACATAATCAAGATATTCAACTTCATCTACTCCATTGCGTATAATTACACAATTTAGGGACGATTTCCCGATGCTACTAGATAAAACAATAAAGCACCATAACATGCTCAATTATAAAATAGAACCCTGTAGACGTAGCCGTCTTCGGAAAAAGGCGCCTCAGATAACTCTGGTATCAGGGCAAGACAAAATAACATTAATGGAGAATCCCAAGGATTAAAGGCAACATAATTAGCAAAAGCAGTCATGTATTGCGACAGCGGCATCAAAATTGCGAAATATTTGGAAAATCATTCCTATTGCGAATTCTTTCTAAAAATGGCAAGAAAATCATCTCACGAATTTATAGTTAAACAGCACGATTCCACAGTGAAACGAGTACACAAAATGTATGAGAAATTCATATTTTTTTTTAGCTTCACACTTTTATCCCGCACATAGTAGGGGAACTGCAAGAACCCTACAACCTAGTGTAAAGACTCTCCATTGCTTAGTCGCTGCTATTTCCGTCCCCGTTTAGAAAAAATGTACTGTAGTTTAAGAAAAAGAGTACTGGTTAGCAGCTTTTTTTTAAATTTTCAACAGGCCTTCGCTAGAGCACAAGAGCCTACTCGACAAAATTAGTTCCACTTTTGGGTTCGGTTCCACCTTTTATTAATTTAAAGTAAGAACTTAACAGCATTAAGATTCTACGAGAACAATTCTCATTTATTCTACGTATTGAAATAATGCAAAATATTAAACGTTCTTCGAACAATTAGTACTGTACCGTGGCACGTAATTAATACCGAAATCCATGAACACTTGGAGATGCCAACAGTAAATATAGAAGTCACGTGTATCTCATATTACAAACAGATACAGGGAAAGACTTTAGACCCACCGTAATGCCCTACACAACAGCTTACTATGCGTATATAAACGTGTTAAAATTATAAAAAAAGAAATATTTAAATACAATATAAATAAGTAATTTTGATAATTCGTGAATACTTTATTGCATACAGTCTTTCAAAAATATTTTATCATGTATATAGCATTAAAGAAGGCTGGGAGTAAATCAATGAGGATGAGGTTAAGGTATCAGTCAACGAATTTCTCGACAGTAACATGTAGTCATGAAATCTACGGCGACATGACCATGCCGCTCGTTCTAACTATATTCCGAATTGATATGGATTCTGTTGACCTCAATTGGTCTAGGCAGCGACACCAGGCGTGACGGAAGAAGTTATATCGTCCCAATAGAATAAAATGAGCATGAATAGCTCGATATGAGCGTGGCCACGTAACCTGTTACGGCCACGACGACGAGTCTTTTGTATTGAGACGTATAACCTTTCGTTGTAGTTGCGGTTGGCTACAGTAATTGGGTCATCGGGATCTAGAAGAACGCTATGAGGGCGCCGCAGTAGTTTATGTGGGTGTGGAGCGCTTGGACGGTCAGGGTTAACTATGTTCAAAAGATTTCGTTTATAGAGAAAACTATGTAGCTAAAAACAGCTAAAAATTTGTAATTTGTTATAATGGAGTGAAAACTAATTACAATTGATTTTTTAAAAAATGAATTACTATAAAAAATATAATTATTTATTTTTAATAAAATATATTGAATAAATTTTAGAACACTTTTTAGCCTGTCTTTTTTATTGCAATCTGTTTCAATAGCTAGCTATATGTAATCTGTATAGCTTTTGACGTTTGAATCTTGTTACTGTGCAACTGACATTACATTAGCCTCATGCCTGATGTTTTTATTAAGCATATTAAGAGCTTATATTTATTTATGAGCTTTTTAAAGAATACCTAGAAGAAGATACTTTTTACAATCGACTATATTAATTTAAAACTTAAAGAAATATATAAATTAACAATATAAATATTTAGTAAGCGAAATGGCGCTTGCACTGCAAAGAAGAGCAAATGTAAATGTTATTTAATTTACAAAAACTTTTTTACAAATTGTGTAGAGCTATAATTAAGTATGTTTCTTATTACAGGTAAGACTACCGCCGGAAGTCAACAGAATTTTATACATCAGAAATTTACCTTATAAAATTTCTGCTGAAGAAATGTATGATATTTTTGGAAAATACGGAGCTATACGTCAAATAAGAGTGTAAGTAATTAATTCTGACAATTCATTCTATTCTATTACTTTAAGATTTAAACATGATATTATTTGAGAACCGTCGTGGCGCAGAGGCACAACGTCTGCCTGTAACGCGACGGTTTCTGGGTTCGATCCCCAGTCGGGGAAGATGGATTTTTCTATTTCCATATTCTTCGCTCTGGTAAACTAGACAAAACGCGGCATTGAGTTCCGCCACTCAACACGCAACGCCTCAAAAACGGCGGAAATCAGGGACTAAGCAACGGAGTGTCTTAACACTAGGTTCCCACGGTCCTTGAGTTCCTTCTGCCTACCCTGCCATGTGCGGGATAAAGCGGAAAGCTATAAAAAAATTAATGTTTTAATTATTGCTTGCAGTGGAAATACTCCTGAAACTCGAGGAACTGCATTTGTTGTTTATGAAGACATATTTGATGCAAAAAATGCATGTGACCATTTATCTGGATTCAATGTTTGCAATAGATATTTAGTTGTATTATATTATAGATCAAACAAGGCATTTAAGGGCATAGATATAGAAAAGAAACAAGAAGAATTAGATACTCTTAAGAAAAAATATGGGATTTCAACTGATGAGCTTCATAAATAAATATCATTTTACTTTCTTTCTTATATTTTTTACATCCTGAGATATTATTATATATATAAATAGCTGAACATAACATATTTAAGACAGATAACTGGTATGAAAATGTTAAATACAGCATTAATCTTTTAAAAAGTTAAACAAAATCTTTACACCAGCTACACTTGAATCCACATAGCCAATAATTATTTGAAATAGTAGATCCTGTCATTATTATGTTATTCATATTCAAATAATTGATATTTCTCACAAGACAAAGAAGCGTAAAGAGTAATCTCAATGCATAAAATCTATCATGTTAAATAACTTTAGTTAAAGGACCATTTTCAAATTGTATATAGTTCAGCTGAACACAAGGGTTCCTAAAGAGATATTCAAGATTTTAGATTGTAATATTTCAAGATTCAGCAGTCATTTTTTGGTTTATTAAGTCTTATGGCAGGTTTTTATTATTTCTTAATTAAGCTCTTCCATTATGCTTTAGATAAGCAAGCTTTTAAAATTGATTATAGCCTTAATCTAACAAATATACACTAGTTTCTTTCAGATAGATTTGATTAAAATAAAGAAAATTTGCAATCATAGATTCAGTTAGTGTTTTTACAGCCACAAATTTTTGACTACATATAATAATGTATAAATAGATAAATGTTAGCTCATTTAAATGAACTAAGTCCAATTTCATATTTAATTTCACCTTCAATAAACATGCTCTATACATTTATACCTTGATAATAAAGAAAAAATAAAACACAATTAAAGATTTAGAACTGTATTTTTATTTTTATGTGCAGGAATAGTATGGATAATAATTACTGTGATCACCAATGTAATTGTGTAAATATGGTTTTACAAGCCTATATCATTTTTCCTATTATATCTACTTTAATTAAATGGAATATCATCGTTTATATTCAGAGAGTAAATAAGTTTTACCATAGCTATTTTTATTAATTTTTTTTTTGTATTTTTGTTACAATAACAAATAGGTAAAGTTTTTAAATAAAATAGAAACCAGATAGTCCCTAAAAATGTTATAATATCACAAGTAACATGAAGAAACAACAATATGTATTTAATACAATTTGCTTAATCTAAACTACATTAAGCTGAAATACAAACATATCAATCACTAAACAGCTCTGTTGTTGATAAAGATCAATAATTTTTAGTAATATTGGCCACTGGAATAATTTTAAATTTTGACTGATTAATAAAGTAATAATGTCATAGTGAGATCAGATCTGTCCAGTCTCTGTGTACATCAAATATATGACAAAGTCTTTCACAGATTACAATAAATGCAACAGGTATTGGTAATACAATAGTGTGTCATGCTTCACTACACATTAAAATAGCGATAAGACAACTTCGCACTTTGATAAATTATTTAGATCTTAAAATCAAAAGTGAGCAATGAGTATTACTTTTATGAACATTTGTATAAAATTTTTGTAAGTATAAATTTGTAAAATAAACTAAGTTTTATAATGGAAATCAACAATAAATACCAAACTGTCTCAATAAATAAATAACAAGTATAGGCTAATATTAATAATAACAAATTAAATGGATTGATAACAACACTGTAAACATCTTGATGTTTGAATAATAGAAAGAAAGCAATCAAGTCTCAGTGAGTAAACATTTAGTTTAGGATGTGGAAGTGGCCACAGAGGCAAGACTCGCGCGGCCCTCTGCCACCAGCTGCTTGTTCAAGTAAATATCCTCATCGGTGGAGGTATCAATGAGGTCAAGTGTGAGAAGTGGCTCGCTGGGATTCAGAGGGTCCTTGCCCAGTTCCTTGCAGATACCCACAAACTGTTGCTCAACGCAAAGTTCTTGAAATCTTATACAGTCTTCTACGGCCCAGTCTTGATGAAGAGGTTTTACATCTGAAATTTTATAATTTTTCTACAATGATTTAATGAAATAATTCATCTACTTTTTGCTTAACCTACCGTTAACCCATCATTTAAAAATTTAAGCTAACATTCAAATTCAATATATAATTATAAATTTACATATATTGAGTTCGATTCTTACGACATATATAAATAAATTCTACTGTCGTTGTCTGGTAGGGAAAAGCACGACATCGAGTTTCTTCTCTAGGATCTTAGGATAAAGAATAAAAAATCGGACAGTGACCATATAAGCGCGCCTTGATGGCCTGCGGGGGCAGGGAGCGCGCGAGCGGCGCGGCGGCGGGCACCGGCCGCAGCTGCTTGGTGGCGAACAGCGCGAGGTCGCCATAGTCGCAGAAGTACACCGACACCATCTCCGCCGACACCGCGCCTGCGACCGTCACCCTGCAATGTCGACATGTCATGAGGCCTGATATTCAAATGGTCTTTTCATTGCCTACTTAAATCTAAAATTGGAGACTATTTAAAACGATCAACTACAAAATTTATAAATGAAATTTGAAATTCAAAAATATTTAATTGTTCATAATTTACTGTAAGTTCATAATTTACTATGAAAGTTTAGACCATAGCGATTCGTTATAAGAGTTAACATGATTTGGATTAAATAAAAAGTAAATAAATAAATATTGTGTCCTTCCTAAGTGTTTTATAATGAACGAATTAAGGCATATTCTATCATGAAATTATTTCCATAACTATACTTTATTTAAATAAAAGATCTACACTTTATTATAATGAAGATATTAAAATAAGTTTAATGAAAAAAAATTGTGTGAAATAGTTTATATCTATAGTTATTTAGAAGTATGTTGTAACTTATTGTTGTTATTATCAAAGCTCACCTGTACCAAGAGTCATCTTTATCATAATAAGCTGTGTAGAGCTCGCCCTTGCCAGGACTAGTGGGCGCATCTGACTCTGGTAATTTGGGACACTCCACTTGCAATGACGCCATCATTGTTTGTAGAGTGTATCTTGTATTATTTGGTTGCACCTTATAATATAAAAATAAATCAAATTCAATGAGTCAGATAGTAAAAACTAAATTAAATGAGAAAATAAAAATAAATCAAATGATAGATGAGGAAGACTGTCGAGACGCAGAGATGCAGCGTCTGTCTGAAAACCCGACGGTTTGTGGGTTCTATTCCCACTCGGTCAAAATAGGCAATGGGTAACTAGGAAAGAGCAGCGTTGAGTTATGTAAATCTGTCTCGAAAAGGCGAAAGCAGGGAACGGAGTGTCTTAAAACTAGGCTATCAAGATTCGTGAGGTTCCTTTTACCTACCCAGGAATAAAGCGTAAAGCAATAAAAAAACAATCAAATGATATTATTTTGTACTTCTTTAAAATTCTTGTTAGATTGTGAAACTAAAAAATTATTTTGTTATTACAGAAGCTTTGCCTTTTTTAATTGATTTTATATGTTTTTACATTGTCTAGCCTATTGCATAGCTCAGCTCAATTTTGTCCAATATTAAAATAAATTGATATTAATTTTTAATACTTATTAACATACTTATTGAACTGTAAAACAGTATCTACCGACGATAAGGTTAGGTGCTATTTAGTGTTGTGTATATGGAACACGCGGACTCACAACAAAGTTCCACGGGTTGGCCGCCATGGCGACGTAGACGTCGAGGCAGGCGCCGGGCGCGGGCAGCGCGGGCGGCGGCAGCGCGGCGGCCCCGCGCTCCTCCGCGCCCGCCGACGCCGTGCGGAAGATGCGCTCCTTCTTCTTGTGCAGCGCCTCCAGGTGCTTGGACGACTCGTTTTCCTTCACCTCCTCTTGGACTTTACCCCTGTTATTGAAGCGCATTTTGAAATCATGTTACAAGATATTGTGTATATGTTTAAATTTTAACTACGCACTCGTGGGCCTAGCTTTGTTAATTATGTTGTTACTTTCGAGTCCATCAACACTGTTTAGTATTTTAAAAATTATGTAGCCTCGAGTCACGGCAATTTTAGAAAGTCGACAAAGCGTGTTTGGCAATTAACCGCTTCTTATTTTGAATTTCAAAAATACCTAATTATTCTAATTTGTTATTAAACCATAACTAATGGAGGATCGCCATTACTCCAATATCTCAAATAGATTAGTTAATATTGCCTATCCGTGTGATTAGAATCTGCAATTATGTAGAGGTTCAAGTGACATGTTTATAATTTGCTATAATTCTCTTGTTGGGCATAACGTAAAAAATATTTTTATTAAAATAAATAAATATATGTATGTATAGATATAATTAGAATCTATATAGAGCACGCAGCCTGAGGTCTTTGGTCGATAGTTCACTGACCCTGTGAACAGCACACGTGCATTCTGGCGCAGTGAAAGTCGCGGTCACGCTCTAAATAAACTAAATCCGTTGCATTGAAACCAATCATGAATATAAATGTATGCGTAACATACACATTAATTTTAAATAGATTTCACCAGTATGCTTACTTATTTTCTTTTATAAAGTAGATTACTATAATATAATGTGTTTTTTTTAATGCTTTTTAACAAAATTTGAACGAAATCTTGTTTTAAAGTGTCACAAATGGTCTCCAACTTAATTGAATAAATAACCAAATAAATCTACCTTTTGCATTTATATTGAATAATTTTAGCTTAATTTTTTTAATGTCATTTGTTTGCCTACGTCTAGTTCGTAATAAGAAAATATATATTGTATAGTAGCTGTGTCCACAATTTCGTCTGCTTGTTTTGCGACTTTAGGTAAAATTTTTTGGAAATATTTTTGGTACATTTCAGATCTTAAGTAAATTTGGGTAGCTAAAATAATCAACTTTACAGTAATGCTTCTCAATATACGATATTAGACGTAAGGCCATCGGGGATGAAAGCATACATACTACTAGAATTGCTAACATGTGATAGAACCACTTATAACTGGCCGTGGGGAAAAAAAGAAGTATTTATTGAAGGATACTTAGAAGATATATCTATACTAGCTTAATGTTTGTAATTCTTTACACATACTTATGACTTCATTGAAAGGAAACAAGCACTAAATATTAAGTAAAGCTTACCCAGTGAAAACCCCATCTAAATCGGGTAAGTCGTTTCTGAGATAAGCGTGCAGAAACATACGGACAAAAAAATTATTACATTTTGACCTGACTTCAAAAATGGGTTGATTTTATTATATTTTCAATGTGCAGAAAATACATTTCCACCTACGATTTAGGTAATTATAAAGGAAATACCCATTTAGAAAATTATAATAGAAAATCGTAAAAGAAATATCACAAAATTTCGATTGATAGTCTATGGAATATGTTAAGAAAAAGTCCTTAACACATGTTAAGTGTACACTATTATCAATAGTAATCATATCATAGGTCATTTCTCATATTATATGCAAAAACATAAGAATAGATTATCGAAATATATGAAAATTAAACTAACAGTTGTAGGCACTCGTACTCCACGAGTATGGAGTTGTTGACAGAGGTGAGGATGTGCTGTGGTCCGAGACGCACGAACAGCTCCACGTGCGGCGCGCCCGCCCCCCCCCCCGCCCCCCCCCCCCCCCCGCCCCCGCCGGCAGCGCGCGGCACAGCACGCGCACGCCCAGCAGCATCTCCCGCAGCCGCGCCACCATACTGCTCGCTGCGCGCTCGGCAGCACCCAGCCGCACCTGCATCGCCTGCCACATCCCACAATTAATCAAGCTTCTGAGATATACATCACCTAATTTAATTTTCAAAGTTGAAAGCAGTTAATACATCTCGGCAGCTGCCACTGAGTCGATCGAACGGCACTCAGTTTATTCTCATGCCCTGTGCATGCCTTGTGGTAGGTATATAAATATTTCGCACCTGGTGTGGGTAAGAGTTGAGCGCTGGTGAGAAGGTGCTAAGCGGCACGAGCGAGGAGAGCGGCGCCCGCAGTATGAGGCCGCTGTCCACGAGCTGCGTTCGCACCGTGCCCTCGCCGTCCAGCCCGCTGATGATGGCGCAGCGCACCCAGTCGCCGGCCAGCGTGCGCACGATGTAGAGCGCGCCGGGCGCGGCGGGCGGCGCGTGCGGCGCGGCGGGCAGCGGGCGGCGGTAGGGTCCGGCCGTGAGCAGCGCCAGCGCGGCGCGCACGGTCTCGGCACCGCCCGCGCGCGCCACCCACACGCGGCCCTCCTCCGTCACGCAGCCCACCTTCACCTCGCAGGGCTTCTGCGTTATGGAGAAGGCGCCGGAGATGCAGAAGTCGTGCAGCAGCTCGGTGTTGAGGTTGAGATCGCGCGGCGTGGAAGTGTCGAAGAGCACCACGGCGACAGCAGGGTCGGCGGGGTCGGCGCGCGGGCCGGGCGCCGCCACCAGCACCTCGCCGGGCAGGCGGCGCGCCGCGAGGGCCGCGCCGGCGTCGCAGGCCGCCAGCTCCTCGCAGCCGTCCAGGCGGCAGAGGATCGCCTGCGCCGCCAGCTTGCGGAACTGCGGCTCGAGTATCTTGATCTTGGCGAAGGGAACGCCGTCGTCGTCTCCGTGATCTCCGAGAAACACGGTCGCTTTTTCGTCGTCGATTTCTAATATTTTCGCTCGTTGCCATCCACCGTCATCCAAATTTACAGCGTACCTTAAGTGTGTTATTAGAAAATAAATAGACTGTACATAATACTTCAATTGATTTATTTTCTTTTTAGTTTTAAAAATTAATATGAGGGAAAAATCACACCTAAGCTGAGGTCATACTGTTTTTACTGTACTATGAACCCTAAAAATATCTTATTAAAATAATTAATATTACAACTACTTCTGAAAATATAATTACCATGCATTCTTTATAATCATAGATTTATGCACTGAGGTACCACCATGCTCATAATATGCAGCCATGTCTGCCAAGAGGACTTCAAAAGCATCCTGAATTAAAAATAAAGATATATCTGTTATTTTTACAAACTATAAATATAAAAATGCAGTAAAGAAGTGTTATCCTAACGGTTTATGTAAAATATAGTAAGTATAAATAAATACTTACACTATACTGTGGTCCTATTATTCTAAGCCATACTTCAAGAGTAGAGTTAGCCACAGTTATAAAAACATTCCAAAAGTCATTTTCTGGAAATTGTAATGGTGGTAGTTCACTCTCTATGGTATTATCAAGTGCTATGCTCTCAATCAATGGTAATTGTACCTCCTAAAATTATTAAATAAAATATATATATACAACAACTACACACATATTATATTTTAACTATACATCAAAATAGACCTACCTCATTACTAGGCAACAATACTAAAAGACCATTCACAACCCTATCTTTTACGATATGAGGACAATTTTCTACCAACTCCAACCAGTTGTTTGGTAAATTCTCTTTATATTTTACTCTGAAATTATAAATGAATGTTTTATACTTAAAGCATATTATTACGTAGAGACATTAAAATATAAAAATTGTACCACGTGAAAAATGTAAATATATAAATCTAAATAGTGAATTTTAAACAAATGATAATTATTATGGTAAACTTGTAAGTGTGGTTTTTACGTAAAAATAAATAACAACTGGCATTATAAACGAGGGATATACTTATAAATAAAAAAGTCAACTTGACGGAAACAGCGAAATGTATCCAAGATTATATTATACGATCACTTTTCCATCACTTCTCCTGAGTCATTTCATTTTAACACGTATAAATAGAGGTGGTCCAACCTATACAGATGCGGCACAGTGCTAGCCCATATGCCCGCCTCGTGGTCGGCCACGAGGTCGCGCAGGCCGCGCACGGCCCGCTCGGCGCCCGACGTCGGCAGGCCGCCCACGTCCGAGCTCTCGATGACGGCGAGCAGCTTCACGGCTGCCACCTCACGCGCCTGCGCCTCCGTGGGCGACGACTGCGGATACGACCCCGCCGAGTACTGACCGACCTGCACCACAAGTGTTAACTTTAAGCATATAATTGACTCATTTCGAAATTGGACAACAAATCTATAAAGATCATTCAAGCTAAACATTAAACTAACTTGTAATCTTAAAACGCTAATCCATTAAGTGTTAGCACTTAAAGCAAAAAAATGTACATTAAGTGTTAGCACTTAAAGCAAAAAAATGTAACCTTAACGTTGCAGTCATAGGTGACGGGGCCGCGTTTGGGGCGCAGGTCGACCACCTTGAACTCGGGCTGCGGCAGGCCGAGCTTGCGGCACGTCCACTCTAGCTTCTCTATGGATGATGTGGAGTCGGGCGGCGGTTCCAGGCTGTGCGCCGGTGCCATGCTTGTTATAAGTTGACTTGTGTCCTGCACATTTTAATATTAATGTATTAATATTTTTCTATCTGCTGTTTCAACAATATGTTCAAATACATATAACCATATGTAACTATAAATTATGACATTACCCAACATAATTCAATTAGTAATTTTTGAAGTCAATGGATCCAAATAAACAATTTTTCAACTCTATAATATTATAGATCATGTAAAATATAAATCTTAAGAAATAATAACTATATAAATATGTTTTATAAAAATATTTTAATATAATTGATTAAAGTATATTAGTAAGGTTTTTGTTTTGACATTGCGAAATACACAACTAATTTTGTTTGCCATTTGATACACTTGTATGATAAGGCACTTTAATTTATTTCATAATAGAACTAATATTTAGCAATGCAAATAGTAATATTTTTGTAATACAATAAAGCAACCATACCAGACAATCATTGTGAGCTGGAAGTTGTAATGGTATCAAATCAACAGTACTGAGTCTATCACGTAAGTTCAACAGCCGTTGAGATGCCGACACCTTGTTAATGTTTCTGCCTTCAGTCTCTTTCTCTTTTTTTATGGAATGTTTGTTCTGTTTAGCAAAAATATTTTTTAAAAATAATACCAAATAACAGTAAAAAGATTTATCAACAATAATGAAATACAAACTTCTTCTGGTAAAGTGTTCCTTATTAAATGAATTGTGTTTATAGTCTTAGTTGTATTCACACCTCCTTTATCGTGATAATCTATTATTTTTGATGTTGTCTTCTCAGTATAAGCTGAAGTTTTTGTATCAATAGCTTTATTGTGCTTATTAAACTAGAACAAAAATGATACATATATATTTATTTATATATATAGATATTCCAAAAGTAGTTAATGTTGAATTTTTTTTACCTGGTAGTACTGATTGGAGTATTGTTTATTGTAGTTAGATTGGTAATTTGAAGAAGGTGCAGGCTTTCTCCAAGACCCTTGTTTCTTTGGAAACCGATTCTAAAAAATAGAATACGAATAAAAGTAATCTCATAGTATTATTTATTACATATTTATTTATTACTTGTAGGACTACAAGGACAAACTTTTTGGCCTACCATTTGATCTAGTTCATTCTGTAGCATGGCTAGAAATTTGTTTTTGTTTATTTTTATGTTTTAGCTCTCATTTCTTTTCCTATATTAAAATACTAATTATGTGATAAGATAAAGTTGTATCTTATAAAATGAACATAACAAGACACTTGAATCGGAAGTGCTTACATACATTTTGTCATAATTAATGCAAAATTATCAAATTATTACTAAATTATTAACTTACAGAATAGTTCAACTTCAATGTTTGCTTTTTACTAGTTTTTTGCCGTGCCACCATGGATGCTATATGTTGAGTATCTTGGCTTGCAATAGCATCAACCACCCATTCACCATTTACTTGAGTAATTTTAAACCCAGGGACATCTTGAAATAGTTTTTCAAGGCTTGAATAGCCTAATTTTTTATATGGAATCCACTCTCCTTGTAACTCTTTATAATCCCCTATAGCACAAACACAAATAAAACACAATAGGTAGGAAAACTTTCAAACTGTATCAAATTTTATCTTCTAATAAATATAAAAGAAGTTTAAATTTGTTGATATATATATATATATATATATATATATATATATATATATATATATATATATATATATATATATATATATATATATATATATATATATATATATATATATATATATATATATATATATATATATATATATATATATATATATATATATATATATATATATATATATATATATATATATATATATATATATATATATATATATATATATATATATATATATATATATATATATATATATATATATATATATATATATATATATATATATATATATATATATATATATATATATATATATATATATATATATATATATATATATATATATATATATATATATATATATATATATATATATATATATATATATATATATATATATATATATATATATATATATATATATAATATATATATATATATATATATATATATATATATATATATATATATATATATATATATATATATATATATATATATATATATATATATATATATATATATATATATATATATATATATATATATATATATATATATATATATATATATATATATATATAATCATACATTAATACAAATACAAAACAGAATATTAATAAAAAATTAAAAACCTAATATCCAATAACCTCAGCTTCCCTACCTACAAAAACTAAGAGAAAGAACATTCTCATACTACAATATGTTAATATATATATAGATAGTACAAAACATATATAGAAATGTCTGCACATAATACTTACGATTACATTGTTTAATAGTTAATGCACCTTTCACTGAAATTAATGTAGCTCTCAAAGCTTGTATTACTTGTTCTTTATCTGCCATTTTTCTTTTCTGCAATGAAATATGATTTTCTTTCATTTTAAATTTCAATTTAACCTACTTAATTGCATAAGAAAAAATATTAATTAAAATGGTATTATATAATAGAAATTACATGTAACAATGCAATCTAAATTTAATAAGACCATATTGTGATGATATATACCAATTTAACACTTGATACATGTATTCGTCAGCAATATTCTACCTCTGTGGAGGTAGACTGAGAATCAGAGATGAATTACATGACAGTTTCCAGCATGGATCTTTTTAAGCATAAGTATTTCTGCAAGAAAATAAAATTCACTCTTAAACAAATGTTAATAAAGTTTGCGTATGCAAAGGGAAATCTGTTTCGCCATCATTTACGGAGAGTAAAATTTAGTTTCTTCTTACAAATAAAAAACAACACAATAATATGAACTAAATATGACAAGTTATGCTGTCATCAGGATAATATTGTTTCAAATATAATAATTACTTTCGTTTACGAAAATCTCTCACAAGTCACAACATTTATGTTAAGAACAATTTTGTAACATTTTTCTGACAACATAAGCTGACAACTATGGATGGTAGAAGTCAAGATCATTTTATCGCCTAGTTGATAAATACAATATTTAGCTGTTCAAAATAGATAATTCGCTGTGTGAAATGTCGCTAGTATAGCAAATGTAACGATAAAGGTTAAAAAAATTAATGTTTTTCGCGACTTTTCAAGAAAAATTACATTAAAATTTTGTAGTAGTAATAATGTAGAAGTATTTCTTTCCATTTTATTTAGTATCCTATTCTAATCAGTTTCGTTTTTCTTAAATACATATTTAGTAAATACTGACAATCTATTTAATTATACAAACATAAAGAAGAATACTGATTAATAATTTTATTTATAAAAAAATTAAACAAAATATATATAATTTCTTTTGGAGTTAATTTACAATTCTATTTTTAATTACTGAAGTAATACAAGCTCAATTAATAATAATAATAATAAGCCCGCAGGGTAGCTTGCTGTTGGGGAGTGGCGACCCCACGGACCTGAGACCTCCAGAGGCGAATTGTAATTTATCCTCCGCCTCTGGCTTGCCTTCACTGGCCTGGTGGAAGTGCTCAATCTGCGTAATAACGGGGAAACCCACTCACGAGCTTTTCGTAGTGGTGAAACCGGTGCAAACTTCTCGAGTTCGAGACTCTTAGTTTCATTCTATAGCCCAGTACCCAGTGCATCCAAACTTTATACCATAGGTCTAGTTTTTCATATTCTCTATAGCTCCTACGCATTATCCGGCGGCCGTCTCTGGGCAATTACCTGTGGTTACTCAGAGATGGATCCCGATTGATGCGTCACAGTAAAATCTTTTATATTCTCTACGTGTTGGATCTGTGTCCCCACGCAAGCCTGCCAAAAGACCGGGTTCGTTTGGACCTGAGAATTACCAAGAGAAACATAATAATAATAATAATATAAATTATGAGTTAAGGTATAGTCATATAGCGCATTGTATTTAATGTAGCGTACATTTTTTAAATGAAATACTATATTTAGGAAACATAATAAAAAACGAACTTTTTATCTTCATGTACTTTAAAAAATTAATTAAATTTGAATTCTCCTTTTTCATTTTAATAAATTAGTTTTAAAATGATTATCATTTATAGCAAAGCTTTTTTGTATAACATTTATTATATTTTAGGCTAACAATAGTAATAATATTCTAAGGTGTGCTGTGTCTGTAATTGTAATGTTTTACTGAAACTACCATAGACAATCAATATAATTTTATATATTTTTATCTACCGAATTTGAATAAATAATTTAGAGATATTAAAAGTCCTGTACTTTTTAATTAAAAGAAATAAACAATAATATTAATTTGCTAGGACATTATTTATTAATTATTACTACCTATGTTTATCTACCTTGATTCTTGAATCTTTGAATGAAAGTATTCTACATTATTAGTTTTACAAATAGGCCACACAAGCGACGCCATTTTGTTTTTTGTCTTTTACAAGTCACAAATCCCAAACGTCACCTTTCCTTTGGTGAGCAAGGTGTGTTCACGTGAGGTTGTGTGGTCACGGAAATAGGTCACACAATCCTCAGAATTTCGTGAATTATTCTTGTAAAATATAAAAAAAAATCACAAAATTAATAAAAATCCAAAAAAATAGTAAAATATTTAAAAAATAACGGGAATCATTCGCCTTTAAGTTAGTGTACGTAAGCGTGCAACGTGGTCTCAAGGAATGCGATAGGTAATCGTCTAGAGAAAGTGAAGCAGCTTTATTAATTAATGAGTTTTGTAAATCGGTCACATTAAATATAATAAAATGAATCCTGGACCGCCAAACTATCCCATGGCTTCGCTATATGTCGGAGACCTACACTCCGATATTACTGAAGCCATGTTGTTTGAAAAATTTTCTACCGCTGGTGCGGTTCTATCCATTCGCGTTTGTCGAGATATGATAACACGTAGATCCTTGGGATATGCTTACGTAAATTTTCAGCAACCTGCCGATGGTAAGTTTTATATTTTTTAATATTATAAAAAAAATTATTTGCATGAATCATGTCTCAGAAAATTACGTTATTTCCGTTTTTATTAAAAATATATACTTTAAATTACATATTAACGCTTTATATTAATATAAGTATGTGATAAAATAATTACTAATGAAATAATATAATGCAATGGCTACTTTCTAAACCTAGACAGATAGTGGGGA
Organism: Dione vanillae; assembly: GCA_037178615.1. Taxonomy (NCBI): domain Eukaryota; kingdom Metazoa; phylum Arthropoda; class Insecta; order Lepidoptera; family Nymphalidae; genus Dione; species Dione vanillae. The sequence continues at coordinate 3,266,441 of JAZFAU010000059.1, read as the reverse complement.
CTGGCCTTGAAGTAAATTGTAATCTGCATTTTGTATTGTAATCTATAAACATTCTTTTATGAAACTTAGATATATTTATGATATGAAATGGAATCTCTTTATATTTTGTTACTAATGCTTTCAAAGGTTATAATCCATAAGTTTATTATTGCATATTGCTTAATGTATCTTATTTATTATAAAATATTTTTTACTTGTTTTAGCGGAGCGAGCATTAGACTCCATGAATTTCGATATGATCAAGGGCAGGCCTATTAGGATTATGTGGTCCCAACGAGATCCATCCCTGCGCAAGTCTGGTGTAGGCAATGTGTTCATTAAAAACCTTGATAAAACCATAGATAACAAAGCTATGTATGACACATTTACAGCTTTTGGTAATATTTTAAGTTGTAAAGTAGCCCAAGATGAGAATGGAACATCTAAAGGATATGGTTTTGTCCATTTTGAAACTGAAGAAGCAGCAAATAAGTCAATTGAAAAAGTAAATGGTATGCTCTTGAATGGAAAAAAAGTTTATGTAGGCCGTTTTATCCCACGTAAGGAACGTGAAAAGGAACTAGGGGAAAAAGCTAAGTTGTTCACGAATGTTTACGTTAAAAACTTTGGCGAAGAATTCTCAGATGAAATGCTTAGAGATATGTTTGAAAAATATGGCAGAATAACAAGCCATAAGGTTATGTATAAGGAAGATGGGTCATCCCGAGGTTTTGGATTTGTAGCTTTTGAAGATCCTGATGCTGCAGAAAGAGCTTGTCTGGAACTTAATGGAAAGGAACTTGTGGAAGGTAAACCATTATATGTAGGACGTGCTCAGAAAAAAGCTGAACGTCAGAAAGAACTAAAACGGAAATTTGAACAATTGAAATCTGAACGTTTGACTCGTTACCAAGGTGTTAATTTGTATGTTAAGAATTTAGATGACACTATTGATGATGAAAGACTTCGTAAAGAATTTACACCATTTGGCACAATTACATCTGCTAAGGTAACTTGATTATATTTTTAATTGTGTAAAATTTATTGTTATTAAAAAATTGGTAATTTTAATATAAACATTATTAATATAGTATTTTTTGTGTATTTAAGGTTTCAATTAAATTAACATAATAAAATATGTAAAATACTTAATTATATTTATTATATTTTTAGGTGATGTTAGAAGATGGTCGCAGTAAAGGATTTGGGTTTGTATGTTTCTCATCCCCTGAAGAAGCTACTAAAGCAGTTACTGAAATGAATGGTCGAATTGTTGGAACAAAACCTTTATATGTTGCTTTGGCTCAACGCAAAGAAGATCGCAAAGCTCACTTGACATCTCAATATATGCAGAGAATGGCTAGTATGAGAATGCAACAAATGGGACAAATTTTCCAACCAGGAAGTGCAGGTGGATATTTCGTACCAACTATTCCTCCAGCTCAAAGATATTATGGGCCTGCCCAAATGACTCAGATTAGACCTGCTCCACGTTGGACTGCCCAGCCATCTGTTAGACCAAGCACTCAAACTGCTGCTTCTGCTTATCCTAATATGCAACCACAGTTCCGTCCAACACCTCGAGGCCCAACTCAAACAACTCTACGCACATCTCTTGGGGCTAGGCCCATTACTGGACAACAAGGTGTTGCTGCAGCAACATCTATCCGTGCACCACTTGTTACAAGTGGACGTCCAGCTGGTTATAAATACACTGCTAACATGCGTAATCCACCAGCTCCTCAACCTGCAGTGCATATCCAAGGACAGGAGCCGCTCACAGCTACCATGTTAGCTGCAGCACCTCTACAGGAGCAAAAGCAAATGTTAGGTGAACGTCTCTTCCCGCTTATTCAAAGAATGCACCCTGAACTAGCAGGTAAAATAACTGGAATGCTTTTAGAAATTGATAACTCTGAACTGCTTCACATGTTAGAGCATGGAGAGTCTCTTAAAGCTAAGGTTGATGAGGCTGTTGCTGTTTTGCAAGCTCACCAAGCTAAACAGCAAGCCACGAAGAAGGATTAAGTTGATAAAATTGACAGAGGGTTCTTTTTTCTGCTATATATTCTTTATATTATGCTTTGAACATCTTTATATATAAATAAATAAATATATAAGAGTCCCGGTCTATTAAAAAATATATGAATAAAAATTGAAAAACAAAAAAATGTGGATTGCACTAGTCCAACTTCTACTACTTTTATAATAATATTGGGAGTGCATATCTGCAAACAAAAACAGCAACTATCAACATTTCTATGTATGAAACAGTTATGCTAGTAAGCAATTTTGACTTTCTATATTGACCTTTGATTGAAGAAGTTTAATTTAAGTTTAGTCTTTAAATCTTTTCTTTTATTCTCCCTTCATGGAGTTGGCTTATTTTGTTTCTTGCGGTATCTTTCTTATTATTTTCTTGTCAGTTATGTGTAGGGCATACCTTGTATTGTAAACTTGGTCTCTCTAATATGACTGATTGTAAGATGTACTATTGTTACACATTATATTCTGAAATATTCACAATATTTATCAGTGTTTCATTTCTCCCTTAAAGAAAACCTCTAGACATAAGAAAATTAATTTGTACCCAGTACATATGAACACAAGACATAATTCAACTAGCAATAGCTAAGCTGTTTGAAAACTCAAAATAGAATGTTTTAAATACTCTTTATTATATTAAAGTATACAAATAAAAAAAATATCAAATTTAGTTGGCATTGGTGGTCCATTTAACAACTTTGCAAATTGAGTTCGAAATCATACTTACGCAAACCGTAAATGATAATGTATGAAGAAGGTTGGAGTGCGCATTAATGTATTAAATAGCTCGTTGGTCCCATTCATATAACAGTGTAGTTGAGAATAGGTAGATGGAGAGTTTGTGCAATTGTCATTTTTGGTAATATGGGACGAGCTTAAGAATATTATAAATTATTATCTTTGTCATGATAATAGGTATATAATTTTCAGCTACGTTTTGCGTTGAATTCCAATTTATTTTATTTTGTAGCAACTCGTAGCTGCCAATGACTACTGTTTGATTTCGGTTGGATTTCCGAGGAAACATATACATCAACATATCATTGCATTGACAATATGTGCAATGGACCTTACACACCATGTAAACAGTCAATCATTATTATAAGATGCTGTATTGAAAAATTATAGTAAGGCGCAGGAAATCATGAGTTCTTAAATAGGTGTCAAGCGAACATTTTTCAAAAAGTATGGACAATAATATACAGAGAATTCTACTGCATGATTAAGCCCAAGAGAAAGGACAATGATGTGAATTCTCTTCATGGGCGAGCGCGTCAAAGTGCAAACGAGTGTTATGGTAGAAATGTATTATTGTAGAGATCAACCCGAAGCTGCTTTAGATTTTCTTCAAGTTGAGTAATCTTGTTAGTATATCCTTCAAAAAGTATTCTTGTTTGTGGATATGTCGCCAGCAGTGTCGTAGTGCCAGTAACGTCTGCTCCAGCAAGTGAACCAAGAAGAGTGCCAGGGCTGATCTAGATAATGTAAAAAGAATTTGAAAGTATTTTGTGATTTGAACAGGTCGGTCGGATCCATACGAATTGGTGGTGTAATATTTTGGTTTTTACACAATTGTTGCAAAAAAAATAGATCCCAAGACGATTGGTGAAGTGAAAACATCACGGCTTTATATTAAGGTCTAGGTATAGGAGGCTGAGCGAAGCATAACAAAATATGCGGATAAATTAACATGCATTTGATAATGATCGATGAATATCAACTAAAATTGATATTCAGATACAGTACAGTCTAGACGGAGCATGAGGTTAATTATACGCTCGAAGAGCTTCATGGAGTGAATATTAGCGTCGTCTAGCTACCATATATGTACTTGAATAATTTCCGTACTTCATACATGGAAGACAATTTTAAGTTTCATCTCGATGAAATGTTATTGGAGCAATAAATTTGGAGTTGATTGGTGCTTCTTCACGAAGTAATTTTTCCCTCACTTACAGAAGTATGACCACAAAGCAGCTTTATTACGCGAAGACATGCGATATGTGTTGCTTATATAAATCAGACTTAATTGTATCCGTGTCATCCAAATCATCAATAAAGTCGCTTTTATAATGTTTATGCTCAATAATTACAATTTCCAATTTACTTTTCGAATAAAGGAAGATGAAATATGTTACTTAATAATTAATCTATTCAGAAAGCATACATAGCTTACTCGAACTATAGTTTTATCTATCATCTATCTGTGGTCACAATATTGAATATATGTATATAATCTGTAACCATTTGACTATCCAAAAAGCTGTGGAGACAGCCGTAAAATTCGGGATTTTAATTTAGCTAAATATTAAAATGGAAGATAATAAAATAACGCAACCTTCAGAATTTGAAAAATCAGTTGATGATAAGAACCCTAAGAAAAAAAATAAGAATAAAAAAAAACGTAGTGGCGGGGATGGCGATAATCGCGGTCCAGTATCTAGCGACGGAATTGCTATTCCTAATTCCGGAGATGTTCATCAGAACATTTCTTTTAAGGATTTGAAAATGGCTATGGAAGTTCTTAATTTACAGCAAAAACCTGCAAAGACTACTGAAGAGGCTTTGCATAAATCTTATCAATTTTGGTCAACCCAACCTGTACCTAAATGGGATGAAAAAATTGTCACAAATGAATCAATTGAACCACCAAAATCTCGTGATGAAATACGATCAGAACCTTATACTTTACCTGATGGATTTCAATGGGATACTCTTAATTTAAACGAACCTCTGGTTCTTAAAGAATTATACACATTGTTAAATGAAAATTATGTTGAAGATGATGATTGTATGTTTCGTTTTGATTATCAAACTGATTTTTTAAAGTGGGCTCTGCAGCCCCCTGGATGGAGAATGGAATGGCATTGTGGAGTGCGTGTAGTGAAGTCAGGCAGATTGGTTGGTTTTATATCTGCTATACCAGCTACACTGAGAATATATGACCATGTTCAAACTGTAGTGGAAATTAACTTTTTGTGTGTTCATAAAAAACTTCGTTCAAAACGAGTTGCGCCAGTATTAATAAGAGAAATAACTAGAAGAGTGAACTTGACAGGAATTTTTCAAGGTGTTTATACAGCTGGTATTGTATTACCTAAACCTATTGGTACTTGCCGTTATTGGCACAGGTCACTTAATCCAAAAAAATTGATTGACATTAAATTCAGTCACTTATCACGCAATATGACTATGCAAAGAACTTTGAAGCTATTTAAATTACCTGACTTACCAAAGACTCCAGGCTTTCGCAAAATGGAGCCTAAAGATTCTGAGAAAGTTGTTAAGTTACTAAATGATTATTTACAAAAATTTGACTTGGTGCCAATATTTTCAGAAGAGGATTTTAAGCACTGGTTTATCCCTCAAATTGGTATAATTGATAGTTATATTGTAGAGGCAACTGATGGTTCTATCACTGACTTCGTTAGTTATTATACACTACCATCAACAGTTGTATATCATCCTGTACATAAGACATTAAAAGCTGCTTATTCATTTTATAATGTTTCAACCAAAACACCTTGGATTGACTTAATGTTGGACGCTTTGATTACAGCAAAAAATTCTGGATTTGATGTATTTAATGCATTAGATCTAATGGATAATAAGGAATTCTTGGAACCACTTAAATTTGGGATTGGTGATGGAAATTTACAATACTATTTATATAATTGGCGGTGTCCTAGTATAACACCTAATAAAATTGGCTTGGTACTTCAGTAAAGCATTTGTGATGGAATAAATATTATGAATAATATTCATAAAGTTTTGTATTTTTCACAACATGTAGTACTATTATTTGGAACTATAGAATTAATTGAAAGAATAAATTATATGAATACTGACAAATATTTTGTGCATACCTTTTATTTATACTGTAATATAGTTATGTACATTTACATTAATTTATTGTCTATGACAATATCATATTACCTCACATCATTTTTTAGTCCTCTATATATTGAAAATATTATTTTACTTTATTTCCATATTGTTATACAATTTTTAGTTATAAAAATGTAAATTATAATTGTGGTAGTGGTAATGGTAATGGATGATAAAATAAAAATTTTGTACTTATCACTGTTGATGACAATTCTGTGTTACAATGCTATGCTTTGTTTCAAATTTAGGTTACCCTCCTGTTGTGCTAATATTAGTACCAAATGTTTTCATACTATTTACTAGGAAAAATCAATAAAATGAGAAAAATGCAATAATTGCACAAACTTACGTTTGAGTAGTAGATGAAATGAACAAATATATAAATATATTCACTACTACACTCAATTTTATATAGATTTTTATGAAAATATATAAGTTGAAAAGGGTTATACAGGCATAATGAAATCATAGGAGTCTTCTAACTTTTGCTGTCTAACTTTAGCACCCTAATATTGGTAATTCAGGTTCAGTTTTGTATACATGGAACATACCAATAACTTACATAAAATAAGAATGCAAACTTGAAACCATTATTGAATTTTCATTTTAAAGATTTTATATTCTATAAAATAAACTTTTTTCTCTAAAGTTGTATGCTTCAATATATGCAAATTTTATTGCAATTTCTTATAATAGACTATTTAAAACTTACACATAAATTAAACTATTTAAAACATAAAAAACAATATAGACGATATAATTGTGATATATAGATATTAGATTGGTAGATAGAATCATATAATTGTGGCTACCTCCAAATGCATGAATAATACTAGGGGAAAAAATGTTGTAAAAAGGTCATGTGCCCAGATGGCACTCTGGAATACATATCATTATATATGTTAAATGTGTCTACAATAAAATAGGTTCTTAGTTTAACAAATAATCTAAACAGCTTAACAACTTCATACGATCATCAGATGTCGGCATTTAAATTTGATTAATGGATTTTAATTTTAATTATTAAAAGTAAAATTCATACTACGCTTCAATACCGACGAAATAACAATTGATTAAATCACTAATTTAAAGTACCGTACCCGTAATATTAATCATGTCGTTTATATCTGTAATAATAATAATAATTGAATCATGAATGTGTGTAAAGTACACTTATAGATTCTAATACACTTATAATTTCTAAGAAATTAAGCTATTGTATTATGATTGTATGAATCAAGTACATAAGTAAAATGTAATAATAACTCGCTTATTCATAACCTTAGTTCTTGGTAACAATTAATAAACAACTAATGTAACGATTAAGATAAGAGTATGATATATATATATATATATATATATATATATATATATATATATATATATATATATATATATATATATATATATATATATATATATATATATATATATATATATATATATATATATATATATATATATATATATATATATATATATATATATAAAGGAAACTCTATGGATCTGTCTGTATGTCCATCAAAGAAGCTGAAATTGATATCAAATATCCAAGTCAATAACCCCTTCTATGCATTTTGTGTGAAAATCGCCGCGTAATGAATACCTAAATCTCTTTAACTTGGACTTATGACATTTAATTGGCAATAAGATAAAGCTTATTGTGCAACCACGGCGAAAATGATTCGAAAATTTTAAATTTATGGATATATCATAGAAAAAAATACAATTAAAAACTTATACATTAATAAACTACATTATTTCAAATAAAATGTGTAAAACTACAAACTTAAATCGACCCGTATTTCAGACACCTAGACTTATGAATGATATTACCAAACATTTAACTTGTAATTACCATCTCTACGCAGACGACTTGCAGATTTATATACACACTATTTTGGTTGATTTGAAGTCAACAATTCCAAACATAAACTCTGACGTCGCCCTTATTAGTGAATAGGCAATTTACGTCAGCCTCCTGATTAATCCTTCTAAATCTCAAGCATTGATAATAGAAACTAGACAATTACATAGTAAGGTTGATTTAAATGGCTTACATTGCTTAAAATTAAACGGAACAAAATACCCTTATCTGATTCAGTTAGAAATTTGGGCCTTATAATTGATAGCAATTTATCGTGGTCATCTATCGTACACTATTCCCTGCCTTCTCTTAAACGACTCCAAAACTTTTTACCAGTTCGCACTAAAACTATTCTTGCGTGAGCTTTACTCTTACCACTTATAGATTATGCGGATATTTGAAAGATGATGCTAATGAAAAAAATTTTGACACGCTTGACCGACTCCAGAATGTGAATTCGATTTATCTTTGGCTTGGCTTTAATTCGACAACTTAATTGGCTTCCTGTCCGTTGGCGCCGAAACTGCATACTCTCTCTCAGGGCCGTTGCTAAGGGGGGCATTGTGGGGCAATACCTTACCTTAAAATCACAATGCCCTACCTTAAAAATACCAAAACTAAAAAAAAATACGTTATTTGTCTACGCATAGCTATTGAATGTACCTATATCACTTTAGGTGATCGATTTAGGGGCCCGTCCTTCGAGGCCAGATAAATTATAATAAATTTTTACTTCCGCCCTACCTGTAACCAATGCTGCCCTTCAACTTCGACAGCCCTACTCTTTCTGCTATTTTTAATATTATAAGATCATCTTCTTTTCATTTTCAGTTGGCCCTTTCGAGTGATATACCTGTGCGCTTCTGTGTTGCTCATATAAAGCTTGAATTTCCCTTCCCTTTTTACGAAAAATCATATGCGGTCCAAGCAGTACCCTATGGAATTCGCTTCCTCATTTTATCCTAGCTGGTAATCCGTATATCTATCCTGGCTATTATTTTTTTGGTTATTATAATTTTTTTTATCCTGGTTTCTATATATATATATATATATATATATATATATATATATATATATATATATATATATATATATATATATATATATATATATATATATATATATATATATATATATATATATATATATATATATATATATATATATATATATATATATATATATACATATATATAATTATGTATATTTCTATGTAGTGTTAAATAAAATAGTCAATTTCATGCAATATAGACCTGGAAGAGATCTCCTTTAGAGATTTGTACATTTCATTTCTATTTTTATATATCTGCATGTTTTGTCTTGTGGTACATAAATAAATAAATAAAAAATTGACAGAAACTTAACACTTACGGTTTATATAAAGGAGAAAATTTTAAAATAGATAATTTATATTATTACTAATGTATAAAGCCATTACGTACGTACTTACATTTGTAGTTCGTTTTTTACAAAATGAGGAGATGCATCTGCAACACCACGTAATTCCATTACGTGGTGTTATTATATTTTTTCCGTACAAAAAATAATAACACCACGTAACTCCATCCAAAAACATAAAATTAAAAAAATGTGGGTCTGAAGATTTTTACAAGCAAGTATATTTATGTATAGGTCTCGAGATTCGGTTCACAGCAAAATATCAACTCCGTTCCGTACCAATTTACTTAGGAAATAGTTGTAGTGAAATCAGGAAATAGTTATAGTTTATAAAAGTATAAAAATAAATTTTGTGAGAGTATTCGTTTATTATGTGAGAGGAATTAACAACGATATAACTTATATTTAACTATGTTTCATTCGTTTCTTATGGCTCAATTATATAGCTGCGACTGGTAGTCTATTTAAAAGAAAAGTTACGGTTTATGTGACTTATCTATGCATTAATAAAATAAATAAAATTAAAATTATAGCCTGCAATCAGATATTAAATTATGTATCTGATCGTCTTTTGGCAAAGCTTGGATGGTCTACTTAGTATTCTTATTTTGTTTTGTATCATTTCTGCTCTAATAGGAATGATGACAGATAGGAAGAATTTCAAAAATAATATTTCGTTGAAATGAAATAAATATACTAATAAAAACACATTCATTTTTATTTATTACTAAATAGAAAAATATAATTAAAATTAAAAAAAACTTAAATATAATTCTAATATAAACGAATCCTCCATGTCCTTAAAACAACTATCAGTAAGAAAGTACGTCAGATTTATGACAAGTTTGTCACTGTCACTAATTTTTTAACGATTTTGACGATCTTCACATAATATTCATTTATTTATCATAGATGATACACTAATACTGGTATTTATTTATCAAGTCGCTCGTAATGTCTGTCGTATTTACACAGAGTACATTATATATACTGCTATAGAGTGGTAACTCAACTCTCTTGTATACAACGCCATCTATCGGGAAGTTGTGCAACTAAAATATACATAACCAAAATATATATACTCTTTTCTATACCACATTCCATACTATCATAGTTTATCCTAATTATTACAAGATCATATAAATATGCAACTTAAATTACTTAAATAATTGATTGTTGCATAATTACATGACCTTGTAATAATTAGGATAAACTATGTGATAATACATACAATAAAGGCAAATAAACCGAAGGTTATAAAAGAATAAAACAAGGTTTTTTTTGGCACTTTTATTTTCTTTTTCTTAAACTTTTATATTTAAATGCTAAACATTTTAATAAATCTTGCTGGTCATAATTTGTAATCGCACCAGAGAGAATTTTGTTTACATCTCTACACCAATTACATAAGAAGAATATGCACGAAGTAAGCATAATTACTAATAACTTCTCTACAATATCACTTTTATGATTTTCACTTGATAAAAAATTAAAATCAAGCCTAATCTGTAGAACTAGTTTTATATAATTTTTAATATTTTGAATATCTGGCCTTTCTTTAATTATGAAATGTATAATATCCTGTATTTCAGAAAAGCATTTAACCAAATCAATAGCTGGATATGTCAAATAGTTCTTTTTCGAATTGTATTCCCGCAATTTAATATAACTATTCTCTTGGGGCGAATACAAATTTACACAAATTTTACAATTTTTGAAAACCTTTGTGTGACATTGTTTTAATAAATAGCTAGTTACATATTCTAATGCAGCTATTATTCGCAGATCCCTTTTTTTAGTAGTCAACTCTACTAACATATTATCATTACAAATGTCTTCATAATGTATTTCAGAACAACTGTTGTCTTTATATTCATACTTATACATGGTTTTGCTCAAGGTGACTAGAAGATATTATTATTATACTATAGTATTCAACTTTTAAAATTGCTACTTTTGAATTACACATATCATTATAATTCTTACTTTATCAGTTTAAAATTGAGGAAAAGCCTCTTTCAGGATAATAAAGGTTTAGTTCTTTTTGGTGGGTTTCTTAAACATATAATTAAATATTAATTATCTTACTTGATGTGGGGGTTTTCAGGGTTATTGGAGATTCTTCCATGTAATTTGTTATGGATGTTGAACTATTTATAATGTTAGAATAAAGGCTAGATGATGAGGCAGATGCTGCAGTTATATTCATATAATTTGACATAACTGAATTGTTTGCTAATTCAGCTAGAGGTACTCTCTCGGTGACGGCATCTGGACCTACATGCTTAACTAGCTTCTCGGTATCGACAGTTTATTACCTTGTATCTATATATGGACTTGTGCCCACCTGCACTTTGTTATTGTACATTTCGTTCATGTTTTTATTTTCATGTAATAAATTATTAAAAGGTTGAGGATTTTATCGCAGAATACTTGAATATTACGAATGTCACATAGTTTATTGTTTCACATAGCTTCTATATTAAATAAATAGTAACAAAACATAACATTTATCAATCTATTATCATTTATCAATTTACAATCCGCAAAATAACTTTGCATAGTGATATTGTTAAAGTGAATTGATTAATTGATTTAGCGTTCAGAAATGTTACATTTATGTTCTACGTAATAAAAATAACTGTATTATAAGAGATAGATTTTCATTTATTTGCTACATTACTCATTTTTTGATAAAATTATGAGTAATTTACTAAGTACAATAATTTAATTCAGAAGTTTATATTGTTACTCAATTATTTAATATTCAGATACACTTTTGAACGAAAATTTACTCCAAAATTTTAATTTTACAATAAGCGCCATCCCTTGACGAGTGTACGAACTAAAATTTCTATAGTAAAGAAAAAATGTACTAAGTTCATAGGCCCTGCGTATTTATATTTCTATTAGAAATTATTAGAAATTATTAGAAATTAAATAAATTATGGAATAAGTACATATTTAGTTACCTAAAGCTTTAGCTTAAGCTTTTTTTTAATTTATTCATAGTTGGCTTATTAATTATCTTAACAAAATACATAGAATAATTTAAGAGCTTTTGGATCTCGAGCCACAATATTAAGCCATTTAAATGTAATGTTTTTTTACGTGGCAAATAAATAAACAATTTGTTAATTTGTTATAGATGTATAATCCCACTAATGGATTACACATCACATATACATTATGAATTTTGAAATAAATATTAATTAATTATTTAGACTGCTAATGTTTGTGATTAGTTCACAAGTGTTGTGTTATTGTAGTGTAATGAAATTGATATAACTGGCAGATGTCACGACTCTGGCTGCCGTTTTGGCACCAAATGAAAATGTTACAAATAAATTGCAAATTCTTATCGAAAACCTTTATTTTATGAAGATATTTCGGATTATTTAATGTATAATATTTCTTATATAATGTATGTTTTTTTGGTTTGACATTGAATAATGCCTTAGTATATCATTGGGGGTGTCTTTAGTACCATAGACCACATCCACACGCTGCGGCAGATTGTACAGAAGACCGAAGAGTATAATCTGCCATTATGCTTAGCATTTGTGGACTATGAAAAAGCCTTTGATTCGATCGAGACTTGGGCGGTGCTTCAATCTCTGCAACGATGCCATATTGATTATCGGTATATCGAGGTTCTGAAGTGTTTGTACAAGAACGCCACTATGTCGTATCGAGTACAGGAGCAATGTACCAAAGCGATTCCATTGCAACGAGGTGTGAGACAAGGAGACGTCATCTCTCCGAAATTGTTTACCACCGCAATGGAAGATGCTTTCATACTCCTGGAATGGCAAGGACGCGGCATCAATATTAACGGCGAGTACATCACTCACCTTCGGTTTGCCGACGATATCGTGGTTATGGTGGAATCGTTGGACGATCTAAGCACTATGCTCGAGGACCTCAGCCGAGTATCTCAACAGGTTGGGCTTAAGATCAATATGGACAAAACGAAAATCATGTCGAACATCCATATTGTGCCCACCCCGCTTGCAGTTGGGAACTCGCAGCTCGAAGTTGTTGATGAGTATGTCTACCTGGGTCATACGATCTAGTTAGGTCGGTCCAACTTTGAGAAGGAGGTCAATCGTCGAATCCAACTCGGCTGGGCAGCGTTTGGAAAACTACGAAGTATCTTCTCGTCCAAAATACCTCAGTGCCTCAAGACGAAAGTCTATAACCAATGTGTGTTACCAGTGATGACTTACGGCACAGAAACGTGGTCTCTTACTATGGGCCTCATAAAGAAGCTCAAGGTCACTCAACGAGCTATGGAGAGGGCTATGCTCGGAATTTCTTTGCCAGATCGTGTGCGCAACGAGGACATCCGCAAACGAACAAAAGTAATCGACATAGCCCAACGAATTAGTAAGTTGAAGTGGCAATAGGCAGGACACATAGTACGGAGTATTGACGGCCACTGGAGCAGAAAGATTCTCGAGTGGAGACCACGTACCGGCAAGCGCAGCGTGGGACGGCCTCCTACTAGGTGGACGGACGACTTGGTCCGGGTTGCAGGCAGCCACTGGATGCGAATAGCATTAGACAGGGCGCACTGGAGGTCGCCGGGGGAGGCCTATGTTTAGCAGTGGACGTCCTACGGCTGACATGATGATGATGATGATGAATTTCTAAGTAAAAGATATAAATAATTTAGTTGAATAATTATTGCCCATATTAATTTGTTAATATTTCAAGGATAATCTTGAATAATATGCATTTATATTAATATAAAAAAGAAACATATGACGATGATACTATATAACAAAAAACAATATATGTCATATATTGTTTTTAATAAAATAAGACATACGAAAAAAAAAATTAGATTAAGCAATAAATAGAGTAATATTTAATATTAAGTAATAAACAGAGTAAATAAATAGTGACGTTTGTAAAATAAACCATGGTATAAGAATTTACTACTTAAAACGATTCTAAAATTAAGAAAATTAATATAAAGAGCATTTGACAGTGACATTTTATATAATCTGTGAATGCGGTGCTTAATGTTTCTTTTTGACTTGAAGTTTTAACCCTGTGGTTAGTGATTTTATTAATCCGACATTTTTTCGAATATCTCTGTTTAATTTTGTATAATAGTGAATTAAATAAGTTGCTTAAGAGTTCATTTGTGTTTGAAAGTTAATATTTTACTCGGTATTCATTTTTTTAGGTGAAGTGGGGTTATCGCAATCATGGGGAAGGGAAATAATATGATTCCTAATGGCCATTTCCATAAGGATTGGCAAAGGTTCGTAAAAACATGGTTCAACCAACCTGCTCGTAAACACCGCAGGAGACAAAATAGAATTAAGAAAGCAAAAGCTATTGCGCCTCGTCCTGTCGCTGGACCTCTCCGCCCAGTTGTTCGCTGTCCTACTGTGCGATATCATACAAAAGTTCGCGCCGGACGCGGATTCACTCTTCGTGAAATTAGGGTAAATAATCACTCATAAAAATTAATAATGTTAATTGTAAAATAATATTTTTAATAATACTTGTCGTGTCAGCTACTTGTTTCTTTTTTTCTGATTTTATGTTTGTGCTGTTACTTTAGGCTGCAGGCTTGAACCCTGCGTTTGCTAGAACTATTGGAATCGCCGTAGACCCAAGAAGACGCAATAAATCTGTAGAATCACTACAGATAAATGTACAAAGATTAAAGGAATATCGCGCCCGTCTCATTCTTTTCCCTAAGGGCAAGAAGGTATTTATAAATTTCTTTTGTAAAACAACTTTTAACAATTTGATTAGGCTTGTGTCCACCTCATATAAAATTGTTTTATTTGTGGATACAATTTTCAAGAGCTATAGAATTTCTTCAGTGAATCATTATAAAATAAAGAAGTGATGAAACAATGTTACTTAACTTACTAAATTACAGTTGTCACACATATTAAAGTTAAAAAATTCCATCAATTCAAAAAAGTTAAAAAGATTATTTGATTTTAACTATCAGTCTTACAACATTTTAATATGTTTACAATTCTTGAGAATGTTTAATTTTTTACTGTGGAGGATCATTACTTGTTATTATAAATAAAACAAATTATCTGCAAGTATATTATAAAACAGCCTGAGTGACTGATATTTATGAGATGAGGTTATTCTAACAAAATTTTAATATGTATGCTTGCAAGTTACTTCAGATGGTAACTAAAATAAGAAGTATTTCTTATTATTTATATAATTAATTAATTAATAATTAATTTATAAATGTAAAAATAAAAAATACAATAAATATTAAAGTAATGTTTATAGAATCATCCAGTGCTGGTTTGATAACATACATCAATTAATAAAATATTATAATTCCTCAGCATTAATATAATTATATTCTATATATTATATTTAAGGTACTAAAAGGTGAAGCATCTGAAGAGGAACGCAAAGTAGCTACACAGCTTCGTGGACCTCTCATGCCTGTAGAGCAGCCAGCACCTAAATCTTCTGCCCGTGTTATCACTGAAGAGGAAAAGGACTTTAGAGCATACCAGTACCTCAGAGGAGTAAGATATTATTTTAATAATTTCTCATCTCTAACTGACATTGATCTTTTTTATGTATAAAGCACGTAATTTATTATTTAATTATTAGTTTAAAACATATTATTTATAAAATTGTCTTTGCCTTTAATTTTTCAGTGGGATATTATCATCTATAAATTTTCTCAAAGAGAAATATAAATGTTACATATAAATTACTGTTGTTACATTGTAACTTGTGGATTGCAACACATATATACTAATATTTCTTTGATCATTAATGCTATAACATAAAATGTGTTGATATGAGTTTTTATGTTTATGAATAAAAAAAATAGAACTGAAAAAGTGATCACTATATTATTCAATAAGTAAAAGTTAATATATTTATTTGCTAGAAAAGTTTTCTAACTTTATACATTTATGCACAGGCTCGTTCTATTGCAAGACTTGTTGGAATCCGGGCTAAGAGGTTGAAAGATGCAGCAGAAAATCCTGATGATGTGACTAAAGCTCCATCAGCTGCTAAGGAAGCTAAGAAGAAGTGAATTCTTTAATAAACTAATAAAACTGTAATCTGCTTTTTTATTATTTTTCAACAAAGAGAAAAATATCTGTATTATTTAATGTGGTATGTTAATTCAAAATTGTTTTAATGCTGGGTGTTCCTGATCTAATTAAGTACTTTTAAGGTTTTTCAGGATCATATTATAAGTTGTATCTACAGTTAAATGTTGAATTTGATTTTTTTTAAAGAAAATCAAATTTAACAACTCTTTTATTCATATAGTATGCAAAGTTATTAGTTTAATTCAGTAATTATCTTCCAAGTAGTGTATTGCTAATATTGTCTAGCTACTACAAGATCATGGTCCATGATTCCAAGTTGGTGTCCCTAATCTGACGTTCATTCAAGCTTCCACATATACTTGTGAATGTGTTTGTTATCTTTGCAACAAACATTTTTTTCTTCTCTTTATTTATGGCGTTTCGAGTGTGCCAGTTGAGCACAATTCACTTCGCCAATTTCACGTTGAATGGAGAACATACAAAGGAGAATGTACGGTAAAAAAAGAGATATCATTACACACTTGGAAAATGCATGTTTAAATTTTTTCTTTTTAAAGTTTTCTTATAAGCTTTCCAATCGAATGTGTGCTCCTGTCATCATACTTACCTAACCTCTGATCCGCTTTCACATGACCATTTTGCATGATTCCTGCACATCCGTTAAAATCAACACGTTATATACACGTTTTTCATTTCGTTTTTACTATCTAGAGCAGTGTTTCCCAACGTGGGGTGTCCCACCTAGGGGACCCATTTTGTATTTTGACGGGGGAAAATATGTAGATTTTAAAAGTCAAGGCTTATATCCTTAAAATGATCGTTAGTAGTAAAAGGTGTTGAGAGACAAAATCCGATGCAATTATACTATTTCAATATGTTTTCGTATTCAAAAGTTTTATATGCAATTGATCTGGTTAGCCAAAATCAGTGTTTAATATAACTACTATTTTAATTTTAGGCCTCGAGAGAAATTTATTTCTAAACAAAATTTTAAAGTAGGCAATAGTCATGTTCAACCTGAAAAATGGTACATGGATCCAAAAAGGTTGGGAAATACTGATCTAGAGTGTCCCCAAAATTCTCCCAAAACTCGTTTGGGGTTAGGGATATCAGCGGATACGCCACTAACAGTTAAACTAAGATATTTTCTTGCTTGACGCAAACTAAAAGTAGTCTTTTAACTCATATTAGTCAAGTATGTAAGCCCAGAAAGTGACAAGGCTGGCCCTTTCGTTTTATCTTAGCCACTGATCTTGTTTATTTGCTTGTCATTTATTACACTAATATACATAAGTGAAAAATAATCTCTACTACCCCTTATATATATACATATATATATATATATATATATATATATATATATATATATATATATATATATATATATATATATATATATATATATATATATAATATATATATATATATATATATATATATAATTTTGTAATAATGTCGAGCGTGTATAGTAAAGAGGGAATTTTTGATAACAAAAAATTAAAGAGGAGTGTGAGGATATACATATTATATCGGCAAAGGCGAATGAGAAGCCAATTTAGCTAAATAAATCTGGCGGGACTTTGAAGACGCTCTAACTTCTTTAACAACTTCTCAGTCACATCAATATCAGCGGGAAAAGATAGCGCATGCATAATTTTGGTCTTAAGAGGAAGATAATGTTGGAGACGGTTGAGAAAATGCAAGAAGTGCATACGTTTGCTAAAGTTTTTAATGTGTGATAAAAATAAAGTAGACAGAAAGTAACCTATAGTAGGTACTATAAGCTGCAAAAGCATAGGCATAAACGCTCATATCGCTTGATTGTGGTGAAGTAGTCTTGAACTTTATTTTCAATCTGCCTCAAATGTTCGCATTGAACATTTGATATTAATTTGTCTTGAAAGACAGACGGATAACAGAGTGATCCTATAAGAGATCCGTTTATTTCTTTTGGGTTACGAAACCCTAAAAAAAGAAAAGTGGCTAGAAGTAAATTAAATTCAACAACGTTGAAATCCAGGAATAACATGGTGGTGAACTTTGTGTTATATTCATAGTTTCGTGTTAAACATAGTACAGTATATTCAACACCGAATGCAACCAAATACATGGTTCGACCAGTGCTGCCTTCGAAGTGCTATCTAAATATGAATTTACATCTTTGGTGACGTTCTTTTAATAAGATTTAAACTCACTATTGATTTTTTACCGTTTATTATTATTTTTTATTTTATTAACGTACCATTATATTTTTATATAATAAATATATCATAGCGGAACCATAATAGCATCATTAATATAAAGAAAAATTTAAATTGTTCACTTAATTACTTAGGGCCTTTATTTTTACCATTAGTTAAAAACTTCATATTTGTTTACGTATTTCAGCCTTCAATATATTCTTGTTTGAGAGATATTAAGAATAATAGGTATGCTGACGCATTTTTAAAAATTAAAAATTGAATTAAAGATTTTCGCGTGTTTATTATTTCTCTATTATTCGTAACGATAGCCTATCTCAGCCGCATCCGCTAATCTTTACTTTTATTTTATTATTAAACAAATTTCATAATCCTAATGCACGCAGCCCAACACGCGGTTTACCCAAACTCCAAAGAGTGCAGTAGACTTAACACTTTACTCCAATATATAATTTTTTTTTTAATTGGGAATATCTTTTTTTCTCCTCATCGTTCGGCAGTAATAATTCTCATTATTATTTCTTTTTATAAAATCATCCTCACCATCTCCTGCACTTCTTTATTGCCTTTTCGGTTGAATAGAGGAAAAATTATCTCTATTTTCTTTATTTGTTGCTTTCCATCCCATCTTTAAATTACCATAAATTATTTCATATGTGCAATTTTGTATCTGTGTCAAAGAAGTACTCGGCTTTATGATATTTCCGTTGATACTTTTTGCCGCGGAAATCAAAGTTGATAACGTTTTATTTAAAAAGATAAGGTAAGATGATTTTATTTTTAAATTTTAAGGCTTTTTTATTGAATTATAGCTTAAAATTATTAAAAATTATCATCTATTGTTATATGGATTAATGTTTTCAGTTTTCATTTAGCATGGCAGGCCGTCCTACACATATTCAAATTGAGCATTTAGTAGACTTCTTAGAAGATAATCCAGGGATTGCAAAAGGCGTTCCAAGGACGGCTGTCGCTAAATTACATTTAAGACGCAAGAGGAGTTTGGTGGCGTCTACTTTAAATGGATTGGGTGGTGCGGTTAAAGATGGACGGGGGTGGGCGAAAGTAAGTTTTTTCTTTAGATAGATAACAAAAGCATTAACAATAATAAACTCACTTAGGTTATTTGGAAGAAATCACTACTAGCGATAGTCGCATACTGCCTTTATATGATAATTTATAATATATTTATCTTCATTTGCGTTAATGTTTACATTTGTATAGTTGTTTTCATATAGAATTAAAAAATCACCTATCTACACAATAATGTATCTGTTTTTTAGCTTGTGGCATGTATAAAATATGGGTGTGTCTCATTTTTAGTACTGGGCTAAAAAAAGTGTGCTTTGAAAAGGCAATGCACATTGCAACACAGTTTTGCTAATCGCACTGGTGGTGGAATCCTGAACACTGGAAAATTTTCGCTATTGAACATGAGGCTGGTGGCTTTGATGAATGGGCATAAGTTTGATACAGGTGACCCGGGACTCTCTGTTAACCCATCTCAAACTTACTTTGCTTTGCATAAAATTTGTCATAATGTAACATAGTATTTTGACTTTCTTTTCCAGAATTCGACTATGGGACTTAGTTCACCTAATACTATATTGTCTACATCATCAACAAGTCCATCAATATTAACTGATGTTACTGGTAATTTTATACCTATTGCTAGTATAACTCAAAATTCTAAGACAACACCAACAACAGGCATATCTATTATTTTTGGACAATAACATATGATACATGGAGCACTAACAATGTTTGTAAATATTTTATGTTAAATATATAGTAAATTATTTTATTTTATCTAGCAGGTAAAAGGAGGAGTGACATAACTCAGAATGCACCCATAAGAAGGCGGCGGCAATTTACCTGCACCAGTCCAAGCAATGAGATGAATCACTTGGCCCTCATTAGAGAGTGTAGGGTAGAGGCAGAAATGAAGAAAGCTGAAGCCCTAAGCAACATTGCATCTGCTATGTTGAATATTGCTGCTGCTATGAATCGCATGGCAACAGCATCAGAAACTCTGGCGGCATCAAAACAGTAGTACTCAATTCTTACTGAATAGATATTTTTTTCAGTCTTTTCAATGATTGTGTTCTGAGTGTGTTGGATGAGCACAAATCAGAAACACCTTAATAATGTCCACCTTAATATATGATGTTAACAAAAATCTTCCCCATTTTTTCTATATATTAATTAAGCCCTTTTAAGCTTGATTTATTTTCTTTAAAATAATATTTATAACTAAATAGTAAAAGATGATTTTTAAATTAAGGTAAATAAATAATAGATTATTACAATTACTATATGAAGTTTATTATATAAATATTTTTCTTTCTTTTGTTTCATAATTATGGAAGTACCACTATGCAATGATGTTTTTAATGATGGATGGATGGATGTCGACCCTGCAGCAAAAAGCCAGTGTAGCTTTTTGGGCCTTAGGGTCCCAAGGTTGTTATATCTTATCAAGTTTAGCTTGTAGCAATTAAATTAAGATATAGATGATTTATCAAGTTTAGTTTCATAAAAACTAAAAAAAATATAAAAATAGAGTTTTCAGATTATATATAAGCTTTCTTATTATTTCATAATTTCGAGGGTGGTGGTGCCACATGCAGTAATAGCGGTAGCAGCATAATGTCAATCTGCAGTGTCAACCCAGTGACTTCTTAAATAAAGTTGAGGGAACCAGATATTTTTGTAACAAACATGGTTCATAGGTACTGATGGTCAAGATGACTCAATTAAATACTATATAAAAAATTTTTAATTTAGTATTATATTTTTTTAGTTTTTAAAAACCCTATAAAGTGAATTTACAATAAATGAAACCTTCACAGTATAAGAAATTAGAGTTCCTACAATGGCATCTACACAAGGAGGCATCATATACACCTTAGAACATCGCCAGAGTCACCTGCAAAATTAAATACATAATGATAACAGAGTAACAAAATAATGTTATATTTGTTTAAATAAACGCTTCTTGCAGAATAAATAAACATTTTCTCAACCATAAATTAAGTACATGTTTTTTCATGAATATTGGTTCCATATAAAACAGTCGTGCAAAGATCCTTTATTGTGAAATTTAAAGTACCTTAAAATATTAAGCGTAGCATTTTTAGAGTGAAAATGCTTTCTAATAAAAGAAATAGTGTGAATTTCCTTGAGTCTTATAATATTACCAGTTATAAATTTTTCCTGAAATCTAAAATATTTGTAATGGAATAATTAAATATAATAATAAATCAAAAATACTTGCTATAAATATTACAATTATCTTATTAATACCTTTTACCTAATGAGAGTTTGTGGAAACTGTTTTATTGCAGACAGGGGTGCTTATAATTTTCATTTGACTGTTGTGGCATTACTGTGCCATAAATAGTTCTTACAGGCCTTTGGTAGCTACCATTTTCATAAAGGATAATGTCCACTAAAATCTGTAAAAATGTAATGTAGTTTATTTACTATTTGAGGTGTTCACGCTTTTATGTTAAATTGTATGTAGGTATATAGATGGATTAATACTAATTATATCAGTAACATATCTTGTGTTTAATATAAACACCACTACTTATTTTTAGTAATGACATTAAAGGTTGCAATTCTTTATAAACTTCCTCAAATAATGCTTAGTTACGCGATAACTTGCAGTAAATTATGTTGACTTACCCCAAATGCCCTGAATTCATATTTAGGGTTCTAATCGTCATTCTTGTCTTGTTTGTTTCTTAAAAAATATCATATAAAAGTTTCTTTACTAAAAAATGTTAATGCTATATATCATTTTAAGTTACATTTTGTTAAAAATTAAAACGGTTGAATTTTGCTGCCATTATAACCGTCAAATGGTTTTAAGAGTAGATACAACAGTAGTACCAAAAATGAACAATAATAATTATTATTGGTAATTGTTTGCGGGAGTACCAAGTAACGTTTATTAAGATTTGATTATTGGATATTCGTTTAAAGAGTAGCCTCGCTTACCATCGCGTTTTTGTACACAGAATAATCTGGTGCTGCCTCGTCTGTGTACTATATGATTTCCATCTAATTGTAACCCTATTTCCATTAGTATTCAATGAACAGACAATTTTCATTTACTGCTTCCATTCAATAATTTATATATACATAATACAATTGAGTAATTTTGTGAAAATATTTTTTTACGGTATCTAAGTTTTGTATCGTTCATTATCGAGTTGTGTATTCATGAAAGATGTAAGAAAAATCAGTTCACGTAAATACAGGTATCCTATTAACACTATTACCAGAAACAAGGGTAATAAGTACAAAATACCATTTCAAATTCAAAAGTTTATTAAGTCATATTAGTTATTTAACGTATCTTATTTAACTATATAAAATTATTATATTAGCAGTATATACGGGAAACACATCAAAGTGATATATACTTGCAAAACGCTTATGATATAGCCTATGTAGATGCGGCTTCTTCAACTTTCACTTTTTCTTCAGTATCATTTTCTGGTTTTACAGAAGCTTCTTCACCATCACCAGGTTTAGATTTCTTATCACTTTTACGAAATTTATCGTACCTTAAATTAAATAATAAGATATTTTTTAAAAAAAAAATCTTTATATTTTTATAGTTAATTAGTTATATTAAAAAAAAAACAAATAATTACCTTCCAAGATCTTCATCATCATCACTGGCTTCATTGCCTTGTGGATCAACTTCTCGGAGTAATTCGCCTATGTCTTTATCAACATCAGCCCACAATTTATCTTCACTGCCTAGAATGATCATAAACGGATAGTATACTTCTTAATTAATCAAGTAGGAAAAGAATACAAGATTAAAAAAATATGTCTTACCAGATATATTAGCATTGTCAGTACCATTTTCCAAGCTTTTCTTCTCTGTAACAGTTTCAGTTTTGTCTTTATTTTTCTCAGAATTTTCGTCAGCAGGCGACTCTTTTTCATCTTCTAGAAAATGGAATTTTATAATTCATTTATGACATCATTTATGATTCTGCATACAAACATATATTATACAGAAAAATAAAGCTTCACGCTATACTCCGCATATAGCAGGGTAGGCTCTATGCTGATGGAACTAGTGATTGTGTTTAGACACTTCACTCTTTCCGCCTTTTGAGGCATTTCGTGTTGAGGAACTCAATACTGCGCTTTATCTTGTTGCCAGAACTAAGAAAAAAAAGGTTCATTCTCCCATAAACTGTCACGTTTACAGACAGACCACTGCGCCACGGCGGTCACAAGATATTTACCTAATATAATCGTATTCTAATGACTTGTCTGCTTTCAAATCTTTAAAATATTATCATTGCTATTTAATAGTAGTAATGCAAGTATTCAAAATTAAAACTGATAATATAATAATTACAATGAATTAAGTATTACTTTCACTTAAAAAAAGACTTATTATAAGACTTCTTATTTATAAGTTTTGTTAGTTCTACTTTTTCATTTTAAATAAAAATTGTTAATCCATCTCATACATATATTCACTATATTAAAAATACAGTGAAAGTAGACACTGGATACCAAAAAAATTAAAAAATCTATTAGCGTTTTTTAAACAATGTTTCATAATAACCTCATTTCATAATATTACAAGACTTATTGTCATTTTGAAATGTAAAGGGCATTATCACCATCACCACTCCAAAGCGTTAGTCCTCTTATACAGTACCCTTAAATGCTATAGGTCCAATCTATGATATACTTATTAAGTGAGAACATATTGGAGCATTAACCCTTTTGTTGATGTAACTGGCGATGAATGCGCTCCGCGTGGCGACGTAGTGTGCGCGTGTCGCGATGCTGCACGTAGCGACCGAGGTGAATGCGCAGGCGGCAGTGGCGGCGCAGCGCCTCTGCTTCCTCCGAGCTACCGCTCTCCGCCCGTGGTAGGTACACGCGACACAGCTCGCACCACCATACCTGCTCAGTAATATTTATCCATTTAGCAACGAAACAAAGTGCGGCGATGAGTTTCACTACTCAAAGTGTCTAGATCATTGTGTGAAAAGTGAAGAATAGATTATCCTAACTTTAGGTACCCTGCATCTTGCTACAGGATATAGTGTGAAGCTTATTATTATGTAATGTATTAACCATACTATTATTTAATATATTTTGTATAGTGTTATTTTAAAATAATTTTTGTTTTTTCTTCTACACTAAAAAATAAAATAGTACTTCTGTTTATGATCATGTAAAGAAATTTTTGGCTCTATTACCTCCATTTTTTTTATATGTTCACTTCCAATATTGATTTCCACTTTTGTTTTCTTAGGAGAAGATTCTTCTTTCTTTTCTCCACCTGAGTCATCATCTTCAACTTCTGCAATTAGACAAAAGATTTATTCTACCTAATTTAAAAGTAACAACTACTATTAAAATGTCAAAAATTATAAATATATATATAGGACCGTCGTGGTGCAGAGGCGCAATGTCTGCCTCTAACGCGACGGTTTCTGGGTTCGATTCCCAGACGGGGAAGATGGATTTTTCTATTATCATTTTCTTCGCTCTAGCACTTGCCTACTTAGGCAAACGCGCGGCGTTGAGTTCCGCCAATCAACACGCAATGCCTCGAAAAAAGGCGGAAAGCGAGGACGGAGAAAGGTGGGACTAAGCAAAGGAGTGACTTAACACTAGGTTCATATGATTCCTGCTGTTCCCTCATTCATATATATATATATATATATATATATATATATATATATATATATATATATATATATATATATATATATATATATATATATATATATATATATATATATATATATATATATATATATATATATATATATATATATATATATATATATATATATATATATATATATATATATATATATATATATATATATATATATATATATATATATATATATATATATATATATATATATATATATATATATATATATATATATATATATATATATAATTTTAATAATAATGGAAAATGCAAGTTAAGAAATTGGCAATATTTAATTTGCGACCGTATCTATTTATTTTGTATGAAACTTACAACCTTTTATAAAAAATCTCAACTATGGACATTTTTCGTTCTAATGTTCTTAACTTTTCATCAAGAGAAGATCTAGTACCCGAAGATTTTGTTTACGAGGTTATTTTCTAGCGAGTGTTTTGATTGCGTTAACTTTTTTTTCTGTGCTGCAAGCGACCAATACCCCAAAAGAGATAAGGGTTCTGTTTCCTCTTGATATAAGGAACTATAATGATTGAACATGATAAGTACTTTCACAACCATAATAGGCAGAAATGGAATGAAAATGAAGTGGCAAGGATCATAATTAATAAAACCAATAGCATGTGCGCGGGTAACCCACCCGGGTATTAGTTAGATTCAGAATGTCAAATGTAATGTCAAATGTTTTTAAATAATTATTATCTAATAGGATAATTACCATCCACATCACCCACAGAATCCAACGTCATAAAGTTGTCTAAGTCCACGTCCATGCCTTCATCACCACTGGCTTCCGCTTTAGGGCTAGAGCGTCTTGCTGTCTGGCTAGCTTTTTTCTATACCAACAGATACATTAATTTACAATATAGATGTTTTTTACACATCTTATACTTTTAAAGTATATTTTAGGAATATTTTAATGATTTTATTTGATTATGGACAATATTCAACTCATGGTATATATAAATTGTTATCTATTTTACTTTTAGTTTTGTCATTTTTAACTTGTTTTAATATACCTTTAGATGTTCGATAGAGCAAATATGATGTTCGTAGATCATGGGCGAGCGGAAGGTAGTGCGACAAATGCGACAGAAAGGCATAAGGAAGCGTTTCATGGCGCGGTGCGTGTCCGTCAAGTTGTGGGCGTGGCGCGTGGTGCGGTGGTTGAGGCGACACACCAGGCAGAAGGTGGTGCGCGCCGCCAGCTCCGCGCCCGCCGCCGCCTCCAGCTCGCGCTGCGCGCCGCGCTGTGCCACGCGCATCCGCAGCAGCTGCGCCTTGTGCCGCCGCGCCACTGCACTCATCGCGGCGCGGTGCTTGCTCGATAGCAAATGTTTTGCGTAACCCTGACCGTATGAAGGTATAACTAATATTATCATACAAAAATTAATAATTATTATTATATTAAAAAGAAAGGTAAATATACTTCAAATCCTAATTGGATGGATGCGAGTGGCATATTTGCAAGCAAGTCAAATACCAAAAAGTTGGTCTAACTAATGAACTTTATAAGGATTTCTTAATTAAGTTGTATTATAGATAGCAAGCAGATATAGCCGCATGATAATTCAGTGCTGTTAAATAAAAAACATAGCCATCTTTTATATAACAACTTACAGCGAATGTGGCGCATTTTTCCTTACAATGCACACAAGACAGATGAACATAGTTTTGTGACGGAGCGGCGTCGGATGCAGCGTCTGGTTCTTTATCAGTGTCGTCACCGCCATCGCCAGCTTCACCTTCTGATGCTTCAGGTTCGGCCTTAACATTGAACGTTGAAATTATAAATTATTACCTGGATATATTCAATTAAAATTATTTCATTGTTACTTTTCGAATTCGTTACTATCACTTACTTTTGGTGATTTAGCCTTGACTTCTTTCTTTTCCTCTACAGTTTCCTCTTTCTCATCAGCTTCCCAATCCTCTTCTGTTGAGGAAGCCTCTTCTTCCTTTGATTTAACTGAGCTAGTGCGCAAAGTATAATATAAGTTATTACTTGGAAACTAATACCACAGTTATTCAAAAGAAACTCATTTATAAAAATAATTTAATAGGTACTATATTACATGAGCTTGAGATTCATTTAATGTTCAATCGAATATATTTTAAATCAATCAAGTCCATAAATATAAATTGCCTATCTAAATCTCTAGCCCTGGGTTTCTTAATGTGTCCACCACAATGCTTTGCCAGCTGATTAAAATCTTAGATGAAACCCAATCTTACATGTTTGGGTGAGCAATCCATCATTGTAACTTTTTATTTTTATTTATCAATTGTCAAAATTTCCCACAATTTCTCTTATATTTTTCTATTCCTTTTTCTTTGAAATAAATTGGCTATCTCGTATATATTTATTTCTAATACCTGTTATGTAAACACTCATTTACTGGTCGTTTCTTCTAAATTAAGCATCTAACAATTTCCCAAAAGAGATAATACTGATCGAAGAAGCTCTCGCCAACATTCTTTATTCTGGACTAACACTCGGTAAGCATCCAGACCAATAAAAACTAATGAATGTAAGCGTTTATTTGTGTCGTACCTTCGCCCTTTTATACTTCTAAATGCTCGGGTGTATGCCAGAGATCGATCAGCGAATCGTCTAGAAGTGAAAGAGCCTCGTGAGCGCGGGGCTCCCCGGTAGGAGGCCCGGGAGCGGAGCGTGCGTCCGCGGAAGGCGCGGCGCGGCGCGCGCGGCCGTACGGCGGAGCGCGGAGGCTCTCGCGGCGGGCCCATGCCGCTCGTTTTGCGGTAGCTCTCGCGGGGTGGCGAACGCCTTCTGTCCTCGCCGCCAAAAGAGCGTCGCTCTCCGCCGTAGCCTTCCTGTCTTCCACTGTACGATCCGCCATAATGACCCCCGTCGTGACTACGTCTATCGCTCGAGGAGCCCTGTACACAACTTGCTTTTGCAATATTTCTAAATCTTAACAATAAAATAAATAAATTTGTTTTCCTTTTCAAAATAAGAATTAAATTGATGACTTAATCATTGTAACGTCCATCTTAAGGATATATTTTATTAGTTTTAATACAGGTTATTGCAGTAGGTTATGTTAAATTGTTATGTATATATATATTTTAATATTGAATAAACCATTTAGTGGTACACTGATATGCCAGATGATTAAGGATTTTGACCTTTGTAGGTGAAACATATCTAATTTTACATCCATTGTATTTATTTTATATATTGTATCCAATTTAAATAATAAAATCCATATATTCGATTCTTTTCTTGTTTCAGAATCAATGGTTTCAAAATTATTACCATAATTTCAGTCACATTTTAGTTATTTTATTTTTACAAGACTTTGTAAGATGCATAAGATACACATTTCCAACCTCCATAACATATTAAGTATAAGATTTATTTTCTAATTACATTCCTTTCAAACATTATTGTCATATAATATAAAATGAGACAGCATGACACTTTTCATATCAAGGAATTCATGCAATGCTTTTCAGTTTAAACAAAATCATCTGTTTTTTTAAGAAACACTGATTGTTTGTGCATTTAAACTTCTACCTCCAATTTTTAAAGGGTAATCTTACTATTCACAATAAAATGTAGAATATTGTTCTGTTTGAAATAGTTCACCAACTAACCTCCATTCTCATCCTTTTGCGATCTGGGGAGCCTGATCTACCACCATAGTCACGATTTGAATAACTACCAGAATTTTCCTGAAAGTCCAATGTTAGCATTTGACATCTTTGTTTGTCCAGTCATTATTTATAATAAAACTGCTTAACAGTAGTCAAAGAAAAAGATGTCAGGGCTAAAGTGAAATATATTAATAATAGTTTGTTATGGATACCTACCAAGCTCAGTATATGATATTTATCAGTAATAATGTTGATATTTTCATAATATTACATATATTTATCATATTCATGTTCAGCTACAGTTAATCATATATTTAATTTTTCTATGATTTTTTAAAAATAATCTTAGATAAATAATAGAGTTATATGTAAGATATATTAATTCTAACAGAACTTACTGATCGATAAGGTTTTTTATAAGAATCATCTATTCTATCACGACCTGAAGCATATCTATTTGCACTTCCACTGTTGTACCGGGAATCGCTATTGTAAGATGAGTATCCTCCCCCTCTTCCACCGCGTCCGCCTTCATAACCACCTCGATTACTATTACCACGGTAGGATCCTCTGTAACTACTCCCTCGACTGTTGTAACTTCCTCTGCCGCCGTATCCACGACCTCGAGATGACATCTATTGAATTTATTATTTTTAAAATTGACATCGTTAAAATCTATGATCATGAGTGATAAAGACAACTGATAATATAGCTTTATTAAATTATCAAAATGAAATATTCTATTACTTATAATATGTAAATAAGTACTTTGAAAAAGTCATAACTTCATAGGAAATCTGGTATAGTTTAGTTCAGGTTCAGCTGGTAAATTTTGTAAGCATAGAAAATCTCAAACAAGGGTCATTCGTGGATGTTTAGCCTAATTAAAGTAATTTAGGTTACTTTATTTTATTTGAAAATATAAAATATTTATTTAACGTATAACTTTTTCAAACTAAATATAAATGTATATTATATTTATTACGATATAAGTTTACTGCCTACTTTTTACGTTATTGTAAATAGTACATCCCAGTGCCACCGGCTTAGCCCGTTATCAATATGGCAATCTTATTTGTCTTACACGTATCTCTATACAAAATATAATAAAATAACATATTTATGATGCATTACTTACGTTTTAGTGATTTCAATGTGGTGTTTACAGTGTTTGGAGTATTTAGTAATACTTCCGTATGATAAAAGTGAACACGAATTGAAGACAATATGGCGGCCAGGAACTAAATTGGATATTTCATTATTATAGACGCTTAGTAACAGATTCTACTTAAGCAATGTTGCCATGTTATAACGAATATTGAAATTTAAATGTAATTTTTTTGAAAAATATTTGAAAGTCAGTCTAATGGAACGCTTTAGTTTTATTCTTTAACCGTTGAAGCTAATATCTTAGAATGCTTGGAGAATTGAAGTTTCTAACTCTATGGAAATTATGTCTTTTAGAAGTGATTTCTTTGAAGTGATACGATATTGTTTACAATATAATTTTGTGATTTTCCCAGAATTTTTAGTTTCCTTGTTTCTTGAATGTCACTCAAAAACTACTTATGTTTTAAAATAAACTATAGTCCTTTTCACAAAAGAAGTCCCCCAGCCGCAGCGCTGTATTCGCGCGACATAATGTTGCCAGGCTTAATTACGGGAAAATATTATGAATATTAAGATACGATATCAAGAATATTTTATTATTTGAATATAAGTTTTAAATTAGTTTTTTAGTATTTTATTAATTAAATTTTATATTTATTGTTTAAATGTATAAGTTGCATTTTTATTAATTATATAATGAGATTTGTTTTATTGACTACATTTTAGACGTGCTTGTTATTTTAATGAAAATTATTGAATAGATGGAATTATAATTGTCGTTATTATTATTGATTATGTAATTTGATTATTTATTTTGAATTTTCCGGTACGCTAAGCGGGATTCTTTATATCACAAGATAAGGGAAAAATACATAGAAATCACAGATTTATTGAATAATTATGATCAGTTACATCGGTCATACTAACATCACTGTCAGAAGAATGAATGGAAACAGAATCCGATTCTGTTTCACAATCAGTTGCCGTGGATATGATGAATCGGTCCATTTCTTCATCTATAAGGCTGTCATTTTTTAAATATTGCTCTTCCAAATGCCCTGTGCGTTGGCATTGAGCAGCCCAATCTTCCGCTGAGATACTCATAAAAATCTCTTCGGTTATACGCATTATATTTTTTGGATCTCGGGACACGTTTTTATCCGCCACCTTTCTTTTCACAAGGCTCCAGATTTTTTCTATCGGGTTGAGTTCGCAGTGGTAAGGCGGCAATTTCAAAACCTCATGGTTGTGAGCTTTCTATAATTCATCCACAGCATAAGTCACTGGACTTTTATTTTGTTTGACTAGATCAAACAACACAGCTTTTGTCCAGGTGTTTTTAAATAGATACTCTTTTCTCGCAGCCACTCTTGCAACTTACTTTTGATACTCGACATTGTGGGCGTGATGGAGTAAAATAAAATAAAATAATATATTTATTTACGATTTTTATACATTTTAAATAAAACAATTTAACCGGATTTATCGCGTATATTAACCTTATTTGGGAAACCTGACGTTTCGAACACATTGCAGTAGTAGTCTACCCGTGACCGCGGACGACCATCGCGGTGGAAGGGAGCTGTGGACAAATAAACCTCTCAGCTATATACTGTCCACCGAGACATACAATAAGTGCAACAAACTTCGCAGAATACTTTTCAACACTAGGAGAAAGATTTGTGGCTGGTGGTGACTGGAACGCCAAAAATATATACTAGGGATCGAGATTGACAACAACAAGAGGTAGGCAACTAAAACTAAGCCTAGAGGAAAACAATCTCAGCTGTACTTCAACAGGAGAACCAACCTATTGGCCCTGCGGACCCAAATAAAAAACCAGATTTGCTGGACTTCTTTGTACTAAAGGGACTGTCTATAAATAACTTGAAGGCTGAATCTTGCTTAGACAGTAGTTCTGACCACACTCCTGTTATTCTAACTATTAGTACATCTATCATTTGCTACGAGAGGCCTGACACCTTGTGTAATCATCTTACTGACTGGGAAGGATTCAGAGAGTATATTGAGGAAAGAATCGATTTAAAAGTCTCCTTGAAAACACCTGACAAGATAGATGATGCGACCCAATATATTACTAACTTGATACAAGAGGCTTGCTGGATTAATACTCCTCTAAAAAAGGAAATAAATTACCAAGCAGCTGGAAACATACCTCTCGAATTAAGACGTAAAATATTAGAGAAGAGAAGACTGCGTAGAGTATGGCACTAGACTGGGCATAGAAGTGATAAGACCGCACTTAATAAAGCTAGCAGAGAGCTGAAAGCCTCAATAGACGATTTAAATAATGCCACACTACAAAATAAATTGGAAAATCTAACTGCCACAAAATCGACAGAATACTCTCTCTGGAAGTTTACTAAAGCGTTAAACAGGCCTCAACAATACAAATGTCCCATTAGAACTCAATCTGGTTGGACTAAGACAAGCAAAGAAAGAGCCAACATGTTTGCAAAACACCTAGCTGCCATCTTTACACCTAATGAAGACAAAAATGCAGAGTCTGAGAACAAAGTCGAATGTACTTTACAACAGGACTTACAACTTTCCCTTCCACCATGACCAGTCAAAATCGGGGAATTGAAGAGGATTATAAATAGACTACAAAACAAAAAAGCGCACTGCAGCTTCACAGGGTAGCATTGGTGTTTCTGGTCGCTCTCTTTAATGGGGTGCTACGTGTCCAATATTTTTCCAGATTATGGAAGGTATCCGTAGTAACAATGATCCATAAGCCTGGGAAGCCCCCGTAAGATGCAAAATCTTATAGACCTATAAGCCTCTTGCCTGTGCTGTCTAAGGTATTTGAGAAGACCCTCCTAAGCAGAATATTACCCATACTCAATGAAAACCTTATTATACCCCAACATCAGTTTGGGTTCAGACAAAAGCACTCTACAATAGAACAAGTACATCGTGTGTGTGATAGATAAGAGAATCTTTGGAAAATAAGGAATACTGCTCTGCAGTGTTTCTGGACATTCAGGCAGCTTTCGATAAGGTGTGGCACAGAGGCCTTCTCTATAAATTAAAAACATCTCTACCACATAGCTACTATTTGTTGATGGAGTCAAACCTCACAAGCAGAATTTTCCAGGTTAGGGAGGATGGAGAGTTATGCAATATCCGAGATGTATTGGCTGGAGTCCCACAGGGATCTGTACTTGGGCCCGTCCTATATACTATTTACAAAGCTGACCTACCTGAAACACATGGGGTAACCGCAGCTACATTTGCTGATGATACCGCTATTCTAGCGAGCAGTAAGGATCCGAACACAGCATCCGCTACCTTATAGAATAGCCTTGATAAGATTGATGAATATATCCAAAAATGAAAAGTTAAAGCCAGCACAACTAAATCTGTACACATCACATTTACTCTGAGGAGGGGAAGCTGTACACCGGTAAAACTGGGCGATAATATCATACCGCAGAGTGACTCTGTTAGATACCTCGGTATGCACCTGGACAAAAGATTAACCTGGAAAAAACTCATAAAATCAAAACGAGATGAGCTGAGCATGCGGTCTAAAAACATCTACTGGCTAATGGCACGTAACTCTAAATTATCAATTGACAATAAACTTCTGATATATAACGTGATCCTCAAACCTATATTGATGTACGGCGCACAGCTATGGGGAAGCGCTTGCGACTCCAATCTAAACATAATACAAAGGCTGCAAAATATTATCTTAAGAACTGTTTCAAACCATGGTTCATTACCAACACCGAGATCCATGAGGCCCTGAGCATAATAATTGTTAAGGAGGAGTTAAAAATAACAGGGAATAAATACAAAACACATAGATGCTCTCAAGGTGTCTTTGTGCTTTTTATGTAAACTTCCTCCAGTACCTTCGATGCAGTATTTTTGAAAGTAATCTGAGGTTTCCTGTTGCCTATTATAAACCCTTTTTTGCTTCATATACTTTTATACCATTATTTCGTTGTGCCTTCGATACTGTATTTTCGAAAGTCAATTGCTTTTTCCCCTTACCATTTGGTTACCTCAGTGGATGATTTTAATATTTTATATGTTACTTTAAAATCTCTTGGGCTCGATTCACCGCCACGGTATTGAAGATAGTTGAAAGTCCCGGGATGGTTGTATAAGTTGTATTTTCGCTATACAGTTCTTTAAGTAACACAGATCACAATATCAACACAGTTTAGCACAGTTCACATGCTGTGCCGCGCGGCATTTTGGCGAAACATCCGTCGATTTTGGTGGATATAAAATGAGCCCAAGATCCTACACCATTTTTATCTCTTTTTATATATCTTTTTTATCATTCTTTCATCACCCATTCGCTTGCCATGCCCAAACCATCTAAGTACGTTCTTTTGTACATTTTCTCTGCTATAAGTCGGCAGATTGGGACGGGATGCGTGCTTTTTACTCATCCTATCCCTGGGGGCCGATTTGCTTCTCTTCTGATGATTCGAGTACCTGTGCTTCGGCTGTCGCCAAGGTGGTTTTACAGGATATGGAGCTTTATGTTCCCAACTCTGTGGTGCCGCTTGGTGGCAAGTCACAGCCTTGGTTTGGTATGTCTTGCAAACAAGCTGCTACTAAAAAACGTAAGGCATATCAAATTTGGGCTGAGGCGCTGGCTACTGCGGATCCGAAGGTGAAAACTTAAAAGGGAAGTAAGCGTAAAAAGTACTTTAAGCGGCAAATCGCCAGAGCCAAGTCCCAGCATGTCACCAAAATCGGTGAGAAACTTGTGAGCTACCCGTCTGGAACACGTCAGTTCTAGGCACTCTCTTAGGCGTTTCCGCCGTTATGCACAGAGAATGACATCCTCGTCCATACGGCCAAAGAGAAAGCCGACCTCCTGGGAACTCACTTTGCCTCTAACTCGACTCTTGATGACCAAAGCAAGCCACCGCCAACAATGCAGAGACGTCTGAGCTCAATGCCAGACATTAAGTTCAGTCAAAAAGCTGTTCGGCGAGCCCGCTCTTCTTCGGACATCCACAAGTCGAGTGGACCTGATGGCATTTCTCCTTTATTGCTCCGTTCTTGCGCTCCTGAATTGACACCGGTACTAACGCATCTATTTCGGCTTTCCTATTCAATCGGCGTAGTCCCGAACTCGTGAAAGAGCGTTCTGATCCACCCAATCCTGAAGAAAGGTGATAGCTCGAATCCGGCAAACTATAGGCCTATCGCCATCACCTCCCTGTTCTTCAAAGTTATGGAGAGTATAATAAACAGCCAGCTATTGGTTTATCTAGAGCATCACCAGTTGATCAACGACCGTCAATATGGCTTTCGCCATGGTCGTTCGACTGGTGATTTTTTAGTTTACCTTACTCACCGTTGGCCTGCAGTTGTCGAAAGCAAAGGCGAAGGCCTGACAGTTAGTCTGGATATGACGAAAGCCTTTGATCGTGTGTGGCATAGAGCACTCTTAACAAATCTCCCATCGTATGGGTTTCCCGAGAATTTGTGCAAGTTGGTCGCCAGTTTTCTTACCGGGCGTAGTATTAAAGTCGCTGTCGACGGTTTTTGCTCTGATTATTTTCCCGTAAATGCCGGCGTCCCCCAAGGCTGTGTGCTGTCCCCCACGCTTTTCCTTCAGCATATCAATGACATGTTAGAAGATTCTAACATTCATTGCTATGCGGATGATAGTACTGTGGACGACATATACTCTGGCCGTGCAGGTCTTTCTCGGGAAAACCTCGACTATTGCCGAATGAAACTTGTGTCTTCTATTGAGACCACCCTAAATAATGTCTCATTATGGGGTGAAATGAATCTTGTTCAATTCAACCCCCAGATGCTAAAAAAACCCTTTTGTCGTGTCACCAGTTTTTGAGAACACTTCTCTTAAAGCCTCGCCTACTATCAGTATATTGAGGCTCAGCGTTTTGAATGACTGTCAGTATCGCGATCATTTAGATAGCAAGGCCAAACTGGCCGCGAAGAAACTGGGTGTTATCGAAAGAGCGAGACAGTACTTCACGCCTGCACACCGATTGGCTCTATATAGAGCAGGTTCGGCCTCACATGGAGTATAGTTCGCATCTCTGGTCTGGTGCACCCCAGTATCAACTTGAACCATTTGATCGCATACGGCGTAGAGCCGTTCGTATCGTTGGGGACCCAAATATCTGTGAAAGGCTAGACACTTTGGCGCTGCATAAAGACGTTTCCTCGCTGTACGTTCTCTACCGCTTATACTATGGAGAACTGTTTGATCCTGTGCCTGCCGCTGAATTATCCAACCGCACAGTACGACACAAATTAAAGTATCATCCCCACCATCTGGATACGTGGAATTCCACTACTGTGCGGTCCGTAGGAACTTTTTTCCACGTACCACACTACTGTGGAATAGCCTACCTGCGGCAGTGTTTCCAGATCGATACGACATGGGTACCTTCAAAAAGCGCGTCTACCTCCATGATCCAACTTATAGGCCGGCAACGCTCTTGTAACACCTCTGCTGTTACACAGGGCCGTGGGCGTCGGTGACGACTTACCATCAGGTGACCTAACCGCTCGTTTGCCCTTGTCGTTATCATAAAGAAAAAGAACCATATGTTTAAGTTCAAACTTTTTCTTTTTGTGGTATGTGCTTTCATATCTATTTTCTTTCATTCATTAAAAGTAGTTGAAAGGGTAGAGATTTGTGTTTTTTGTGTAGTAAAGTATTCTTATAGACGAGTAAGTGATCTACTATTTTAAAAATACATTAATAATTAAAGTGTGCTGTGCACGTTCTAGAGCTATATGAGCCTATATGGTATAATTACTGGATATAGAATGAAAAGTACATCCTATTATTAAAACATCGCTATAACTTGAAACGAACTTCAAGAATTTTTACATATATTACTTGCTTGACAAATATTCTGGACGATAACTCCACCCAAACGCTGTACATGTCATAAAAAATACTCGGAACTTTATTATATATATATATATATATATATATATATATATATATATATATATATATATATATATATATATATATATATATATATATATATATATGTATGTATGTATGTATGTATGTTACTTGGGAAAATATTTTAATACATTTAGTGGTCAGCTAAACCAATCCCATGGGCCAAACATTGTTCCACACACAAATAATTTTTAAACCGATGAAGGTTTAACTTTAATTTATCATAAGTACATGTAAAAGAAATAACTTATATTTATCTCTTGGTATTTAATTAAGTTTTAATCTTCACAGTTCTTTTATATGTATATTGACTTTCATTCTCAAACCATTACCAAAGTATACATTATATTGAATTTCAATATTTAAGGCGTCATCATCATATAGTAGTATCTATTTCAGAAAATGTGTTACTTCGTAAATAACTAAAAAAATACACATTTACTTTGTTATTGTTGTGTTGATCGAGATGAAAAAAGGTATACTCACGGTTAAAACTAAGTGTATTGAACACTATATAAAAGTACATACACAAAAGTAAATACACAGCAAAACATGATGATTGAACAATATATAGTTATTTAACTTTTTATATCTATAAGATTCGATAATATAAGTAATATATTAAAATATAATACTGTAACATATAAGCGATACATTTTAAATAAATGATAAATATACCTAATAGTTCCATACATTGACTGCAACACCAACAAGCAACGTCAAACAATCTATAGATCCTGTTGGGACAGTATATTGGGACTTATTATTATATAGAAGTGGTCACACAACGTAGCTATTTCTTTCACAACGTTCTAACAAGAAATAACACGCACTTTTTGTATGGTAAAGGTTTCCATGTTAAATTAATCATTTTTTTATGAATCCACCGTACCCACAAGTACTCTTTTCACCTGGGTTTAGAAGTAGGTTTACTACGGCGGCCCACTAAAAAAGCTCTTGGCCTTTAGGGTTATTTATGGGACATCCACATTATACTTTATTTTTATTAAATGTTGTTCTATATACCTGTCTCGGCACACACCATCCATGGTATCTAAAACCAGTCCTTTCTGGCCAAATGCCAGGGAGTGCGAATGGTACTCATCCACCGCCTTACTATTTTCACTTACCTACTGCCCTGTGCTAATTTCGTGATAATAAAGTTTTTATAAAATCAACGAAAAATATAAGTTATAGACAAGTTGACACCCTTATATTGACAGTCATTTTGTGGAACTATACAATTTAGTTTGTAATGTTTTTTGTTTCGCTAAACTTAAAATACATCTCTTAAAGTTGACACACTTAAATTGGTAAGCATATGAATCCATTTTGCATGAATAAGCAACTTAAATTAGTTTGTAATGGTTTTTTCAACAATTTGTTTTTTTTCCTTATCTTAAAATAACTAACTCTGTTGGTTATAATTGACAAATATTTACAGCAACAAAAAATAGTTCATATCCGTTTACACATCTTTCGTTGAATAAGGTAAATTTTATTAATATTTATATAAATAAAGTAAAATCTACATGTTCTATATACAATTTATTTTATATTTTAGCTACCCACAAAACACGAATTAATTGCTAAAGTAATTGTCTATGTCTAATGTTTTAATAGTTTTTATCCAGAGCTTTTAGACTTCTTTCCTCCAAAAATCTCATTCCAATATCCTTGTACGTTTGTCCAAGAATCCTGTAAAAACCATAAATGTAGTATTATAATATTTTATGATATAGAAAGGTATATTTTGCAAAAGTTAAGTTATATTTAGCATCTGCTGAAAATCATTGAATGCTTATTGTTTAACATAATAAAAAATTACGAAGTTCCCCATCGTTCCAGTGCGCGAAAAAAACGAAGGTCAAAAATATAAGAAAAAACAAAATTTCCACGGTAATTAACTTGGTGATATACCTGAAAACATTGATTTCAATAACTGATAGATGTATACATGCATCTCTGAAACTGTAACATTAGTAAAAATATTTTTGTAGTAGTAGTATTATTGGCGTAGACAAACTTTTTGACAAAATTTACCATCCCATCCAAAATCCAACTCTTTCGTCCATGAATTAAAATGTTATTTTTTATTATGTTTCGAATAATTTTACTTATTTATTCGTAGCTTCAAGTAAATTCATGTAACTTCATTTGAATGTCTACCCTATTCTATAGACAGAATGTATCTCCATTAACAAATCAAATGTAGGTCATGGGTAACCCTCAATTTAGCTTATATGTTTGTCCAACGTTTACTAGTGGTTTAGGAGAATATAATTGTAAAAATGCATTCTAAATATAAGAATATTAGCGTTGTCTTAATCCCAGAGCAAAGAAAATGGAAATGAAAGAAGCGCCCCCGAGCCTCGATTGGGAATCGAACCCACAAAAAGTCGCTAATATGAAGCGACTTTAAATTTTGTTCCTGTACATATAAATATTTAAATTTGTTGTGTTGTGTTGTTGTGTATAAATATTTATTAAAAATAACCTTTTTCGCTTCACGCCATTCCAAATCACGAAGACGAGCTATGCCCTTAAAATTTCGGTCTAGTATTTTTAAAAATTCTGATCTTGTAATTTTTGGTGTCGGCGTTGTACCATTGTCATTTTTTCCTGGCTTCGCAGGAACAGCCTGTTAATTGCGAATCATAGTCTTAACCTTTATAATATACATATATATATATGTTGTCGAGTATATATATATATATATATATATATATATATATATATATATATATATATATATATATATATATATATATATATATATTGGTGTCGGCGTTGTACCATTGTCATTACACATATATATATATATATATATATATATATATATATATATATATATATATATATATATATATATATATATATATATATATATATATATATATATATATATATATATATATATATATATATATATATATATATTCGCATTCGCAAAAATTTCTGCGAATGTTTTGCGAATAATGAATGTCAGAAAAATAAAAATTTGCATAAAACTTTTTGTGTTTATTATTGAAAAAAAAAACCTTTTTTATATAATAAAGACATTATCAGTCTTCATAATTTCTCATGAAACAATTTCTTGCACTACAAGCGAACAAAAACAAATTCTCTCTCTTCTAAAAAATTTTATCAGTTATTACTTAGTTTTTCAATTTTATATAATTATCTACATAAATAAAAATCAATAAAACAGTAAAAAATCGTATCTGTACATTAAATATTTTTACAAAGCAAAATATGTAGGGTTACTAAAAAATGTAAGAATTCGAAAAATAATTTTCTCTGTTTGTATGCTTGAAAGTTTGTCGCAACGAACGAACGTACGACGCAACGATCACTCCAAATATGTATAAGATAAAAAATAAATTACCTTTTATTTGGTGTTATTATTAATTACCTGTTTATTAAATTTACTATTTAACTTCGAATTTATAAAATATATTTTGAAGACATATCTCATGCAATCATATAAAGTAAAAGATTTTTCTTAACAGAAAAATATAAATTTACATATTATACGAAAACAAAGTCACAAATGAGGATTTTAAAAATATTGACCGCAACAAAAGTAGTGGGAATTCTCATCTGCTACTGTAGCGAATTTGTTTTTATCTAACTCACTTCTCAGTATATGTAAATATGTTGTAGTTTTCCATTTACGTGTTGGTATTATTATGCAAGGGGGAGTAAATACACGGTTTATGACTTTGTCAATTTTAGTCACTTTTTTATCATTCTTCACTCCCAGTAGAACTCCATTTTCCATTGTCTAAACTTCTGCTGTTTTGGCGATTTACAATTACAGTGCAGATTCTCGCCAGAAACTACAGGTTTCATAGTCCCTTACTGGATGTGTATGACATTTCAAGGAATTCAATTATTATTATTTGTAGTGTTATAGTAAGCAATATATACGAGGTATCAACTATCAAGTACTCTTCTCAGTTTGTCGCATTCCATCAAATTTTAGTAACAGTTTATCAAAATTATAATGTTTCTAAAATGTATCTCATATCGAGGAGCATCTTGTCGTTTTCTATCTATCTAACGCTCTATGCGGATATACTGCAAAAGAAATATCACTCGGCAAGTATCGGTTAAGATTTCATACACCAAGCCGCAGCCTGCTGAATTGAATTCAAGCGCAGTGATAAGAAATTTATTAAATTAATTTGGAAAATTTTAACTTGGTTGGGTGAACTTTTATAAGATCCTTAAATCTCACACCTCTTCCTGGAGTGTTGTGGACAAATGGTAAGAGATATCGCCGACCACGTAACTGTATCCCTACTCCTAATTCTAATAGTTTGTCCATGTTGCTTAACAATTTTGCTTCCGTTTTTTGATTTACCTCTAGTTGAATTGCCTATTGAATCTTCAGAATAAATGCTTGCTCTAAATTTTTCAGATTCATTGCATTATCAATAACGTAATCATAAATTCTTCGGCTTTTATAAACCGGTATATACATAATGTAAGGCAGCAATACCTTAGCACAGCTCCCTTGCGGTTTAGATTTAGAAAGGGGTTTAATATATTTTATAAGTGTTGCATCTGCACACGATAATTTCCTTCTTTCATTGCTAAGGTAGAAAACGCAATAGCCGAATATTTAGAAGGTTGGTTTGGACGTTGATTAAATAGCATATGAAATCATTAAATAGTTAATTATTTCCTTACCGATCGCACGATATTTGTTAAGAATCCGATTTTTGTTGTACCCCCTTTTGAAGACATGTCTGAAAGAGTCTTCCTCAGAGTTTAGCTCGTAGCTCTCAGTTTTACAACATCTACACACATGAGCTCAAACATTGTGTTAGTATTTTTGTAAAATCATTATTAGTTAGTATTGCAATACTTTGATGACATTGACCTCTATTACAAAAATTCTATAGAGTCATGTCTATCGTTAAGTAATATTTTGCACTACCTTAACCAGTGATTGTCTAATAATTGCCTGACATTGTCTATAGCAAAGTGTTATACTTATAAAAAAATTGAATTCACCAAATTTTGATATTTTATATAATTCCATGCAGATAACGTATAATGTGAAATTTCTTTTTTCTACGGTAAAATAAAAATAATGTAAAATTACAATAAAATTAAACTTAAACTTCTTAGTATACACTCGTGTATGGTGTACGGTGGAGTGTACTCAAATACTTCTGTACGATCCTCTTATCCGTAGGCTATATTTTTTTATATCTAGATCTGAAAGAGCACATATGCCTCTCTGCAATATCGTAGGGGCAATGAAGTCTACTCCCACTAACGCACTTTTATCTTCTATCTTATCAATTCCTTGCAGACTGATTTGTGAGAAAAATGTTCAAGCTTTCTTTCCATCTTTTATAGTGTAAATAAACTGAGTTAATCAGCTCATCCGACATAATAAACCAATAACATACTTTCTTCGAAGCCTTCTGAAATTCACCGTATCCCTTGTTATGCCTCCCAACTGATCGATTGTTTTGTATATCTTGCAAGGTTTTAGTATATCTATCTATCATCAAGACCTACATCTGTATTATATTGTGTGTATATATTACATATGTTTATAGGTTTATCTTGTTATATAATAGGTAAAGTATTTAACTGGGTCTCTTGTAAACATGGATTATTCAATTGTGTAATATTATTTTTTTACCATATATTATATTTTGTTGTTATTCAATGTGACATTGGCAAAGAGAATTGTGGTCAAAGTAATAGAAGAAGAAGTATTATACTTACATTATCATCGCCAAAATTATTGTTCACTAAATCAGATATTTGCGTATACGCACTTTTCGTGTCGTTGATTTGCTAAAAAATAAAATATATTTTTACTTCTAATATACATATATGAGATAATACACAGATGTTTTATACACAATTTCTTACCTCCAATATAAGGTTAAATACTGTACCAAAAAATCCCCATTTTGGCTTAACTGCTACATGTTTTCCTGCTTTTAATAAAGATTGTCGTAGTATTCGATCCTTTCCAATTGATTCATCGGCTAATGGCTACAATCGAATAATGTGGAATTTAGTATTAAAAATTATGAATATACTATATTACTTTTCTTTTTTTGAGAAAAACAATTCAATTCAAACAATCAAATCAAAGAGCACAATTGTATGCTAAAAAATCATAATTGATACGAGTTATTGATACTACATAAGTCGTACAAAAATAGATATATCCTCACATGTTTTTGTTTTGATTGTCATAAACTTCTTATATAATATTTAGATATTGCAAGAAAATTGTTCACATAATATGTAACGATTACGTATACTGACTGGTTGTGCAGAGACTAGGAGTGCGACAACTGCGACGATCAATGTGTATAAAACAAGTTTATAACTAAATTCCATCTTCTTGCCTTAAATGTTGAATCCCTGAAGCCTATATAAAATAAGCAAAATATTATTACAAAAATATTTATATTTTACTTCAACAGCGAATTATATTACATTACATGAAAGCAGAAATAATAGTTCTTTTTAACAAACTAAATATATTCTTAATTTTCCGGTAAAGTTTTTTGAATGTATTAAATATATACAAATGATTCTTTACTAAGCCTTGACATAAAAACCATGAATAATATGTATTATAATATATGTATAATTTATAAGTTTATTTAATAAAAAATATAGATTTTAAAGATGATTTTAAATTTAGATATTTTATACGCTGCCATGGGCTTACCACGCCAATATAATCTTATACGCCGATCTATGTCTCATAAATTTTAAGATCCATATTGAAACTCTTTCGCCTAATCAAAGCGAAATCTATAATATTATTATTCTGTATCTCAATTTATCATTATTTCACTAGTGCGGAATAATGAATACGTTGTGAGTTGTAATATAAATTTAAGTGCTGTATCACAATTCTTAGATAAGCGAAATTTTAGATATTTTTCAAAAACGAAGGACGTATGCGAAACATAAATTTACGCGTTTTCTTATTAGAGCATGGAAGCGAAAAGTTTAAATATAATTGTTCCCCATAGCACGATTACAGTTAGACCGTCTAAACCACGATGGGTTATTATTCAATGATTTTTATGCAGCGAAACCACACTGATTTGCTTCTTTACCAAACGTTACACATTAATAATTTTTGTGTTGTGGAAAATTATTCTCACACTGAAACATTTTTGATAAGGTGGAAGTTTCTTTTCTCTCACTCACTCTTATGAACCTACAAAGCCAATCTGTTTCTCTAATAGTTTCTCGCTCCTAA
Source organism: Dione vanillae (assembly GCA_037178615.1). Lineage (NCBI taxonomy): Eukaryota > Metazoa > Arthropoda > Insecta > Lepidoptera > Nymphalidae > Dione > Dione vanillae. The sequence goes on along the minus strand of JAZFAU010000059.1, from coordinate 3,222,297 downwards.
TAGAGGCCGCCATAGCAGGCCCACAACATTTCATTTTAACACATGTTTCTATTTTTATTTATTGTTTCTTTATCGAATTCAAAAAATTTATTCATCATTAATAATGAGGAGAACACTGAATGCTTTAAATGTTTTCATTTTTTATACCTTAGAGATTTGTATCTATAAAGTATAAAATTGAAAACGTTTAAAATATTCAGTCCTCTTTTGATTAATTAATAATACAACACGATGATTATTTTGATTCTCTGCTTAATAGAATTTTTTAGTTTTGCTTTTATACGAGTCCAAGATGCAGATTTATTATTTTGATAACTAATAGCTCCTGAATAGAAGTTATTGAACTTTTGGCATGGAAGTTGTGAGCCTATAAAAGCATACAGGATACTTTTCAAAGTGGCGTACAATGCATGGTATACTGGCATATAAGTTCCGTGGGAAAATAAATAATAGACATTGAAATTACGTTGATTGATTGCAAGAAAACAATAATGATAAAAACTGCTAATTTTGTTGTAACATTTTTTCGTTTCATTTAAATATTATATAAATTCCGATTGTAAAAAGTGGGTGTTGCGAGTAATTTTATAACAAACTCCTTTTAATTCCACTTAAGAGATTAATCTCCTCCGGGGCTTGGTTTGTGATCGATGGGCACACTGGAGAAAAGTTCAGAGAACATAGGAGATTTTTTTGTAAATAAATCATTACTAAATAAAATTATTTACTAAATAAATAATTGTAAAGTTAAAGCGGGCGAAGCCATTAAGCCGTGGGTGGGTGTCCAGCTTATTAATTGAAAGAACAGTGGAGTACATATATGTCTTTCTATTATATCATAAATTAGATTTAGTACCCACAACCACATATGTCGATGTTGGTAATACCTGCATATTTAGCTTGACTGCGTTGATGTCTTTCATAGCAATGTATGTACGTTGATGGTACATACCTGATAAATAATTAACTAACATACAAAAAATGTTATTACATATAACGATTATAATGTTATGCAAATGTAAATACACTAAATTAATTCTTGAGTCAATGTAAGGTCAAAAATAGAAAGGCTCGATTTGGACTTATGGTCTTTCATATGTGTGTGTATATATATATATATGTATATATATATATATATATATATATATATATATATATATATATATATATATATATATATATATATATATATATATATATATATATATATATATATATATATATATATATATATATATATATATATATATATATATATATATATATATATATATATATATATATATATATATATATATATATATATATATATATATATATATATATATATATATATATATATATATATATATATATATAGTAGTAAAAGGAAATTCGTTCAATGTACGACTTACCCAGATACCTAGAACACTGACATGAACTAGGAAATATTATTATGAAGAACATTCACAATTTCCATCAAACCTGAAAATAGTTTTTTTTTTAAGTTTTTTTTTATACTTAGACACAATATTAAAATGCAATATAATCAATTTTTATATTGGGAAATGAAATATATAATGGAAAGAACTAAACTGACTTAATGCACTTATTTCACATTAATAACGAACTATAAATTTATTATACACAGGTACCGGCTACACGCGCAGGCAGCTTTACTATGCGATGTTTAATGTTTACTCGAACAGTCACTACACTACGAGGCCAAGGACGCTTGAGTTGCGAAGCATTCGTTATGTCAGCCGCGTTCTACTTATGCAACGCTTACCAATTTAATGCACTTAGATGACCCCAACGACGAAGTGATTCTAAATTTAACATAAATATGCATTTAATTACATTTATACTCAATTTACTTATTATTTGACTAGTCTATCTGGAAGCGACTTATGTGATACCAGTATTCAAATCAATATAGCTGATCGAGTGTCTTCATTTAAGGATGAATCCCTCCATTCCTGTTGCATCAGGTGAAGATCAGGGATCTCATCTAGGTCCTATATTTTTAAATTATACATAAATAATGTAATTAATATAATTAAACATGTATTTATTTTCCTATATGCATATTATACAAAAATAATAAAAGAATTGTATCTTCATAACACTGCTTACTTTTACAGTAAGATCTTGATCTATACTGGAATTGTGAATTACTTATTTTTAAATATTACTGTATTATTAATGTATTGTTATCTGTTTTAGTCGTAAACGTAATCATTTTTCAGCGTGTTATCGTCTCGATGGGGGCTTTGATAAAAAAGAGTCTGCCACAGAACATTTAGATAATAAACGAACTTTTAAAGTACATATTAACAGAGCAGCAGTCAGACCATATCGCATGTTTGGTTTTATTTGTAGAGTTTCCAGAGAATTAAAAAAAAACACTTTGGTACTTCTTCATAATTCTTTTGTTAAACCTATTCTGGAGAACGGCCCGACTGTCTGGAGTTTACATTACAAGTTTTAGCTGTTTAATATAATCGGAGTCTTACGTAAGTTCCTTTACCTTCCCATATATCTATTAAGTAAACATAAAGTTAACATAATTATTATAATTTTAAATAAAAAAAAAACCGACTTGAAAACCATATGCTCAAACTAAACAAACAACAAACCAAAAATAGATCTGTTATCCATACTTTTATTTTACAATGTGGATAAAAAAAAAAATATTCAGTTTTGCTCGGTGTATGAATGTTATTTTAAATTGGCTGACAAATTAATTTTTTATTGATATAATTTTTCTTACGTATATTAAATCAGAAATATACCTCCTTATATAGTATATGACATATCGCCGTTTGTGGGTGTCGCGGAAACTACATTACCTTACTTTCACTAAGATAATAATATCTGTCGTCGTGTTAGTAATACAATCGAGAATATCAATGTTGTAAATCGTAAATTACTTCAAAGAAAATAATTTTGATATTAATAATTGTTAATTACTTTTTACCCAACATACTCTAGACCTTCATAGGGGATACACAGTAATAACACTTCATGGAATTGTATGTATCACCGGTCCCATTAGCATAATGAAATAGTTAACTAATAATCTCTTTCAAACATCTAAACCTTGGAATTTAACGCTGTTCAAATTAAATTCAACACAAGAATAATTATAACTATAGCCACAAAAAAATATTTTTGTAAAGTAAAAATTTAAGATTATTATAAAGCTTGTAAATATTTTAGGTCATCTTGGATAGCCAATAAACTAAACAAAATGTCACACACTTTCATTGCAAAATAATAGTAACTTTATTGAGACATATATTTACTATAAAAGTATTTTTGATCAATATAAACATATTTATTTTTTGAGAAGCTTAAGAACTTACCTATATGTATTTATAAATGTGTCACCGTGAATTCATGAAAATAATTTTCATTAAAATTGTAATCATAAAAAATAGATAGACAAAAAAATAGGGAGGAATCTGGCATCACTTTGTCGTAAAATATTTAATGTACAGACACAATTTTATTACTGTTTTATTATATTATAAATGAATCATTGATCTTTTTCGCTGTGTTAATTACTGTGTAAAGGATCTAAGAAGAAAACCTATTTTTAAGCGTGCCAGTTGAGTGCAATTCACTTCGTCATAGCATGAGAAGCTTACCTTTCGTCGTCCAACCTTCGTCAACATACGACGAAGGTTGGACTGACGAAAGATAAGCTTCTCATGCTATGATATGATATCTATACCTTTGTCAAAGGAGAGCGGGGAGTTTGGAAAACCATGTTACAATAGGACTTGGTAAGACTTGACGTTCAGGCTAGTGTAGGTGTTGACGGGGCATGGTTGGTTTGGCGAATATTTGCATTAGATAGAACGTCGAGAGATATTACCGGTGTACTACGAGCTTGATGCCTCCGTCGACTCAACGCATCAAACTCTGGACGAAAGCCTCGCTTGGGCTCCACAACATCACACCTTGATGACTATAATGAGTGGTGATCTCTCACTGTCCGGTATGTTGAAGGCTATGCTAGAGAGTGATGGCAGTCTTCTTCTGCAAATCAGTTATCACACTGAAAGAGGCCGAAAAGAGGTTGGTGAGAACGCAGATCCACTCAGTAGCCGTAGATCAGGGGGTGGCGTTTTGTGCATCGTCCGTCACCATGGAGAAACTGCTGCAGGGCTGCTGCTTGTGTTTTGATGCGACAAAAAAAGGACTTGGTAGGACTAGCAGGGGCTTGGGTATGCTGGATTTGAAGTGTGTTGAACACAGGAAGTAAAAACATGTCCTTGGCGATGTCTGCATAAGAACGTTAGCCCGAAAAACAGGAAAATGCTTATATAAAAGATAAAAACTCATGCGTTGTTAAATGTTAGGAGGTGAAATGGAAGCAGGTTCAATTTTCCCTTTGGATGTCTCATGCATCACACATTGTAATTCGCATCTTTCCCTGAAGAGTTCGTGAGTAGCAAGTAACGTGATATAAAAGTTCTTGTACTTCGTTACAGCTTTCTACAGTGTATTGTTTAATTATAAACCTTGGTGTAAAGGTGAGTACTACTACCTAAATGATGGATATAGATCTAATTATTGCCAGCCCATATAGAGCTAAGCAAGCTAATATATACCACATTTTGCCAAAAAATGTTTTCAATTATACTATCGATGTGAGTGTCTCTTCGCGTAGTTGGACAAGGTGGTAATAACGTCTGCTATCCAGCGTTCTGCATGAATGAAAGTACTGTATTATCTTTAAAAAATCTTCGTTGAAGTCTTCTAAAAGTAATTTTGGCATATATTTATTATAGATTTATTATTAGAAAATCATAAATAGTGAAATAATATAGTTCAGGGCTTATGTTCATTAAATGTTTATTTTTTATTTTTTCACTTTTATGTTGCGTTCATTTTTAGTTACGTCCCCATACTACCTTGGAATCGCTTAGTCACACTTTACATAACTTTTTTAATAAATTGCATCAGATTTAGTTACAACTTATAATTTTACCACTTTAGAAGTGTCTCCTCAAACTCTGAAAAAAAAAGACTGTCTGTTCGGCTTATAAAAAAAATGATTAAGGAAGCTCAAAATATTTTTAAGACCTATCGATATATGCTTTAGACGTATGGGCTGATGAAAAAAACAGTTTTATTTTTAAGTATGGGGAAGCCCCAAAATTAGCTATTTTATTTTTTTGTTTTTGTGTCAAAATCTTCATATTCAATCTTTTACGGATTCTCGTACGATAGTTAATACAGAAGAAATACACAATTAGGGCCTTTACATAATTAGGTCCTTTTTATTTAATTAACAGCTGACATTTCTGTCCAATAATCCAAAATAATATCATAAAGAACTTTACATTACAAATAGGTTTTACTGATTTTATTTATTAAACACTAATTTAAATTCTCAATATTTTAGTAATAATGCAATCATAAAATTTATGTTGATTTGCGCCCATATTTATCTTTACTTGTTAAATATATACGTATATCAATAAATAATTAGAAAACGTATACCCAGATACAAATTACACAGATTTAAGCAGAAATGTGAAACATTCAGTGGGCATGAGAATGTCTAATACTGTAACTGTGTTGGAGTTAGAAGGAAGAAGAGTTAGTTAGAAGTGATTTCTTTGATCAGGGCGGAGTGGGGTACAGGGGACAGAACAGTACACAGTAAATCAGATGCAGAATATAAATATTCCTGCGAAGACAACGCAATATCTACATCGAGCCATATTTAAAATTTTTGTTAATTTTAGGACCACATTTTTTTAAGATTATTTCCGTGTGATCGAGGCGTAAAAAGTAATATTAATATACAGAATATTCATACTAATATACAGAATAAAAGTAATATTAATATATAGAATATTTTGTATATTTGCCATTTCACTAGTGTAAAATAATAAAATAGTTTTCACTCTAGTGAAATAACGAATACGTATATTACACCAATATTTTTTATTGTTATCAAACGAAACCTTGATGTGTCACCACCATCCTTACAGTGTTTTTGAGAATTCTCCTTTTAAAGCTGCTAATCAGAACCTTATTGTTTCGAGAGACCAAGGCGTCTAGCATCAATAAAGCTGGATGTCATCGAGAATGCGAGATAGTGTTTCATGCTACCAAAGTATTAGTTTCAATTATTTGACCGTATACAAAGTAGAACCGTTTGAGTCATTGAACAAAAAAATCTGTGTAAGCCTAGATACTTTGGCGTTACACATAGACCTAGATGTTATCTCGTTGTGCATCGTCGGAAATTGTTTGATAGACACCTTACACTTAACGGTGAATTTTCTAACTACACAGCACATCTCTGTCCTGTTATCCCCAACATTTGGCACTCCGCTCTTGCGCGGTTTTCTTATAACGTAATATAAAGCTATTTAAATATAATAGCAATTTCCCGGAGGCAACTACATGGGTATCTTCAAAAAGGACGTCTGGTATCACAGGCCGGCAACGGTCTTACACAAGGTTGCATACGTTGTGATCACATACTATAGTAACCCGCATGTTTGCCTAGTTTATCGCGGTTCGATTCCCACTCTAGGAGGTGATGGATTTTTCTATTTCCATTTTCTTCGCTTTGGGCCTTGAGTTCCGCCACTGCCCACTCACCATGCAATGCCTCGAATAAAGGCGGGGACTGAGAAAGCAGTGACTAAGTAACGCAGTGTCTTAACACTAGGTTCGTATGGTTCCTGCAATTCCCTCTGCCTACCCTGCTAAGTGCGGAATAAAAGTGTGAAGGTAATAAAAAATAAAAAAAAAACATGAAATGAGATCTAATGGTATAAATTTATAATGAACAATCATCAAGTTGGCCCGGAATATCTTTTTCGTTTTTAACCCGGCCTGGATAGATGTATGGGATAAATAAAACCAATAATAAATATTGTTTTTATATTTTTTAATAATCAAATGAATATTACAGTGTGCTATAATAAATAATATTAATGATATGAATTGATTGTTTACTAGTCTTATATTTATAGTACATTTCATATATTTGCTAGACACGTACATATATTCTAGAGAGTCGGATTATTTTGTAATATTACGATAGGACTAATTCCATTTTTCTATATTTTTTTCTTAACGTAGATACTGGATCTTTGAATAATATTGGGTCTAGACGCAATACCGATCGCACTAAAGGCATGTAACCCCATGCAGCTGCGAACGTGTTGAGGCACGATTGTCGTTGCACAAAATGTTCAGGATCGCTCCACGAAGATCTACGGAAATAATGTTGTAATCATAGTTAGTTAATGTGTTCTATAAGACTTAAAGTTATCCAATTAGGGAATAAATTAGAAATTATAGTACAAGCAAAGAAAAAATATTAAAATCGGAAATTTATAGGTATGCCTCAAAAAAAATATATTGCCAATTTATTTCATAAAAAATGACACTCAAATTACGGCAAATCTAAGCCTGTTAATATATATAAGTTATACAACATTGATCTAGAATAAAGAAATAAGACAAAAAGTTAAAACACAATATAAATAAATGAATAAAAAAAATATTGAATGTTAGTAGTTTGTAAGTTGTACACAGAAAGAACGTTTGAACAAACGTATGTTTGTAGTAAATGTCATACACAGTAAGTGGTATAACAGTAATTTTAAGTTTAAGACTGTATTTAATAATCACCTAAATTAACATATTATATATCATACACTGTGAGTAATTTTGTTCAGTATTTATAACTTTTCTAGGTTAGAAAGCTTTTGTTATTAGAATGCAAGATATTTACTATTTTACAAGAAAATATTACACATTTCATTAATTTTTTTAAAGGATAATTTCACATTTTTTTGATAACCGGTTACAATTTTAAAAAAATAATATTTAACCTTTAATCAAATATCATAATAAATAATTTAAAAGTAAATACTCATTCAGTTTCCAGTAATTGATTAGGCGATACTTAAAAAAAATAAAACACAATAAGAATAACAGTAAACATCTCTATTGCTAACCTGTACCTGTGATGCTGCGGCTTGTACCGGCGGCGCTGCGCGAGCTTAAGGGGCGGGCGGCGCGTGAGGTGCGCGGCCACGCAGTTGAGCAGGATGTCCTCGCAGTTGCGCTGCGCGTCGCACCGCCAGCCGCAGCGCGGGCGACGCCGCGGCGTACAGCGCCAGCACCGCGCGGTGCACCAGCGCCGCGCTCGGTAACACCATTGAGTACGAACCGCCCCACTTGCTGCTATAGCCCCACGCCGCCTACACGTGTGGGGCGCAAGTGCTATTAGTCACAGCAGTACATCGCAAAAAAATGTTTTCTCTTATGCTGAATGCCAATATACACATCAACTCAATTGACGTTACAATTCTTAATCTAAATAATTTCTTTGTTAGGGAAATGGCATTACATTTTAATATGCAAAATGAAAAAAGAATAACATTATAATAGAAATTCATAACGCAATGAATATAATCTATCTATATGAATAAATCTACAGGAATACAATATTAAAAAATCCATGTGACAGCTCTACCTTACATTTGTTCAATATATAATTATGTAGTTTTAAGGGGAATTCTAGTTCTAGATTCCAGTTTAACAACAACAAAACTTCTCTTCTAGAAAATTGTTCACGGCAATTTATCAAATCCAAGCTTTTTCTAACATTACTTATGGGCCGATGGTCTTTCTTTTGAAGATCGTTTAAAAAGCTGTAAACTATAACATCTAGAGAAAAATTTAAAAGGAGCTACTTCAGAAATCCTAGAGACGTTTTTACGGCTTTATAAATCCCAAATCGTATTATAGACCGGACATTACTTTGGATGATTTGGATTGATGAGTATCGCGAGATCGTCCACAACCGCACAAATGATATGATTATATCATATCTTTTAATATATATATATATATATATATATATATATATATATATATATATATATATATATATATATATATATATATATATATATATATATATATATATATATATATATATATATATATATATATATATATATATATATATATATATATATATATATATATATATATATATATATATATATATATATATATATATATATATATATATATATATATATATATATATATATATATATATATATATATATATATATATATATATTTACACAATATTGTATATTTTAGATCATGGTCAAAAAAAACTGAAGAAACGCGTTTGGGTAAAAAACGTTTCTTAAGCCTATTAATACCCTGTAATTTGCATGTTCTCTCATGCTTCAAGCGTTTAAAAATAGGTACTTATTGCTAATTGCATTTCCCATAAGCACTTTTTCAACGGACGCAGGTATTTACTTTCTTGATCAGATTTTACCATAAATATAGTGGATGTGTTGACATACATATATATCCAACAATTCATTTTATATCGTAGAGATAGACTGGTCCCACACAAAAACGATCGACTAGAATAATTCTATTTACTTACGCAACATTAGCTAGTACCACTGCTAATTAAAATAAAGAATTCATAGAACCATTTGATATTTTCTTCAATTTAAGTTAATTTAAGATGTTTTTGCGGTAAGTAATAAAAGTGAATATTCATAAAATACATGAGATTATATCATTAAACCTCTTATGTTTTTACATGCCTTCGATTCATCCCAAAAATGGTTACGTGCAGGATAACCGACTATTCTTTCGGGGAAATGTTGCCACACTCTAAAGGCGAAGTCCAGCTCTTCAGCAAGTAGTGGTGCGTCTCCATCCAAAGAAAATACTCCCGCAGTGGGAATCGCCCACAAAGGCTGCCATCTTGCCGATACTCCTTCACTGTAGTAAAAGAAAACATAGTTTGTGAGACCTAATATTTGTTTTAATATAAAAAAATTTTGTAATATAACACTTAAAATACACTTAATATCTCTCCATTTTTTCCATCAAATTAATCTCGGTACTTTTACAATTATTATTATAACAAAAACAGGATGTTCTCAAAATTTTAATTTTGCATCATATTATAATTTTTATAATCATCTCATCGCATCATCTTCAATTACAACAATTTTTATTGGTTACCTATAAAATATAAGTCTACATAAATGTAATTTACCCAGGGTAATGAGTAGTGGCATCTATAACCATGACAGGAAGCGGGTCCCGCGTGTCTCCGGCCAGCCGCGCCAACGATTTCAAAGAAGGCGCGGCGCGCTCACTGTCCCACACTAGTACTACCTTAAAGAACAAAACAATATATTCCGCATTATGTCAGAAGGCATTTATATGTCCTAACTTGCGTTTGATAAACTTTCTTACTGAATATGAATCCTTAAATACTACTTTAAGCAACTTATTATACATTAAGTACTTTTTATTTGAGAAAAAGTTAATATTTAAATTTTATAAATTAATCAATTTTAAAAATTACTCTATATGTGAAGGATGATATAATAAACTTTAAAATATGTGTTACGATATTTAGTATTACTAAAAAAGCGTTAACCAAATATATGGGACTATTGGAAAAAATTCGAGACAGAATTTTCTTATAATCCTGGCATTTCTTTGGCAAGGATGTCTGACGTCAGACATACATACAGGAATATAAATTTTAAAGCAAATTCAATAACAAGAAATTGTTTTGCTTGAAAATTTTATCAATGTATGTGTAAAGATAATGTGTGGTATTAGTAGGAACTTAATAAATAATAGTAATAATAATAACATACCTTCTCACACAATTCACTGCTTGCGATATTTGCGAGTAGCTTGTGTAGAGCTGGGGACGTTGCCTGTACGTACAACAGAGCAGTAAAGGTCTCCCCGGGGGTGGGCGGCGGTGCGGTGAGAGGCACAGTGGGCGCGGGGAGGGGGGCTGGCGGCGCTGACGGCGCGATGGGCGCTGGCGGAGCTTTCACGCCTATAGGCAGGTGAGCGCGCGAGTCACCGTACGATGAAAGCGTACCTAGAGCGCCGGGCGATGCGTTCCATATCAAAGCCTCACGTTGACGTGATGACCTATGGGCTGTTATTCGCTCTAATATTATCTGTGAAAATATCAATGAAATGTTTACTGAACAATTAGTTTTGTTTTAATCGGCGTCCCCTAAAGTAGTAATGTGATGAATAAATGTACATAGTATGTACTATATACCACATATGTATATATACTGTTTGTTTCTATATAACATTGTAGGGACTAAACAAAATTACCGACTTGCCTTAATAAATTAAATTACAGCGACAAATAGTAGTCAGATTATCAAAATAAAATAATAAAATTACGGTTAATTACTCCTATTAACTACTGCTAATAAGAGCAGATAATCGTAACGTCAAAGCAGAAGCCAGGTTAAGATTCAAAGTATAAAGGATTATTTACACATTAAGAATGAAAAAATTACCGTTGTAAATTGCTTTAAATTAAATGGTGTGAGAAGGATTGTTGAAGCCTCATAACAAACAACAACATAACAAGATTGACAGATTAGAGTTTTGTGATTGACACTGAGTTCTTATTTCAGATTTTTTTTTACTTTACCATTTTTCTGCTGAAAAGCTTTATTTAAAAAAGCATTTCTCAATTTTAGTTTTTATTTGTATCTTTTATTTAATTTGCATCTGAGTTTCAAAAATAAAAATAAAAGCTAATAAAGTAAAAAAATATGAAACACAAATTGCAGAAAAGTATTGGCTAATATTGCTAAAATACCTCAATTGTAGTAAAGACAATCTTCTCTATTGAAGAAAAATATTGTTCCCACAATAGTTGGGTCTGTTGCCTTAAAGCAAGAACACGCTCAGGAGGAACAGACCGAACCAGCTCTGGTACCTACAACAATTGTTTTTTATTAAACAAAGCAGTATAATTTTTGAGCAAACCTGTCTATGACAAATACAATTCATAAACCTGTAGTAGAAGTCTTTCATCAGCCCAAATTACAGCTCGCCGCCAATCAATCCTTTCATCAAAAGGTAGTCTCCATCCATTGCTTAGCAACACAGGGACACAGCCAGCTGCTAAAGCCTCCAAAAAACGATAAGATCCAAGTCGTCTCCCTCGAGCAACAAGGCAAAAGGTTGAATTTGCCAATAACTGCTCATAGTCATATCTGTAAATACATATTCTCAGTTAATTACAATATTCTGTATTAAATTCAAACTTGCAAATTTAAAGTATTCAGTTTTAATATACAAATACATATATATTTAATACAAGATATACATACATTTGTTTTAATATACATATATATTTAATACAAGATAGGCTAAAAATACTTATAAAACATTTATTTGAGGTATTTATAATAAATTAAAAACATACTTATCATATTCCTTATTATCTTCATCACATCTTTCATCTCTTAGATCTTTCCAAGATTTACCATGTCTGCATGTTGTAACTAATATGAGATTGTCACCATCATGTAAATGCCATAAAGAATTTCTAGTTTCACTACCTATTCCATGCACATATCTTTTTCCCTTGAATGCAAGTAAATGCTTACGAGGTGCAGGGAAAGGGTTGCCTGTAGCGGCAGGAGGAATACCACCTCGTTCTGGGTGTTCTTTGTGAAACAAGGGAAGGGAGATATCAAATCCATCTCTAAAAATTGTTTCAGAGGCACTTGCCCTAGCAATTATAGCGTCTCCTGGATCAAAGCCTAGTGCTCCTTCTGCATAGTCAGGCCATGTTCCACTATATAAATTAAAGATTAAATGATTTTTACCATTTTTCCAGTATGGGAGATGTGACAGCCTTGAAGCTACATCTGGAATGTGTTCTGGAGATAAAGGGTCGGCATCTAATGTGTCTACAGCAGGTATAAATAAACACGCTTCATCTGGATCATGTGTGGCATATCTTGATTCACGAATTACTGATAAAACTTTGCGATAAGTAGCGCTTACAGGTCCATCTGTAGGATATACATACACTTTCGGATCATTCCCACAATTAGAAAAATCAAAACATGTTTGCATGCGACAGGGTTTTTTAATTGCCTGAGGATTTCTTTTAAGGCGAGATGGAGATTCATTTAGTTCTTCGAAGCTTGCAAATGAAGGCAACTCATCTCTACGAGATTTTGGTATCTTATCATGGTTTAGGGTGTATCCAGTTAAAACACAATATATAATGCAGAAAGATGAAAGAATAAGAAAAAAGTAGCGCTTCTTAGCTTGCATTTCTTTCTATTGATTTCTTTCTACTGACATTTTTTTGTAATTAACTTATTAACTTGAGTTTATAAAATAGACTATTTCAAAACCGATATAGCTTCACACTACAAATGTTACTAATCCATTTATGTAAACTTAAAAATAACAAAATTTATAAATGTATTGTTTTTGACGGAAGGCATCAACATTTGTTTTGCTGTCTATATTAATGTTTCATAAAGCTTGACATTAAAATAAGTGTTGTCACTTTAAATATATTCTTATCTATAAATATGTTTTTCTCTTTAAAGCTTATTAGATAATCTTTTCTTTAATTCAAGCATCGATTCTGAGTGAACAATATCCTTAAAAAAACTATAAAATTTTATATTTTTTTGTTTATAAGTTCAAATTAAACACCTACAATAGTGGCGTAGCGTGCATTGGCGGGACCCCGTATAAAAAATTGTTTGGGGGCCCTTATATTGTTTGGGGGTAAAGATTTTTCAGAAAAGAAAAAAATATTTATTTTTCATAACATAGTTTAACCATCAATTTTTCAAATCAATTTTTAAATATTCCCCGCTGAGTTGCAGATGAAGTAAGTAAAACGGGGAAGTCCCGCAGCCCGCCATAACGATGTAGAATGTTGCCAACTTTTGAACGCACGCTTAAGGCGGGATAAAAAGTAATTGATTTATAGAATTTGGTCATTTGTAAAATAAAATAAATTAGGAAGTTTTTATTTCTTTTTCCTCCGCTTTGGGGACCCTGCCGCCCGGGAGGCCCCATATATTTCATACAGCAGATACGGCGGTAGCTACGCCCCTGACTTACAACTATTTTGATATTCGGTAAAAACTTTAATAAGTATTTAAATTACGATTGAACGTCTTCTTTAAGCCATGTGACGTGAGAAAAATACAAAAATGTGACTAATAATGTTTCGGTCTTAATTTCGTAAACGAACTAGCGGTTGACCGCTACTTGTAGTCATAGAAAACTTAATTATAGATATTTTGTTATAAAATATTTTTCATTCTTGAGCTACATCTGTATGAACTAAAGAAAATATTATTGCATAAAAATAACAATGACTTTTGAAAAAAGCCTTCTCTAGAAATGACAAATTTATTCTAATTTTATCTAAAAAGTATTATTACAATACTGACTTGTTTACTAGCTAAACAACCTGCCAAATTATATAGGATAAAGTAGCTATTCGCTTGCGACTGTAATCCTTAACTTATTTCGATTAATCACACGTCATTACATATGTTGTATAACTTTTTTATTTATGAACGAATATAAACGGCTAACGCTAAGCGTTAATGAGAAGAAACTGCTTAGTATTCCATGGATTCACCGTGCGGGTGCTAGGCACATCGCGTTGTAGGAACAGGAGCTCCGATCAACGCTTGGGACTTGCGACTCAAGTATAGGTTTAAAGGGGCCCCTTTAAAATGCATTAACGTTCACCTTCACTGTCCGAGCTCCTCCCACTACCTACCAAATTAGAAATGATTCTGCTAATGCCGCCTTTGAAGTACGTTCTTGAAATGTGTTAGTAATAGTTCTAGACAGGCCGAGATCTTTTAGCAAGCTATAGAGAGATTTCGCTGATATACCTCTCGCTCCTACTTCAACCGCATATGAATTTACTCTAAATCTATTCCTGGTCAGTTCGTTAGTAAGCTCGAAATATTTATTAAATTTGAATGATGACTTTTAGGGATATTTGTCTCCCACGGAACTGTAAGTTCTTCCAGTACCACGCGTTTTAGGCTTCGAGAATAAAGAAAAATATCCGATCTGGATGACGAAACGCCAATGTCCTCAGGTATTTTATACTGTTCTCATACGTTTCCATCAAAAGAGTCATCAGGAGCTGGATCTAATATTGAGAAAGGTTTTTGCGTGTGTTTTTAATAGAACCTTATCTTACAAACTCTATTAAACGTTTGTTGGTTGTAATGTTTCTCTGTGCTCTTGCTACTGAAAGACTAACGGCTTCAAGTATGACTTCTAGTATAGATTTTTGTCATGGTATACCAAACATATAAATGAAAATTGCATCTAAATCGGTTAATATTTTTCTAATAATAGCGTGCATAAACGTACAGGCGGACAAAACTGAACATAAAATTACACATGGTATCTCACATATAACAGCACAAAGCGAACCCATTATGTTTTGAAAATTATAGAAATTGATGTGTTTACACTGAGACTTTGTTTCCCTTTTCCTAATAAATACATGCGATATTATATGCTTACATTCAATCAAATTTAATTTATCCACAGATATAGGTGTTTTTAGATATATTATCAGGTTCCAGTGGCCTACAAAGTGGCGTTCTGTTTATTGTTTAGCTTTCATTTTTTGTTAATAAAAAATTTGAAGTTACTACACCATACCATTTTACTACAAGCTTAGGGCCAATTTTTAGCTTTAAAAGAAATAATATAATACTGCCAGCTATTTATTTCTTCTTACAATTTTGAATTGAACTTCAGCACAAAATGCCTCTCAAGTTTATAATCCGACAACTGTATTGGTAGCGCGTTATCGCTAAATTGTTCCCAGCTAGGTGCCAAAAAAAGCAGTTATCAAAATTATATTTTACCTAGTACTTTATGACGTGTTGTTAACCCTTTAACTGATAGTTAATTTCACATCTAGTAATGAGATTTTTATGAACATTAACAACATCTTGCTATTTTCTGTAAGGGAAAAGTTACTCTACACAGTTTATTGATGGTAAGGCTAAGTTAAAATCTCGCCTCAGCATCATCAATTAGCTGGAATATTTTTATGGACTATATAGACCTTAGGACCTGTCAAAAAATTGCTAGTCACTGAAAAGTCACGCGATTGAACAATGAGCAAACCACTCAAATCTTAGGTCCTATATAAACAGAAAGAACAGTTTTGAATAACAATTTGCAACATAAGTCTTGTAAAATAAAATTTCACAATAAAAGGATTTAAATATATTATTTTTACATAAAATTTTTGGCATTTTAAAAAAGTAAAGTTACATTTGAACTTTTTTATTTTGTTTTTGTTTCATTTGCCTATTAGTATATATATGTAGTATTGCACGACATTCTGGATATAGCTCGTACTTTGTTCTCACTATATCTGTCTTTATCCTATCGCTTACTGCTTTTTCTTGTAGCATCATTTGTAAAGCTTGCTCAGAGCTTAACTTACGGAGTTTATGAGCTTCTATTTTTAATTCACATCTATCAGCTCCATCTACCTGAAATCATTAATAAATAATATTCTATTCATATTCTACATAAAACACTTAAGAGTCGAGGCAATTAGTTATTTTTTTCTTTATTAGCACAGTGCCTGACCTACCAGAATAAATATAACTTACACACAATTACAAGGTGAGATTATAAACATGTTAAGGAGATAGGAACCAGCATAAAGTATGATAGACCAAATTAATCTTTTTAAGTGTTTGTAGCTCTGTTTGCTAAGGGGAGCCCTTGGATAACTTTCGAAACAGAGTATCGAAGATACTGAAGGGAGGTCACGTAAAAAGCATGAGGACTCCCCGGAGAGCACGTATGAAGAGGTTAATTAGAGTGGACGAGGCGAAAGAGGTATGCAGGGACCGCAGCGTTTGGCAGCGTTGTTCTCTCTTACTACCCTGCTAGGGATAGAGAGTGAGGTTGTGTGTGTTTGTGTGTGTGCATGTGTGTGTTTCATTGCGCGCGTGTGCGTGTTCGTGTTTGTGTGCGTGTGCGTGCGTGTTAAGTGTATACAATATTTTAAAAAAGGTTAGAAAATTCTTAAGTATTGTGGTAAAAACAACAAAAAATAAACCTTACTTTGCACTGAAAAGATAAAGGAAACTTTTCATCAACAGTAGGCCACTTCTGTTTAAAAACTTCGTCGTCCCAATAAATTTCCGAAAGCTTAGATATTCTGTTAGGCGCTGACTGCAATCCAGCCCAGAGTTCGGAACAGAAATGTGGAGTAATGGGAGAAAGCATTATAATCAAACAGGCTAGTGAATGTTCATACTCTTTGCTTTTGGCTATTATTTCAGGTGGTACTGTTGTTCTGAAATAATATTGTTTACTAGTTTTAAATAAATGTGTTTTTATAAGGAGATTTATATAATTTAATATAAATATAACCAAGTGAAAACGTCATAATTATTATTACATAATTTTATTATTTATAGTACATACCCTTAAAACGTTAGTTAAACTCTGTAGACGAGATATTGCTACACTGAGTTTTTGAGTATAATTAAAATGATAAGATGCAGTTGCAATAAAATAATTTTTGGAGTTCCATAACTTAGATTCTACACTTTGAAATTCTTCAGGAGTGATCTTGTCGTTTTCTGTATTGTAAGTAGATCTGTGTTTCAAAAAATCTCTTATAGTAATCCACAATCTATGTTGCCAATTCAGTACACCAGGTAGAGCTGTAAAAAATATAGGTCATTTTAATTTTTTCTCATTTAAAAGTAAACATTCCATTACATATATTATCAAATAGCAAATTGTTACATTAATATTATATAAATAAATATAACATTTACAACCAAGCAGCATCAGCATATGGCTTTCAGGAGTTTTTATATATACTTACTAGCCTCTGACCAATGTCTACTTGTTTCTGGTGGAACATCAGCCAAAATTAATAAGCGTGTCGTATCACATCCATATGCTGTAAGCAGCCTTTGAGGATTCTCTCCATTATGCTTAGATTTACTCATCTTTTCCCATTGTACCAGAACTGGCTGACCAGATTCTTTTTCAATATAATCTTTTCCAATTTTCTCAACTTTCTCAGGAGGCAAGTACTTTCCCGATGATTTAACCTTGTAAGACTGACCCATAATCAAACCTTGAACTAACAGTTTTTTGAATGGTTCGTCTGTAGGTGATAATCCAATGGAATGTAAAAAATAACTCATAAAGCGTGCATAATACAAATGTAGTACTGCATGTTCTTTGCCTCCTATATAACAATCAACTGGAGTAACACCAATCAATTTATCTTTATCAAATGGATTTTTCTTATTACTATGGTCTAAAAAACGATAATAATACCATGATGAATCAACAAAAGTATCCATTGTGTCAGATTCTCTTTGGGCATTTCCGTTACATTTTGGGCATTTACAATTTAACCATGATGGCATATTTGATAGCGTAGAAATTTGAGACTCGTCAGAAGTTTTTTCTGGCAATAGTACTGGAAGGTCTTCATAAGGTACTGGTACTGTTCCACAGTCAGGGCAATGGATAATTGGTATTGGTGTTCCCCAGTATCTTTGTCTGGAAATAAGCCAGTCCTTCAATTTTGAACTGACATAATAACCACCACAATTCTTCTTTTGAGCAATTTTAATAGCTTTCTCATTTTCTGTGTTTATATCAAGTAATTGTATTTGAGCTGATGGATTATCAATATTTAACAATGCACATAATTTATTGTCTTTTTCATCATGAGCAGGACAAGCAATGTATATATCTCTACCTTCTGGATAATTTTCGTGATCAGCAACATAAACACTCATCTCAGAATTATTAATAGGATTATAGCATTTTAGTTTATTAATTTCTTCTATAGATAATTCTTGCAACATTATGTTACTTGTGCTTATAGTAACAAAAGTACCATGAATAAATTTATATGGTTCTGATGACCAAATATCAATAAACCTTTCCTTTTTTCCTCTCATAATGGAAAAGTTAACAATGACACCATTACATTCACCAATCCAATGTTTTTGTAAGTTTATGATATCTTTCCAATTTTCAAGTTTATTACTGTTTAATCCATCATACAATTGTTTTGCATATTTTGTTGTTTTTATATACCACTGTGTTAAGACTTTTTTTTCAACTTTTGCTCCAGATCTCCAGGAACACCCATTATCATCTACCTGTTCATCTGCCAAAACAGTACTATCTATTGGATCCCAGTTAACTTTTGACTGTTTATAAACAAAAGTAAAATAATAATAACACATTTGCAATATATAAATATAGTACATAAATATATACTTGTTTATATAAATTTATCATATTTGAAAGAAATATTAAATTTATATATATATTTTTATAATATTGTTATTCAATTATATAGATTAAATAACATCAAAATCACCATTAAAAATTCATTTAAAAAAATCAACTTTTTATTTTGTATTTAAAATAATTACCTTATTTTGGTATGCCAGTCCATTTTCATACAATTTTAGGAAAATATATTGTGTCCATTTGTAATATTTGGGGTCAGAAGTATTTAATTCTTTATCCCAATTAAAACTAAAACCTAATTGCAATAGTTGCTTTTTCATATTTGATATATTAGCATTTGTCCATGTTTGAGGTAAAGTATTGTGGTCAATTGCTGCATTCTCAGCAGGTAAACCAAATGCATCCCATCCAATTGGGTGAATAACCTGTTTTCCTTTTAATTTATGATATCTTGCAATCACATCTGATATAGAATACACCCTAACATGACCCATGTGTAAATTACCTGATGGATATGGGAACATAGGTAAGACATAAAATTTGCTTTTTGCTTCATCAGTATCATAATGTAAAACCTCATTAGACCAATATTTTTCTATTTGTAGTTTTCTCTCAGTAGTTAATTCACAATCCTGCAAACATCACCGATAATTCAATATATATCCAATTGTTAAGTAAAACCACTGATAGTACCTAAATTTTACAAGGAAATATTACTCAATTTAAAAAAAAATCATTTTTGTAACAGAATAAAAGCTATTAGAAAATTTTGTTATATTATAAAAACAAAAAAGTACACAATACTTACCCATAAACTTAAAGACGACTTACATCTATTCAATAGTAAAAATCTACTTCTAGCAAGTGCTAATTTACAATTTTTTAAGAAGAGCATAACTGAAATTATTATTATTTTCAAATGGTTTACAGTGAATTAATATGTTGTCTTCCTTGTTATGTATTTTTGTGGCTCGAGAATGCATGAATTAAATTAATATTAATCTAACTATTTACATCGATAATTTTATCGAAATCATCTATTAAAATATTTGTTTAATGAATTTGTAATTTCTGATTTAAAACGTAGGTGTATAATCAGGTTTATATATTTTTTTATTTCATATTACCTACTTGTTGTTTAATTGTAAAATTTATTTTGCTGAAGTTTCTTTGAGCGCTTAGCATTAGTATTTGTCATTTGTGCAATACTGATTACTGAAGTTTAGTTTTAGCTTATTGGTTGACATTAAATAGAAGTGTTGTCATATTAATGATATTTTTATTATCTATATTATCTTTACACAGATCAATAAATGAACAAGTTATAGAATAAAATATATTAAAAGATTTTATACTAAAAACTACTCCAACATTATTTTTACATTTTTTCTTAAAGTTGTAAACTTACGATTAGCAGGATAAACCAAATAAACCATTGCCAGTAGTCTGCAATATTCAGTATATTTCTTCTATGTAATACTTTTGTAAATAAAATGAAAATCTTGTTCATTGTCTATCTTAGGCAAGACGGTGACTCTTAGTATGTAGTGATATGTAAAGAATATAATAAGTAAGAAAAGACGTTAATTAACTCTCTAGTTCCAAATATATGTCTCTTAGAGAGAAGGAGGGAAACTTACAAGTCCTTATTATATCAAAAAAGGGTCCTAACCAAAAACTTTTATTTACAAGGTAAGCCGATCCCCTTGAGAATGCCAGGTTTACTAAGTACTAAGGTTTATTTTTTAGATTATTATTAGTACTTAGGTTCAATTTTAAATTCTAGACTCTCATTTCAGCTCTACATTACGCGTCTGAGCCCTGACGAACAAAGACACTTTCGTTTTGAACGGGATATATCCCATAACTTGCTAGCAAGTAAAATAACGCTTTATAACAGCAGAGGTGGAACCGTCGTGGCGCAGAGGCGTAAGCGTCTGCCTGTAAACACGACGGTTACTGGGTTCGATCCCCAGTCGGAGAAGATGGTTTTTTCTATTTCCATTTTCTTCGCTCTGGCAAACTAGGCAAAGCGCGGCGTTGAGTTCCGCCACTCAACACGCAATGCCTCAAAAACGGCGGAAAGCGGGGACGGAGAAAGCAGGGGCTAAGCAACGGAGTGTCTTAACGCTAGGTTCCCACGGTCCCTGCAGTTCCCTCTGCCTACCCTGCCTTGTGCGGGATAAAGCGTGAAGCTAAAAAAAAAAAAAAAAAAAAAAAAAAAAAAAAAAAAAAAAAATAACAGCAGAGACTGTATAAGACTCATTCGTCCAGCTGCTATTTGCACCTGCTAATATCTTACCAGAGTAAAAAATAATTTTTAAAATTGTTCTAGATCCAAATAATAGATGGCGTTCCAAGAGATGGAAAACCATTCCTAAGGAAATGTCACCCTGTCCACCTCCCACTAGTTAGTCATTGCAGTGACTAATATTTGTGTCTGCGGAAATTGTGTAAATTAGTATAATGTTTTTGATTTCAATCTAGTTTTTGATTTATTATTGTCTCAATGTTTACGACTGCGAATATTCATATTTTCTAAATCTATAATTTATTATATAAAATATTAATTTGTGCCTGACAAAGCTTATAGTACTTAACTGCATAATAAGAAAATATGGCTAAGCCGAAGAAGGATGAGACATCTGAAGATGCGAAAAAGATTGTAGATGATGCTAAAAACTTTATTGAAAAGGCAATTGCAGATATAGGCAAAACATCTGCCACAAAGCAGCTTATTTTAGGAACAGCGTCAGGATGGTATGCAATACTTAGTCATAGATTTTGCCTGGTTTATTGTCGTGATATAACATATACATATATGATAGACATATTTAAATATCATTTACATTTGTTATTTTTAGGGATTACTGGCTTTATGACTATGAAAATTGGAAAACTTGCAGCTGTGGGAATTGGAGGTGGTGTCATTTTGTTACATATTGCCAGTCAAAAAGGGTATATTGATATTAACTGGGATAAAATCAATAAAAAAGTGGACAAAATATCAGATAAAATTGAGAAAGAGACCACTGGGAAATCTCCTGATTGGTTTGAAAAGGTAAGAACTGTTACTTTTAAGTAATTCCTGTATTTTTTTATATTGATTTCACATCTGTATTTGACCAATTTTAATTCTATTACTTGATACTCTTTATAACAGGGACAAATATTCGGGTTTTTCCAAACATATATAGTGAGCAATTTTCAAACAAATGTTTTTGTTCCAGGTTTTATTGTTTGTCAAAGATAATTCATATTATTCCGCTGGGTTTACAGGAGGCTTCTTTTTTGGCATAGCTTCATCCTAATTATATTAGATTTAACTACCATAAAGTGAGTTTCTTTAACACCTTAAATTTCTACAAGGTCAAATACAGAAGTGTGTTGTCCTTTGTTTGATTCTGTTAATATCTGTATTTTGAAGTTATCAAAATTGTTGTTTTATTAAAAGAAAACTAACTAAACTAAAAGAAAAGTAACCAGTAATAAAAAAATATTTGCTTAGATTGTGAGATAAATGTAATGCAGAATTTGCATTGAAAATATAATTTATATACACATATTATGTATACAGAAGAATCAAAAATTGTCTTCAAATTCAAACAGGCAGGCATTTCAAATAAAATCCTTAAATATTAATTATCATGATATTTTTCAGGTTGAGAGATTTGTGGACCGTAAATTGGACAAAGCTGAGGAGTTATTAAAAAAAAAAGAATACAAGGCCAAACGTTGGTATGGTAACTTTATTGGTGATGAAGAATATCATGCTACAGAAACACATGTATTTTTAGCTTCTTTTGTCGCTGGCATGGCCATTGGTCTGCTTTGTGGAAAGTAATTATATGAAAGTCTGTTTGATTTTTAATTGTTGTAGATCTTTGTTCGTAGATAAACATCTCATATTCAATTATCTTTCTAGAATTTCACTTGTGATTAAATGTTTTCTTAGTTGTTATTAATATTTTATTTATTTAGGACTCAATAATCTAGTTACTAATAAACTTAAATGCTTACCATTTTATTAGAAAAATTAAGTATGCATTAATAAAAAATATTGAAAAGTGTAACTAAAACTTATTTCAATAAATTAATTAATTACAAATTATTGTTTTATTTAAAAATATATAAAAGTTATATCTGAAGTTTAATCATATTTTTATAGTAATGAAAAAGCTTTTCTGAAGGCAATTGGTCTAAAAAGTTCTTATAATCCCTTAGGTAATTCTTTTTGATCATGAGAACAGCATTGTGATATCGCTGCCTTTCAACTTTTGGCAATGTTTTCCATATATTGACATCATTTGCATGAATCATATTAAATAGATCCCTTCCTGATCTGAAAAATAATAAGTACACAATTCTTCACACTAATCTATGCTTATATATAGTATTTCTCAAACCAAAAAGGTTGATTTTATCAAGATAAATTCAGACAATATAATAATTTTGAATTAATTATTTATAGAGGTCAGTTATTTTATTCATCAATATGATTGTTTATTATTTTATATACATTTAAAGAACCATTTACAAATAGAATCACATTAAAAACTCTTTTGTACTATTATTATTTTAAGTTGTACATTACTGAATTCCACCTGAATATATAAAATTAGTCACTTTTTGTGAATATTAAATAAAATTGTATTGATTTTTTTATTTATTTTAATCGGTATTTATTAAGTTAGTTTTAACTTAATAGCTCATGCCAAATTTAATTTTGTTTTCACTCAGCTGTAGAACAGAACAGATATTTATGGTGTTTCGAGCATATAATATAACTCAAGAATATGAAAATGACTTTCACAATAAAATAAATATGCTCCAGTAAAGAAAACAGTAATACTAAAAAACTTACAACAGCTTTGGAGGAGCAGGTTCTACAATTTCTTGATATTTTGGACTGTGATTCTCAACTGGGCACCTAATGTTTCAAAGTGAAAAATTTATAAATTTTGTTATGTATACAAATGGAGAAGATGTAAGGGAACTAAATGAAAAATAATTTATTTAAAAGTACATACGATAAAGTGCTTCCTATTGCATCATGGGAAGAGAAATAGGAAGTATTACTTTGATTACTGTATAACGAGTTTATTTGTGGTTGATCCAACTTATAGTCTGTTACTTGTTGTAGGTTAACTGTAGTGTCATTATCAACAAGTGCACTGAAAAAAATTAAAACCTGACCATCAATATAACAAATATTACTAATAATATATTACCTTTACTAGTAGAAATATTATATTTGTGTAAATTACATATATTATGTTGCTTTCTTAGGAATATTGTTTATACAACAATTAAGCATAATTACTACTTTTTACAATTTATCTACCTATTTCTAAATTTATTTTCATAATTAGTTTTTTTCAGTAAATAAGGTTCTGCTTTCTTCAATTGTCTAGCAATTGCTTTTCTGTAGCTTTTTTTATGTTCTTGATATTTGGAAATAAACTGCTGTTTTTCAATTTTACTTAAAGATAACCAAGATTTTGTTGCTTCAATTAATACTCTGTTGTTCTGTAAATTATAATATTTTATTATTGTAATAGTACATTTTCCAACCATTAACCACCGGTTCTGTCATGTATAAATAAAATTGTAAAGTAACTAAAATGTTTGTACCTTTACTTTAGTTTCTTCTCTTTTTTTGCAATAAACTTTTATATAAAACGCTAAAGCACTTTTTGGCAATTTTCTTAGATACTCATCCATTTGTATTTAACTATAAATAAACATGCTTGAATTAAATACACAACAAACCTATTATCTATGGGACTTAGTTTTTAATAAGGAATAACCATAGATGATACACTAACCGACCGACCACTCACCACAGCTTATCTATCATTTTTCAATAACATTAAATACAATTTTAAACCAAGATTTGTACTAGACTTGTATTAAATCATCAATATTATTTTCTCTGAAAATTGTTTATTAGAGATAATAATTATTTTATATTGTAGACCTAAAGAGGTATTAGCAAAGGAGACTATTAATTCTCTTTATACCTTTAATTCGAGTGACAGCATTTATTTTTTTTACTGTATAAAACTTTGAATCAACTTTTAGCAGATAAGTATTTATTATCTTTTTGAAAACCTTTCATGCCAGCTACAGTGGCGTTAGCTTGCTCTTTAGTTCTCCATATTTTCGAGTCTCTAATCCATGCATTCGAGTACAGTAGTTGATTTTTTCAAAAAGATTAGGTGAAACTGTTCGTCTGGTAACTGATTTAAAAACTAGCTTAGCTCGTAAATCTGCTCAAAGTGGTTGTGTATCAATATACATATATAGGAGCAATCTACTCTTCGGTACAAATCAAATAATAAATAAATAAAAACTTGTACCGTAATAATAATAACAAGAATTTTCGTTCCTAAAATACGATAAAATACGGTTATTTAATTTTATAAATTAATCTAATTTTATATTACAATATATCCCTTTATTTTGTGTGACTTCCTTTACTAGAACTACGGTTGATTTGACATAGGACTCCTCTAACCTCTTCTATTCTCCTCCGACACGTCTAAATCTTCTCCTTTTTGATGCAACAGTCAAATAGTTTTTTTCCTGTTTCCATTCCTGTAAGTATGTTTATCAATTTCGTTTTAGCACGGAGCACAGTGTTCCTTATCTTGTTTCTTAGTTTTGTTCCAGACATGCTTCTATCTATAGACCTTAGACAATTAGTAAGGTTTTCTTTTTGAGATTAGGTCAGCGCCAATGTTTCGTATTTTTTTAATGCCATACTCAGGACTTAAAACTTTATTATAAAGTCACTACCATAAAGTGACTAGTTTTTTCGATCTCTGTGCGACTACTCTGTGGGACTACTAACGGCCAACCTTCAGTAGTGAAGAGGCACTGCAAGAAAAATTGAAATAATATGAATGGATGAAATAATATGATTCTATAGTATTTAATTGAAAATGCTTATTGAGTTACCGCAGTCCCTTGCTTTCCCTTGTCTTGATAACTTCCCTTACCCTCCCATGAAAAAAAAACAAGTCTTTGGATGAGGCTGTATAATGACCATGATCATGATGTCTTCATCATTTTTGTGCATTAGGTACTTCTCGAAGCTACCGGTCTTTTTAAAGAAAACACACTTTGTCTATTATGCCCCTAACTCAACCATGCCCAAAAGTAAGTAAAGTGATGGCAGTCCTCAATAATCTTCACTAGCAATCGGTGATTGGTACGCTAGATTATTATTTTTCCTGTACTTGGTTTTGTTCTGCTTCTTAACTATTCATTATACTTTATTTGAAATATAACTTTTTTGAATGTTCTTAATTGTAATGGTTCATGCTATTTCTAAAAAAAACTTAGCTACAGAATAAAAAAATTAAGCTTAAAACTACTTAATTTAATAGAAGATCGATATTGCTAATCACCGACATTAAAATATCGATGTCTTTTGATTAATGAATATTAGAAATTCCAATAGCCTAGTGTTTTATCTTTACTTGTGTATTGACCATAGATGATGCACTAATAGTTTTAGAATGTCTATGATTTATATGTAGCTTCTGTTGCATGGGTATACACTATACAATATACATTTAATTTTTAAAAAGTCGTATAATAAATATAAAGTACACAACTTTTTTAAATAGATCAATTTTATAGTAAGCAGTGTAATAGTAAAGTGCACAATATCGCACAATATTGTAATGTCGAATGAAAAAAAGTAAGTTGCCTTTTTACTTATATTTAGTGTAAATTATAAATTTGATTTATTTATAACTTTAATATTCTTAAACAACTTTTTCAGATATGGGCTCATTGTACGTGGAAAACAAAATACAGAATTGAGTTTTCAAGCGTCTCGTAATGTTTTTGGTAGTGATAATGAATCTGATGATGATACAGGAAAAAAACCTGTATTATTACAGTCAAATGCTAATTCTAATAGACAGGTATTAATAGTGAAATAAACAAATATAAATATCATATTCAATTTTTATTCTATTGCAGTTTTCTTATATTTCTTATTTTCTTATAGACAAAACTTTGTCAAGAAAAAGCGATAACTGAAGACCCTACAGTTTATCAATATGATGAGATATATGATTCGATGACCAAAGAAAAAGAAATAAAAAAAGTGAAATCCTCACATGATAAAAAACCCAAATATATAGAAAACTTGTTAAAAACTGCAAATAAAAGAAAATTAGAAAATGAACGACGTGTGGAACGAATGGTAAAATATATGTCTATTAATTTATGTAATTTATGTATGCTAGCTTTGTACCCTTCAGTACAAATAGAATTGTCATATGTTATTATCTTACAATTAACTATTTAAGTCAATGTAGTAGATTGCTTTTGTCATTTTACTTGTAATTTGTCAATATTGAAACAGTTGTATTTAACCTCAATATATATTAATTCAATGTAATTGTACCCTTAGATACAAAAGGAAAGAGAAAAGGAAGGAGATGAATTTGCAGACAAAGAAGTTTTTGTCACATCAGCTTATAAAAAGAAATTAGAAGAAATGAGTCTAGAAGAAGAAAAAGAAAAATATCAAGATTACCTGGAAAGTATAGGAGATGTGACACAACAGAGTGATTTAGGTATATTTTTTTTTGTATTGAGTACTGTGCATAAAGTACAAAATGTTACTGTTTTCACTCACAATGAAATTATTGCCATTTATAAATACTGTGTAATTAACATTAACATTATACAGTAATTAAAAACAGCTGTGATTTAAGCAAAGTAACCAGTACTAAATGGAACCTTAGAATCAAAAATATACTTTTTTTTAGTTATGAATAAAACAATTTTTTACTGGATAATGTACAATTGACTATAAAATACGGAACAATTAACTATAAAAGAAGTTGAACATTCTTATAATTATATACTTACTTATATTTTACAGGTGGATTTTACCGACATTTATATGAGCAAAAATTGGGATCAGATAGAACCAATAAAATGGAGGAAAAAAATAAAACCACTTTTATTGAAAATGAAGAGCAAGATGTTACAGATAATATACAAAATATTGAAACAAATAAAGAAAAATTACTCAAGAAATCTAAGCAACAAAAATCATTGATTACACAAACAAAGCAAAGAAATTACAGAAAAAGAAAATCTTCCAATGATAAAAAATTATCTGAAGGTGAAATTGAAGATTCTGAAGATGAAATAAAATTTGCAAATTTAGATGAAGTAAGATCTTTTAAGAAATCTAAAATGACAAATATTGATGCTGATTCAGACTTTTCTATTGACGAGTCTAGTGATGAAGAATCAAATGAAAAAAATAACAAAATCCCTACTCCTGATAAAAGTCTTGAAAATGTATCAAAAGCTTGTCCACCAAATGACGAGTTACCAGAGGGAAAAACAACAACAGTTACTGACGAAGAGCCAAAATTGAAAATTAACATATGGGAAAAGAGAACAGTGGGGGAAATATTTGAGCAAGCCTTAAAAAGGTATTATGAAAGGAAAGCAGCAAGAGGTACTTAAAATCATTTGTACCATGTAAGTTGATTCATACTACATACCAGAAATAAAATGTCTTAATAAGTTTCATGTGGTATTATTAAGAAACTTGCTACATTAGTGTAACCTTTTTCGTCATTCATTGCTTTTGTATGGTGGAACTAAACGCCATGCTTTGTTTTGTTATCATAGTGATGAAACAACTATTTTCCTTGGAGTCTGAATCGAACCGAAAATCGTCGCTTTTTTCATATTTGTCATATTTGTTGTATAAAATTATTTATAATAGTGAAATACAAAAATAATAACAATACTCATTGTATGGTGAGATTTAAACAAAGTGAGCATATTCTACTTAGTATCTAACTATTTAATTACTGTTATTACCCTTGCAAAATTTTAATGAAACCCTCTATTATACTCCAAAAATCTTAATTTAATTACTTAAATTTCAAAATCTGGAGCACCTCATGAATAACTGAAACGATGCCTTGACAGACGTCAATTACCGTCATACATTTGCAAGTTACATTTTTATACATATCAAAGATATACAACGCTACAGCTATTATAAGATACACTATATCTGAGCGTAATAATGATATAATTTTATATATGGAGTCGAAATTCATAAAACTATTTTATAACGTCAGCGAGGTGGAGATAGAATGCGCCTCACGCTTAGACCAAAGCGAAACCTGTGAGTGCGGTTTAATTAATATTAAACGATTTAATCACTTGATCGTGATTGGAGATAAATAATAGATATATTTTATAATAATAGTTTTTATTTACATTTTTTTATATTTAAGGAATCCTTTCTTTCAGTTTACGCGACGTAATGTGCTTTGCAGTGAACTGAAACAAAAATACATATGGAGTTTCATAAAAATATTGAAAAGTCTTAGTCTTAATATAACATCACGGTTTATACAGTAAAGTGTCTTCTGGTAAATCGTACTTTTATAGGAATTAACAATTTATATAGTATCCATTTTCTATGTAGCAAAATATGGATTGTACACCTGAGGTTATGGCAGGATAGGCAGAGGGAACTGCAGGAACCGTGGAACTTAGTGTTAAGACACTCCATTGCTTAGTTCCTGCTTTCTCCGTCCCTGCTTTCCGCCTTGTTCCAGGCATAGCGTGTTGAGTGGCGGAACTCAACGCCGCGCTTTGCCTAGTTATCCAGAGCGAAGAAAATGGAAATAGAAAAATCCATCTTTCCCGAGTGAGAATCGAACCCTCAAACCGTCACGTTTACAGGCAGACGCTTACGCCTCTGCACCACGACGGTACACCTAAGGAGTAATATGTATCTTATAAAGGGGACAAGATGACGGGATCTACAAATGAACAGAAAATTACTAATGTCAGTGTAGCAGCTGGATAGTGTAGCAGTATAGCGGGTTTTAAATGGATTAGTTTAAAAATATAAATACTTCCCGTGACTTATGTAGTTAAAAATATGCAGTATTTGCAAATCTACATATTTACGTAGTAGTGACTGAGCAGAAGTCATTTTTCGTTTTATTTACTATATGGTACTATTATAAGTGTATGATTTTGTTTTTAATATACAATCCGCCTTAATTTGCTAAATTGCATTGAATTACTCAATTGGTTTCAACAGAATGTATTAGAACAAATGTTAAATACTATTTTTAGCAAATTCATGTTCATTTCTTTAGCTTCACGCTTTATCCAGCACATGGCATGGTAGGCAGAGGGAACTGCAGAAACCATATGCACTTAGTGTTAAGACACTTCCTTGCTTAGTCCCTGTTCATTTATTCCTAGAGATAAGTTAAATGTTCACAGCCAGTTGTCATTTACATTAAGTTATAATAAAATATATATATTTTTTTTATTAGCTTCACGCTTTATCCCGCATATTGCAGGGTAGGCAGAGGGAACTGCAGGAACTATATGAACCTAGTGTTAAGACACTCCGTTGCTTAGTCCCTGCTTTCTCCGTCCCCGCTTTCCGCCTTTTTCGAGACATTGCGTGTTGAGTGGCGGAACTCAACGCCGCGCTTTGCCTAATATATAATATATAATTAGTTACCAATAAATTCAGATACTGGATCATTTTCACCTTCAGCTCGCATAGTGCCTGTGATGTCTTCATTTTCCACCATTGGCAACACTAACTGGACGAATTCTTGTGTATATGGAGGAGCTATAGCGTCTAATACCTATAAAATTGTTCTTTTTAATAACAATTATGTTTAATATGAAATTAAATTTAAGTACTATTTTTACCTCAGTGATAAAATATCTAATCAACGAAATATCCACGTCGGAGTTTTTGACGCATAATTTTATATATTGTAGTACGGGTACGACGCACCCACGACTTAATAAGTTAACCATTCGATCCAAAAGCATTTTCTTTAATTCCAGCTGCAAATAAAATGTTCGTAACATTAATATGTTTAAAAATGAAGTATATTATGACAACAATAGGATATTTCTGAAGTGTCTCAACTCAATTTTAACAAAATTTCCGCACAAAAAAGGGGCTATTGTTAGTAGAAATATATAGAATAATAGTAATAGTAAACAACATTACCTGTACTAATATTTCTAATTCATCTTGAGGTGATTCAAAAAGCTGTACCAACAATTTTAGTAGTCTGTGGTGTAGTAGTGGATGGCACGACGCAACTTCGTCAAGTAATGCTAAATGTACTGGACAATGTTCAGTACATAATTTAAAATATGATTTTTCTGTCACTACACATTCAACCCAAACTAGCACACCCATTCCAACAACAGGAAACCTATAAATTGTTATAATTAAAAAAAAAATGTTTATCATAAACATTATTTTTACTAGAATTAATACAGTAAAAATAATAATAAAGACCTTATACAATGATAGAGTGCCGGCAACTCTGCAATTAGTTCACTGGAGCTGGCTGAACTGCTACAGACAGCAGTGTATTTTCTCAATAGCCTGAACTGTTGCCTTCAACTCGTCTTTTACAGGCCTGCCAGGAGTCACCCCCTCGCACACACTTGCAGCATATGCCAGTAAATACATATATTTGGACTTATGTTCTGGGTTTAATTTGCTGCCTAATTTGAAAAGTGAATCTACGAGAAGTTCTGAAAAATATTTTCAATATTATAACACATGTGTATTTATTTTAACGCTGTATTCCTGCATACAGCAGAGTAGGTAGAGGGAAATTAGTGTTAACACATTCTATTCCAGTTTCCCTCTTTCGAGCCATTGTGTGTTGAGTGGCCCATCTCAATACAGAAAATTAAAAAAATTAAAATCATTAATTCTCCCCGAGCTGTATTAAATCCACATACCGTCACGTTCATAGGCAGATGCTGTGCTACGCCACGACAGTTTTCATATATGTTTAGTTTCTTTTGTTGATAATATAAAATTATTGTTCATTTAATGGGCCACATTAACATTCATCATAAAATTGGCCACTTTCAATTTGTATTTTTCTTTTTATTTACTTATAAATAAGAAATTTGTTAAATACTTACAAAATAAAAAACAATGTGTATACATAATTGCAACCCATTGTATGCAAGTACATTGCCCACTTGACAGATGAGTTTGTAATAATTTCATAACTTAATTGAAAATATAAACATATATTTATATTATAAGAAGTGTTTTCTATACAGGATTTTGTTCACAATAATGTCAATTAAAAATAGATAGTTAATGTATTGCAAGTAAATATTCTGTAGAATACAGACCTAGAAAATGTGGAATTCTTAGTAGATGAACTGGTGGAGGTTCTGGTTGTGTGTATGCTCTGAACAGAACTGATATATCAGCTGGATTCAAAGCGCCTCTTGATAACATAGCTGCTAAGGCCGTGCGAGCGCTGCGCCAAGACTCTCCTGGGGTCAGGGCCAGTGTGATGGGGGTCACATCATGACCACTGAAACAAAGATGTTATTTGACCACAATAAAAAATATAGTATTACTAAGTCAGGGAAATGTCTCTAGGTAACTATAAATTTTTAATAGTAATTATATTCCTCCACATAAAATTATACTGTAAGATATATATATTTCATTGATATACTTGGTATACATGTAGATGTCTAATGTTTGCAAATCTCAGTGGTAGCTACAAATGTAAAATGTTTTTATGGTGTAGCAAAAATTGGCTCATCTGTAAAAACTAATTATTCTAATAAGGGTTTTATATAGCAAATATCATACCTTTGTTGAGCACATCGTGTAATTTCCTGACTCAGTCTTTTCATTATTGCTCCACCTCTAGGTTCTTGAGACAATATGTGAACTATAACTTGGCTGTACACATAAGTATGAGCACCATGACAAACCATTTTCTGAAGGAAGAAAGCAATTTATATTTAAAGAAAGTAGAATACAAGTATTTTTAGCACTGGTAATTTAAACTAGTAAAATATAGATTTATCTGCATTTAGCAGGTTAGTTATAGATAATCTAATATTTAGTTAGTCTGTTTTATTTTCCACATGAATTCAAGACAATGTGTCTTTGGCAGGACTCCATGTCACACTTTGTCGTATAGTAGGAAAATGAAAATTGTACTTTACCATAACAGCTTCAATTTGTTGACATATGTAAAAATACTTACAGCACACTCTGTAACACTGTCCTGCCAATCATCTGAGCTTTGTAAAAAACCAACAATTGATGATTTTAAAACTCTAGAAAAGACTTCAATTTGTTGAGCTGCTGTAGATATACTAGTTATTTCTCCTTGAAATCCTGCATCAGATATAAGCTGAAAAGTTCAATTTCAAGTATAGTAATGACCAACTTTAAAAATAAGCTACTATATAAGATAATAAAAATTAAAACCTTAATTGTAAAATTTAACATAAGGCAGTCAGGGTATTCTTCTGCTAATCTGTAAATCAGTGAACGCCATGTTGGATGTTCAATCATTTCTGTAAGCCAAGCGGGAGTCTAGAAAGAGAATATAAAAATCAATGTTTATAAGAATATTTTTTTTTCATATCAACTTATATTATTTCAATATTCAATATTATTAATGTATTCTTGCACTTACTTCACCTTCTTCAGTGAAAATTGTATCAGCTTTCTTTGGATCAAATGTTTTTAATATCATATCTTTTAAATGATTTTCCACCATTGCTTGAACTTCAGTTACTTTAACCCCTTTAGAAAAGTAAAATTAATTAATTAAAAGAAATGTATATTAGTTACTGCCTACTAATTATACATGTTATGAAAATTATTTATTTCTACAATAATAAGAAACAAAATTTTATAAAAGGTCTAGTTTCTAATAATATAAAGATATTTAAAATTAGAATAATTAGATTATAAAATGTGCTAGCATGTTTTAATTGACTTAAATGAATATTTTTTACCTTTGTCTTAATCCATGTAAGAATATAAAAAATTATACCAATCAAATTTATTTTAAAACATACAAATTCATAACTTTTATTAGTATTTAAAATTTAAATAAGGAAAGTTTCAAATGAACTTGAAAAATAAAGACTTAGGTAAATATACCTCCAAGTATTAGCCACTCTGCAAGTAAGTTAGCCATTTGTGCAACTGCATTGTAATTTATAGATAGTTGTTCAATCACTTGTTCTGGATTTCCTCCAGCTTGAAAATATCTTTTTAATTGACCAAATATACCAGGTTCCATGATATAGTCAGGTGTTTTAAATTTTTCAAGGCACTCTTGTAGTACTTCTTCAGGATTATCAATGACATCTTCTGTACCTTCTTCCTATTTAAAAATTAAATATAAAAGTGATTATTATACTTGTTTAAAAATAAAAACAAATCACCGTAAACAAATAAGAAAATGACTATACTTCGTACTGTGTGTGATTTGGTCCTTCCCAGACACGTTCCTCTTCATATGGACTTGGCATTATTATATTACAATGTTATTATTATATGAAAGTTTATTATTTACTTATATTTTGAAGTGCAAGGATATTATAATTAAATAAATAGAAATTAAAAAGCAACAAGCTAATAATTCGTTTTGACAGTTGACATTACAGTCAAGCTAATTTCTAAGTTGCCATATTATAAAATTAATAAAAGCATTACGCGTCTTCATAAATTTTTCGACATATGGGTTTTGATTGTAACTCATTATAGCTCAGGTGAATGAGAAATGGTAAATACAAACTAATGATATTTATTTAATTACTAAACCAGTGAGTTTCAGCCTTTTTTTGTTGGGGCACATATTTAACGATTTCAAAATTTGGCGGCACACAAAGAAAAATCTGAAAATTAATATTAAGCCGAATGACATACATATATTTGGCAATTTTAACAAAATTAAAGGTACAGTAACTACTATGCCTCACCTTATGAATGCCAACTATCACTAAAACAACACGTTTTGTACGCAGAAGTGGCAAGTGGGCGCCGACTTTAGACACATTCCTATGGCTATGCGCGCCGCTTCATCATAATTTGGCACTAAGAAATACGCGTTGCAAAGCAATTTTTTTTTGTGAATTTAAGTTTAAAAATATTTTTCTTTTAAAACAAAATAATTTAATAATATTGACACTATTATGTATTTACAAAATTTTGCGGAACATTTTTGAAATTTGGCGGCACACAAAAATGCCGCGGCTTACTGCACTAGACATACATCTTGACAGCAGTTTCAGATACCGTTTAATCCCTGTACTTTTTTACATCTATATTAATATTATTAAATTACCTAAATGCGTTCCAAATGACTCTTCCAGATTCAAAGTAATTTAGTGAGATGGGGTAAAGCTACCGATAAATCTTGCTACATCTGTAAAGAGGCAGTGGGGACAGCTAACATATGCTGGTGGGGTGTAGGGTACTCTTGGATAGTGGTCATTACTCGCGGCGCCATGACAAAGTACTGGAAATCATACGTGAAGCCGTTAGTCTTTCAGTAGCAAGAGCACAGAGAAACATAACAACCAGCAAACGCTCAATAGAGTTTGTGAAAGAGGGTTCTCATAAAAAATCTATACAAAAGCCTTTCTCCATATTAGATCCAGCTCCTGATTGGACACTTGTGATGGATACGTATGAGAAACAGTATAAAATCCCTGAGGATATTTGTGTTTCGTCATCCAGACCGGATATTTTTCTATATTCTCGAAGCCTAAAACGCGTAGTACTGGTAGAACTTACAGTTCCGTGGGAAACAAATATCCCGAAAAGTCACCACCTAAAACTCAATAAGTATTTCGATCTTACAAATGAACTGACCAGGAATAGGTTTAGAGCTAGCTTATATGCGGTTGAAGTAGGAGCGAGAGGTATAACAGCGAAATCTCTCTATAGTTTATTAAAAGATCTCGGCCTGTCTAGAACTATCACAAATTCATTTCTAGAACGCACTTCGAAGGCGGCTTTGGTAGAATCATTCAAAATTTGGTTAGGTAGTGGGAGGAGCTCGGACAGTGAAGGTAAGCGTTAATGCATTTTAAAGGGGCCTTTAAACCTACACTTGAGTCGCAAGTCCCAAGCGCTGCTCGGAGCTCCTCTTCCTACAACACGATGGGCCCGGCACCCGCACGGTGAATCCATGGAACGCTAAGTTGTTTCTTCTTCTTTTCTCTTTCGATATTAAAAAATCTAATAAAATAATTTAGGATAACTGCTCCACTTGTAAGTAAAACAGCCTGAATCAGCGTCTCTGAGCACTCATCATCCGTAATACCCATATGTGTCCTCTTTGTACCATCGTTTATTACCTTTATTGTTGGTTAACTTGATCTCTCATTTATCAAAAATTTCAGTACCAGTCAGTGGCGTAACTATACCGTTTGAGCCCCGTGGCAAATTCGCTGGATGGGGCCCTCCCATCTTTCTCTCCTCTTACAATAAATTACTATGTGAAGTAGGTATTATTATAAAAAAAAATAATAATAGAGAGCGAATTAAAATGAAATAACAATTTTTGTCTTAGTACCAAACAATTATTAAAATTCCTTTTGTTCTGGCTTTTTGTTCAGCAAAAGTGTTAATGATGTCATCAAAGTTTAAACTTGGGGCCATGGAATGTTCGATGGATAAAATAGCTAAGCCGCGTAACCTTTCCTGTCCCATAGAATTTCTTAAATAAGTTTTTATAAATTTCAGTTTTGAAAATAACCGCTCGGCACTAGCCGTAGTTACAGGGATGGTTATAAATAGCAGAAATGCAGTGCACATTTCAGGAAAGCTTGAAGAAATGAAATGGTTTTTTATTATCAATAAGTCGGTAAGTTCTGTTATAAAAGATGACGTTTCTATTTCGTGTCCAAAAGCGGATCTAAAACTGAGATTTTCCTTAGCAAACGAGACTGATATGTCTTTGTTATATAGATTGACAAATACTAAAGCTTTTTCTAATAAATCATTATCATTTAAATTTAGCAAAGTGGCAGGTTGCAACACATTGAAATTGGAAACAACTTCATTTATTCCAAAGAAACGCGATCTCAATTGATTAATGATAATATCTAATACACGATAGAATATGTTCACTTTAAAGAAGCTTTCAGAATCTTGGAGACGTTCATTCTCACAAATTTCATCAAAATGACGTTTCACTGTCCTCTGACGAGTTTTTGAAAATTCCAGGTTTATAGACCACTTTACTGCAATATTATTCGCTTGCATTTTCAAATCTTCAAATTTTTTTCGGTACTTTTCAAGGTCTTCCAGACAGACTTGCAAAAGATTTGAGCAAATTGAAAAATCGATGTTCTTAGATTGAAGTGCTTTAGAAGCCATGTCGATGTTCTGTAATATTTTACAATGGAAAACCAGTAGAACAATAAAGTTGTAGTTTTCCAGCTTCTTTTTCAGTAAAATAGCTTCATTTCTCTCATTTGCTTTGGAACTTAATAAAATAGTTTTTGTCAGAGCTTTTTGAGTTTCAATAAATCGAACTTATAAAACAAAAATGGCATCGAAACGGCCTGCCGATCTGGTTGAATTTAATGTTTTTAATGTTACTGGATTTGACGGTTTTGAAGACACCCCCGTCTCGCTTTCTTTGTTAGTTAAAAAGCTTGATAATATATTCCATCTTTTTATACTATACCCAAAAAAATTATAAATCTGTTGCACAGTTTCAAAGAATGTTTGTATTTCTGTAACCTCTTTTACTGCATTAACAACCAAATTTAATCAATGGATTTTATTATCTGCTTGGATATTTCTGAAGCAGTTTGATCCTTAACTTCGTGAAATCCCAAAAATGTTTCTTTAATTACGAGCGCCCTTGGAGTTCCATTCTCATCTTTCTCGATAACGCAGTAACGGTAAAGTTCACACAATTGATCTGTTTTGGCAATATCTTGAGTAGTGTCAAATATAATGGAATAAAATGGTGCGGTGACTATTTCATTTATCAGAGCTTTTTCTACTATTTGAACCAGAACAGCTATCAGCTAATTTTTTATTTTTGGACTTATTATTACTTTATCTGGCCCTTTGGTTTGCTCAACAACTCATATAAAATAGTATCGTATTTGGCTAATAACTCCACAATACTTAAAAAAATTCCTTTTGAACTGGAAACGGCAATGTCTAATATATTTTCTCTGTGCCCACGAAAAGCTAAATTACACGTTGAAAGCGTCAAAGTAACATCAAGAAGTCACTAGGCTTAGAGTACTTGGCGCCAAAAAGATTTTTCTTTCTTAATAATAGACTCTTGCTTTTCATCTATAGTTCCATGTAACTTCCACTAAACTTCCACTGTTGATATACGAAACAACAATGCAAATGCTCTTTCGATGTCTCTTGTCTTTCTATATCTTCAACAATATGTTTCCAATCGCTATAGCCTTCAATCCAAAAATCTTGCGCATTTTTAGTTTTAAAAGTTCTATTCGAGAACAACCAACATGGTTCACAGTACGCCTTCTGAAGTAACAGAGAAAAAGACAGCCATGTACGTTTTAATTTTACGCCAGATATAGAAACAGTGTAATAATATTTGTCCAAGAAAGATCTATTGTTACTGTCCCTTAAAAAGGGGCGTTTAGGTTTACAGTGTCCGTTTTCAATCACAAACCGTTTTACTTGAAGATTGAGTTCTTTAAAATTACCCTTATTGGTAACATATAGCGAAGATTTAATTTTTCTATATCCAGAAATGAATCACTTTGAGTTGTGCTCGTACTTGGTTGTTGTTGATCTAGATTTAAATATTCACTGTTATCGGGCTCTGCAATACCGCCACTTTTGTGCACTTCATTTTCAGCCCTGCCCTGCCAAATTTTATGCTCCTGCGACCGCGAATTTTTCATAAAAAGGAGTCCAAAGCTTTGGACGTATTAATATACAGATTAGGATCCTTCTGTGTTCGCGGCCCTCTCTGACCAGGGGGCCCCTTTTGGCTCGGGGCCCGTGGCATTTTGCCGTTTTGCCACCCTAGTGTTACGCCACTGGTACCAGTTCCATATGAAGTTGCTTTAGATATGAGGTAATATGAACTATTTAATTACTACACGCCATTTTTTCTGTTACCTTCGCTAAAAGGTAAACTTTTTATTGCAAGTCATTACAATTTGGATGCATGTTAAATAATTCATTACTTGTATCCTCATCATCTTCCCATATAGACAGCGCACAATATTTGTTATTAGTCAATAAACTCATGATTTTGTAATGGTGACGTAGTGAAGTGATCAATAATGTATGTGTAAATGGATACGGCATCCATAATTGAGAAAAAAAATGTAAAAGGTTCAACGATCTTTTATAGGACTTAGCAAGCCCTATAAAAGATCGTTGAACCTTAGTTAGACGATACAAAGCCCTAATTAATTGACGCCGAGTTGAGCGATTATGAATTTCGCTATGGTGCTTTACATATATAAATATTGTTTTATAAAAATTACATTATTATAGATATACTGAGACGCAATTGTGAGTATACCTACTTATTTCCTTGAATTTTTCTCGCAATGACTCTCGTGACCTCAATTTATAAATAACCCTAAAGGCTCTTTTCTGTAATGTAATATAAAGATTTGGACTACGCTTTACCCCATAGTAGGATGCAATAAGACATATTACTATATTACTGTAAAAGTATGCAGAGAAAACAAGCCTAGCAGGATCGACGTCAGTATATTGTGTAATTTTACTAATTGCACAAACAGCTCTGGTTAGTTTATTACCGAAGGTTGCTATATTAGGACCCCATTTAAGTTTACTATCTAGGGTCACTGTTTTTCAGATTTTGCTCTGCGTTTATTGCTTGAATATTAGTCACTTTGTTGGACTTTTGTAAAGTTAGTGAGATGCTAAAGGGTGTATTCAAGTAAACCTTTTCTCGTGCAGTACCTAATCCTTCTAGATTTGTGTAATCTTCTTTTCTGCTTCATTACACGACTTTAATTTCGTATTCCAATATAAGCCTTAGTTCTTAATTCTTTTTAAGTTTCATTTTGCAAAGAGTTTCAGATCATTCTATTTTATTGTAAACTAGATGTTACCAGCGACTCCGCTCACGGTTTTTAAATGTATTACGCATATTATATTATTTAGTGGTATGCCTGAGTTAAAGTATCTTAGTAATTCGTACATTTACCTAAACAGTTTTGATAATGCTATGTTTAGTTTGGACCACGTTACTCATTTAAATTATTATGATAAATGTATTATTATGACATAACTGTTTTTGAGTTTTTTTAAACCTGAAATAAATGATTTTTGTATTATTTTTTGAGTATATTATGTTGTGAAATATTATACATATTTTTTAATAAGGTGTATATCATAATCCGCTACAACACAATAAAATAAGATTTTAATTACCTATTTATGCAACTGAAGGATGATTCTTCTTATGATTCTTTAAACAGGTAACCGTCACAAAACGAAGGGCAGAAAAGCTTAGTTTTCACGTAAACAGCTATAATATTCATCGATTTAGCTTCAAAACTGACGGGGTTTCATAGAAACTCACCCCCCCTTTTTATCCCCCTTTTTCATCCCGTTTTTAAGGCAGAATTTCCAAAAATCTTTATGGCGTCATTCTTAATTTCTAACCAAATATTTATTTTAATCGAATTAGCTTCAAAACTGACGGAGTTTCATACAAACTTAACTCCTCCTTTAACCCCCTTAAAGAAATTTCGTTAGTTAGCTAGGACTAATAGCTATATACCAAAAAAGTTTTATCAAAATCCGTCTAGTGGCTTCTGAGATTAGTGTGTGCAAACAGACAAACATTCAAACATACAGAAAAATTTTTTTATCGAATTCTTACTCTTTTTCATCTCTTAATAACTCTACATATTTTGTTTTGTAAAAATATTTAATGTACAGACACGATTTTTTACTGTTTTATTATATATAGAGATTATCATTATAGTTAATTTCAATAATATATCAGACTCAACCATATAGTGGCAAAATAAGTAATAATGTAATAATGTATTATAGTTTCGCCATTTGTCATGTTTTTATAACAGGCATTGCTTGATTTAATAATGCCTTGATTAAAATGCAATGATACTAACAATTATAAATAGATGCATCATATGTGAAAGTCTTTTCATATGTATTTGTCTAGGATTTCAAAAACGAAAAACAAGAATGTTGTATGTGGGTAATCTAATAATTAATAAATCAGTTGTATCACCGACCCGGTCTTGTTAGTTGCTCCTTACTAATTATCCTCATATTTAACTGGCGACGAGCGTAAAAATAATATTAAAACACATTTTTGCTTAATAAATAATTTCAAGATGCCTATTGGAAAAATAGATAGTTTTGATTTGTCAAGCAAAAAGTGGTCGGCGTATATAAGGCGCGTGGAACAATTTGTGGTATTAAATCAAATTGAAGACAGTTTAAAAGTGGCTACCTTAATAACGTTAGTAGGAGAAGCTACCTACGACTTAATGTGTGATTTGTGTGCACCTCACAATCCGGAGGCAAAAACATTTGAGGAATTAGTGAGGTTAGTCGGTGAACATCTCGAGCCGAAGAGGTCAGACATTGCGGAACGACACGTGTTTCGTCTGCGGCGCCAAGGGGAGGCGGAGTCTCTCAGTGATTATTTACAAGCACTAAAGCATTTGGCGAGCACTTGTAATTTCCGATTTAACTTGGAAGAGAATTTGAGAGATCAATTTGTATCCGGGTTGAAAAGTGAGGAAATGCGATCTCGCTTATTTGCCGAGCCTGATCTTACTTATAAGAAGGCGGTTGAGTTAGCGTTGGCGTTGGAAGCGGCGGAGAAGCATGCACAAGTAAGCGTTCCGAGTGGTAGCGGGCAAGTTTCCGCTGAGTCATTGCATCGAGTTGCGGCGGGAACGCGCGCGCACCTGCGGTTGCGTGGCGGCGACGCTGGCGCGCGCTCTGTGGGTCAGGTGGACGCGGATTCGATTGCTTGTTGGCGTTGTGGAAGGTCACATCGTGCTAATGTTTGCCGTTTTAAAAATTATTCTTGTGATGAGTGCGGGCAAAAAGGGCATTTAAAATCGATGTGTTATGCAAATAAAAGTGAAAGTAAATTCAAAGGTCGTGTGAAGGGTAAGAACCAAAATTATCTGGTTAGCGATAGCGGTTCCGACGGTGATCTGTATAGTCTAAATGTGTGCGGGAATAACGATCGGCCGTATAGTGTACGCGCACAGGTGAATGGCGTGTGTATAACATTTGAACTGGACACTGGTAGTAAGTTATCGACGATTAATTATGAGTGTTATGAAAAATATTTCAAGAATGTTACATTATATAAAAGTAATATTTGCTTACGTACCTATACTGGGAATTTAATTGAACCGTTGGGTTATTTATTAGTCAATGTAATATTAGGAAAATATAAAGCAAATAATTTAAAATTATTTGTAATTAAAAACGGAGGACCACCGCTTCTCGGTAGATCTTGGTTTAGACACTTAAATATTAACTCAGTACAGATTGATGACATTATTTACAACTTAAGGGAGTCTGATTTGATTGACAATTTACGCAAAGAATTTCCTTCGGTTTTTAGTTCAGGATTAGGCACTTGTACCAAACGCATATCGTTGAAACTTAAAGATAAAAATCCAGTGTTTTTGAAAGCTCGAAAACTACCTTTAGCATTACGCGAGCCTGTCGAGCAAGAGCTCAACCGATTAGTGGCAGAGGGTACATTATATAAAGTAGAATATTCTGAGTACGGGACACCTATCGTGCCGGTTATTAAAAAGACTGGTCAGATTCGTGTTTGCGGTGATTATAAAGTAACAATCAATCCAAAATTATTACGAGAACCGTACCCACTACCACGAATTGACGAATTGTTTTCAGCATTAAGCGGTGGAGAACAATATTCTAAGATCGACCTCACGAACGCTTACCAGCAATTATTACTTGACGATGATTCACAAGCGTGTAAGGCCATTACTACTCATTTGGGGACATTTGTTTACAGGCGTACACCCTTTGGATTAAGTTGTATTCCAGAAAAATTTCAAAAATTCATGGAGGAAACACTTAGAGGGTTAAAGGGTGTGGTCGTGTACCTTGACGATATTGCCGTGACTGGCCGCGATAAATCTGAACATATTTTGAATTTGAAACGTTTATTTGAGC
The DNA here is from genome assembly GCA_037178615.1 of Dione vanillae. Lineage (NCBI taxonomy): Eukaryota > Metazoa > Arthropoda > Insecta > Lepidoptera > Nymphalidae > Dione > Dione vanillae. The sequence continues at coordinate 3,179,096 of JAZFAU010000059.1, read as the reverse complement.
GCCTGCGTGATGTCGGTCTAAGGATTAGATTAGAAAAATGTTTTTTTATGCAAGATCGAATTTCATATGTTGGATTTGTTATTGATAAGCACGGGTTACATCCTGACCCAGAAAAGGTTAAAGCTATTATTGATGCATCGGCACCAACGGATATAACTCAATTACGTTCCTTTTTGGGGTTAATTAATTATTATTCTAAATTTATTCCTAATTGTAGCGATATTCTCTCACCTTTATATATTTTATTAAATAAAAATGTCAGTTTCAACTGGTCTAAATATTGTCAAGAGGCATTTGACACTGTCAAGAAAATTATTGTAAGTGACCGTGTACTTGCACATTACGATCCTCAGTTGCCGTTGGTTTTGTCGGTTGATAGTAGTTCGTACGGCATTGGCAGTATATTGGCGCATCGTTTTCCAAACGGAGAGGAGCGTCCAGTTTGTTTCGCGTCTCGCACATTAAACAAAGCCGAGCGCGAATACAGTCAATTGGATAAAGAAGCGTTAGCAATAATTAGTGGAGTGTCTAAGCATCATCATTATCTGTACGGTTGACGTTTCACAATTAAAACCGATCACAAACCACTTTTATTCATTTTCGGTTCTAAGTCTGGTTTACCACAAACAGTAGCTAGCAGATTACAGCGATATGCCGTCAAATTAGCAGCTTATGACTTTGAAATGGAATTTGTTAAGTCAAAGGATAATAGTAATGCTGATGCTTTGTCACGGTTGCCATTGCCGCACGCTTTAAAGGATCCTGTTCGAGATTCTTTTTGTTATATTAATTATGTAGAGGAATCATTTCCTATAAGTGTAAAAGAGGTAGCATGTGAAACACAGCACGATGCTATTTTGAAAAATATTTTTAAATATCTCATTAATGGTTGGCCTGTTAAAGTAGAAGATGCGGAAAAAGCTTATTTCTACCGTAAAGAGAGTTTGACACTTGAAATGGGGTGCATATTGTATAATCATAGAGTAGTAATACCACGAAAATTACAAGGGCGAGTTTTAAAAGAACTACACGAGGGGCACCTAGGGGTGGTCAAAATAAAGTCAATCGCCAGAAGTTACGTTTATTGGCCTCAATTACATGTAGAAATAGAAAATGTAGCTCGGCAATGTTCGGCATGCCGTCAGCAGAGGGACGCTCCACCTTGCAGTGAACTCCATCCTTGGAGTTTTCCCTCTCAACCGTGGAAACGTCTACATATTGATTTTGCTGAATTTCAAGGCAAGTATTATTTAGTAACCATTGACGCTCACAGTAAATGGATCGAGGTTCAACGGGTAAAAACTACTTCCGCAGAGGAGAGATATCAAAATTACGCGAGCTGTTTGCACGATATGGATTACCATCCCAGATTGTAAGTGATGGGGGGCCACCGTTTACATCTAGTCAATTCGCTGACTATATTAAAAAAAATTTAATTACTCATACTATCACAAGTCCCTATAGACCAGCTGGGAATGGTGCTGCTGAGAACGCTGTTAAGTCAGTTAAGCGAACAATGAAAAAGGCGGTACATGAAGGAATGGAGATTGGTACAGCTATTAATAAGTTTTTATTCCAGTACCGTAATACTGAACATGCTAGTACAAGAATAGCACCGGCAGTAGCTCTTATGGGTCGACGTTTGCGTGGGCGACTTGATGCGTTAAAGCCTAATCCAGTTGATAAAGTAGAGGTTTCGCAAGAGAAGTCTGGCCATTACCGGTTGGTTTTATTAGGAACGCTGAGGTTGGTAACACTGTCTTGGCACGAAATTATAGTCCTCGTCAGGATAAATGGGTACAAGCAACAGTAACTGATCGGAAAAGTCCATGTACCTACAGCGTTAGAACATCTGACGGACGTGAGTGGCAACGGCACATTGATCAGTTACTGCCAATAAAAAAGGTAACACGATATTCTGCTGGGCCTCAAATAGGTAAAAATTTGGAGTCACAGGAAAGTCAGGACGAAGTAAACGTTAGTAAATGTTTGGTAGGCGAGGCCAATGATTTATCTCAAACTTTAACAGACCAACCGAATGAACCTAAAATGTTAGATGCGAAGGGCTCAGTTAATACATCAAATAGTAACATCAATTTAGACGAACTCAAATTACGCCCTAAGCGTTCGTGTGTGTTTAAAGGTAAATACGGAAAATAATGTATTGATATAATTTAAGTTTTTTTTTGTCATATAAGTACTCTCTATGTACAGTTTTAATTACTAAAACTGTTAATGGTAGAAAGTGTTTTTTTTTTTTTTGGTTTTATTTTATTTCATGCTTCTGATGAAACGCATTAGATTTTTTTTTTGTTTGTTTTTGTTGTGTTTTGTTTTTTTTTTCTTTTTTTTTTAAGGGGAGGCGTGTTGTATGTGGGTAATCTAATAATTAATAAATCAGTTGTATCACCGACCCGGTCTTGTTAGTTGCTCCTTACTAATTATCCTCATATTTAACTAAGAAATTCTTATAGGATCACGTTGTTGTCCTTCTCTCTATTAGTACATGTTAATACCATTTTTTAAAAGAAGTATCGACTTGTAATTAATATCAAATATCCAGGTATAGTCTTTTATAGAACAGAACAATAAACATCGGCAAGTGAGAGTAAACTTAAGTTCATCGACATCGTCTATCTCATTTTGTATAAAAGTTTTAATGGTTTTTTCTGTGATAGACTTATAAATCAGCAAATTTCAGATATTTTTTATCTCTTGAAAAATAATTCTAATTAGATCAACGAAATATTTGAAATTAAATTTGCCGTCGAATGCACTAATTTCATATAAAATGAACCATAGATACAAATTTGTAATGTATTTTTATATTATCCTACAGGTTTTGATGACGCGATGCACTCCTTTTGTATATAATGAAATAATTGATTTCACATAAAATACCTAAAGATGTTTTTTTACTTTTATACAAGTTATACGAATTTGCCTATTGTTAAGAAATTGGTATAGAATCTTCAGTGTGCGCAACTTACACTTGTCTTATGGCATGGCATTAATTGCTATTCATTGTGAAATATTACAAATATTACAAGAATTATAATAGTTCGTCGGTTATCAGGTTCTTTGAATAACAGGCTGTTGGTGACTATTAATTATTTTATTTTAAAATACTGAATATATAACAATTCCAAACATTAAAATAATAAAATACTTAACTAAATAACAATAATAAATAATTAACATCACAAATAAAATTTAAATAAATTACATAGTTTTATGAACAAATAATACTACACGTTACATTGTCTTAAGTTGTAAAGCAGCTAAATTTCAATAGGCATTGAAAATAGTTTTAAAGTTAGGAATTCTCTTAAACGTGTCGTAAATTTTAACAACTTTTAATGTATCTAAACTGATTACAGTAGAGTAGGTAAATCTATTTGTACAATACCAGTATATTTACAACGGGAAGTTGTTTTGAAAGTGATTGTGCTACAGCAACAAAGTGTTTCATATTCTTTGGTCATTTATATAATAAATTATAACAGCTAACATTAAATAAAATTTAGGCCAGTAATTAAGAAAGTAGAAGATCTCTATATCGTATATGTATACTATAATTACGAATTATCTAGGCTCTTACAATATTAACAGTTTTTGCGCATATTTCTTATATTCTTGAGGATCACGAACAAATACTTTTAGGCTGCTTAAAATTATTTAGAAGCAAAACGCTAATTGGAAGTCTTTATAAATTATGTATATATAAGGCCATGATTATATTTAGATATACATAAAAAGCGAGGCTGAATTTCGTAAATTAATATGTGGTCCTTATTATATTTTTTGTTCACGAAAACGATATAAATCAATATTATTTATGATTAAAAGGGAGCTCATTTTAAAATATCAAAATTTTTAAATCTGTTTGAGCTTACATTTAAAAAGGAAATTAAAAAAACGTTATTTGTTACCAGTATTTGATAGACAGTTAAATATAAATAATTTTAAAGTGTAAATTTTGTCATATTACTTCTACTTATAAGCATATAAAACCAATTCCCCATTTCGTACAGAGGTAGTAGATAAAAGTGTTATTGATAGGGCTATTATTCTATACGTGAATTTTGTATATATAAGTATATTATTACTACTAATACACTTGGTTACAAAATAATTGTGTAGATAGGAGTTAATACAGGCTACCTATATAATTTCGAAGAATAGTGCTTATCAGGACTAGGTATGAAAATTATTTGTCAGTAGGTATTGCGATATCCTTCCCTAAATTACAAGAAATCTTGAAACAATATTTGATACATTATAAAGTTATATTAAAAAGATATACTATCTATATTTAATTTGTAAATTTTACAGAAGGTTCTCAAATCTTATATTTCCAGCGCCTTATGTATAGTTAAAAACAAAGAAGATATCTCCAATATATTGGACTGTGTAAATCTATTGCTGTATTGTTATCTAGGTTCAAAAAGCTTTCCTTCACATCTAGTATAAACAATTAGCTCAAGTCAGCCTATATGTATGTAGGCTAGTCTAGGTCCCATTGTAGGTGTTCATTTAGATTTAGGCAAAAGCCTTAAAATTTAAGATACCAGAGTAAAACTGGTCGCACGTTGTAACTCTATATTTTACTTAGGTATATATAAATTAACCACTTATATAATAACTATTAGCTTTGAATGTCAGGCAAATGTTTACCCTGCTTTCTTAAGAAATGTGTCTTCCAAAATCTTCTAAAATTGGTTCACGTTAAGGATTCCATTCCAGGAATTATGTAAGCTCGGATAATAAAATATGCATAATAATAATAATAATAGGAATTTTCTAAGTTCTAATACAATGAACGATAACGTCAGTATTAATGTTATGTAGCTTTTCAGGAAATCAGTATTCTAGGCTTATGTTATATTTTAATATAAACAATATTCAATTGTAAGTCTGTACCATATATTAGAAAAGAAATCTTTTTTATATTACAGTCCAATTACAATCCACATTAAAATTTGAAGGCGATAAGTAAAAGGCTCACTCAATAGCTCACTAAGCTTTCAATAGCACAGAAATAATATTGGGCAAAGAAGCTTAATTAATAGGAACTGAATATTACCAGCGTGACGATGGCATCAATCTACCTTGTGTTGGCTACCAGGCACCAAACGGAGGGAATTGAAACTGATCACACGTTACAACAAACGTTAAGCTACAAGGTCAAGAAGAAACCAATTATTAAAATTTTTCATTTTAACTTGCTTGTACTGTTTTTTACAAAAGATACTTAGAATTGGTTTTTCTTTTAAATTGATCTTGTTGACACATAAATGATCAAGGCACAATTACAGACTAATTTTCAAATACGAATATATCGAAATTTGCATGGCTAGTGTTATAGATAATACATATTGTATATATATCAATATTATATGTATTTGGCTTATAGAATAATTTAGGTAAAATCGATAATGAAGATAAAATAAACATTTAATTGAACTTTAAAAACAATACGATTATCGACGGCATGTGAAGTAACCCTAACATTTCATATTAATATAAGCAATTTGTTGTCTTGTATAGAAACTGATTTCCTGTAGGTAAGTATCTTTCCATATATATATATATATATATATATATATATATATATATATATATATATATATATATATATATATATATATATATATATATATATATATATATATATATATATATATATATATATATATATATATATATATATATATATATATATATATATATATATATATATATATATATATATATATCTTTCCATATATATATTACATAAGAATTTATTTCAACACAATCATTGTAAAACGAACTTCGCATAAAAATCAAAGCAACAGTCCCTTTTTTTATAAATGCATTATTTCTTTTCAAAACTGTAATTTATGCGAAAAAAAGAGATTTTTTACTGAGTAACGCTGTATTAAAAAAAATTGATAGTGCTCGAACTAAAAAAGTATTGTTACTTTAATTTACAAACCTATATGCGTAGTACACAATAATTAATATATGTACTCTCAAAGACGTTTAGTAACATATAATTATATTATTTCCATGAGTTTACATCCAGACTTAGTCCGAATCACATCACTATATTTTACTAGGTAAAATACTGCAGTTAAACTGAAATGAAAACATATCACAGTTCGTTTGTTTACGTAAACAAATTAAGTTTGTGCTTTTACTTATATAAATAAACTTTACTGGTGTAAGTAAAATAATAATTTCTTTGAATTTTTCCAGCAATACATATTTTTTGGTTGCAAACCACTCTTTTATCAGCTTTATATTTTAGAACATTTTTTTGTATAAATTAAATACAATCTCTTAATATTTTTTTTGTTTTTATAAGCCGAGACAAAATATTTTAGCATTGCTTTTTTTTGCATTAGTAACTGTGAACTGGATAACAATATACTGATCGTTACTTATGAGAATGATACATTACATTGTATTAATATGTACATTTTACATACCGCTTTGTAGAATTAGAAGCCTCATCTACAGGTATCGTAAGCTATTTATAAGCAATAAAGCATATTATGTAGCGTAATTATTATTTAAATAAATTACGGTTTAAATAATTTAATTGTTACCTACTTATTTATCATGTCTATATCGAGTCTTTGGTCTTTTATTCAATATCTTAAACGAGTGGAATTGTTACCTTAACTTTACCACAGTATTTATATCGTTGTACAATTAATTATACAGTCGCATATTGCCTTGCCTTTATGTTCACAAAGGAGTATGTCAAACACCAAAACAAAAATGAAAGAAATTATATGACATGACGCCGTAGTTTTGTGCATTTTTTTGTAAAACAGGTCATTCACTACTGTACGGTTTAATAAGCGACACATCATCATATTGAATGTGTTTAAACATCAGGCCGGAGTAAATGAAGGTCGACCGCGACGTCTCGTCTCTGGGGTCGTATCAGGCGCGGGGCATGCTCAGCATTCGCGGAGTCGCCCAGCAGCGCGGCGTCTTCGGCGAGGGAGTCGCCCGAGCAATAACCACGCTCGTCACCCGCCTCACCTTCGCACCATGACGGTGACCCCGAACTCCCTGACCGGGTTCCACCTGCTTCTGCCTCCGTCTCTACTTCTACAGAACAGCTCGCACATACCTCTGCAAAATATATATAATTATAAAATGCTGTTTGTCCTTCATTACACATTGTAAATAATGTTGTAGAAATAATGTAGCATATTCATTACAACTAATATTAAACTGCCATGGACTGTATTAGACTGTACTAGATGTACTTGTATACATTTAAATACAATTTGTTTATTAGTAACAATTATACCTACCTACATTACAAAGTCAATAAGATTTCAAAATTTAATCAGTGATTACCAATATATTTGAAAGTTTACCGTCAAGTTTTTTTTTAATTTAAATTTGGCATTACGCATCGCTTCTGTCACTTAGTGAAGTAAAAATGATTAAATATTTGAATATAAATGACTGATTTAAATGACATAGTAATGTGCATGCAACTACAGAACTTTGTTTATTTTATTGTTGGAATAAGTATTGGAGTTTTATTAAGAATTTACTTGATAATGAGTAAATGGTTTGTTTTTTTTAATTTCAATACATTGCACACGTACCTATAGTAATTTTGTAAAAAATTCATGCTAAAAGAAAAATATATAAATAAAAATATGTAAAGTACCACTGTTCAATACTGTCGGTAACTACAAACTAACACAAATTTGGATTCAGGATCAATATGACAAGAAATAAAGTTTAGCTCTATTTAAAAACGAGATTAACTAATACATCAATAGATTTTTTATTATTTAAGATATATAATAAACAAGTCATACAAAAATATAAAGAAATGACAAGATGCGAAACGTTTACAAATCTAAATACGACACCATCATTATGAGCATACATGGGACAGGAGCGAATGGGAGGACATAGGGAATAGAATCTATAGTACGAGTACATTCCACACATCAAAACGGGATGTATCAGGACTCACGCAGCCGGCGTCGGCCGATAAGAATAGGGCTGTCCCAAGTTGTCGGTCAGAGAGATGTCGACGATGAATAGTCTTCATAAGATGCTGCAATTTTGTAATATTCGCATATTTATACCTATGGCAATGACGTTTAATTGGTTAAATAAGTTTTTTCGCTTTGTAATTATAACACCTTAGTATAAAACAAAACTTCTTTACATTAAACTTACCTACCTATCTTTATATGATTCCGATTAATACCTATTTTATTTTTGCTTCAAGTATAGGCATGTTTAAGTAGCGATTTTACAACTTACATCTCTTATATATTTTTAAATAGGGTGTCTATGTAAAGATAATCGATAAAACAGATGTTATTTAAGGTAATAAATAAACTAACTAATGAGTATGTTAAGTAAATATGCACATAGATTATTTTTCGCGTGAATAGCGTCCATTTATCTGCCTGTACGCGGATGTTTCAAACATATGATGTAATGAATAGAACGGGTCGCTTCATGAATTTTAATATAACCTTATGAAACAAAAGAATAATGTGGAATTCAGCCTAATAAAAAAATGTACTAAAAATGTACATGTCGATATAATTTATTTATTTAATGATTGATGGTCTTACAACACTCAAAATGTATAAAATTATTAATTTATATGTCAAAACACTAAACAATTTTTACTGTATTTACAGTATTATATGTAATTATAAAAATAGTAAACTTTATTAAGCTTCTACAATCTCTAATGTCAGTGATTTGGTTACAAGCTTTATCTTTTATAAATAAAGTTTAAGCAAATGTCACTTTCGAAAACAACTTGCAATTACCTGAGCTGTCTGTTACAATACGTGGTGGTGTATCTTCTCGGTCGGTTGGTACTACTATAACCACTTCGTCATCTCGAGGAGACTCACTACAACGGCTTGAGGAGGTTCTATAAAAATGTTTGTGTTATAAATTATAAATAAACGGTACGAAAATATTCATATTAAATATAATATATTACAATGAAAACATTATACATTCCATAAGGAAACTTATATATTGTTATTAATCTTCACAGCCCCAGAACATACATAATTGATTATTATTATTCTTGCGTGTTGGTCAAGCGGTGGTTACAAGCTATATATAAGTCGCCTTTATGGGGTGCGATTCTTTAACCTCTGATTATTTCCAAATGTCTATATTGACTAAGTTAACTTTTTTGATAATAATGATTCTTACTTGACTATAACTTTCTTTCTCATAAACCTAGTGCCTAAATCCGAGTAACCTCGATTCATAGGTCGTTTTAGTGGCATTGGTGGTGCTGATGCTTGAATAGGCTGTTCAAAGCTTCTAGAAACTGGTGAATTGGGTTCAGAGCACTGCTTTTCAGTTAACGCTGGGCGTGCTCTTAGCTGTAGAGTTCCTGAAGCTCCGCTTTCTGCTCCTCCGTTATATCCATTATCTATTCTGCGCATACAACGCCTGTCTTCTTCGTACATTTCTAATAAATGATCCAACTTATTTTCTATATCATCTACCTGAAAATTTTATTTAAGGACAGAAATAATCAATATATTTGATTTTGTTTTTTTCGTAACAAACGTTATTGTAATAAAAAAAGGCACCATCAAGCTTCTCGTTTAAAACAACATTTATCAAAGTATTGGTATTAGCTTTGTTACACACTGGTCTGAATCATATTCATATAGTATTTTTAGGTGATGACCAGATGTTGAAAAAAAGAGTGACGTGTACTTTTTATAAAATTCTGAACGAAAACTATTAAAACCATTTGTCGCTCACTTACTTGTCTTTCAATTTTAACTACTCTGGAAGCTAGGCTAATCTTAGATGCGTAAACATCTTTAGCCTTTGAACCTTGCTTGCCAAGTATTTGGTCTAACCTGTGAATATTGACAGTAGAACATTTTTATATTTGTTAATTATGTGATATGTGCAATACTAATAATAAAGTATTAATAAATTGAGTTGTATTGAAATTCAAAGTTAGTAAACGTGAAAATATTGCCAATAATAACATTTAGTTTACGTTTGTATGCCAAAACTAATCACAAAACAAGAGCTCGTTCAGAAGCGGATTTCATATTAATAAGAAAACAATAACAAATCTTATGATGAATTTTAGAACTGAATGAATTTTCGTAAATTTCGGTGATGTACATATATGTATGATGATGTTACATGGTTATGTTATTCTTCTTCATTCATCAAAATGATTATTGATTTACATTATTTCAAATCGGCAAAAAGAAAATTGTTTGCGAAACAATTGAATGCAAATATTTATTTATACGTATAACAATATAAAATAATATTTCAAATAAAAATAATATATGTCTTATAAAGTTATAATATTTTTTGTGCAAACGTGCAAAAAAGATGTGATAGAAATATTAATTTGAATAAATATGTATATTTTATGTAGTTAACTCGTGTTTGTAAAATTAAATGCAGTGCCACAAAACAAATGAATAATGACGAAATTGTGATATAAAATAGGTTAAAAGGAAAAATTGTACTACACAATTTTAACAAAAGAAAGCATACTCATATTAGTGATATACCTATACAATTCTATGAATAAGTAGGAACAAACAAAACGTTTTCCTTTTATTGTAAGCTGTCCAAATATATTTAAACATATAATAATTAGATTGGAAAATAATACATTTAATAGGTATACTTTTAAATCTTAATATTTTGTCATATCATAATTGAAAAGATTAAAAAGGTTTATCTGTTGAAGTTATTTGTTAGTAGAGACCGTTAGCAGTCTCTATATTATGTTGTAATGTTGAGTAATTTACAATGGAATATGCACAATTGGTTTTTCAAATTGCTATTTCCAATAATTTCTTTCTTTTATCATCTCACCTGTACTGAAGGTTCTTTGTTCGGTTTAGTAGATCTGCGTGTCCTGAAGAGTACTGTTCGATCACATCTTTCACGTCGTAAGGTTTCAAGGCTTCTCTAAATCTCTTGCGCGCGACAAAATACTTGAGCTATACGGAAATAAGAAATCCTCATATCGAATTTAGTTGTTGGAAGTCATCCTAAGTACGGAAATTACTTATAATAATATATCGCGTGACAATTATCCTTTGCTAATATAAAATTTTAGAAAACATTTTGTTAGTGACGTATAAAAACAGCCATATTTCTTATTTATATAAATTCATATAAGAATTTAATAATGTTTGTGCCTACTTAAAAATCAGACTATTTTCTTGAATAGGTATATTTTATAGTATATATCCATGCGTAGGAAAACAATAAACACGATGGAAATAACAAATGATTGACTATAGAAATGATTTCTACTAATATGAAAAACAGTCAATTATTTTTTATACAAACACGAATTACTATGCACGTACGCCACTGAAAACATTCTATTATAGAATATAATATCATTTTCAAAAAAAACATTAGTCTAGATCTTTTAACTCGTATTTATAAGGAAGATTTTCAGTGGTGTCTCTTGAATATGTCATAATTATTTTTAATAATGCAATCACACTCTACGTTAATGAACTACTAATATAAGTTTATTAGAACCAGAATTATAGCAAAATCTTCTACAAAAGATACGAGACATGTGTATAGTCCAGACGAGAGAAAGTAAAACTGAAACAGTAACAGGTAAGTCAAAGTGCCAAGTCAGTTACTGGAGTGTTCACATAGGGGTCTAAATCTATACGGATAAGCGAAATGGTATTTTAAAATCAATAGTGTTATATTATATTGATTATACATAACATGTAAAAAATTTTAAGGAGCACGTGGTTTGTATTTATTTTACTATTGATTTTTTTACACTAATCGAATATACGTACAGATATAAATTATTGACAACCCTTAAATGTACTACCTAGTCTGGACGTTTTTCACTCGCCCAAGCAGATCGACGTGTCCCGCGGAATATTGTTCGATTACATCCTTTACGTCGTAGGGCTTTAATGCTTCCTTAAATTTACGTCGAGCCACAAAATACTTCATCTGTTAGAATTCCACAAGATATACACTTAAAACGCAATCAAAAATCTAAGGTAATTTTTGTTCACTGTCGTAACCGATGTCTTTTATAAATAGCTATGATGCTATATATGAAATAAAATGCAAGAATTTATGTTTAAACGTTGTCCCGTCTTGGTAGTTAAGAACATTTTATTTAATAAATAATAACTTTAAATTTCTATTATTTTTCAAACATCAAAGTTGTTTCTTCTAGTAAATTAATATTTCCAAAAAAATAAATAAATCATTATCGCAGGAATTAGGTCGTTTTTTCCGTAGGAGTAGTATTAGGTAGTAGTAGAAGTTGTAGTAGTATGAGATATACAAAATATGTACCTATTTCAAAGCTAATAAATAATCCAACAGTATAGTAAAGAAAACCAAGGTCAAGTCAAACAAAATTTGGACATTGTAAACAGCTAAATAATTCAGCACGACTCGATGACTGCTTCATTTTGCTCCTTCACCCATCTAATCAATTATGTAAAGGTCAGGAGGTGAACAGGGTTCATTTTAATCCAGAACCTGCTTTTTAATAGTGAATTTTACTGCAGTTACAGTTATTGTTCCAACAAATTACTAACGAAAAAAGTTGCATTACTGAATAAATAACATAATTTAGCCTGAACAAGAAAATATAACTTTGGATAATAATAAGTACAGCGTTGAGTTTATTTAGTTACTTCATCTATTAAACCTACTTATAAGTATATTTTAATAAGTGTATAAGAATAATTTTAATACATCAATAGCTCCGACCGTTGTCACGATTAAAAATATAATTACAAGTAGTTACCTATTAGGAAGTATTAACGATATAAATAAGCAAACAGTTGCATAGTTATTATTCAGATTATTATATGCATTAAGTTATAACCCATGAAGTTCATATATATTTTATTATGTTATTGAAATATGAATTCAGTATATATATATTAATAAATTATTTGTCTAAAAAAATTAAAAAATTATTTCTCACTGTATACGTTATTTTAATCGTTTCAATGTGTACTAAATTATGGTGTAAGGTACAGTGCGTTTTAGCTTACAATTTTAACAAATAAATCAGTTTTTTTACTATTACATAATCCATACAAATAGTGTTTACACTTGAGAGAAAAATTGATATGCACATTTGTAAACATTAAAATAAGTGTATTTTAAAATATCTAAAGAAAAAAAAAATTAACAACGTACCTTTCTAATAAATCTTATTGCAGATTTGTGACGCGGAGTCAAGGTGACGCAACGCGGCTCCTCGTCCTCGTCTGCATCAAAACGTAATATTCAATTAAACTTCTGAAACAAGATAATGGACTTGGAATGGCGCGGCGCGGATGGACGGCGCGCGAACCGGGTGCCTGTGGACTCTTGTAATATAGATGTTCGTTAAAACTTTACTCAACTTTAAATAACTTTATTGCATTATTAGCACTACACAATTTTTTTATTCAATGGGAAATTATAATTCAAAGGTTAATTATTTATTTTGTTGTTGTAATAAAAACTTGTAATATATATATATATATATATATATATATATATATATATATATATATATATATATATATATATATATATATATATATATATATATATATATATATATATATATATATATATATATATATATATATATATATTTGGTTAATTTGAATATTTCTTTAGTAGATAATAGATATATACAATATTATACAAAATAATTTAAGACATTAAAATAAGTTAATTCATGGTATTTTTCCCATTCCACTATATATTCCGCGACGTATATATAATATATACGTAAATAAGCATAAAAATTTAAATAAAACATTATAACCTGATGTATTAAGTAGAATATTATTTTTAAATGTATTTGAAAAGTAACGATTAGGCACTATTTTTGTTATACAAACATAAAATACATAAAAAGCAGACAAATGTTGTAGCACTTCTCCTCTTAGAGTTAATTTTATTTAACAGAAACACTGAGCTTATAAGTAAAAAGAAATAATGCAGAAGGTTTTATAAACTTTACAGAAGAAAAAATTTAGTTTGTTCTTAAATTGAGTGTAGTTTATTTCATTACTTGTAAGCAGTGTCACAGTCGGTCCAAGACACGATGACATCTATTGCAAACGGAAGTAAATATATATATATATATATATATATATATATATATATATATATATATATATATATATATATATATATATATATATATATATATATATATATATATATATATATATATATATATATATATATATATATATATATATATATATATATATATATATATATATATATATATATATATATATATATATATATAAATATATATATATTGATTTTTTAAAATATATATTTTGTAATAGTTTATTTTTATGTATAGTATTTTTATAGAACACCATAACAATAATAAGATATGCTATATTTTTGCTTCTTGTATTACGTAGACGAGTCATTTCGCTCATAATGTTTTATAAACATTTCTTCCACTACGCCAAACTGTCATTCATTTCAAAGCGATGTGAATATTTTGGAACATAAATGATATGGATTTTTGTTTAAGTAGTAACGTTGAGAAGTGTTTTAAATCAAAACATTCATTAGGTATAAAGAGTGTCTAAGCAATAATAAGAGGCACGAAAAATTTAATTTGTATATGAAAATTTTCATTCATTATTATTTATTTAATTGAATTTGTTTTATATTAAAATGTACTCATTTTATGATATATATAAAATACTCTTCGATTTCAAAAAATAAACAAGATCTATTAGGTATGGATTTTAAAACCACTTTCCACCTTTCAAGGCATTGTAAATTGAGTGGCGGAGGTGGAGCAAAGAAAATAAAACAATCCATACTCCCGGAGTGAGAGAATCGAACCTACAAGACACTGTGTATAGGCAGACAAAACTAATTCTACTTTATAAACTGGGCCTTGAAATTTGTAAGCATTATGAAATTTTCATAAAATTCGAGACAAATGTGATTTTAATGACACAGTGATTGCATTGAAGGCACGTCGGAAGGTAGTAGGCTAATTGGCTTAAAAGTCCTACTGTTTCATAAAACAAACATGTGCATTTCTATTATTACCCAGAACTATAGTGTAATTAAATCTGAAACAAGTTTGTATAGTTTTTTTAACTTTCACACATATGCACTTTGATTGGAGGCTGTTCAAGGCATTCAATTTACAAATGGCTTGTGGCAGCTACAAACACTCCATAACTTCAAAGTGATGAAATCAAACTACAACTTTTTTGCCATACCGTACCGTATCGTACCGTACCCTTAAGAACTTTGGAAAATCTTGGTTCTTAATATGTCGCTTAAAATACAATGAAAGAAATCTACATATAAGTTTTCTACGCCTATTCATTTCAGCTGAAGTTATCTGTCAGTCACTCAGTGACTAATGGAAAATTATTGATTATATAATTATGCTTTTTAGTACATTACATTTGTTTACCTTTAAAAAATATTTAAGTGTTATTGCTACAGATTTTATTGTATTTTGGTTTTTTATTGTTTAGTAATCGTCACTTTGTAAACAATATTAACTAGTATTATAACACATTTAAGGAACGTTAGGTACGTTACCTACACTTATTATAAGTCTCATGTACCTGACATTAATCGTGACATTGTTTATTACGTGACGTACTTCTAGATAAAGATGGAAGGCAATATGTTTATTAAATCCTAAAGATACAAAACGTTATATACAAAAGCAATTGTGAACTTTAAACTACTTTGAACAATTATAAACACATTACTGTTAATCAAGTAAAGCAATATTGTTAAATATTTTAGTCAATGATGTAAACTAAAACAATAGCCCTATAAAATGAAACATGATATTACGTTAATAAATGTAGTTTAGCTTTTAAAATTTAATGATTACACGTAAGCGAGAGAGAAACAGAGAGTGTCATTAGAGACGAAGAATTTTTTGTCAAAGAAAGACAGCTACTTTTAGCCTCTTTTGCTCTTACCGTCAGAGTTTCTCTTGGAAAGTGCTGTCTCGGCCACCGAGTCCTCGCTGTATGAAGGGTTGATGGGTCGAGTGCGCCCAGAGCGGCCGCTCGTCGCGCCTGCCAACGCACACACACGCTAACTTCAACACTGGATACCCATTCTTGTGTCTAACAACCTATTGAGGTCCCCAGTATACTTTCCAAATTTGGATTGGCGGACACTAATTTTAGGCGAGATGCAATGTAAATTACACTGTGCGCAGTTCCTAAGTTTACGTCATCCTGACAATACAAATCCTATCGCCCGTCTGCCTGTCAGTTTGCTTTGTACTATTATGCATCGAATAAATGTTGGTTCTGACACAGTTTCTTGCTACACTTTGATTTCAATCAGAGATACTTGTATGTATGTAATAAAATTTATAAAATTACTTTATAATTTCCCTTAAAAATTAGTATTTTTAAAAGGTTGTACATATTATACTTTTGTTATATAAATAATGTTATTTACTTACGAGTATATATAAATTAAATCAACCTACCAATATTATTCAATCGATAATAAATTTACTATCGATAGTTGACTTTGTTTTGGTGCAGAGCATTTTTTTATTCATTACTTCATTACCTTTGTTATGTCGTCGTTACTGCAGTAAAGAAACACCTAAATAATGAGGTCAATGCAGTGGTTGCCACTTAATGTCTAAGCAAACTATCGATCGATTTGTTATCTCTTTCTTGCACAGGTACTAGTAATGAGTAAAGTGAATAAGTTTTTAAAGTTGTGAATTTATAAGAAGGTGTGCACATATTGCATTCATTGAATGTCATTAATGGAAATAGGCTGGCCTAGTATTTATAGACAATCGAACGCTTAAATGGCAGTTATTTTATAGTTAATCTTAAGTCTTCTAATTTTTAGTACTTACTACAATAATTAAGATATTAAATAATAAAACATATCAGTGCACTGTAATGTTCCTCGAAGTGTACTTAATGTCGGACTGCACATAAAATGTGGCGGTAGAAGTAAGATTTATGAACGTAGCCTACAGAGGCGTATCTAAAAGGTCAATATTTAACTTAAAGAAAAATAGCTCTTACGCTATTATTAAAAAACTGAATAACATTAATTCCATGTGAAAATGTTTTTCTAGACGCGTACATTTTTATAAGAATATTTTATAATATGTTATCTTTTTAATCCCGGTTTTTTTCCCGGTATTTGTCGTCCGACTAAGCCAACTCCATTTTGCTCGGCCCTCAATGTATAATCATTGGACAATCAATGAGTACTCCATTCCTGCTTCACGACCTCTAGCCATCGCTGCCTTGGGAGTCCAAATGGTCTAATTCCATGGACAGCTATATCAAGGCATATTCGTCACACATAGTTTTTAGGGTTGTGTACAACGTAGTTATACCATCTCAAGTAACGCTCCTGGAGTTTACCTGTTACGTCATCAGCATCTTCATCTCCATGGCATGAAGCTCTTGAGTGTTACAAAATATTATTAATCAACATTCGCTGCTGTCTATTGGTCGGATAATGCTCTAGTATATCAGACAACTGAGTTCGGCTTTGGTGATCTGCTATCGTATGGACGTCGAGGTCGATGCCTTCGAATTCATGCGTAACTGATCGATAGTAGAGGAACTTCTCCGACTTAAGGGCTGTTTCAGGCTCGTTATGAATGGTGTCAGAGCTTCTGTAATTCATGTAATCTGCCTTCACATAATTAGTTTTAGGCTACCGTTCTCGAACGTACTGTACCAAAGCGTTCAGTTTACGCTCCAACATAAGTCAGTTCTCGTCCATTAGTACTGCAGACTACCAGCCTACCAGCTGAGACCTAGTGAACCCTTATTGTAATGGGAAAGAACTTGGTATACTCTACAGCGGTCTCATCTCAGAAACGACAATATTTTCAATCCATAACTAATTATGTTTCAACCTCAAGATTAGTCTGAACAAAATATTAATTGATTTTGATATCGATTATTAGGCTCATTGTAGTTACACCAACTTGATAATTTATAGTTATATAATATATATATTTAATTCAGTGCATGAAATATTTAAAGAAATATAAAATAATTCTATTGAAATTATTAATAAGAGAAGTCATAGAACTATTCAGCAGAATTTATGGCTGTTCTCTTGGACGGAGTAGACGGAAATAAATGAGTAAGTTTTGATAAGGTTATGCCATTCCCGTATATGGATAAGTTATTTTAAACCGGCAAAGTCAAATTACATTGATAAGGAATATTTTTCACTTGTCCACAATTATTATTATTTCTTCGTTTTTAACAGAAGGACAACTGATACTTGTCCTGGTGTTAAAAACGAAGCAATAATAATAATAATACTATAATAACACATTCAAAGTACCTCAATTGCTTGCAATTAAAGTAAAGTATATTGTTTCTAAAAATATTACTTCCTTCATTTTGCTAGCAGGTATAATCTATAGTCGGACCTCGCTTAAACATGGTGATATATGAAAAAAGTAAAAAAATGTGTTGGAATAAATCTGGAATTTAAATTCCAATTATTTTTAATTTTTTACATACTGTGTACACTCAAAAGTAGTATGTTTTAAATTATATTGCTTAATTTAATTATATAAAATTTGATGACCTCCTCAAGCGAGCTAACGTCAAAGAGGTATGAGCGTTTATTATCAAAAAAAAATTATAATTCAGGTCAACGACAAGTAGTTGACTACTTGACTTAGAACTTTCATTTGACATTTAGTGAGCTCCAAAGCATTATTTAACTGAGTATAGGATTTAAAGTTCTACATAGGATTTTAAGACAAATGATCTTGACAGACGGACATCAAAGCCGTTCTTTTACTTATATTTACTTAGTTTTACCTTTTTAGGTACGGAATCAAATCATTATTATAGCTAATTACATAACCTCTACATTTTAAAATAAACTACAAATTTATTTTTAAATCACAACACCTCAATACTTATTAAAGAATTTTGAATTAAAGTTTCTAACTTTATTAAATGTTTGTTTTTTTTAATATACCATAGTAAAATTTACATACTTATAAATATGTAAACATTTTAACTTTATTAATTAAAACCTTTGCTTTATATAACATAAATATTAAAATCTAAACAAAACTTTGTTCTGATTTTATTGTTTATGATTCACGTGCCGTTGTTCACGTGGAGTTATCTAAAGGTAAAGAGATTTGTTCTTTAATTCTTATTTTTATGAAAATGTCAAAATTTACAGACTTTTATTGCTTACGACTACGGCTGGAAGATTTCCCTACTTTATCATCTATATATTAAGAATAATTTTATATAGCTTATTTGATTTGGCTGAAATTAAAATAGTTTATTTTAGTAAACATTAACAATATAAAATAATAGTTAAATAATCATTATATAAATAATCATTGTTACTGATTTTACAGAAAGATTTAGGTAGTTAAAGATTTGGAGAATTTATATATTTTTATAAATATTGTCAATTATCTTTAGATTTAAATAAATATTTTAAAATATATTTTAAATATATGAAAATATAAAATTCTCAAGAGTTTTAATTTTTCGATTTTTGTTTTCATGTAAGAAAATATCTTTCCCGCTTGTCTGTTCTTATGATTTTAATAAGTGACATAATAGACTTCCTTAAGACAGGCAGACATCAGACTTTGTATTATTTTTGTACAATGGCTGTATATTCGATATATTTTTTGTAAATATATTTTTTACATGTCTCCTATTATCTAATCGCATGCATAACAAATGCAAAGCAGTGTTCATATTTAGTCAAATTTATTTTTATAAATCTTATCGAACTAAAAATAAAAGCTTAAAAGGAAGCCATTCCAGTTACTTAAAGTACGCTAAATCGCTTTGTATATTAAGAAATTGAATGTGTAGACCGCGCACTATTATACTATAAGAATGCAGTTTATGCATTCCAAACCTTAACGACAGGACTACCCTTAGCATTTACGCGTAAGCGATTGAAATTTTAGAAGCCACCTGTCAAATAATCAAGTAAGTAATGAGAAGCTTCCTGTTTGCATTTCTTATGTAGATTCAAAGCGGTTTGAACTACGCGGGTGCAGGTTTATTTTAAAAAAGTGAAAAAGAAAGGAATAGAAGGTAGAATATGAGCAATCGTGTCTTGAGCTAAAGACGCAGCCATTATCGCCGGGAGTCGAACATTTCTCCGGTATCAATGGAGCTACGTCGATAATATACTCGCTTTTCGTGTATTCACATTTCTGAAAAGGTTTTACTAATAAGAATTAATAAGAAACGCAGCAAAGTTTATCGACTGTAACTTTCATGCCATAGTGCCGTCTAAAAGATGAAGAATAGAACCTTGAAAGCAGCATTTCCAACAATGGAGTAGACAACACGCATGGTCCCCGCTCGATGTACGTTTATCTATGAAACAGGGCAATATCATATCACGCTCTATACCAGTAATACAATAAAACAATTGTAGAGCTCTGTATGTAGTTTAATATCGCGAGCGAAACTGTTGCTCCTGTTCGTGTCTACGTTCGTCAATTGAAATATATATTGCTGAGGACTGAAATTCATCGTTATAGTGTTATTGTTTGGAGTTTATGCCGCATGTATGATTATTTGTATAAACGATTTTTTAAATTTTTATAAAAATATTGCCTAGCCTTATCTTATGTTTTATAGATTTGTGTCAGGTTTTGGTAATGATCGCTGAATCGTATTACGTATTAACACATTGCATTAACTATTTTAGGTAATATAAATAGTAATCTGTAATGTAGTCTATATGTATACCGATGATTAATAACAAAATGTTATCTTATCTTATCAGACATAAGAATCTGTAGGGATTTTTACAACATATAAATTATAGGGAAGTCATTTACTGCTTTCTAAATTATCAAATATTGTGAATTAAGCGTATAAGAAAATATATTTGTTCAGAATCTTTTAGTTGGTTGTTTTATGTTAAGATGTTGTTAGTAGGACTATTATATATTGTTAAAAAAATTGTGTAAGCTTAATAATGGAGATCTATTTTAATAACACGTTTGTCGTAACTGATTAAAATAACGTTAAAAGCTTACCAAGGTTTTCTGCACTAGCATTGACGTCGTATCGATGCGCGGGCTTGGAGTGTGGCGCGGGGGAGTGCAGTGAGGTACTTTTGTGCCGACGAATCGTCGGTAGTCGCGATACAAAGGACGCATTGTTCTTAAATGATGCGCTCATAACTCGACTGTTCAACAAAAACAACAATCAATCATTTTTAGTTAAGAATTTTGTAAACACTTCTAGATCATTTCATTTTACTTACTATTTTTTATATATATATATATATATATATATATATATATATATATATATATATATATATATATATATATATATATATATATATATATATATATATATATATATATATATATTTCTTTTCTCCTGTATCCTCCATATTACATTCAGTTAGTATTATACTTAGACTTGGATACTTTGGTATATCACAGATTACAAAATGCATGAATGATAATAATAAGTTGTTCATATCACGTATAATAAATGTTTTTAAAAAGCTATATCTTAATATACAATTTGTGATGTTCCTTAAATTAAAATAGGAGTTGCACATTAAAGCAAGAAGTTCTGAGATGATGACTGAGCTTGTTAAAACGGATTTTTTTTAATATTCATGAGAGTAGTACGAAAAATATACAGCTTTCATACCTGTGTATACATTTTTCGAGAAGTGTTGACTCAATTTCCTACAAACCTACGGTAAATGTAAGTCAAGTAGTAAACTGGGATTCGACCGCAACCGTAAACTTTTTAATTTTGTTTTAACTGCCATCAATGAACGTGTTTTAACACAATATTATTATTAAAAGAATCTTTTACTATATGTAGTCTATGTTCATGATGAGAATAAGATTTATATCTTATTCTAGACAATGTCAACTAGCTTTTTTATTTTTTAATTTTTAAATGGTATATCATTTATTTTTTGTTTAATTTATAATGTCAACAAGATGTTTTTGTAAAATTATTATTATTCTTAACTTATTATTATTCTTGTTGAAATAAACACCAAGACTGTTCCAATGTTCCAGTTTTTAAATATATCAATGTAAAATTTCATCAGTCTGTGTAGCAGTTAAGTATGAAGTATAGCAGACAGTGAAATAATTTTCAAAATTAAAGTATTAATGAAGGACGGATATTCTGCTCCGATTTTAGTAAAGAAAAATCTCATATTCTCTCACTAAATTCGATTTCTTAATTATATAAACTACATAGCAATTGAATATTATATTTATAAACAAAATATTGATTAAGAATGTTCTAGGTAATTTTTAAATACCCATTTTCAAATAGGAAAATAGATGTGTAACAAGGAATTACATATCCCTATATATGTTGTATATTACTAACTTAAATTTAGAATAACGTTTACCAAAACATGACATAACACAATATGTGTTGAATAATAGAAATAATATTCACACATACATAAAAATATCTATTATTTTTTTATATTTATAGGAAATAATATTTTTAAAATTTATTGAGTGACGGATCTAAAACAAACAAATTTCTTCCTGTTTTATCTACTTTCCTTTTTTTATCTTTTTATGGAATTATTGATTTCATAAATCAATAAACTGCCTTTCTTATGATTCTATGTTTATTTATAATTTTATATTTTATTATTATCTAATATTTTTAGTTTTATTATGAATAAATAGTTCAGAGAAAGCTTTTTCAACAATTGTACTTGAAATGAAAACTTACGGTGACGACGTGCTATGTACATTTTTATACAATAAATAATAGTTGTTCTGCATATAAGGCACACGTATATTTACCTCGTTTGTGGACTCGGAAGTGGTACTTGATGAATTTTCCACGTAGCTACACTCATTGAATGTTCATCGGCTGCGTAGCATCTCCATAACGCTTGGATAAGAGTAGCAGCTGGTTGTCGTCTACGTATCATGTGTTTTTGTCGTTGCTGTTGTTGGACTTTTAAGGCGAAACCTGATCCTAAAATGCCCTGGTAAAGAAAAAAATGTTCTCATAACGTGAGCGAATCTACATATATCAATGTATAATGTTAACGTTTCAAAGTACAAATAATTTAATGCTTAAAGATAGTATAATAATGAGTGTGAAATTTAATTGAATTGACGTGTTAACGTTATATAATCATAAAATATGTATTTTTATTTTTATAACTGTATATTTTTATGTTAAATCAATAAAATGTTTTATATTGTTGGCCATTATCTAAATTTGAATTTGAATAGAAAAGCTATTTTTGTGCACAGAAATGGAACTTCGCAATTAAATAATAAATAATAAATTAATAATAATAGTGTATAATAATAGTGTATAATAATAGTAATAAATTTAACCTTAATAATTATTTTGCCTTATCTGTCAAGTGACTAATGAAATAATCAATCTTACTCACAGCAGGGAGAGCAAAGAATGATATTCCGAGGAGAGCGCAAAAGGACGCTATGAATTTCCCTTGCCAGGTTTGTGGTACCATGTCGCCGTATCCTACGGTGCACAGCGTGATCTGTAATTATGTATACAATTACATAAAACGAATAATAGAGCTCCAACTGTTGATTTAGTTGTATATTTGAATTATGTATTAATGTACTAAAAATATAAATTAAACACTCGGTATTGTGTTACATGTTGTAAACCTATATTAAATATTTTACACACAAAGTTAATAAAAACAAATTTATAAAATGTTGTTTGCTAAGTAAATATATATGAAGACTTACTACTCCCCACCAAAGGGCCTCAGCAAAATTTTTGAATTTTGTGTCCGCTACATCTTTTTCTGCCAAGTAAACTAAGAATGACGCAAATATTAATCCTAGGAATCCTATGTACAGTGTAGTTATTAATTCCTGAAAAGAAAATGATTCATGTTAGAAATAATTTAATGATGTAATTTAATATATATAATGAATGTAATATATAAATATATAAAGTATTTCGTTTGAAATTGAAATCGCTTCGAAAATACGAGTATTATCATTCTCACATAGCTTTGTTTGCCCACTAGTAGTTCTCTACAATGAAGTACAATTTTCTTTTATTCTACAAACTACTCTAACAATAACACTACGTTAACTCTTGTCGTTCATATTTCACAGAACAATAAAAATTAACAACATAAAAATGTTTGTTCCTTTAAACAAGTCATTATTGTTTGATATCTATGAAACTTTTGATTTCTGAAGTAATTTGTTCTCTTTTGTCTAAGAACTAAACGAACCATTTCAAAACTTATAGATATTTTATATCAAATTAACTTGATATTTAAATATTTTCATATAATAATTTAAACAAAGTTATGTTAAATATTTTTATGGCATATGTGGGCAAAGAATAATAATTCCAGTATTTATATAAAAACGGAAAACAAAGCCGAATTATTTGCAATTAATTTGTTTTTTTTTTAAAACAGATTTGTGACAGTTTAAGTATATTTTTTTTTATTTTATTCAAGATAAGATTTTAAAAAACACAATGATCAAGGCTATGTTTTGTTTTAATAATATTCAAATTCTGTATTACTCTTCCTAAATCACAGCATACCTATTACAAGTACGTACATATATATATATATATATATATATATATATATATATATATATATATATATATATATATATATATATATATATATATATATATATATATATATATATATATATATATATATATATATATATATATATATATATATATATATATATATCCACGCGGTGAGACGCGAGACACTACGTCTCTACGCCACGGTGGAACTGATTTCTTTATATATATTTTATGCTTGAATGTGACTGTTTTTGTCTGCCAAAGTTTTAGGTGTCAAAATGTACTTTTATAGTTGACAATAAGGTTGTTTCCTTCATGTTTATTCAGATTTAAGATTACGAAACAAATATTTCTAAAATTCGTATTCGTGGACTGATCAGGAATATTCACAATTAATCACAACAGTAGAAGTAGGAGCGAGGCTTATAAAAGTAAAATTTCTAGTTTATAAAAACATGTCCCGGCATCTCTTGGACTATCATCGGTTAACTTCTAGAATATATTTCAAAAGAACGCTCGACTCAGGCTCGAATTTCAGCAATTAGCTTAGCATTAAGTAATTTTTTTACCTAATAAAATAATGTTACGCTTAACCTTGAAATAATTTTAATTAATTTCTATTATTGAATTAACTCACCATCAAAGATCAAACTATGTACGAAGTACGGAAAAATATATCACATTAAAATATAATTACAAAGCAATAACGTCTTAACAATTTTTTTGCATCAATATTAAGTAATATTAAGTATCTAAAACGTCTAAAATATATTTTTTATTAATTCTACATTTTTAAAGTTTTATTAATTTATATTGTTTTTTTAATATATTTACAAGTATATTAAAAATATTTTTACTTCGCATTAAGAAAAAGTTAATGTAAAATAATATTTCAACAAAATTGACGTCTGATAATTCTGTGTAAGGGATTATTCTACGACATTACACAAGTTGAAAGTAATAAAAGCAGTGATTTATAAAATGGGAACCCACAGATCGTTGTCACGAGAGACGGACAAAAGGAACAATAGAATTTATTCGAATTTTTCTTTGTTGTTACAAATTATGTAAGATATTTTGTTTACTTTCTTCAAAAAATCTGTAACTCCTTGTTTATATTATATTTATTGATTATATACGAGTATAGTAGTTGTTATCTGAAACTTCCTTTTCGCGAGTTTGCATGACTTTTGTCATATTATTTTACCATACGCTTCTAATTTTAACTTGTGCTAAGATTATACAACCTTATCTTTAACATATGTAATTTATATTATTAATTATATACGGTAACATGTATGTTCGAAAATTTCTATAATACTGAACATATATATAATAATATACTTTTTTTTGAATATACAGTGTTAATATAAATATTTTAGTTATTTGAAACATTAGGATTATCGATAGACGTTTCATACAATTTTTTTGGTTTTACTTATTTTCCTGCCTCATTTTTGCATGAAAAATGTAGCCAACAAAGTCCTAGTTTACAATCTGTTCTCTGCTTTCCACGCCGATACAAGTTACCGGAACGAAATGAAAACAATTTTATATCAATTATTCCCCAAAATCAGCACGCTTAAATTCAGCCGCTGTCGCAGTGCGCCACAACTAACTAAACAAAAAAATGTCCACCTTGTTGACTTCCTTATTTCTTATACTTGTTTTGTGAGCTTAACAAGTACAAGAAAATATAAGGGAGACAAGTTAAAATTAGAATAATAATAAAATAGAAATTTTTAATATCGATTTACTTCGAAATACCAATATGGTACGAATAACGAAAATGTGGCGGCTGGTTTTAGCTTATATGTTTAGCACAATGATACAACTGAGCCAATCGTAAGTTGGATATTAAGTCGCACCACGTTTTGTATTTGAATTCGGTTAGGTAGCATAGGAAATTGGCAACGATTCCACTTTGCCTTCTCATCATAACTAATAAAGAGTAGAGTATAACGTAACAAGAAAATAAAAATATGTTTATTGACTACATTCATTTCTGTACAATTTAGTTAATAATAAATACACAATGAATGTGTCTCAGAAAGATTTTTTGTAGTTTCTCACCGGATGCTGTGTTTTTTAATCTCTATGCAGATAAGGCAGAAGACAGAGCCAGAGGTAGCCTAGTTTTAAGTCACGCCGTACCCCATATTTCAACAATTTTAGAGACTTTACGTGTTGAGTGGCGGACCTAAATGCTGTTACAGAATTTAAAACAATTTGGCCCTCAGTATTCTAATTTATTTAAGTGAAGACATATTTCTTACATTATAGTATAAATCTTGAATATTCGTAGCTTAACCATAATATAAAGTGACATGCAAGCCTTACAATGTTTATTATAATAATTTTCTTATCTCTCGGGCTCATCAACGGTTGAAAGGAAGAACGAGAAACAGAACCTTTATTTTTATTTCGTAGCTAGCCGTATATTTTTACTTAAGCTAATAAAAGTACAGCGTGAATAACTCATTCGACAACATATTACGTCTGTTTAAATTTACCTGACCACGTAATTAGGTTACGTAAACATTGTATCAATAATTCTATTATGATCCACTTCCAGATTACATATTCTAACACGCTCTTTGCTTAAATTTATTTGTTTTTGTTTTAGTTCAGAGAAGTAAATAGTGTAAGTAAAATAAAAATAAAATTATTTATATATATACGAATTTACTTTAGTATTTATCTTTATTTTAAATATTTTTTAAAGATCAACGCATAATAACATATAATTTCACCTTTCAACATACATATATACTTTATTAGTACATAAAAACAATAAGATTGAATAATATTGTATACATATATGACTTAGTTAAAAAGCAGTCGTAGCTATCTGATACACACGTACGTGTATATAATAAACCTTCTCGTATATATTGATTATACCCTTGCTCTACAGAAGTTGGATTTCACACCTCATGACACCTTTGGGATTCCACGCATGGAAGTAACCAATCCCAGAATAAAATATTGCTACCTTCTTTGGAACTTGTTTATAATTAATTTGATGCGTATCTTGCGGTACAGTGAAAGCTTTAAATTATAAAACACTAGTTCACCGATTTATCTTTGTTTACGTGGGAAGCTTTAGCTATAGATTTATTAAGATTGCGAAATACACGATCATAAAATATTCAAACGCAGATATTTTGGACATATTTTAGCATACAATTGAATTTGTTTGAAAAATGTTAAAACTAGACGTGAAGCTTTGTTTCACACTAGTTATAAGTTAAACCAGGTGTAGCAAAGAGAATAAGAAATTTCATTATTTTATGCTTCACGAACAACTACTTTATAACGAAATAGAAAAATATATTACAGAGTAAGCAAGAGTGGAGTGTTATCTTAACTTGTTATAATACGATCAGTGATTACATTTATTGATTGTGAGTGAACGTTCATTGGTAACACAAAGCCCTTGGATAACTTTTTGTTTAAATGCTTAGATTTAATATTACTAATCTATTCTTTATATATTGTATTAGAATATAACATTTTGTTTATTTTTTTTACATTTATAATAGAAACTGTTCCGTTAATTAAAAAAAGTAATGAACACATTTTTGATTATTGACAAGAATGTTATTAGACAGTTCTTGTAAATAATTAAAAAGCATCAATCATTCATTAAGCAACCACTGCTTTTGTCGTATTGTAACATTAACGACAATGATTCATTTTGATGAGTATATCCATCACTGTCTACAATAATTTGCGTGTTCCTCTATAGGCATAACGTTATGTAGTACCTGAAAATTGTTATTTTCCAACTTCTTACTTGGGCCGTAACCGCTATTGTAGCGTTCATTAGCATATCTCTCGTAGAACGTTCTACTTCCTTTATCATTTCTGAATTTATTGTAACGAGCTAATTTAAGAACCCTCGTAGCGCAAAGGCTAAATCAGCCTGTAAATGTGATGCTTTGGACGTTCGATTTTCACGCGGAGAGAATGAATTAGTATTTCCGTTTATCTCGCTGTGTCAACAAGGCACTTAGCACCGCAATGTATGATGAAAGCGAGGAATAGACTGTCTGACACAAGGTTCCGTCTGTCTATCTTAACAGAGTACGGGATACAGCGTGAAGATTAAAAAATTGTAATAAAATTCATTTGCAACTCAATTATTCATATTAGGTATTATCTCGATGCATGAAAATGATACGTTTTTATTTTTTACATAACGTATATTTCACAAAATATTAGATAACTTGACAAATAATTACATAATCTCAAAAAACCTTTCCTCCGAAAATTACAAATAAATAGAATATAATAATATTAGTTGATACTTTAATAGTAGGTATTGACCTATTGACGCCATTAAAGCTTCGTTTGGCTGGAAGTGTTAATATACCTTATGTTTCTAGGGTTCATTATTATTAATGAAATATTTGAATTACGTTATACCTGTCTGTGTGCGTATACAACAGATCCGAGAAGCTTCCAAGTACCGCCCCTTCGATCCATTCGCACCATCCGTAATATTTGGAAGAAGCGTAATCCCCGAAGCGCCGATGCTGCGAAGACTTGTCCCGAAGAACCCATGCCCAGCACCACCATTGATGCTAATATCGTAGTTACATCTATTTAAAAATGTTTAATATCAGTTTAATATCATAGATCAGTGTATTTTATTTGCCGCCTAACGTTAAATTAATATTTATAAAAAAATAAAAACTGTTAGCAGAGTTACGTCGTTGTTCTATACTCGATTATAGAAAATTATAATTTTAATAAGAAAAAAATGACGATTGAAATGTTGCTATGGCTAAATGTTTATAATTTATAAACATTTTCCATTTATAGCTATATAGAAGTCAGGCAACACCTGATAAAACACAACAAATCAGGTAAATAATTCAATGTAAAAAAAATTTTGGATGAGATTTTATATTTCAATGTCTTTTTAATACTAAGATGTGTAATATAATTTCATTAATTTCAATGAAAAATAATAATAGTTTAAGGATTACATCAGACCACTCTGCCGGATGACGAGTATTACACAGTTCACGCTAGTGAAGTTGCGGGTTTCTACTAGTTTCCAATAAAATATGTCGCCAATCTAAGCAGAATCTATCTATGAACACTAGGTCACTTATAGATGGCACAACATAGATACAATAAAATTTAATATTAAATATTAGAAATGTAAGTGGGTGAATCGTGTAGCAATGTTTGTCGGTAACGGTACGGTCTCAAGACGGTTCATTCCCTAGAGGCTTGAATGGCAATAGCATAGCACGAAACTCATTTTCGTGGGGGGAACTTCGAAAATGTTAAGGTCACAATAAAGTTATATTAAGATATTCTAAGAACACGATTTTCATTCGCATTTAGTAAACACTCATTATTTTTTATAACACTGGCCGACTAACATTTTCATAATTAGTTATATATAGATTTTTTTCTATATTTACCTATTATACAAAAAGGTCGCCTCAAAAACTTGAGGCGACCCATTGATCCTTGATACCGAGATCTGCATCCTGACGACCACAGCCTGTAAAGAAAATATAATTATTAAAATTGTCTATTACGTTACTAATATGAAATTTTAGGATGTAAATTATTGTTTTCAGATTACTCATGTAAGCCTTTAATTGCATTACTTAAGTTGTTATATCTAGTATTATCTACGAAATTAATCCTCAAAGTTTTGCAATAATACTATATTTTTAGTAAGATAGGCAGAAAGAAGCAAGTGCTAAAACTGTCTGTTATACGCTTTCCGCCATTCAAAACATCCGAGCATGTTGAATGGCGAAGTTCAAGGCCGCATAATTACCAGAGCGAAAAAGTAGTGGTTTCCTTGTGGAAATTAAACCTGTAACCATCGTGTTTGCAGTTAGTCGCTGTGCTGCTGCGCCATGACCGTCATAATAAGATTATCATTTTTATTAAACCTAAAATTTTATTTTCTTAATCGTGGCTCTTCCTTTTAAGTGAACTTAATGAATCTTTTTAATATGTTTAAAAGTTCGCAACGTATTAAAGTGATGTAGTTGTTAGTAAATTATCTATAGCTCTATTTATTACTTTATTAATATTATATAAATGTACCGTCCTACTTAAGAGTAGGTTTGATAAATTACCTGACGTGCGAAAGCTCTTAACGTTTATCTACATTTGTTTTAATAGCCGGTGGTTACTCGTACAGAGTTTGTCATTAATCATTATTAAAAAGATTTGCTCGGCATGATTTTCAGAAAGTATTTTATACTCCCTACGATAATAATATTGCCAATAATACTATACAATACAAGATATCTAAGAGTACGATAAATATATTGTTTTCTTTTTCGTGTGTTTTTTTCATAAATGGCCTTAATGTTTTAACTTAATATTTTTATTTTGAAATAGGGAATTGAGAAAAAAGAATGAATAAAAAAATGTTTTATATAATTATTGTACTGTCGTCATGTCTATAATTTAAATGGGTTCGTTGCTGGAATTGACAGTATCTTTTTAAATATGGGAAAGTTAAAAAGGGAGTTAGTTCTAGACACTACTCCAAATTCGAAACAGATAATATGGAAAGTGTTTCACCCCTTATAATCTTTATTATAATATTTATTTATTATGTTTGTTTAAAATCTCTAATGTAAATCTCTAATCTAACGTAATATCTAATGTAATGTAAATATTTACTAGAATAAAAAATATTTTGTTAAATTGTTTGGTTATAAACCAATGTTTCTATATTTTTTTATAATTGCACAAATCGCTTTATATAGATAAAATTTGTATTCTTTTTAGTTAATATAAATAATGACAAAATGGTTTTAAATTTATGAGATATGTGAAAAAATAGCCTTTAAATTCTAATATGCTTCTTACACACATCACATTTTGGTATAGATATATATATACACTTAACGTTTATGTTTTGAATTATAATATGGTTTTTTTTAACAACTGGTAACAGAAATAAATTAAGTATAAATTCAATTATTTAATGCAGTACATAATCACCGCATAACTTCTGTATGTGATATATTAATTATAATTAAAAAAATGTAATTTTAATTACCTTAAAAAAAATTCAATGGCAAACCATACGACAACCACTGTTTCCATGTAGAAAAGTACAATCCCAGCCTTTGCCTCGTATTCTTCAATTGTTGAAAATACCGACAGCGAGAGACACATGAACACCATCAGGAACCTATTTAAAGTTCTACATGTTAAGGTGTAAATAGATAGGGGAAAGTACAATAAACTAAACTAACGCTATATTAGGTTTAAAATTGAAATTTAAAATATATCGAATCTCTTAGTATTTATATGTGTCCTATATATTTTTAATAACTTAACGCTATAAACGGGCACAGTAACTAGAGAATACTTAATGTACGAGGCCTTGTAGGAACCCAACGCCGAACTATTTTTGTTAATATTTACTAGTGTTCAATTTTCTAAAAATAACTTATTCCCCTTATAGGAATTGTATCTACAATAGTTGCAGTTAGACGCTCTAGTGCTGCGCCACGGTGGCTTATTGAATAAGTATTACATACATATACATATTATCTCAAATAGACAATATGCAATATATATTCTTAAAAAAATATTATTTTAAGAAATGAGTCAAATAATAAATTTAGTTTAATATTTCACATAGCCTCGAATATGCTACTAACGTGATTTATGAATAATAAATGCGTATTAAATGTATTTTGCTGTGAAAATGGACTCAATATACCTATATTTATTGTGAGTATAAAAAGCTTACAAGCATAAAGTAGGTTAATGATCAGACTCACACAATCATATGATATAGGACGGCCTTTACACCCCTTGGCCGTTCAAGGAAATTATAGAATTTTGATTGCAGGCGTCGGTATCGCGCGTCGCGTCGCGTGGCGCGGTAGCTGAGCGGCTTGCCCAGCAGCGACATCCGCGGCGTCGCCAGCCGGTCGCCGCCACGCTTACACTCACTGCAACCAATCATATCAAACTCACCACATACAATATACACTTAGTTATAATATACTTATCTATTGCTTATATATTATTGCTATTGTTTTCTATAAAAAAAATGTGAAAAGTGATATAAGTTTTACAGTTATATCACTTTTCACATTAATTCCTTATTCTGCTTATTATATACAAAAATTAACTGTCTTGAAATTTTTTTTCAAGAAACCCCTCTTGAGGTCTTATATAACAAAATCGAGCCAATTTTCACTACCTAGCTAATTCACAAAGCGACAACCCTTGTGCAACATTGTTTTCTTTTTATTATAGAGCCACCTCGATACAGTTAGACTGTGCTGTTGCTATTGCTGTTTTAATTTTTATTTATTATTTTATGTACAGACAGACAGCTAAATATAACCCACATTTTTTAATTTTGGATTAAATATAATGTAGAGCGAACTGTTTTGTTAAGAAAAAATTCATTAAAACAAACAAACCATAGCGTGTTGCGTGGACAAAAAATATTACGTTTTATGAGTCGTTACATGCCTTGTTTGTCATTTGTGACGTATTTTCAAATGTAGGTGTGGAAAAAAAACAATGTTTGATGTTTATTTTTTGTTGTAAATTTCATTGCTTTTGTG
Source organism: Dione vanillae (assembly GCA_037178615.1). Taxonomy (NCBI): domain Eukaryota; kingdom Metazoa; phylum Arthropoda; class Insecta; order Lepidoptera; family Nymphalidae; genus Dione; species Dione vanillae. Next base: position 3,145,876 of record JAZFAU010000059.1, on the reverse strand, counting down.
GCACTAAGTGCGGTATTATTCAATGTATTTAAATTAGTCAAGAAAGTTTTTTTAAATTGTAGGTAATAACACTAAAATTAATAACATTAAAATATCACGCTGATAGGTCGAAAAATACAAATACAACATACGTTAATACTACCCGCCTTCGCCCATTTTACTTCGAATTTACTATAACATAATAATGTACCTACTGTATATTTAAATTTTTTATATTTTTATCTTGAATTACGTTGTCCAAAAATTTTTTAAATAAATGTACGTGTTTATAAATACAAATTCACCCGTGTGGTAAAAGTGGTTTCTCCCGTGCAAATCCAATTCTCGGGGGAATTCTGGGGTTATATATATTTCAAATAAAACAAAATTTAATAGAAAATTTAAATATAAAAGAAAATTATAATATTTTAAGATAGGCGTTCTCGTGGAGGATAGGGTGTCTTAGGGAATAAAAAGCTAACAAAGCGAGACGTATCAATGCGGTAGATTTGAATTATAAAGATATTACCCTAGCAAATGTTAAATAAAAAGTAAATGCTTTGGTATTGGCATTGATAATAAAGTCGAATATTGGCAAGAAACGAACGCTATTTTAGCTTATGAAAATATTTACTCTGCGAATTACTAACTAGGAACATCAAAGTACAAAACGCTTTTAGTTCTACTTACTCCTACATTTATGGTTCGGAACGTACAGTACAGCAAAATATTGTATAACCTTATAAATAAAAAAAATAAGTATGAGGTATATATTATATCATTATAATTTAAGATGTGATATCAGAATTGTTATTTGATATTTTAAATAGGAAGATACAGTAAATTTATTTTAGTTATAAAGTAATAGTGATATAAGAGTAAATGTCTAGACGGAATTTCATTATATATAAAATTATCTATCTTAAAAGTGATACTAGAAATAATAATATTCTATAATATGTTATATGCAATTAATATTGAATGTAAATTTGATTAATTAGGAAACTATATAGAATTTATGCATATGAATATTTAAATTACACATTATAACATATGAACTTGATTGATTGACGTAAATAAAGTTAATTTTAAGAACGGGTTTAAAGGTTTGTTAGGTATATCTTACGGTACGGTAGCTGCTTTCCTATGGGTTGCCTAAGAGATTATGCAAATGGATTTCTAGCTCTTTTGTGTAGCGTAGCATAAAGGTCGTTATCGACGGTACATGGTCCGATTCTTTACCCGTGAACGCTGGAGTCCCACAAGGCTGTGTACTATCCCCTACACTGTTTATTCTGCACACCAAGAACATGTTACAATCCTGTAACATTCATTGATATGCGGGTGAATAAACGTTGGATGCGTTATATCGTGGCCATGCAAACACCTCTCAGGCGCAAGTCAGTGTGGTACGGAATAAACTTATGTCTCAAATCGACACTTTCCTTGATAAGGTTTCGGGTTAGGGTTCTTTTAATCTGGTACAATTCAACCCCAAAAAACACAAGTCTGTTTACAAAAAAGAATCTCTTCGTCATATCTGCAGTTTTTCAGAACATTCCCCTTGAATGGTTTAATTCCGGCTATTAGTATTCTCGGTGAAGACATTTCCAGAGACGTTCAATTCCACGTTGATTTGGGGGAAAGCCAATTTAACTTCCAAAAAGCTTGGAGCGAAATGGTATTTTACACTATTTGACTACGTCCAACGTTGGGCGGTTCGGGTTGTTGACGACGAGAATCTGAGAAGGGATGTCGCATCACTGTGCATTTTCTACCGTATTTACCACGGGAGTGCTGTAGAACTAATTAGATTGGCACTGAAGAACTAATTGGGTTAATACCAACTGCAGATTTCCACCATCGTAACTCCCGCCACAAATTAAAATACCATCCTCACCACCTAGATGATTGGCGGAGTACTACCGTGCGTTTTAAAAGAAACTTTATTCCAAGCACGCCCGCACTGTGGAATGAACTCCCTGCAGAGGTATTTCCCAGCCAATACGACATTGGGACGACTTCAAGAAGCGGGCGTTCACCTTTTTAAAAAACGATGCAAGACTGAAACCATGGGCTTCATGAGTGTCTATGGACGGCAGTGATCACTTAACATCAGGTGACCCACTTGCTCGTTTGCCTTCCTCTAACATAAAAGAAAAAAATATGGTACTTTCACTAAACGTTAAGACCCTGTCTTCAGATTTAAAAAGTAGCCTAACTTGTGTACCATAGTCATAGCCTGACCTAAGGAATATATTATACGCTCCTTTTTATACAGAATTCACATTTGCGGAATCGAGATTTACGCGGGAGAAACTACTTTAACGTCGCTTGGATGTCTTTCCTATAATAACATTAATTAGTACATTACATTTCAAGGATGACTTTATATAGGTACATACATTTATATTATTTTTCATAGACAAATTGATTCGAAAGGAAAATAATATTAATATGTACAAAACTTGCATATTATATTAGTTAATCCATCAGCGGGGCGAACTCGAGGACGGGTCATCTAGTTAATAATTATTTTTATTATATTTAATATTTTTTAAATATATGATAATAATCATCCTGTATATATTACTGATATCTGAATGTGGTTTACTATATATCTACACGATTTAACTAACCAAAAACATTATAATTTATTAAACAAATTATTTTCAATTATATTCAATTAATTAACACTTTTTATTGTATACAAAGTTACATATGTTTATAATATAATTATATATTATAGGTATAGGTATAAAAAAGTAAGCTTATTACCAAGAGATCGCTTCCAGGCTACTTTCCGACAGAGGAGACAAGACATAAAAAATATAAAATTAAAATAAAAATAAAAGCTTCTTTTTGAAGGATTGTAAATTTTTATCCTGTTTGACTTTTATCGGTCAGGAGTTCCACAGGCATGTAGATTGTACAGAGAAAAAAAATGTATAGAAGTAAGAGAAGTGGCAAGGGATTTTAAGGGTTAATTCAGACATAGAAGTGCGTGCGAAGTTTATATAGAATTTATTCTTTCCAAAACAATAAAATTTGACGCAACCAGTGACTCGATTGCAGTCATTACAAAGTACTTTGAAATGATATTTAGAAATAGAATTCATGAGGAAAATCATAGGATTCATAATGCAAATAAATAATTATTACCCGTAATAGACATTTACCTACGATATAAAGAATAGTATTGTCATAAAACTCAAAATCTACTTCGAAAATCAGTTCAATAGAAATCTGAAAAGTGTCCCATAGACTTGCAAGATGACTACTACTACTGACTATACTTATACAGGTGTATCTGACACGGCAGCTATTATCAAAACTACTTATAGGGGTAAATATTTCAAAGCTATATACAAAAAAATAATTTACAATTATCAATAGTTTGCTTTGCTCTGTAACGCGTGAGGTAGTCATCATTAAATACGAATGACGTATAGACCTCGTACTTCAAAAATACTATCAAACGTTGTCAATCTGTCACCTTTCATTCAAATAAATAACCTAATGAGAAAGGGACTCTTTCCCGCTCTCACAGGTTTTATTTTGGAACAATAATTTAATTATTTATTTTGTTTGAATTTTTTTTTATTTTTGAAAATTTTACTTATTTTATAATTTTATGGAGTTTATGGAGGCTAGTTGATACTATGCTTTAAATGAAGGTCGCGGTAATATCCACACCCTGTATACAAATAGAAAGACAAACAACGGAACTGGTGAACTAGATAAAATCTTATAATTTGATATTACAATTCTTTTGAGGCCACGTGAACGCCACGGTTTGTGGGTTCGATTCCCACTCTAAGAGAATGAATTATTCGGATCCCTATGTAGGCATAGATCTATTTTTTATGTCTATTTTTTAGATGTAACATGAAGCAAAAAAAAGAGAAAATCTTAATAGTGCACGACTAATAGAAAGATTTCGCGTCTTTTTTTGTAATTTTTAATTTCAAAAAGGATTATTACTAAAAGATCAAGAAAAGTTAAGCTGTATAAAAATAAAAGTAATAAAAAGGTTTAAAACAGACAAATATACCCATTAGTTTGTATATTACGTGTGCTGTATGAGTAAAGCTATTACGTGCCCTGTAATTTTGTTACGACCCCTATTCCTACGAGACTGTTATTTATTTATTCCTACCTAATGTTCTTTTAAAAGACAAAAAGCTTTAAATAAACCGAAATGTATTTTGAATATACATTTAAAATATATCTATTTATACTTAAAATAATTGTTATTAACAATAAATCCTTGTTTTTTATGGTTACAGTAATTTTAATACTTTAAATATTTGTATGAATTATGTATATGCATGCGTTCAGTCCTCATGGGCTTCGTGGTTGGTGGTTCCTCATACATCTTACTAAGTAATCCAGTTAGAAAGTCAGTAAAACTTTGTCACACTTACGCTTCAAAATTTTAATAGACATAAGTAAGTAAATAATAGTATTAAAAAAGATAATAAAATTTACTTGCATTTGTATTAGTAAGCAAATTTTATTAAGTACAATAATCTATTTTTAAGGAGTTAATTTAGTCACAACTTAGGTACAAATTATCGTGCACTAAACATAAACATGCAGATAAGAAAAATATTACAATAATCATATCTTAGCTATTGATAATAACTTACCTCATCCATTTACTAAAATATTTTGAAAGCTTTAGAGCCAAGACATCAGGAAATTAAATCTGGGCAATATAATAATTATATACTTACGCAGTTCAATAAATTCTGTACGAAATTTCAATGTAATATATACACTTCAAAATATATTTTGTGATCATTTTTTAATGTAAAATATACGTATAATGTTAACTTTCTCAAACTTCATTCAAGAAGTAAAAGATTGTATAACTTTTTAAACATTTTCAATAACAATGTCTAAGCCAAACATAAAAGCTGCTGTGTTTTATTTTATCAGCACATGCATCTGCAAAAGCACGCGCGTACATTTTTATGAAAAAAAAAACTTAAACATTTGCTACTTTCTTATGGTGCTGGGTTCAATAAAATCCATAGTGCAACATCGAATATATAACTTTCAATAGTTTTATCGATCACAATTATTTTAATATCTTACGTAGATAGATATTTTTCGTTATAAATTGACTGTATTTATTTTAATATTTAAAAATAATGTGTTCGTGATTACTATCTAAAATATATCCAATAACTCCGAATATCGCGAAAAACCTTAATATCTAGATTTTGTTATTGTGTTGAGTAAAGTATTTATTATATTGCTAAGTATTTATAATGTGATGTATAATTTTATATTTTCAGTGAAATATTAAAAAAACCTAATATATAATATATTTTTATATATTCAGATAGGTGCCGTGTCTTGCGGATTAGAGAGAAAAAAAAATTATCGTTCTCTTTTTCGCTAAGCTCAGTCTATTTAAGTAATTCCATTTACAAAATACACGTGGAATCAAAATATTATTTTATAAGCAGCTTTCGTGTTCTCAATAATGTTAACAAGGTGTAAGATTATGTAACATCAAAGTTTCTTGACTTTTCCGTTAATTATTCTGCCTTCTATGAATATATATAACATATCAAAGTTAATTCTCTCGACATGAAATGTAGTAACTAAGTGTACTTAATAATGAGCTTCCGTGATAACTACTTTAAGATTGTGGAAATACAATTTAATTTAAATGATTTTCAAAATTAATTAAAGAGGCCAGTACTTTATGTTTATTGTTTCTTTATATTTTTGTAAAGTAATACATATATTTTAAAATATACTCTTACTAGCTATATTCCTAAATTAGTCAAAAATAATTAAAGTATTTTGTTTTACTAGACGGTAAATGATAAATGAAAATGACAATCGAATACAATGCTCGTATAAATTTATTTTACAATATAGAAAAGAATATCTTAATGATCATAATCGTTTTTTTTTACCAACAAAATGTATTTTATGTGACCAATTTAAGGTCACTAAATATTTCTTTCTTGCTATTGATTATTAGTATTATTGAATACTGAGAACAGTGTATATGAATTTCGATTTATTGCATGTAGCGCTCCTTTTCTGTTTCATTTATTCCGCTTGATCATGTTAGCAATTTAGAAAAATCATTTTTCTTACGGAATACTCGTAAATAAAATAGTTAGTTAACGTTGAAATTTCAACTGACAACCATCGCAACATATGTAATATTTTAAGTGCGTCACTAAAGAAATAGATTACATTTGCCGATAAATATTAATAAAATAAGCAGCCGTAATGTTATTCAAACAAGTTGATTGATTGCTGACATTGCCTTATCGACGACACTGTCTCCATCTAAATATTAATTTTAAGAGAGAAAATGTTAATTAAATATTGATCTATTTTACAATATTTATTTTGAAAGTATCTTTTGTTGCTTTATGAGGGGAGAAGTTATACCACGATGTCATAATATTATTTTTTTATGGTAAATAAAAAAATTATTTTAAGATTAAATAGAATTAACATTCTACATGTAATCATCATCTATAAATATAGAGAAAATACTTCGCAAGAGAAAATCTACTGTAATTTTTATTTTATTCTAATTCAAAGTAATATTAAGGGACTCTATTTAATATTAAGTTGTTTTTACGATTCCGTACCTTAAAATAAAAGACGGAACCCTTTATACGATCAGGCCGTTGTCCGTCTGTCTGTCTGTCTGCCTTGTATCAAAACTATTTTGCCCAAATCACAAAAAAGAATCAAGCCAAAATTAACATTAAATCTCTCATAATCTCTGGAGATACAGTAAAAATCAAATTTATAAGTTAACGTAATCAAAAGATATGAGGGTTTATGCTTAATTTTTTTGTATTTTGTACGAAAACTGTCGCGTAATTAAAACCCAAATCCCATTGATCTCGAGTTATCAAATTTGGCAAATTTGGCAAACAAATTAATTTTTTTTCAAATAAGCTAGAACTTACCCTACAAACAAAAGGAGAAATCCTAAAATTGGATTTATTTATTCATATATCCTAGAAAGACATATTGTACTATCCTTACTTATACTGTACTTTTTTGTTTCTTTATTCTTTTTATAATTGGTATTTTCCTCAGCAAAATAAATACCTACTGAAGTCAGGATATTGATAGGGAACACTGCTTGGAATCGTTTTATATTAGATAAAGCCTCAAATAAAGACTCTTACGGTTAATACATTTTAATAAATTGATGTAACTAGAGGTTCATTCATATATGTACTTGCAAAAAAGTGATCTTGACCACTGTCATCGACCATTCGCCATACAGCTGTAAAGACAGTAAAAGTATATTTTTTATGACCACGTCCTGCATCACAAAAATATGAAATTGGAATGATGTTTATATCATATCATATGACATAGATCGTATCTGTTTCAATATAAATAATTAGTTTGACCATAAATACTATTAAAATAAATAAAATTAATAATTTGTTTATTTTAATTTGTATTTACGTAATATTGTTTATATGAAATCTGTCATTTCTATACGATTGTTCATTGTGCTTTTTTATTTTCGCGTCAATACATTATAAAATATTTTTAACAATAAAAGAAGTAGAAGGGTGACAAAGAGAAACGAATTCAAAAAAATACAATTAAACCAAGTCTTATATACGCGTGATATTATACAAAACGTACATGCAGTACCGAGCTATTCTTTGAAACAGTGAAACCTTCTCCGCTGATGATAGAAAAAAATGTGGCCATCAAAGCTGTAAGGGAAAAAAGATGGCACCTAGAACCATGTTGCATATTCAACAAAATAACTAAGGATTTGCAGTTATAAAGTGACTCATTGGTCAATTCATATCCGATAATTTAAAAACTTATATATTACTACGATAAAATCAAAACAATTACTGAGACGTACGCAAAGGGAGGACATAGAAAAATATTTTAACAATTGAGCTTGACTTCATGGGGGTAAACTGCCATAGTCACCACGCTTGTAGTTGTTCTTGATATGCAGGGTCACGTTGCTGCCCATTCCCATGGGTTGCCGGAGTAGGCTGGATGAGGGTTGCGGAGGACCGGGATGTTTGGCGCAAACTTGGGGAGGCCTATGTCCAGCAGTGGACAGCGATTGGCTGACGATACGATACGATGAGCTTGACTTAACTTTAGCCAACAGAGCGCAACGTAGGCATGAAGCGTACCATTCCTGAGAAGGTAGTTCACTCCCATAATAACACCATGTTCCAACCAATAACTAAGAAACGGAAAGGTCGTTTTAGCAAGACTCGGCATCAGGTCATTAAACTCCATATACCCAGCCTTGTTTAGAAACGAAGACTGGCTGTCGTCTAGTCCTAATCTGTTGTAGTGGACAACGATTTATAGTCAGTTTTAAAGAGTAGGTTAGAGTAAAAGAATACGAGGATTCTAAACGCCATTAAAATTTCGAATCCCTAAAACAATCCATACGATAGACAGTTTGTCATAGAAAGTCAGTAGTGCTATTGATAACGTTAGAATTGTCTGTACATTTGTTTGGTAAATACTTTTGATAAATCATACACTCACGCACTCTAGGATAGTATTTTTATATAACTTTTTATATTCATCATTTTTAACAGCAATAGTAGTTTCTGGGTTTAAACTTGTTAAATTAGCAAGCTCTTCAGCTATAGAATTGGAAAGTAAATAGCCAACTTCCTTTAAAGGTTTCGTAGCCAAGTAGAAAAAAACGGAACCCTTAAAAATTCATCATATCTATCTGTCCGTCTGTATATCACAGTCACTTTTTTTTCTAAAATTATGATAACTATACTGTTGAAGCTTTATAAGTAGTAATAAGTGTCACTCAATGTAACTTCTAAAATAAGAGAATGAGAACAGTAAAAAAATACATAACATTGTAATTTACACTGAAAATTCATTGGTTGATTGATTGTTTGTTACTCGAAAAGTGCATTGAAGAGTGGCGAGAAGTGCTTTGAAAAGGTTTTTGGAAATATTTCTGGTCACACTGTAATATATATTGACATATTTAACAAGCGTATATAAGTTCACCTAAAATTACATCTAAATCCATAATTTAGGTATTAGGTATATAATAAAAAAATACACTGTCATTAAGACATCGGCCGAACTATAAGAACTTTTAAATTATGTTACTTGCTACTATATATATATATATATATATATATATATATATATATATATATATATATATATATATATATATATATATATATATATATATATATATATATATATATATATATATATATATATATATATATATATATATATATATATATATATATATATATATATATATATATATATATATATATATATATATATATATATATATATATATATATATATATATATATATATATCGTTCAGTGTCGTATGTAGGCAATTACGCCAAAATTTGTATTTGAATATAATATACATATAATTTGAATATAATATGAACACTGAATAATATGTAGGCAATTACGCCAAAATTTGTATTTGAATATAATATACATATAATTTGAATATAATATGAACACTGAATAATTATATGATAGGCAACAATAAAAAATCTCTATGTGTAAAGGCATATTTAATAATAGTAAGCGACTGATAAGTTTTATATACATATGTAGGTATATGTATTCGTCAATTATTGTATATGAAAATATCAATAAAACATTGAAATAATTGAACTATATACTTGTATAAATTATTGTGGGTTTAAATTGAACTTCATGCGTAATTTCATAAATTAGTACGTTCAAATAAACATATAATTCAGATTTTATATGTAAAGACCATAGAGCCCTTTACCAAGACAGTATTGTAGCATGTGTAAAGTGTTGTGTGTAAGACAAGTATACATTCATTTACTTTATTGATTACGTAGTTTATTCAATTTGCTTAAATATATTTAATTTAGTAGATTTTTTCAATAGGTCTTGTATTAAGTGGTTTTCAACGAGGAGCCGTTCGTTGGTTGAGGGTTTACTTCAAGTTATATTTATTAGAATTTGCAAAAGAGTTTTTTTTACTAATGTGTGAATAGTGAGTTACTTATAACAAAATTATATGAAACATTTAAATGCATTATACACATAAGACTAGAAATATGATTGAGGGAATATTTATAAATGTATATCTAATGTGTACTAAAGTCGTAGATTTTACTAAGAAGGGCGATCAAGGAAGGTCTGATTTAAGACTGGCAAATTATTTTTAGGATTGCTAATTGATTTTTCGTTTCTAGCTAAATTTCAAAATAAACGGTAAATAAACGTTGGAAATGGGAAAAATTGTTAAAATAAAAAGTAACTTGATAAAATAATTCTCTACTAAATAACTACGTATCCAAAAAAATTAAATAATGCAATGTATTACCTATGACGTATAGCATCTTCATGTACCCGAACCCTCCTTGTTGTTGCATTCATTTCACCTAAACATTTTATGCCAATCAATTGATATGTCAATTGCAAGACTTCGTCATATAAAAGATTCTTTAGGTAATAAACGTATTTATCTTTTAATAATTTTAAGTTACAAAATCAAGACAATTAGGTAATTGATGTAATTAATGATTTGTTTATATTGTTTGAGGTGGTAACTTCGTTTAATGAGAGAAGAGTAATTTGAGGCGAAGCCTATTTTGTATGTGAAGGTGTTATAAGCATGTATAGTATTAGAGTGTAAACAGGTAATTGAAAAATTATAAATAAAATACTTTATTGGCAGTTTACTTTAAAAAAATTTCATAAAATATTTTCTTGTTAATTGAGAAAAATATATAATATATATAATTAATAGGTTATTTTAACAAAAAATAATTAATGCAAAAATCAGTTGAACCCAACACAAGGTTTAATGGTAAACTATCGATCCAAATATACTAGAGCACTTTGTGCGCCATTAAGTGATATAGATATTGTTAGCAATTGTTTATATTATATAAAGACAAAACAGTGCGACGCAAAGAACATGCCATCATTTACCAAATTGATCACATACAAGTATTCCAGCGACATCAATTAAATACATGTCTAACATAAATTTGATGTGATGAAACTAAAACGATACATACCTTGAATTTCACAGCCAATCTAAACAACTGAAAACTGACATCCATAAATATTTACATTCCGCTATATTGATGTGAAATGCGTAATCTGGTGTTACGAGCTACGAGCAAGGCGCGTAGAGTTCGGCGATATGGAGGCGGCGCGGCGCGGTTGTGGCGAACGCGCGGCGCGTGTAGAGCAGCTTCGGAGCGCCGGCATAATAGCCGCCGGCATGCGTCGGCCGCGACGAGCGGCAAAGGTACGCGCGGCTCTCGAGCGCCGGCTGCCGACTCCGAGTCGCGAGTGACGCGAGCGGGACGCCGCCCGCCCAGCGCACCGCCCTTACCCGCACTCACCCGCCCGCACACTTCTAATTCTAATTGTTGGCCATCTCCCACGATCCAGGTCATCGGGCTCCTATTCGAAATCTTCCTGTGAAAAACTCATTTGTAATTTAAATATTCAATATATTCTGCTCAGGCTCCATTTCCTTTTAAAATTACAGACCAGTAAAAAGTAACAACAAGCACGAACGCGTACACTTTGAGCTTTCTATAAAAGCGGCGCATTCTCTTTGTACTAGAGTATTTGTATGTGAGTAAGCACATTTTAATTGAAGTCTTAATAATAGGATATTTAACTGACATAATGATATGAATGCTATTTATTATGTATAGTTTGTTATTATTCAAAAACTAAGCCGTGCATGTTTTAATATAAAAAACACAAAGTATAATGCTATTGTTTTGAAATCAATATCGCTTATTGGAAATGTTTAGTAGCTGTAGTGTCAGCCTATTAGTGGGCGCAGATGACAGGCCACAAGCCACTTCTAATGAGAGGCCTTCTAACCTTTGTAGCTCATTAGCTAGAATGTGAGCTTATAAAAAATACATATATCAAAGCCTCGGCTTATTTTTAAGGGAAATAATATTTGTTAAAAAGCAACTTTTATAAAATTTCAATGAGAAATGACTATTACGTGAAATGATTACCTATTACGTATATTATTAGTTTTTTAATAGCTTTACGCTCTATTGCACTTCTAGGGTAGGTAGGTAGAACTTAGTGTTAAGGTACACTATTCTCCTGTTTCTGCCTATGTTCGAGATATTATACTGTATGCTGAATGACAGAATCATTACTCGTCAATAAGTTAAAGAGTTTAGAGTAAATGAGCTTTAAAGTTAATTTACTATCCAAGAAAGTCGGTATATGATTTGATATTTTACTTTTTTAATTTAGGCAATATTAAGTAAGATCTTGGGGTGAGAGATAATGCTAATTATTTACGCTTATTAATTAATCTTCTGAAATGACTCATTTAGAGTTCACAAAAAACACAAATTCACAAACAAATTTGGGCATTTTTCTTGTTGGATAAATTTAAGGAGAAGAACACAATTTTTTTTTTATTATAGATAAGAGAAGCAAAATCATTATGGTGGTTTTTGCTTTTACGTTATTATTTTATATATTTTTAGCACAAGTTTCCGCACTTTGCACCATTTTCCACCATTTTAGCACTTTGTTTACGTAGATTTTATGACACTTGTCGTACTACATTTATTATTATGACATCCTTTATTTACCCTGTTGTCATTAAAACTTGTAGCTAGTGAGCAAACAGAATTTTCGCATATTCGGAAGGTTCTCAATTTCCAATGCAATTGAGAAATTTTAATTGTGGGAAGGATCTCAACTCTTGGTCTTACGAAGCTGGGAATTAAAAGCAGTCCAAATATTTTCTTGTGGTGAAGGTTGAATAAACACTATCGTGATTTTTAGTAAAGAGCTTTAAGCCACGATACTCTCAATTATGAATTATTTTTATTTGCCAACGTTCACTGCTCACCGAATGCTCACAGTTTGCTAAGGTGGTTTTTTACCTCCATAGGTTAATTGGACTTTTATATTTTGATTCATGGTCTGATATGTCAGATTTAATTTGCATGTATTAACGGAAAATAATTTGAAAATACAACGAAAAACGTCTGGAATAGTAATTGTATTGCCCATTCTGTGTCTGCTTGTTGTCTTACATATTTTGTGTTATATATATATATATATATATATATATATATATATATATATATATATATATATATATATATATATATATATATATATATATATATATTATATATATATATATATATATATATATATATATATATATATATATATATATATATATATATATATATATATATATATATATATATATATATATATATATATATATATATATATATATATATATATATATATATATATATATATATATATATATATATATATATATATATATATATATATATATATATATATATATATATATATATATATATATATATATATATATATATATATATATATATAATATATATATATATATATATATATATATATATATATATATATATATATATATATATATATATATATATATATATATATATATATATATATATATATATATATATATATATATATATATATATATATATATATATATATATATATACTTCGCCAAGGCCGAAACTTGACATAACTCTAGGAGTACGGAATGTAACACGTAGTGTCTCCTACTCAGCTATGTGCAGCGTTTAGCTCATGTTTTGCATACACCTGGCCCCACGGGGAGATAATGTATCACGGAAGTACTTTGTTTGGGTTCATGAAAATACTTACACATACATGCTGCTGCATTTTGTCGATGACTTCTGCAATGTTAACACATAAAAAACGTTTGAATGAAGAAATACCCACACTATCATATGGTGCTTCACTAAAGAGTGCCACTTGAATGCTAGGCGAAACAAATTTAGCCGGATCAGCTAAAATATCAAAACATTGATTTTATTGGAATATAAATATAATTTTAAAGACTGACAACATAATAAGACTAAAAAATAAAGAAAATATTTGCAGAGCATTTGAAATTTAAATTACAATTACGTAGTATAATTTTTTAAGTATTAAATTAATTGTCTACATACTGATAAGTTAGGGTAAGTAAGATTAATTTGAAAGTAAGGTAAATAAATTTGATCTGATTGAATAATGCAGTTTTATATGCTAAATTGCTAATTTTGGTAAAATTCCTCCTTATACTTACTTTATGATAGATAGATGGAAAAACAATATTATTATTAAATATTAATATATCCGATTATGTTTTTATTATGTTAAGTGATGTAAGGATACCAAAACAGTATTTGAGTTATGAGAAAAATGTGTTATAAAATTTTTTACAGGGTTGTTTAATATTGACAAAGGTAATTAAGTATTTTCTCTTCTTAACTTTTGTTGTAACTCGTGTAATAAATAATATATTATAGGTTATAAAACAAGGCTTAACCTTATGTTATTAATCAGATACAAAATGAAAGAGAAACACTCAAATATGCATCTGCATCCGATTTAAAATTTTTTTTAACTTCACGCTTTATCCCGCACATGGCAGAGTAGGCAGAGGGAACTACAGGAACCATATGAACCTTGTGTTAAGACACTCAACGGAGTGCCTTAATAGTGCTTTAGTCCCTGCTTTCTCCGTCCCTGCTTTCCGCCTTTTACGAGGTATTGCGTGTTGAGTGGCAGAACTCAACGGTGCGCTTTGCCTAGTTGCCAGAGCAAAGAAAATGGAAATAGAAAAATCCATCATCTCCGACTGGGAACCGAACCCAGAAACTGTCGCGTTTACAGTCAGACGCTTACGCATTTGCGCCACGACTTCCCTTTGCCCACCTTGCAATATGTGGGATAAAGCGTGAAGGTTAATAAAAATAAAAAGAAAAAAATAACTTTCGTAAATATATTTAACTAAAGATAAGTATGAGTATTTTATGCTTTTTACCTAAATTAATTTCTAAATTTTGCATTTTTTCCTTTGCTTGAACTATTACTTCAAATTTATTCCATAACTCTAGGTTAATGGAAATTAAGTTATGGTTTTTTATTAGGCGGCTTTACAAAATGCAAAAAATAAACATTACCGTCTATATTTTATGAATACGTTTACTTAGGAGTTTTTCTGTGCTGCAGATAACGTGGATCTGGATATTTTTATTAATTTCAGTTGGTAGCACCACGTGATCTTGACAAAATGAGGTTGATAGACGGAAACCAAAGTGATCCTAATTGGATTCCGATTTTCTTTTCCGAGGTATGAAATCTTAGAAAAGAAATTATTTAACGTTCCATGGATTCACTGTGCGGGTGCTGGGTCCATCACGTTGTAGGAAGTAGATTGCGACGTAAATGTAGGTTGCCCATTTAAAATACATTAATATTCACCTTCACTGACCGAGCTCCTTTTATTATCTAACCAAATTCTAAATATTTAGACCAGATTCTACGAGTGATATCAAATAATATCACAGTAAGAATGAAGAAGAACGTGCTCAGATGGTTTGGGCACATCGAAAGAATGGTAAAAAAGATATACGACGAAAAAGTGAGTTGTAAGAGAGGTAAGGGGAGACCTCGGTTGACTTTCAAAAACACAGTATCGAAGATATTGGAGGAAGGTCACGTAAAAAGCATAAGGACTTCCCGCAGAGCATGTATGAAGAGGTAGACAGAGGACGAGGTGAAAGAGGTATGCAGGGACCGCAGCGTTTGGCGCTCCGTTCTCTCTGACTACCCCGCTAGGGATAGAGCGTGAAGTTATATATGTTTGCCTAATAATATATACGAAAAAACGATATATACGAAAAAACAACACGAAAGTATTTTTTAATTATAAATAAAACTAAAAAAAGGCTTTTGTGTTGTTTTTTTATTTCAAACCTTTCACAAACTCTATTAATCGTTTGCTGGTTACTTATGATTCTATGGCCTCTTGTCACTAACAGACTAACCGCTTTACGTAAGATTGCTTTTAGTTTGACATGTTGCCTCAAATACTAGCCACTATCTAAGTGCACCCTAGTACGCTTCACAAATATATATGTATATGTAATCTGGATCTAATAAGTATGTCGTTTAGACAACAAGAATTACTTGTTATTGTACAGCTAGCCCTGCCTAAAATATTTATGACGTGACAACGTCTTAAATTAGGTTGCGGCTCGGAGTCACATATGAAAAAGGTAACGTAACGATGTGTCAACTGTCACCGAACTATGATCGGTCCGCCGCGCGTATCACTTGACACATGTACAATGTTTTAGTAAACAACATATATTTTCTATAGTTAAAATTTGTGCAATTTATATTATAATTATTAATCATATCAATAAATATTCTACCGAGAAAAAGACGTTGTCACGTAAAATTTTCGCCCGTAAAACCCACTTTACAGGCAACCATTTTACATTATAATATTTTATATATAGATTTATAATTAATTATTATTACATAATGGTTGTTACTTTTTATAAACAGATTTGCTTTTGATATAATTAAAATTAATATGAGATAAAAAAAACATGCGTGCGTACAAAGTACACATGTCAGAAGTGAAACTTCTTTGGCGAACTAATTTATAAATCTTGTTTACATTTATACAAATCTAAAACTTTAAATTTCCAAGATTAAGAGGAAGGGAAAAAGGAAGATAGGTTAGGAATTTAATTGTCATTAAAATAAAATAATTAAAGAGAATTATTAAAATAAATTTATTTTATATTGTTTGAAAAATAATATAATCAAATCTCAGATGTTGAATATTAAATTAAAATTCCTCGTGATTTTTTGTAAATATTAAAAATACCTAATCCAATTTAAATATATACAAATTTTTTGTAAATTAATGATAACTCTAGAAATTCCAATTTTTAAATTAAACTTTCGTCAAAAGAATTTATGAAATATTGTTATTAGTATTTTATGCACAATGATTTATTGAAATCTCAAATGACGAATTGTAAATAAAAATGCCACGTAGTTTTTGTCAATATTAGAAATTAGTAATTAAGTTTTGTTTTTGAATTCAAAATTTAGAAAAGCGAATTTATGAAATATTTTTATTTTATGGTAAATGATTTATTAAATTATCAAATGACGAGTGGCAAGTTGAAATACCACATGTTATTTGTAAATATTAAAACTACCTAACCTTCAAACCAATTATCATAAAAAATTGTAAATAAACAAAAAGATAACAGATATATTACTTACTTCGAATAATTGCTTGATACAGGACAACTTATAAATTTATTCACAAAGTTTTTTCACAAAGTTTTTCATAAAGTTTTTATTTATAAAATTCACTTAATGTTTATTCACTGTAGAAGTGCCTAATGATATTGTAAATATTACGCTATGCGACTGAAATGCCATCTAAAGTTCTAATAATTAACTATTAAACGAATACACAACCAATAGGGCATGTATTCTTTCTCGATATCCCGTAGAATACGGGACTCTCTCTTGTTTAATCTTTCTCACTATAGCTCTCTCCCACCTCACACTCCATAGCACTATGCGTGATACGACGTTCGCTCTGTCTCACTTTTTTTCCCAATCTTTCTCACTCGCTTGCTCCCTACTCTCACTCCACGGCTAGTTGCTCATGCTACGTTCGCCCTGTCTTACTCTCTCTCAATCGGTCCCGATCACTCTCTCTCTCTTTTCCGACACTTCCGTTGCATACCGGCGTGACGTTTCATTTGTAAAAATTTTACCCTCATACGCCTAAAGAAGTTTCACTTCAAAAATTGTTTCCGTATTGATAACATATTTTTTATTTTAGTGGCAAGTAGTCAAGATATTTCAAATTGAAAAAGACGTGTTTTATTTGTCAGTTCGTATATTTCGTCGGCGAAATTTTGTGATTAAAATATACAACATACTCGTATTTTTTAGATACAGTACTCGGAAAAGATCCCTGACAGTGGAGTAACTATTATTCTATCTAATTATATGAAATCCGACAGCATTAACTTGCTGATCACGGATAAATTTATTTTATTCCTTTTTTTTGCTTAATGCTTTATCCCTTACATATCAAAGTAGACAGAGGGAACCGCAGGGACCGTGGAAACCTAGTCGAAGACATTCTGTTCCCCACTTTCCGCCTTTTCGAGGCATTGCGTGTTAAGTGGTGGAACTCAATGTCGCGCTTTTGCTTAGTTGTCAGAGTGAAAAAAATGGAAATGAAAAAATACATCTTTCTCGATTGGGAATCGAACCCACATACCGTCGCGTTAACAGGCACACGCTGCGTGTCTACGCCACTCCAACCGCCGCTTTAAATTCTCAATTTTAGTAATTATTACGGTTAATTTGAATTTTAAAACTATTAACTAAAAAATATGATCTCAGCATTATATACGGAAGATGCAATTACTTTAAGTACATTCTTTGGATCATGTATGTAAATATTTCTTTTAGGCTTTTCACAAATTCCCTTGTATATTGTGGCCTTGCGCACCATGTTTAATTTTATTTTCTACGGAAATATAGTAAATATTTGATACAAATCGCAGAACAATTACCGGATTAAATCATATTTTTAAATTTCACCATGACATAAATATTTACTATATTTGTGAATATACATTTAAAAGGCCGGCAGCGCACCCTTGGGTATAATGTATGTCTACTGCTATTGGGTGACGGTGATCACTTAACATAAAGTGATCTGCTTCCTCGTTCGCCTTTCTTTAACGTAGAAATAAATGATATACTTATTTACACCGACAAGCATGCTACATCTCACGGTTCCGTAGTATATTGAAATTTTGGTAAATTTTAATAATTAAGGCGAATTATATACCTAATCAAAAATGAAAAGAAGTTTAATAGTCAATAATAAATATGCAGAAAATTTTAAAATCTCGTGAAATGGGACACACTACAGACTACATTGTGAGTCTTCTATCAGTTAATGGTTTTCAACAGTCGTCTGTTCTGTTCTGTTCTACGGTAATGGCGTACCGAGCAGTGCCAGTTGAGCACAATTCACTTTGCCAAATTCAACATTCGTCTCAGGGTCGTGAAACTTTCAAACATTGTCAAAATAAAAAAAAAGCTTTTCGATGGTAGTGACCCCATCTCTGCTTTCAGGTATATGTAGTTTGCACACAATTTCGTTTATATGTTGACAGATATAGCTACTTATCAAGCAACATATTATGAGGGCATTACTAAAATATATATTTTTTAGCCGCCGCTGTCGTGGCGCAGAGGCGTCAGCGTCTACCTGTAAACGCGACTGGTTTGTGGGTTCAATTCCCACTCGGGGAAGATGGATTTTTCTATTTCCATTATCTTCACTATGGAAAACTAGACAAAGCGCGGCGTTGAGTTTCGCCACTCAACACGCAATGCCTTGAAAAAGGCGGAAAGCGGGGACGGAAAAAGCAGGGACTAAGCAACGGAGTGTCTTAACACTAGGTTCTACGGTTCCTGCAGTTCCCTCTGCCTACTCTGCCATGTGCGGAATAAAAGCGTGAAGCTATAAAAAACAAAAAAAGAAACATGTAGGTTATACAGAAAAATATTAGGAATTAATAAAATAATATTCATACTTCCCTAAATATGTTTAAATTATTGCAATGGTGAAGGTACTACAGATAAGATCTTGAACATCTGTTTTGTAAGGGCTAGCCGTTGTTAACTTTAACTGTGAGATTTTATATGTATTTCTGTGGTATATAAATATAAAATATTATTCGTGGTATTCCGCAACCTGGTTCAGTTTCATATTATTTTAAATATCTGCATTAAATATACGCAATTGCAAATTTGTTCATTAAGATTGGACGAAATAATGCTGAGAAAAATTTGAAATTATTTGGGATATTTCCTGTTAATGGTATGGATATTGATTTACAATCTATAATATATTATGGTATACGATAAATTAAAATATAAATATTTGCTAAAGGTTCTAAATGAATATTATTAATAAATTACTATTCAACATCAAATTTTGAAAATTTAAAGAATAGTAAATAGTGCTGAGTAGAATATCAGGAAATTAAAATGAAATGCCAACATTCTACAAAAATATGTCTTAATTTTTTTAAAAAATAAATATTAAGTGGAGAGGGATATTTATCTGTACTGTACATGCGCGCCATCTCTGTTAACACTCTGTGTACACCTATTTTGTAAGATAAAAAGTCGAGTTGTACATCTATAGCATATATATATCTGTCTTTTCTATGGTTCGTCTTTTGACAATGACAGTTAAGACATGACGTACATAATGTTTTCTCAAAAGTTTACATTTTCTTTAGTACCTAAGAAATCTGTTTGATAGATATATCAAATAAAAAATATGAAATAAATATTTTTTTCCTAAAAAAATCACTATGGATCAACATAATAGGTCAAGAAGAATTGATTTGGACGTAGACAGTTTCCGTAATGATGAACCGGGATATGACAGGGCTAGAATGCGAAGACAATCAGGTGGCTTTGTAGACTTAGGAAATGAATCACAATATGGAACCGGTGGGCATCAAGCTTCTGGAGCTAATGAAATTTTTGCTGACGTACAGGTATGGAATAGTTAAGTAATTACAACCGAAAATATTGTTCATTGACATATAGACTACATATCTATATCTTTTATTCTATATTAGGGTGACGCACCATGGTGGAAGTCAAACTTTTTCATATCACAGCCAGTCCTCTTTGGAACATGGGATGGAGTTTTCACATCATGCCTTATAAACATATTTGGAGTTATTGTATTTTTAAGATCTGGTTGGATGGTTGGACAGGCTGGTCTCGTAAATGCTGTTCTTATAGTAATATTTACAGGTAAGCAACAGATGTCACATTGATATGAAAGTTAATGATTCAAGTAATTTATTTAATGCTTAAATATTGTTAAGTGAGTTATAAGTATTTTTTTTGTTACAGTATTTGTTGCATTGATCTCAGTATTGTCTGCTGTAGGAATATGTGAAAGATGTAGGATAGAAAGTGGTGGTGTATATTTTTTATTAGCACATACCTTAGGTTCAAGACTGGGAGGGGCTTTAGGAATGGTTTATTGCTTTGGCCAAGTAAGCTTTTATTTGTTCACTTAATATTCAAATTTTTATGTGAATTTCTCCTCTAGTCTTATATTAAATGAGAAAATAAACTTCAATTATGGCATTGTTGTGTTTTGTTACCAAATTTTTTATATAGTTTACTTTGTATGTAACTTGTAAAATAAACTTTTTCAGGCTGTGGGATGTGCCTTAAATGTATTTGGGTTTGGTGAATCAATGGCTGATTTAGTTGGTACACAAAATACTTGGGCAGCTCGAGGTTTTGCCGTTGCTGCAGTTCTTTTATTAGGCACTATAAACATAGCTGGAGTGAAGTGGGTAATCAAATTGCAGTTTGTACTTCTTTTAGTTATTTTAATGGCTGCCCTAGACTTCTTTGTTGGATCATTTACTACAGTGCCAGGTAAATTTTGTTAAGTATTTGTTATTAAGTTAAAAAAGTGGACAGATTAGGTTAATCTTGATAGCCTCATAATTTTTGAGATAATTGAGTTTTTTAAAAGGAATATTATAATTATTGTTGTTCTATCAAATGTTACGTTATTTTTTACATTAGTTTTGGACAAAATTTAAATAATATAGTTATGTACCTATAAAGAGAATCACTATTTTTTTTACAGATTTAAACTTTAAAGGTTGGCTTGGTGGAACAATGGCAAATAATACTTGGGCAAACTATCAAGATAATTATACTTGGTTTAAATGTTTTGGAGTATTTTTCCCAACAATTACTGGAATATTGGCAGGAATCAATATGAGTGGAGATTTAAAAAATCCCTCTGTTAATATTCCAAATGGATCATTAGCAGCTATAGGCACTGGGTAAGTTAGTGTAAATTTATTTGATTTCTAAATAATTAAGCTGCTTTTTTTCATACAAAACATCCTCAAGTAGTTATTTGTGTAATATTTTAATATTTAATACTCTAGTATATTAAAACATGTTGATTACTATAACAAAGGGCTGAGAAGTGGTGGGTTTTATTTTTGGCTGTTGTGACACACATGCTATTTTACACATACATTATGTGTTTAAATGTGAAAGTCATTTGCTTTAAGGGCACTTACTATTAGGTACAATACATGCTATCTGTTTATAAAACATGCTATTGTGTTCTTTTATCTACAATGAAAATAATGTTCTCAAATATTCTATAATATAAATTAAATAAATTGTCTTTCATTATAGTTTCTTTAATATTATTTTCTTTTTCAGAACATTTCTGTATCTTATGTTTATTATAATCTTAGCAGCAACAGTTACAAGGGAGGCTCTTTTGACTAATTTCTCAATAACAGCTGACATTTCTGCAGTTAAAATACTACTTTTGGCTGGACTTTATGTCAGTTCAATGAGTTCATGCCTTGGTGCTATGTATGGTACTCCTAGAGTTTTGCAGAGTATAGCAAATGAGAAAGTTATACCAGGTCTTGAAGCTCTTGGACATGGAGTTAGTAAATAATTATTTTTAATATTTTATTTTAAGTATGAAGTTTAAATACCAATATTTATTTTATTACTTTTTATTACTTTTATGTATATTTTTGTATACTTAATTTTAATTTTATAAACATTTCTGTTTAATTTCTTATTAACATCTTAAAGTCTACATAGGAATCTTTAAATAGTAACTAAAAGAAAGCAAAAAAAACATGTAAGACTGAATTATAATAATTTATTTATTTATAATGTCATTGTTTCTGCATTATTTCACAGAGAGGTCCGAACAAAGTGCCTATTTATTCAATGATAGTAGTAGCAGTAGTGACAGTAACATTCATCATCATTGGAGACATAAACAAGCTTGCACCAATTGTCACTATGCCTTTTCTTATCACATATGCTAGCATTGATTACTCTTATTTTGCTCTTGCACAAACATTTGATTTGCAACATAAAAGAGAAATGAGGTATGATTTTATTTGTTACTTTTGTTTTCATTCTTCATAACAATTTATACATATATTTTTTTATAATTTTAAAATCATGTGATAATATTGATTTGTTATCTTTAGAGGATCTAGTCTTCTTATTCTTTACATAGAATGCAAAGAGTTAAGTGATAGAACTAGGATACTTTGCAATTATTAAAGGGGATCTATTTTAGGTATATGACATACACAGTTCTTGATGTAGGAAGAAGCCCATTACCAGAGTGTACACACTTTCATTTGAAATATCTGCACTCTAGGTTTCCAATTGTTTAGAATATTCATTTTGTTTTTAATATATTATTATTTTTGACCTTACACCTTTGTTGTTGAAGTTTACACCTTTGATTTTTATTTTGAAATAAAACATAAATTGTTATTTAGGTTTCAAGGACATTCACAAAGAGATACACAAGTATATGGTGCAACTGGAAGTGACTTGGACTTGCTATTTCCAGAAAGAATAAGGCATAAAACTGTTGGGGTAAATAATATAATATTTGATTACTTTAATTTGTCTTTTTAAATACATTGTATAGGTATTGTGTAAGGTATATCTTAGTAATGTTCCTACTTTTCCCAATATTCATACATTTTTTATGTTATTTTATATCCAGATATAAATTACTTTGATAAATATACTTGTAAGTCTAATCTAATAAATGTATTTACATAGGAAAGTATTATAGTCGTGCAATAATACATCGTGATGATAGATAATCTTTTGTCATAAAAGTATATAACACTCCTTGAAAGGAATGTCTTATCAGAAATCAATTTCGATTAAAACTGTTTATTATATTCATTATACAACTGACTGCCTTCATAGATTGCTAGTTAAGTTGGCTAAGTAATACAAAACGCCTCGGCTTCGAGGTGAAAGTTGAAACTGGAGTTTTTTCACATAAGGGTCTTACTATCTCTTAATTCTATGGGATATACCTGCACCGACTTTGATTCGAACACACTAATTACTTTAACATGTCATAATTATTGATATAAAAATAAGAAAATGCAAATATTGCAGCAGTAGTGAAATAAAAACGTTAAGATGGACTTATAAATCACTTTTTTGTTGGTGAAATACAAAATACATAAGTAAAATACATAAGTAATATTTATCGCTTTATGTTTATATTTTCATTTGTTCATTTTAAAAAACCTTGAGGTGAAATATATAATTATTATGAATATTAAGTGACGAAATAAAATATAAAGGCGAAATAAAAATAAAATGTAAGTCGTATTTTATAATAAACGAAAGTGCTTTATAGCTCTTCGGTATCTCTGTAGTCCTCGTATCTCTTGAAATTGTAGAGGCGCTTCTTCCAATGGAGATGAGATGAAAAGTAAAATCGACTATTAAAACTCCCAAAACTAGTCTTACTTGCACTCGCTTTAAATCATTTTATGCGTGTACATTTTTTTTTAATTCTAAGCTATTTGATTATTTATAATATATCGGGATCAAGTGCTTATACTCGTGGACAATAGTTAGTGATATTTGACAAGCATAAAATTTTGACTGACTTCCGTCTGATTTTTAAACAAAACTTAACATGGCTATTGGACATAACACGGTTAATCACTAAATTAATTTTGCAAAACCAGCCTATTCTATTATTGTCTGCATTCTCTTTTTAATTCAGTTCATTTATTTACTAAACAAAAATTTATATGGAAATATATTATATTGCAGGATTTTACTCCATCCCCTACAGACTCGGCCATAATGAATGGGCGTATGTCTAATGAGGAGGAACGGAGACCGAATGTGAACGTGCACTCGAAAAATAAGAATTGGTACTCGCATCTTTGCAACAGATGGCTATCCTTAATTGGGGTAAATTTATTATTTATATATATTTTTATAATTAAATATAATAATTCGATTTGTCCATATCACTGTAGTAAAATTAAAAACTAGTGAGTGAGTTATCGAGATGAGTCCGTTTGAAATCCGTTTCAGATTTGATGTGTGTTTTTAACTTTTGCATTAATAAAGAGTATTAAATAGTAGTAGTCGGGCTAATTTATAATAAAAATTAATTCATGGTTACTAATTTATATAAAATACATGATAAAAATATGTCTATTTTAAATTTCCAGGTAGCTATCAAATTATTACTCATGGTCTTAGTTCACTGGATGTATGCTTTAGGATGTTTATCAATACTATGGTTATTATGGCTGTATATTGGTGCGGCGAATCCAGCCGTCAAACCCGGACGCGCCTCTGAATTCAGATTCTTCCATTGGCTCAAATTAGCTTTCCTTCAAGCTATTGGGTATGTTGTATATGCAAGTAGCATTAACTGTACTATATTTTTTACGAAAGTTTATATTTTTTGTAAATATTATACTATTTTATTTTTTAAAGTAAATTAACAATTTAAGAAATGAAGCATTGTAAAATTTTTATTTGAATTTCCAGTATTTGTTCACATTATAATTTAATACACTTACTGTATCAATTATATTAATATATATAAATGGAATTAATATTTCAGCAAGCGTCCTTTAGAATATGAGCAATTAGTTGTGACACCAGTGCATGCTGACATACCAGTGGAACAGGAGCGCCTCAATGATGAGAATGAAGACTTTGCATCCAGGCGGAGATACCATCAGTCTACAGCTCTTCAGAGCCACCTTGTCAGTGTAGATACTTAAAAAATATATAAAATATGTGACTGCTTATAAATTCAAAAAAGTAGCAGGAATATTCTTTACTTAGATATATATTGTTAATATTAAAATATATTTTTATAATTTATATCGTATAGACATTTGCTGCAAATTGTGTTATTAATTGATGTTCATATACTTTCAAATTAAAAAATGTGTTACTTCTAATTCTTTTTATAATTTTACTATGTATGTACTATCATTTGATGAACTATTATTTATTTTCGTTATATCATAGATTTCAATAATATAAACTTATGCATTTCTTCAGTGATAAGCCTAATTTGTGTAAATAATATTATTAAAGCTTTATTGCGCTTTGACTGATAGTTAAATAAAAAAAAACATTTGAAATTAATATTATATACAAATTAATTATGCAATAATGTGCTATTTAAATAAGGAAATAACTTTTGTAATGTTCAATGCATTAGATTACTGATAATTTTAATTTTTAATTAAGTTATATTTTTATTAATATACTGTAATAATTAAATTTGTTTTATTCTTTTCTATTCTTCTTTTTATTATTTATATTTACTGCTAACAACTAATTGTTATAACAAATTAAAAATAATTTGTTATTTGGAGTAGATTTTGAAATATATTTATTGTTTAATTTCTTATTCATTAGGTCCAGGTGATTATATCCTAACCTATGTGCAGGCAAAAGTTATTTTTATCTTAAAATTCATTAAATCACCT
Organism: Dione vanillae; assembly: GCA_037178615.1. Classification (NCBI taxonomy): domain Eukaryota; kingdom Metazoa; phylum Arthropoda; class Insecta; order Lepidoptera; family Nymphalidae; genus Dione; species Dione vanillae. The sequence goes on along the minus strand of JAZFAU010000059.1, from coordinate 3,119,556 downwards.
GACAACTAAATCAAAACAGCGCGTGAAGTAGAAAAAAATAAAAACAAATGTAAAATGTGAGCCGGACTTGCCCATGAAGAGTTCCGTGGTAGCAAGTAACAATATTAAAGTTTTTGTAGTTCGTTACCACTTTGACCTCTACTCAAGCAAAAGTAAATAGGATTCAGTAAAGTCTGTATTTAAGAAACGACGAAGAGAGATTGAATGCATTTTTTATATACATACTAAAACTTTTTATATTTTTAAATAAACAAAATGTGTTTAAGTTTTGGGAAGACAAATGCTCGTCGTATATGTATATGAAATAAAAATATTGATCAAACACGAGTAGTATTAGCTTTTCTCATACACTTGCATTACAATTTAATTATTGTAGGTATTTAGTTAAATATAATGTTTATAAGGTTCACGACAAACTCAAAAATTAACGTTCGTTATACGTTAGTAATGTATGGTCGGATCTACCCATTTTTAGTATAAATGATATAAGTATGTAATTGTTTTTAAATAAAATTCAATTTTAATGTTATTTCTTTCCTTTTCTACAAGACCTAACTTACTGCCGAACTTAATAACTTTACGTCAACGGGAAGTGTCCAGTAGGTTTCGATTACTACCGATAACACGGTACAAAATGCAAATAAGTATACATGTCTCATAGCTTTTCATTGCGTTGACTTAGAATTTATATTTACATTAATAAGGCTTTTGACTTTAAAGGACCACCAATTTTAAAATTTGATATCAATTTCAGTTAGACAACACCACGTTATCTAGAGAAAATAGTTTCGAAATACGGACAGACAGACTACGTGGATGATAAAAAACCTATTATTGGCTTATATGAATGTTATAAATATAAAAATTAAAACAATGTGTGTAATGCTACTTGCATATACATTTTAGTTTTTTGATTTCATAATCGGCTGAACCAATTTAAATGCAGTTTTCAGTATAAAATCATGTTAAGCCTTATTTAATGGTTAATGTTTCTTATATATAAGTTTGTTTATAAATAAAATAATATAAATTTAAAGTATTTTTTTAACATACGGGTACGTAAAAAGTAGACCTCTACAAAAGTCAGATTTAAGACATAAAGCTTGAAGGAACTGCAGTCACTCATGCACTCAATAGAATTACAATAAGCTTTGAAGAACACTCAAAGCCTTAATGTCGTACTTTTTATTCAAAAATAATCAAAATCTTTATAGATAAAGCTCAATTTGAAAGATATTCAATCAATCAATTTGAAAAACATATTTATTTTCATTTATCAGTGGAGATTATTATTTTACAAAATGGATTTTTACGTCATATCTATGACAATTCTGTCACTCAAAAGTTTCATAAGAATTACTACAATCTTCGCATACCAAATATATTAGAGGTATGACAAGAGACGGCCTGATTAAATTTTTTGTTATCTTGATATATAAGAAATTTCTAAATTTAAATAATAGGCCATAACTTAATAAAAAATAAATAAGTATTAAACAGGCTTTTAGAAAATATATTGTCTATTTTTAAATCTGTGTCATCTGTGTGTTAGTGCGTTCTGTCATCTGTGCTTATTCCCTAGTGGTTTTGTGATTGTAAATCGTTGTAACAAAATAGAAAAGCGGTTGCGTTATTATTAATAACTTATTTATTTATAACAGTGTTTTATTTAAACAGTATAAAGTAAAGGATAATTTAAGTTCCTATACTCTTATTATATTTGTGAATGTGATACTTTTTTAAAAATTAAGATTACAACATGGCTGATGATTTACGAAACTACAAATTACAACTTCAGCAGGTAATCTGTCTTGTTAAATTATAATGTCTATTGAGTCAGAAGTTGGTAGTCATAACATTTTTATCGTAATTTTAATTAAAGGTTGAGGCAGCGCTGCTCACGGATCCTGCAAATGAGGAATTACTAAAGCTTAAAACGGATTTGGAAGAAGTAATAGAATTGACACGCGATCTTATAAAATCTCAAGAAGGTGATTCAAAAAGTAATATTCATAGTTCTAGTAATGATGATGATGTTACAGCTTCGCTGCTGGCTACCGACGACGGAGGCGTTGCCGAGTCTGCTCACAAGTGGCGAATAAGTGAGAAATGCTTGGCGAAATGGAAAGCAGATGGCATGTATGTTTCATATATTTATACTACAACCGTTTTAAAAAATCCGTAAACTTTGTAATTTTTTATTTATTAGTTTAAAAAATCTACATAACATTTGGATATTTTTAGTATCTTGCCTTTAGTGTAACTGTCTTAATTGTATAAGTGTTTTTGTTTACAACTATTTTTAAGGTTTTATGAGGCAACTGTTGAAGAGGTGGGAGAAAATAGTCTAAAAGTGAAATTTGATGGATATTCTACATTAGAAACAGTTTCAATATTGGATGTCAAATCTCTGAATTCTGGGACAAAAAGGCCATTGAGTGGAGATGAAAGCAAGTGAGTATTGTTTTTAAAAGCTTAAGTCAACATGTTTTTCAATCTGCACAGATGAAAACAGTTGATTTACTAAATGTTTTTAAATTACTATTTTGTAAATATTTATTATTAGAATATAATACTTCCTGTATCTTTTTACAACAGTCTATTTTAGTTATAAACAAATTCTTTTGAAAATACAAATATAAAAATAAAAAAAAAAATTAAGTCATTGATTCTTTTATTTTGTTCCCATCACGCATGTGAAGCGTTATGTACTCGCATCCCATTTTACCAATGTCACATACAATGACAGATACATGAAGGAAATATATTTTGGCAATAGCTTATTTTTGTCAGTTGTAAGATTAGTAGTATCATTTTTATTTCTTAGCTTATAGTCCAATTGTCATTTATGATGTGGCTGTGGGTGAGCATAAAATGATTATGATTTTAACCCCCATTTGGGACAGTACACAGTACTAAATTTAATTTATGTTGATTTTGATGTGGAGCTGTTATTTGAAAAAATACATAAAGGTAAAATAAGAGATGGTTGTTATCTAAAATTTAAAATTATTATGTGCATATAACAATTAACATCATGTTGTTGTTTCATTTTTAGACATGGAAAAGGCTATAACAGAGAATATTTGAAAAAGAAAAAACAGAAGAAACAACAGAGATTTAAACAGATTGAAGAAGAACGAGAAACAGAGAAAAATAAATGGCTTTCATTTCACACAAAAGCTTCAAGGAAAGCGGGTGTTAAAACAAAGAGTATATTTGCTTCCCCAGATAATTTGACAGGCCGAGTTGGTATAGGGACATGCGGTATCTCAGGCAAGCCCATGACTGAGTATACACCTGGAGAAAAGTGGAAAAAAGGTGGATAACTTTACTTATGTACTGATAATAGTATAATTTTAAATGTTAGCTTAATGATATATGTAATTATTAGATTTTAAAAATAAAGCTACACCATACATGTTTTTCTTCTTAGTTTCCTTAAACATATAAGATAATATTTAATTTGTAAATTTTCTAAAACAGTAAGAAGTTTTATTTTTGCCACTATTACCTAAGTTACTTGTAATGTTGCTTGACAATTTTTCCTGGAAAGGAATTAGTGTTAAAATGCATTTGTAATTATGTCATATTTAATTTACTTTGTTCCTAAATTGATAAAATAAAATGGTTTGCTACCAAAGTTCTTTCTGACATATTTTTTTTAATAGTAAAACATCTAAACTTTGTTAAAGTAGATATTGATATATTAACAGCACTTAAAACAAAAGGATTTGAAATTGTGTGACGAAAAGAGTTCAAACAATTTTAAATAAGGGATAAATTATTTAGCTTCCATGTATTCACCACTCGGGTACCAGGTTCAGGCTTTATAGGAAAAGTAAGTCAGAGCAGCGTCTGGGATTTGCGACAAAAGTGTAGGTCTAAAAGGGCTGCTTTAACAAGCTTTAACACCCACCTCCAACGTCCGAGCTTTTCTCATTACGTAACCAAATTCGAAATGATTATATCAAAGCCGCCTTTGACCTTCATTCTAGAAGTGAATTAGAAGTAGTTCTAGACATGCTGAGGTCTTTCAATATAATAAAGAGAGATTTTGCAGTTGAAATAAGAGCAAAAGGTACTCGTTCCTACTTCAACTGCATATAAAATAACTCTTAAATCTATTTGCGGTCAGTTCGTTAGTAAATTCGAAGTACCTACCTGTTAAGTTTGAAGTTATGACTGAGGGATTTTTTTCCTAGGTAACTATAATGTTTTCTGGCACTATGCGTTTCAACTGTAGAGGAAAATATCTATAATTTGTATGCCGAAACACAGTGACATCCTCAGTGATTTTATACTGTCTTTAAAAGTGTCCATCATATGAATCCAATCAGGAATCTATTCTAAAATTGAGATAGGCCTTCTGATAGGCAAGATTTATGGGTATCCCATCTTACAAAATAACTTTGATCTGGAAAAGTCGTATGGAAGGCATTTAGGTAAAATGTTAATAGTACACCAGGCGTGAATTAGGGTGCGCTATTTTAAAGCTCAAATGATACAGAATTTTCTCGTAGTTTTGTATACTTTTGTCAAAAATCAATAATTGTACATATCCCACGAATCTATAATAAGTTATAAAGAAAGTATCTACCGTCGTGGCGCAGAGGCGTAGCGTCTACCTGTAAACGCGACGGTTTGTGGATTCGACTCTGACTCGGGGAAGATGGATTTTCTCTGGAAACTAGACAAAGCGCGGCGTTGAGTTCCGTCATTTAACACGCAATTCCTCGAAAAAGGTGGAAAGCAGTGACGGACAAAGCAGAGAGATTAAGCGACGGAGTGTCTTAACACTAGGCTATAATGGTTCCGTCAGTTCCCTCTACCTAACCTGCCAATTGCTGGATATACTCGTAGCTTGAAGCTCAAAAAAAAAAGAAAGTATCTACGTGTTGAATGAGGGATTTCATGGAATTAAAAGTAGTTTATGTTCATGAAAATTAAGTGTACAGCCACCATGTCCGCTGTGGGCAGTTTGGTCAATATTTTCATTTAATTTTTAAATTACTGTAACTATCTAAAATTGATTTCATTTTTCCATTAGACAAAATATCTAAAGTCTGACTTTGTTTTCATGTATCGTACTTACTTTAAAATCATTTTTGATAAGCATTGTTAGCTGATTTGTCACCTCATGGTATACGCGTTGCCATAGCAACGTGTTTGACATTTGGCAGTGTGTGTTATAACTATCAATTATTAATTATTTAATCTACTTTATAAGTTTTATTACGAAAAAACGTTTTCAACTTTACTGCACTCAAACTACCTATATAAAATGTGTTAAATTTCATACTCATTCTGCCGCCCAATTTTCGTAAAAAGGGATCAAAGTATGTTTCACGTATTAATATATAAATATTTAGGCCATCTAGTTAAAATTAGTCGTCCACTAACCAAAATCCAAGGTAACAAAGAAGTAAACTCCTTACTGTATAATGATTTAAACATAAAAAGTTTGAGATGTCCTTGTAAAAGGATAGGTACGTTTTAATTGAGCAATGTGAAAATCCCGTCAGTAAAAGATTAATTCGAAATGTTTACTACTAATATTGAAATAATATGACATTCTACATTTCTTCCAAAAATACACCATTAATAAGTCATCACAAAAGTATGAAAATCATTTCAAAAAGTCATGTTATAAAAAATGTAAATGAACTTACAGTATGAAACAAATATAAATGTGTTACTTAAATGTTTGAAACAGGTCAATCAAAAAATAGTGTTTTCCTAAGAGAATAGATGTTTTCACATGAAATTGGTACGTAACCCTCGATAAAGTAGGACTACGTAAGCAATGACAGAATACAGTTTTTATTGCTTAGGGATGATAAATTTACTACTTAGCAATATTTTAACAAACAAGCCCTAACGAACAAAAAATGGCCGTATTTGTACTGAGAACTTTATAGAAGCTTTGCAAGTTATTAGGGTACAATGAGCCCTCATCCACAGTCAACATCTCTAATGTTTGTGAACAAGTATCAAAACAAGGGGGCTAGAGTGAAGCCCTGGAGCATTAAGGTCTTTTTTGAGAGTACATGCTGGAATTTCTTGTCCGTGAACCCTGGAGTTCCGTAAAAGTGCATATTATCCCGCATGCTATTTGTCATGCACATCGATTACATTTAACAATATATATATATATATATATATATATATATATATATATATATATATATATATATATATATATATATATATATATATATATATATATATATATATATATATATATATATATATATATATATATATATATATATATATATATATATGTATATGTATATGTATATATATATATATATATATATATATATATATATATATATATATATATATATATATATATATATATATATATATATATATATATATATATATATATATATATATATATATATATATATATATATATATATATATATATATATATATATATATATATATATATATATATATATATATATATATATATATATATATATATATATATATATATATATATATATATATATATATATATATATATATATATATATATATATATATATATATTGTTGTTTGTTTATAGGTAAAGGATTAAAACTGGATATCTTATAAACATGCATCCCTCTATTGTGTAATATTTTTTCTTTTTTACCGTACATTCTCCTTTGTGTGTTCTTCATTCAACGTGACATTGGCGAAGTGAATTGTGCTCAACTGGCACGCTCGGAACGCCATAAATTAAGAGAAGAAAAAGAAGACATATTTCAAGCACCATTAAAGAGTGTCTAAAAAAATTTGTGTCCGAAATTGAAACTTCACTCCATTAGATTTTGAATTGTGGTGTATTTCAAATTACACAATTCACAAAAAAAAAGTTTGCACGTTTCACAAAAAGAAGAAAACCTTTATGTCGTCAAAAAAGAAACCGTGTCCCTAGTCTTTCAGAAAAGTTACTACCTACCCAATTCGGCTATTGGCATTCTTTGCATGAACATTTCGAGGGACGCTCAGTTCTGCGGTCATTTGGAAGACAAAGCCAAGTTGGCTTCAAAACGCTGGGTGTTCTCGATAGAGCGCGACGGTGTTTTGCAGCTGTCTATCGTCTTCAATTTTATAAGGCCCAAATTAGGCCGCATGTGGAATATTGTTCTCATCTTTGATCTGAGGCTGGCTTTTGGCTTGTAATTCCCACTATAAATAAAAACTGATATTAGGAGTACCACTGCGAGTTAAAACAATTTTTACCAAGTATTGCTGCACTATGAAACAAACGCACTGCAGGAATATTTCCGACCTAAAACGACAAGACCTTCAAGATTTGAGAGTACAACTTTTTAAAAGTCGACAAAATTATCCCTGATGGTGGTGTCATGGATGTCTATGGACGGCGGTGATTATTCAAGAACATGTCGCCTCCGTCTTACATAAAAAAAACATCGGCACTAGTGTATCAAGATATCAATCTTGAAATGGTAATTAAGCTTCTTAACAATACCAGGTTCATGAAACACGAATGAACAATATGGCCCGGCGCCATATATTAAAGCTCGATACACTTTGAAGGTCCGCACTTTATCTAAGCTAAAGACTAGTCCTGACCTGAAGAAGAAAGTAATATAGTATATTAGTAAAAGTTTTCCAGTATGGTAGGCACTTTTCATACTTTCACAAATAAAAATTCTTGAAAAATGAAAGTTATCATTTCGATGGCTTAGGACAAAGAGGAGATTTTCGTCATATACGAGGTGTGTTCAAAAAGTATCGCGAATTTTGAATTTTCGCGGGTTACGTACATTCGAATTTCAATTTTTTTGTGGCGTTATGTTGGTACTCATGTCTCTCACTTATGCCGACAACCTCGGCCATTTTGAATGTTCACTTAATTGTTGACAGCTGCTTTGCTTGCACGTGTTTTGGATCGTCTTCGATTTTTACCCATTCAAAAAAATGGATCAAAGAACGTGTATCAAATTTTGTGTGAAAAACGAAATTAAGTGCGCGGATGCATTCCGAATGTTGACTGTGGCATACGGAGAAGCTACCTTGGACCGAAGCAACGTTTATCGGTGGTACAAAATGTTCTCAGAAGGCCGAGAAGATGTGAACGACGAAGAGCGTGCCGGACGCCCGAGCACTTCAACAACAGACGAAAAAATTAATGAAGTGGAGAAAATGGTATTGGCCAATCGTCGAATCACCATTAGAGAAGTTGCTGAGGACCTAGACATATCGATTGGCTCGTGCCATTCGATTTTTATCAATGATTTGGGCATGAGACGGGTCGCCGCGAAATTCGTACCAAAATTGCTCAATTGCGACCAAAAACAGCATCGCATGAACATTGCTAATGAGATGTTGGACTCTGTCCGCGACTACCCAAATTTGCTCCAGAGGGTCATAACTGGTGACGAATCGTGGGTTTATGGTTATGACGTGGAAACCAAAGCACAATCATCTCAATGGAAGCTGCCGCACGAACCAAGACCGAAAAAAGCGCGCCAAGTTCGGTCGAATGTGAAAGTTTTGCTGACAGTTTTCTTCGATTGCAGGGGCGTGGTGCATCATGAGTTCTTGCCACAGGGTAGAACGGTCAATAAGGTTTATTACCTGCAAGTTATGCGCAATTTGCGCGAAGCAATCCGCCAGAAACGCCCGGTTTTGTGGAAGAACAAAAATTGGCTTTTGCACCACGATAACGCCCCTGCTCACACATCGTTGCTTGTGCGCGACTTTTTGGCCAAAAACAACACACTAATGATGCCGCAGCCACCGTATTCCCCAGATCTGGCCCCCTGTGACTTTTTCTTGTTCCCTAAACTGAAGAGGCCCATGAAAGGACGACGTTATGCTACACTTGACGAGATAAAGACGGCATCGAAGGAGGAGCTGAACAAGATAAAAAAAAATGATTTTTTGAAGTGCTTCGAAGATTGGAAAAACCGTTGGCACAAGTGTATAATATCTCATGGGGATTACTTTGAAGGGGACAAAATAGATATTCATGAATAAATAAATAATTTTTGAAAAAACACAAAATTCGCGATACTTTTTGAACACACCTCGTAATCATATGTTAATTTTTTTATTACATCACTTTATTATCTCTTAATGAATCGGAAATCCTTAAATCTCCTTCATTATGTTAAAGTATATCGTTGAATTTCGTTCACACACATTTTGTGTTAAGCTGGAATGTGAAACACAGAGTCTATCGACATTTAGTTTTCTTGGCCTATGGCCTAAACGCAAGAGAATGCGTGGCGCTACGAAAGGGATTTCAATAGTTTGAAATATGTTATTTTAAAATTTTAAAATATAAACACTTTTACAAAAGTGTTTAAAATTTATTAAAGATGTAACTTGCCAAGAATCGGCGTCTGAAAAACTTTTAAGGTCTAGCAAATTAAATTATATGGTTTAGCTAAGTAACGTCGAAATTGCAATAAGAATATCAAAATTATGACGTATTTATGAGGAAAATATTATCTTAAGTAGGATTCCACAAAATGAACGCATGCACCGTTATCAAACTATCGTTTAGAAATAAATATTACTAAATGAATTTAAAAAATTATCAATTACCCATTTTAGATGCTTGGTCAGTGGTGAGCGTGGGTTCAGTTTTTAGTTTAAGTCTCATAAACATGAAATATTTAATAACATTTAATTATAGACAGTACAAGGTTCGAAATTATAGCAGATAGTTTATAAATTATGAATAATAGGTGCTTTAGCACATCAGCTCTTACTTTGACGTGACTGAGGTTCTAATATGACAAAAGCCATGTATGCTATATGAACAATTAGACTCATGCAACAGAAAGTAAGTACTGTCTATCAACTTCAATGCAGTTAGTACTTGCGTAAACGTTACAGATACATACATAACAGATCGCCGCTAGTCATACTTAATGATAAAATTATCTACTATTTTTATTTTTTGAAAGAAAATTTTGAGAAAGAAAATTTTAGAGCGTTCTTTAATTTATATTATGCATCTCCAGATCTAAAATATTGTATCTGTAACATTCCTCGATCATCCAATGCTCTTATTTAAAAGTCAAAAATTTATTATAATATAATTCATCCTGTAAAAACGCTTCTCCAAAAAAGATGAATAATAATTGAAGATATTTATTTAATATATAATTAAATAAATAATTTTCGATTATCAATCCAAGTTGAAATATTTTTTGTTTGGGACCACTTAAAATTGATATTAATAGCCAGTATTAGGAATTTGATGATATAATTAGTTATAACACTCATATTTTCTTCTGGACTCGTTATGACAATCAGTTTAAGCAAATAATTTATCTGAATGTGTATTTCGTAACCGTCGATTTAGCCAAAACTGATCGTTTTGTGTCACGTGATTGATTTTGGATACTTCATTGAAAACGTTATAAGGAATTTTCTTGAAATTATACGGGAATTTGCAACATATTCTATGTATAAAATTAACAGCTTTTTAGTAGCCTATAAGAACAAAGGCCGCGAAATCTAATTAAAAGACATCGCTCAGCTCAGTAAAAATTTTTCTATGGATAAAATAGGGAATTTGGTGTGGATTGAATAATCCTATACCTGAATCATGGAATGCACTAAAATTATTTTTATTATTTGTATTTGGCCATATTTCCTGCCCAACTTGACTATTGTTGCGGCGGTGTCGATAACTAAAAAAAATTCATATTTGTATGTAAAAAATTTTGAAAAATAAAATTAATTTTAAGGTGAACATAATGTAATATATATATATATATATATATATATATATATATATATATATATATATATATATATATATATATATATATATATATATATATATATATATATATATATATATATATATATATATATATATATATATATATATATATATATATATATATATATATAAAGACATTAGAGCTTATTTTATAATATTTTTTATCCCCTATTATTTTTATTTTTATAACCTACATTTTAAAACAAAATTATGCTATTAAGGCAATTCATTAAGGTGAAGATTACTTGTGCATAATTTACAAACAATGTGTATAAAAAAAATACCCTAAATAAATAAATTCATTAATACTAAGTAACATTACCTTAAAAATTAACATTACCTATTAATTTATCTAGTGCAATACATAAAAGCGATAGTCAAGTGCCAACTTTTATATATTTTAAGTGTTTCGATACAATGTAAATTTGTATTTTTTAAATCCAACTGCCACTGATTCTATTCACCAACAAATGCACGTGGATAATGCTGGCGGTAACATCGCATGAAAGGGCTATAAAGGTCCTTTCGAATCCACAACACAGTACCTATATGTAAAAGGTTTCTAAGGTTAAATATACCAGCGGAGATAGTAATAAGTAACGTATTAAACAAGTATGCGTAGACTCTTATCATTATAGCCTTGTTACTCTTCAATGTATCTTTAAAATAATTATAACTTAATAATAATTTAATAAAAACATAAAAATTAAAAAAATCCAAAAGATTATTGTGTTTCAAATATTTCATAGCATAGTAGTCAGAATAGTTGTAATTGATAAAAAGTATCTATATAGATACGCGCCATATTTAGTTCTCATGATATTAATATTTCTAAAATAAATAAAAAAATTATATATTAGTTTTAAATGTGTTCTTTATATTTGTAATTGTCATTATATTTATTTTTGTATATGTTATGGAATACTGTTGGAAATCACAGGACAATTCGAGTCACAGAATGTTGTTGAAAACTATTCCAAGTAGATTTAGTGAATAGGCAAAAATTTGCTTAGTTCCAGTACACATTCTATATAAAATATCCATTCCGCTTGAAAATATATAATAAACATAAAATATAATAACAAAATTCATATATTTAAAAAAATAAACAAAGACATAAATAAAAAGATTTTAAATATATAGGTACTTTTATCAAAATTATTTTCTCTTTCACTATATCTATGTATCACGTATTTGTGGTATTAAATACATTAAATTCGTAGTTTTACAGACGATATTTCATTTTTCTACAAATAATATTGTTGAATTTTTGTTTTCAGACATTGTATATGGCTCTATTAAAACTTAAACAAGAGATACATACATCATTAATTATTTTCACTTGGCCGTTTTTATGAGATTTTTACGAATTGTAAATGTTCAACATGCGCAATAAATATTCATGTGCTTAAACTTTACTTAAATGTTTGAAACACTTCAAAAAGAACAACTAATGAGTTGGAGCTTAGAAAAGTTTGTCAAAAATATGTTTTTAAGTGTTTTCTTAAACATTTAATGATTATAATGTATTTATTTATCCAACAATAACTTATCAGATTCTTAATTACAGCCACGAAACCACCTGTCCGCTATCATCATTGTACATAGGCCTTCGCATATACTTCGTTGCGTCTTACGCGCGGTCCCTCCCCTATAGTGCTATTGGTTAGCGGAACGAATGCGCGCGCAGCGGCCCTCCTAGCACCCCGGTGTGAGACGATGAGACTCCGGAGGAGCCGGTCGTGGTCGCAATGTGGATCCGCGGACAGTGCTACCGCGACTACGCTGCCATATCGTCGTCATCCAGTACTAAATACAGACGATCGACGCGTTTACTCGTGTCGAGCTACGATCACACAAACTTTCGAATAACACGCTTTGGCTAATATCTATATAAATTGTTGCCAAAACTATTTATTTATAAATTATTAATTGTTTGTTTATATGCATGTTTATTGTTATTAACAGGAATTGATTAGTGTTTATTTATAAGTTACACTTTTTGAGCTCAGTTTGTGATGTGCGATGGCTAAGCGTGGAGCGTTTCGGGACTGGAAAATATTGTTATGTATGCGACGGCTAATATCGGTATGCGCGTGGGCATGCGCACTGATTGCAGCCGTCGGGGCGGATGCGCACGCTGATGTTGATACTTCTACGGGCCTTGGCGATAATTCTTTAACTAATTCCGGTAGGTTACATATTAAATTACATATTATACATATTTAATCGATATGTTTATATGATTTAAATATATTTATAATATATGGTAAAATAACTATGAGTTATAAATACTTTATGCGAGAAAAAATATCAGGCAAGAGCCAGTCGTACTCGTGCACCAATGGTTCTGTAATAAATTTTTGATTGTAGCTTAGTGGGGTACACAACTTATGTCAGAAAATGGGCTTAAATTTGCGGACTTCTGCACTCATGTTATATGAAATGGTCTAGTAATATAAGAAAAATAACCATTTCTAACTTGTATAAGTAGTTCTGTAATATGCTTAAAAATCTATATCTTTCGGTCATTTTTCTTTATTTGTTCTGTAAGAATTCTTTATCCGATTTTCATAAAAACGAAGTACCATATAGCTCATTTCTTTCTGCGTTTAGTGGGACTATAAATCTGGATATTAAATATTATTATCTGGTTGATGCCCTGATTGCTCTTAAGAAAAAGCAATCTTAAGAAAAATTATACACACAGACGAGCAACGGAGTGGTAAAGGTTCCGTTTTTTTAAGTTTATGCCTTAATGCCGAACCCTGAAAATGAATTAGTAACTAATAATAATTAATAACTAATAAATTAACAATGCTTATACATAACGTATGTCAATTGATTTCTTTATAAAAAAATTGTACACATATATAGGTACTATAGGAAAAAATACTAATTATTTTAATTCAGAATATTATATACTGAGATGTTAATTATTTTATATAATAATCTCTTCACATTTATATAAAATAATAGTTATATACTTTATAAAATAATTATTACATTTTAAAAATACGTTTCGTTAAATGAGACAACCTCTTTATTACGCAAACGGCGCACTTATTTTATCAGTGTTTTCATAAATGCCGCAGTTAAGGTATAGCGGACAACATTTACACCTGTTTATTTTGCGTTTAGTAGTTCAAGTTTCATTGCAATTTTTCTCCTTCATATAGTTTTTTAGCCAGCACGATAAGAATCTAACAAACCACAGGAAACGTTCAAAAAAAATTGTATGTATTATTGTGTTACTTGTAGTTATCGGGTAACGTGGTGACAAAAAAGATACTATTTATTCTCTATCTATCTACTTTTCAGTTTGATTTACTGCTCATGTATTATTATTTTTTAAAAATTCTCAGTAGTATTAAATGCCATATAAACAGCATATTTAGCAAAGGTATATTTTATAATTATTCAAATACATATTTCAATTTCGACTACCACTTCTAGAGATTAAGCTAACAGTCTCTTCACTTTTGTTATATTAAAAATATCACGTTAAGTTGAAAAATTAATGGTTAAAACCAATATTAAGACGGAAAAGTTATAATGAAAAACAGTTTTTATGTAAGCTCCAATTACTCAGTATTTTAAGTATTTTGGACATTTTATTTTTAATGACTGGTTTTTCTGTTTAAATAATTTCATCCTAGTATTTATATATTTTTTGGTCTTTATGAAATTATAAATATTTTACTGAACAGATTAAATCACAGCACATTATTTTGGTGTTATTTCATTAAGAGTCAGATGGTGGGCGGTGACAAAACAGAACAACTCCTACTTAATACATTCACCGTTCTTTGTTATAAATAATAAGATATTTTTACACGTAAGTACAAAAATGTTTCGTAGTTGGTAACTATTTGACTTTGGTTGTCATAGTTATGGGTTCATTCCCCGCGTGGAAAAATTAAATTGTTTCTATTTGCCCAGTTGTTACTTGTTCGGCATCGAGTTTTGTGATAAAACACACAATAAGTCTGACGAAAATATTAAAATTTAAAATTAAACTCTCTTAGCTTGCCCTAGAAAACACTGAAGATTAGTGTTTAGAAAGTAATTTTAAACTTACTATTTAGTATTTATTTACTAATGTTTAATAATAATACTTAAATGGTTTATTTTTGCGATAATTTGTGTTTGGATGGTTAGGTAATGCAGTATAATAAGACTAATAATATGACGTTTAAGAGATTTTCCAAAAATATTATGTGGTTCGAATATATTTAGATATTAATGTAAATATAAAAATAATTAACACTTGAATTTATCATATTTCGTTTTGTAGTCAGAATACCATGCTCTATCTAGCCTAGGACATTTTTAAAAAAATATAAAATGCATTAAAAACAAGGCATTGAATGCGATTATTTTATAAATACGAAGCTATGATGTTAGGAAGCATAAGTGCATTAAAAGCAATAGTAACAGCACTTTTGAACGTCAACAACAACAATCCGACTTTACTTCATTAGCGGTTGCGTTAAAAAACTTGAACAAAAATCTCTACAGTAGGAAAACTCATAATTGCATGTCTAACAAACAAAACAGTGTAGTGGTAGGTAGTAGTTAACTAGTAGGTATAGTACACTAGTGATGTAATATATAGAGTTAGTGTAAATTCGATTTTTTTAATATTATACTTAAAAGTTCAGTAATTAATTAAATATATAATACGAATTCTAAGTGATAAATTAGGCATGACGTTTGAAGGTAAACGTCAGATTTGTCCAGATATAATAGATAACTATAATAGTGTCTTTAGATTCTAATGGTGGGAGGCTCAACAGTCAAACATATTTGTTGGCTGTATGTATACCTAAAGAATGGCCGATGTTTATATTTATTTTAGTTATAATTTATTACATCCAGCCCCACACTGATTCTTTATAATTTTTCTGTAGTAATTGTTTAGTAAAATAGATAGACTAATGATAAATAATTTCATATAACAAACAGTACATTTTTAAAAAGTTAAATATAAATGTTTAAAACTGATTCACTATAAAGAGCAAATAACACTATGTTATTTAAAATACGAGCAAAATTAACTTTGGTAGAAAGTGATTGCAAAGAGATATAAAACTATAAAGAGAATTTGGATGCAAAAACATAAATTTATAATCGAGTTTTTGGTTAAAAATGCATGCATTGCTGCATTTCTATTTTTATTTTGATGTGACAGATTTTAAATTTAAATAAAAACAGTATCATGTACTTAATATAGTAATATGTTTTAATTATAATTTTGTGATGGCAATTTATATTATTTAATATTTTACATAATGTACTATGTGATATTTATCATATTAAAATTCGTTGTGTAGCTCCAAATAAATTTTGTACATTGAAGTTTGGACATTAAAATCAAATATAGTAGTGGATATAATATATAGTGGATATAAGTAAGTACGCCCTCAAATTTAAGTACAGCACTTATTTTAGAATGTAATACATATTTCTAAAACTATAGACGTTATTAATACATAAAAATCGTACATGTTTTATTTAAATTAACGAAAATATCTTAAATGAAATAATAGAAATATATTTTTTGTTTATATTATGCAAATAATAAGAAAATACATAAATAAAAGTTAGATTAGTAGCTATATAAGTAACATAACCATTTCAATTATCAGTTATATATGTATGTTGATTGGATCGCTCTTACATAATCAGGTCGTATCTGGTTATGCCGGTAATTTGGCTAGTCATAAATTACGCGTTTAACTGAATTACACACGCTAAAAGCATTCCGTGAGTACTGAATACGGACACTCATTCCCCTGCAACTCTCGCGCGTACACCAATATAGAGGCATGCGACGCACTTCGCAAATGAGCTTTGAATCAATGTAATTTTATTAACGATGCGTTCGTTATGACTTTGTCACATACCTGTTGAAATAATTAACTATCTATGAAAATGCTTTTAAATTAATTTGATATAGGCAATAGGCATATAACCATATTAATAGAGTTTTTACAAAAATAACACAACACTATGTATATACTATACATATAATATATTACATAATGTGGGGCGTAAGTAGTGTTACGTTGTTATATCCATATAATTAGTATGTTCCTAGAACAATTCAAAAGCGCAAAGTTACTCCTCACATCTTGTGTTAAACTTTCAATGTGATTTTGTTATAGAATCTGTTGGCTTTTAATAGAACTTCGGTTCGGTTTGAATCTATAACATTGTAATTAATTAATCAAGATTTCACCTCGCACCTTACATGGACTATGATTTCAAGTTGAACAATAGACACAGAGGCATAGTAGAATCAAAGTTGTTGAAGTTAAATCACGACGTGCCTACATTTGTAGAGTTCCTTTGTTACGGAGCCAAGTAATGAAAGCGCTAGCTGATAATAATTTACGAACAGCAGAAGTGTCGCTGTTTAATGGCGAAAATGGGGTTCGAGGAGCATTCCAGCGAGCGGGCGGGTGCCGACTGACAACCGCGTCGACAGCAAACTAAAATAATTATCATCATTGTCCCTGGCCACTGCGAACGTTTTAATTGTTCATTTACATTTGCAACGATGATACCAGTTTCGAACTATTTCGCCCGGCATTCATTTTCACCGCCCGCTTCGCTGCCGTGTTATAGTCAACGTTTAATGGCCTGAAAAATGGAAATGAATTGCTATATCTACAATGTCAATGTTGCGTGTCAGTGATGTAAGAGACTTGTGTTCTTGTAACATATTATCTCGCTCATTTTATTATATTATTCGTAAATTAAATAATGAAAATTACGAACCAGATTAAATGTTCTTAATTGAATATTTTACTATTCTCATAAATAGCGTAAGCAGATATTTTTATTTGATTTATTAATGATTAAAGTAATAATAATAACAAATGTACAAAAAAGTGGATGAAGATTTTCATTAAATATAAAAAATATGCATAGATTATGCTTGTTTTAAATAACTTTCGTTAGGGGAATATATTTATGATTCAAATAAGTGTCGTGAAATAGTACAAGTGAAAATTGAAATTTTTCTGTTATCTTGCTTACCAAATACGCTGACAATGTTTCTCCAAAGAATTACTATTTATCAAGTGGACGATTTAAGGCACCAGCCACTCTTACTTTAAAATGTTAATTTACTTTGAGAAACTGGGCATTTATATATATATATATATATATATATATATATATATATATATATATATATATATATATATATATATATATATATATATATATATATATATATATATATATATATATATATATATATATATATATATATATATATATATATATATATGTATATATATATATATATATATATATATATATATATATATATATATATATATATATATATATATATATATATATATATATATATAAATCTATATATATGTATATACATACATACACACATATGTATATATATTATTATGTTAATCTATATATATTATTAGTTATTATGTTAAGTATACTCTTATCTATATTCTAATTTATATTAAGTTATAAGGCCATTGATGTACCAGTGGTGTTTCTACTCACATTCGCGAGCATAATTTTTCATATGCCTGTTCTGATGCTGTTGAGATCTGACCACTCACACTTATTACCACAATATTCGACATTTATACCCTATAATTGTCGAATATTTATTTACTATATAAAGTATTTTTTTATAATATAAAGTATTTTTTAGTTATAATGTTAAAATTAAAATTAATTGTAAATGACAATTTTGACTCGTAATAATGCTATTCATTGTGAGGGGACAACAACTAGCATTATATAATGAAATTACAAAAGACACTCGCGGAAGACTCCCGCAGCATTAATTTGTACCAAGAATTTGTAGAGATTTAGCTTGAGCCGGGACGGAGTGTTCATCGCAGCCGGCGAGCGTTAACACTTATTAAGGGGGTGCATCCCTGCGACAGATGTAGGGGAGGATCCGCCATTTGCGTAATGTTAGGAATGGTTACACTCGATTTAATAAAACTCCGACAACATTTCATTCTGCAGAATTTTAGAGTCAATTTGTTTTAAAGGCCACAGAAGCATAGCGAAAAAAAACCGTAAGCCGAAACGTGCTCAGAATACATTGGCACGGCTTGGATTTCTTATCGATGGCAATTGAGACGAGTAGATACTTATGGTTTTTCGAGTAGCTCAGCTTCGTTTAATTTGTTGTTTCAGTCTGGAATTTTTATTAACGTTTCTCCTAACTTTACATTTTTGGCCCACTATTCTTCAAATTTCATTCAAATTATGCCCTTATCACGCCCTCGTATTTTATTACAAGTTGGAATCGTAACATTACAATTATTAACAGCTATTTTCATAGTAATACATATCTAGCAACATTTTATAAATCATACTTGAACGTAGCCTGCGTTTGAATTTGTCTCTTGAAGGATTTCGGTTTACCTATAGTCAACCATTTTTCATTAAACAATTATTCTTCAAAAAGAAGAACTTCTTCTCAGTCGCTAAATTATATATTATATTAAAATTGTAAATTATGAGCTAAAAGTTTATCCACTAAAATGAAATTATAGTTATATTTATTGATCATCAATTGGTATCATAATTTTCATAGATATACTTTCCATATTGTATTGACTTACGAAACTGGGTTGAGTTTTGAGAGACTGTGTTTTGCCGGAGAAAGGAAATGAAAAAGTTGCCTAATTTTCACGTACGTGGTAAGAAATAATTTATTATCTCAAGAAGTCAAATCTACAACCGTGTGTACAAACATGTTTGGGTGCTATCCCACGGTGCAAGAATGGTATCAATATACATATATGACTAACGAAATAAAGCCCGCTATTTCATTTACTTCTCGCATATAAAACATAAAATCTTATTTTACCCAGTAACTGTTGGAATTTCTTAAAATCTTGCCTTGGTGATCCTATACATTCCGAAAGGGTCCTACATGCCATGCATATCAGGTTTCTACGAAGTATAATTTCAGCTATGTTTTATTTGTTAGTCACTTAGTGTAAAACTTTATTCCATATAAGTTTAAGTTTTTTACATATTAATGAAATTTAAAAAAAAATTGGTGCACTCAGAAGTAAAAATATCAAAACTTTGATATACCCTTTTATTGGTAATTTTTACCTGACTCTATAGGGCTTGACCTATGGTTCGGTGTTCGGCTTTTTCTAACATCATCGTTACACTGACTATTTCCTACTACGATATAATCAATAAAATGATGATATTGAAGGCATTATGAGAAATTGGTAACTTGAAGGTGAAAATTTTATTATAGAAACGCTAAAACTAAGTTAAGTATATTGTATTATACTTAACTTAATTTTAGTACACAGTATATGTAGACTTGAAAAAAAGATGTATTTAAATTTTGTTCAATATGAATCTTTAAATTATATACCATACAATCTCATATATAAGTATAATACAGCATCACGCATCAACATATCGGGTTACTTATTCTACATCTTATTATTAAAATAGTTAGCGTTAATTAGCAATTAATAATAAAGGAACCATAATATCACTAATAAAAATTATTACATACAATAAAAACCATATTTTATGGTTTTTGTTGGATTGAATTTGCCGACTTCATAAAATTTGTAGAATTAGCTAAATTATTTTAATTGATTTTCTTTAAATAACTTTGTCCATGACTGGTTCTTTATAACAATTACAAATTGTGCCACTAGTATATGTATGTAAATACATTCACAAATTACTCAAATAAATTAAAGTATAAATTAATTAAAATATTTTAAAATTCTATATTAGACCTGTACTAGGGATGAGCGGTTATATCATTATTACTTGGGATGATTCAAATTCTGCGGTTGTCATAACTGTAAATTCAGTTGGAATGCGTTGTATAGGCCAGCTTAGTGGACATATGTGTATAAATAGTTTATATGAATAGTGTTTCCAAATATTATACAAATTTATATTTACAAAATTTAATTAAGGAACGTCGCGGCGCGGAAGTGCAGTGTCTGCCTGTAAAACGTGACGATTTGTGGGTTCGATTCCCACTCGAGGAGAATGGTTATTATTTTATTTCAATTTTTTCTGCTCTGGCAACTAAGCAAATGAGGCGTTTAATGCCACAACTCAATATGTAATGCCTCGAAAAAAGGCAGAAAGCAAGTGAACGGAGTGTCTTAACACTTGGTTGGTTATTAAGTGCGGGATAAAGCATGAAGCTAAAAAACAAAATTAATAAACAAAGCTTAAATTCAAATTGCTAATATGCGTCGTATATGTAACCTTTGGTTTATGTTGATAACAATGAAATCAGAAATACGTTGTACACATACAAACATATATATGTGACTGCGTGCAATATATTTGTGCGACAATACATCGCTATACCAATTTTACTTGCAAATATAATCACATTATGTCCAAGCTTCTGTATTAGCTTTGTGACAGGGTTCAGAAATTAATAGTAACACAGAGCGAGCGTCGATCGGAAAACACAAGGGGACCACTCAGCAGATGCTTATCTACACTCGCTCACTAGCAATTCTACTTCTCCACTGCGAGTACGTGATTGCAGAAAATTATTGTCAACTTGTTGTTTTCCACTGAAGGATTAGCTTAAAGCTTGTGTTACTTTGAGTAACTGTTTACTTTTGTTCATAATCTTTGTCTGAAATTGAGAATTATTATATAAGAAGCTATTTTAAGATTGTATGATCTTTAAACATACATATATACATATACATATATATATATATATATATATATATATATATATATATATATATATATATATATATATATATATATATATATATATATATATATATATATATATATATATATATATATATATATATATATATATATATATATATATATATATATATATATATATATATATATATATATATATATATAAATTAAAGGTTATTACTACAAAAACGTTGAATGTTATTAATATTATTAATATATTATTAATGTTATTAATATATTAATCATATTTAAAAGGGAATTATAAAAAAGTGATCTTAAACATAACGTGTAGTGTATGTATACAAAGGACAAAGAAAACATGATATTTAACGGAATAGGATTTAAAATTAATATTAAATGCTTAGGTATGTACAAAGAACAAAAAATTGTATACGTAATATGCACGGCATGGAACATGAAACTTTAAAAGTATCTAAAAACCTTAGAACTGTCGACAGAATTTCATCAGTAAACATTTACCATAACTTTAACTATATCAACTTTTGATTTAGCCACCACAATAATTGTATTAACAAGAATATAATTTAATCAATTATAATCAATATCTAGAACAAAATAAAATAAATAAATAATTTCAATGGTCTTTAATTAATTTATTACTAAGAATCCTCCGTATTATGAGATGAATTTTAGAAAATAGATATACACTATACCAATAGATATACACCTATAAGTACTCTAACTTTGAACCATAATCAGTTCATTATAATTTTTTTCTGGTGTTGTACCATCAACAGGGCTTTAATACAATATGGAACAACGTACCATATTAAAATACACCTATTAAATTTTATACAAAAGTATTTAAGCTGAGCAAAAGTAACAGATTACATTAGATATCAATTATTACAGAGGTATGTTAATATCTTTATATTGTATAAAGCTTAGAAAAGGAAATTAATAGCATATATGATTTAGAGCGGATCAAATTCAAATTATACCACTAGTGCTGACTATGGTAGAATTAATAAAGAATGTCTCCTTAACAAAAAATAATCTATATAGTGCTTCTAAGCTAAGCTTTGTTATAATACCTTCACCTGTATACCGCATGTGATAGGGTAAGGAGAGGAAATCTAGTGTTAAGATATTCGTGTAAGATTTGATATTACGTGTTATGAAGAACACTACCTTTTAAATTGTTACGGTGGCTGACATTTACGGTAGCTGACCGCTGCGACACGACGACATCGCTGAATTAAACTTGTTCTGCTAATATTTAAACATTTTGATCAAAATCTCAAAATACATACTTACAAAAATAAGAACTATATATGACATCATTTGGCTTTAATAGCAACATGTGGCGTAAGATATCGTTAGGATGCTAAATATAATTAATGATCGATTGTAGCTTGTCAAGGGTCTGTAGTAGAGAGACCCCTACATAAATCTTTACCGATACAAAATAAAAGTCTTCTGGGACCAACGTGCCTTTTAATTTGCAAGTATTAGGGGTGCGTAATAGGAGCTACTTTCTATGGCACAAAAGTTGACGTGGAACAACAAATTGAATTTGTAAATCATGTTTTAATAATATCTTTTATTATAAGAAAATTATATTACCTGAAAAAAAAAATATTGAAATAATTATATACTATAATAGACGATAAGCTTTATACGAATATCAACAGTATTTTTTTTAATACGAACGAACTTACGAACTTTCTTTAACCACCATCACCCAGTTAACTAATATTAATCTCAAGATAAAAATTATAAAGAAGTACGCTTTGGTATAAAAAATTTCAAAATCTTTATAATAAAACAAGTATTTCTGTTTATTGGCATAATATTATTTTACAAGCTCAGATATTTCTAATTTAAAATAAAATATTCCACGATGCAATATCATATTCACCCCTCACCCATGCACACTTCTCGCTCGATGCAAGAAGTGTGCGCGACATTGTTCGAACCCTTGTCGAATACGTAATCGGCGTGTTGGCGTCGTCAGTGCAGTGGAAACGCTTCAGGCTGGCCTTGCGGTCTCCTCTTACTGTATAATACAATACAAACGTCATTTTCAACCTGCCATAATATGTCTGAGGTATTAAATTTAGCGAACTGGTGGTAAATTAAATTATTTGACTTTCAAAAAATTAAGCATGTGACATGTTACCTTAATTAAAATTATTTGACTTTCACTCTGACTAGAAGTAACACACAACGTTGCAATTTTTTTATAAATAATATATATGGAACGTTAATTAATAATTCTATATGAGCCAGCTATTTTTCAGTTCTATAATATTGTAATGATGTAAGCACTATGCAAATTAAACACAATATCGATCGATTTCATATTATTAGAATTTATTTTGCACTCAATTATAAAACAACTTTTTTCTAGTTGCAACGATTATTTATCTAGCCACAAATGTATTTCAAGATTTTTTTTTGTTTCTGACAACAATATACGTACAACCTTTGTAGTCGAATTTAAATTTAATTATTTACTTGTCTTGGTCCACTATTTACGTTAAAATTAAATTCTTATTACTGTATTTGCCAGAAATCAATCTATTATATTATTTTTATATTATCTTTAATTATCAACCCAATATATTATTTTGTATTTTTACCACATATTGGCCTCATCAGTAGTATTCAAATTTGGAAAAAATTATTGTATTGAGAAACGTCTCAATAACGAGCAAGAGTTACTGTTTGACCTGCCTCATTATATATATATATATATATATATATATATATATATATATATATATATATATATATATATATATATATATATATATATATATATATATATATATATATATATATATATATATATATATATATATATATATATATATATATATATATATATATATATATATATATATATATATATATATATATATATATATATATATATATATATATATATATATATATATATATATATATATATATATATATATATATATATATATATATATATATATATATATATATATATATATATATATATATATATATATATATATATATATATATATATATATATATATATATATATATATATATATATATATATATATATATATATATATATATATATATATATATATATATATATATATATATATATATATATATATATATATATATATATATATATATATATATATATATATATATATATATATACATTATCATAATACAAACAATTGCAAACTGTATATATAATTACAATTGTATTTATATATACAGCTTGCAATTGTTTGTATTATGAAATCGTATTTAGTTAGCCATGATTTACAAGAAAAATACGAAACGGTAATCTTTATTTAATACGTGTAATAGCAACATGATGTATGGGTGCGATGGGCCGTCGTCGATCTGCGACCCGTTCTTGCCACTCGCCATTCGCGTTCGGTTTATGATCATTATTCCTTCCAAATGATGATTTATTATAGGATTAGGCGGACACATGGTCCATACTGTGGGCAGATTGGATTTATTTATTGTAATAACAGAACATCAAAAAAAAATCAATAATGATTAAGTTGAGTTTGGATATTATTTTAATATTAATATAAATAAGGAAAGATTCTGTCAAATACTTAAATGTTATTATTTTCTTGACAAAATTAACAATATTCTGTCAATTGTGTTCTATGTTGTTATTATTATTTGTAATAAATTGTATCCTATATTGTTGTGTTATATCACTGCATACAATTGGTCTGCACGCTTTATAATTAGTTTTTTTTTATTTATAACGTTCGACATTACTTTTCACTATGACGTTATATAAAAGTGAGCAAGTTAAGTTAATACTATATTATACATATATATACAAGAGGTATATGCGTATTGACAGATACATCCTAATCTAGAAAGGCACTACGCCCACATTCGTATGATTGTTACTTATTCATTGAAACGAACTAAAAATTAAACTGTGAGATGTGAGAAATTTTGTTCACATTTAGGGCCAACTTTAAATTATATAACATGATACTTATTATCGTTGCTATAGCTATGTACGTAAGGCTGTCAATGTGTCACGATATTGTTACGCTGAGTACAACCTCTATTAACCGACTCACTGTTTACCACAGTAACGGTCGAACTTCTCCTTTGATCAGCTGGATGATCAGATTCTTTCTCTATCTGTGTTATGTAATACACTTTTTGAAGAGTTTGGCAAATATGTCATATAAATATCTCTATCGACAACAATTTTCATTGAGGATTTGAGACGGTCTGCGGTAAAATATTTAGAAAAACTTTTCTCTCTACGTATATAGTATAGAAGGCTTACATCTCCGTTAAAAAGAATTGCGTCTATCATTAATATCACACGAAAATAGTTCATCAAGGGTACATTTACGAAAAAAAATTTTGAAGTATTCTTACTGCATTTAGGGAACTTGCTTGCTACTTTTTCTGAAGTTACAGTAACTTGTTCTTTTGGCTTTTTTGATATATATGCCATTTATTTATGGTATGATGCCAAATAAGTAACCAACATCCTTTATACTACGCGATGGTATAGCCGTTATTGTTAGTAGTTTTTACTCTTTAGGTTTAACTCCCTGTATTGTTTCGAATTCAGTGTAGAAGCACACTAAGACTCTCTTTTCGCCGAATTTTCGATACTTTATGTGTTAATAAATATAAATAATTCTGTTCCACTCGGTATCAAACTCTATTTACAAATGCTGTTTGACAACGTCTGACGTCCACGGACGCCTTATGAATATATTTTTTAATGTATTAATGCTTAATTACAGAAATATGTTGATTGAATAATGTGACATTTATTTAATTATATTTACACGTATAACAAATTTTAGAGAAGGTAAAAGATTAAATTATTTTTATTTATTGATTATAAGGATTAAATTATTTCGACTGGTTCAAGTAATTTGGATAGCTAAATAATAAATAATAAAAAATAACTATTATATATATATATATATATATATATATATATATATATATATATATATATATATATATATATATATATATATATATATATATATATATATATATATATATATATATATATATATATATATATATATATATATATATATATATATATATATATATATATATATATATATATATATATATATATATATGCACTTCAACTAGACATACAGTAAAATTTGATATATAAAGAATATCGTTTTAAATTACTGTTACAACGGAATTTTGGAATTCACTTTTGAGCAAAGAGCTTCCGACAACGCTTTGGAATTGCTAAGTAAAAACAAGTTTATAATAATATTCTTGGTATTCTTGCCAACTGATTGAGATTTTCTTTTTGTAGTTTCTAAAAAGAATTATATCAAATCAAACATGTTGAAAAAGTAAATATTTACTTACCTAAATATTTATCTAAAGAATAATTAGAAAAAGTGTAATATTACCAATATTAATACAATATGCCTTTAATATTTCGGTAATAGTAATATAAAGACATTTAATAGTAATAATATGTTAACCCTTTATTTCTTGTAGCTTATGGAAAGTATACATTTAGATCGTTCTAACAAGCCTGAAGGCGGTCATTGATTCCAAAGACAGACGAGTATAAAGTTTTTGAAGATATGAAATCATAGAGCGATTTCTTTTACGACTTTGGTTCGGTTTCAACTTCATAGCGATGAATTATGCAAAAAGGAGAAGGATTTCCTGCGATAAAAGTCGTAACACTCAAGAGTACTCTAAAAGAGATTTTACTATACTTGTAGGTTCGAAAGTATTGATAACATATCCTTGTTTAAATAGATGGCGACTTATCTCATTAATCTGAAGAGTGCAATGGTACTGTATTTAAAGATCGTCGTTATTATTACGTTGTCAGTATATGTATTTATATGTCATAATTTAATAACTTAGCTATAAGTAGTTGCATTCAAGTAATTAATATTAATTATGTTAAAAATATAGATAACGATTGTTATTAATATAAAAACTGTATATATATTTATGTTAAAATAGGGAGTAATTGTAATTAAATTAATTAATTTAATAATAAATTAAATAATATTTATAAAAATTAAATAATATTTATAAACAAAATTTGTTTATTATAATAGTACTCCTTGTAAGTATTTCGTTTTACGTGTTGTGCTCGAACGTCATAATGTTATAGTGTGTTTATTATAGATAAGTTATACACAAGCATATAAATAATTTTGTTTTTTTTTTGGTTTACTTTCTATTTAAATCTTACAGTCCAATGTTTAAAATTCAAAGAAATAAAATAAAGTTTTCGTTTAAACGAACATGTCATGAATGATTTAATTATTATTGTAACATTGAAAGTACTTTTTGAACGCTTTACGGTGGACATTCCGGTCGTATCACAAAGTTTATTAAATTATGTTGAAGAATTGGAAAGTCGAGTTTAAAAATCTTTTAATATTCATTATGTTAAAAGTATTTTTTAAACAATGTCAAAGGCTATCGTGGCACAGTAGGATAACGTCGTATTTGTTAAACACGATAAGTTGGCAGTCGATTTTCACTCAAAGGGAATTAAATTATTTTCATTTCCCTCTTAAAATAGCGTAGAGTTCCTCCACTCAACACGAAACACTTATATTATTTTCGGAATAAATACAAAAAATATTTAAAATACTATTATTAACATTTGAAAATTCTTAATAAAAAAATACTACCTATATATTGTGTACTAGTAGATATACATATATTAGTATTTTGTAATTGAGTAAGGTTTAATTAACGCTACGTTTGAAACTCTTGTAGTTTTTGTTGGCTTAAGATATTTCCAATCTAATACAATTGCGGATTGCCCGTTCCGAAAATGTAATTGATAGTTAGTAACGGAATATTGTACTAGGCTCGCGGAATTACAAGACAGAGAAGCGGGAGCGTGTATAGGCCACAGTCACTAGACGTAGAGCGGGTGTGCGACGCGCGTCCTGAATACCTAATTGACTAATATTAGTTGCTGAGGGGAAGCTCCCTTAGAGGTGAGCACAAAACTTGAGACAAAGAACACGTACAAGCTGCAAAGGCTCTTTTTTAGTTTTAATATAGAAACTTGGACAATTTCTACCACCTCTGTAGTTTCTTAAGCTTTTTATAATTCGCTGTAAATTAAAACTATGTTGAAGATATAATATACATATATCTCGTTGTTAGTCTTGTTAAATTGCATAATATTATTCTTTTATAAATGTCATTTGAAAGTGATAATGTAAAATCATTTTATCATAAGAATACTTATTAAATAGTTCAGACATTTTATAAGTACTATTTAAAGTTATAGTGCTACTGAGTTTCTTTTAAAAATCCCTCCAAAGTCGTGACATATTTAAGTAAACGAATAGGTACTAGTTTGAAATGATTTCATTAGTGAAATTGGTTGGTGGTAAAAGCGATTGGCCAAGTTTGTCTACCTTCTTGGCGGGTCTTATATTTGTTTATGGTACAATCACTCTTACTTAATTATGTTTATCATATTTTGAAGCAAAACGCAGAAACTTCGGCCATTTTAATGTTTTCTTCTGCTTTTGCAGCGAACATAAATTGCGCCCCACATTGGTGAGTTCTAAAGGGCGACGCATTCTCTGAACACAGTTCCAGCTTACTTTGTTATGCTAATCTTCATAATTCTTTAGGCGGGGGAAGTTTTGGACAAGTTGCTTTTTTGGAAATAACTTTTAACTTTATTGTAATTTGGTGTTGCGTGCCATGAATGTTAGCTTTAATGAAGACTCTCTAGAAGACCATTTGAAATTACTTTCAGGTCTTTATAGGACTTTTTATATACTTAAAATTTTATACAACGGAAATATAATATTCTTTTTCATATATAAAACACACATATTTCTTTACGTACGCTAATAATTGTGGCAATAAATTAATATTTGTTAATACTTATCATAAGGCACGAGCCTGTCATGGTGCAGGGGCGCAGTGTAAACGTGACAATACTGAATCTTATTTTAAAAAATTGAGAAGAGAGCGGGAAATGTAGAGCTCAGGTTTTCTTTACCTAGACTATTATATGTGGAATGCTTATCCCACTAAATAGAGAGTAAAACTAAAAAAATACTACTTCATATAATGTTATAATTAAAATAGACATCGTAGACCATGTTTCCTTAAATTCTACTGACAGGTTTGTGAATTTCCTAACTTGTTCAAATTAACGAAGAAAACTTCACGATCAAGTCCGTCTACCTGAAAACACAAAGTAAACTCCGTGCCTTCGTAACTTATCCATTAACTTAAGTAGAATCTGTAGACAGCACAGAAGAGAATAGTGCCTGTACCTAGTTCCCAGCCATTTTAGATACTTTAAACGTTAATTAAATTGATGATATATTTTATTTTTACAGAGGTCCATATGCTCTTATTAGAGTAATATC
Source organism: Dione vanillae (assembly GCA_037178615.1). Lineage (NCBI taxonomy): Eukaryota > Metazoa > Arthropoda > Insecta > Lepidoptera > Nymphalidae > Dione > Dione vanillae. The sequence goes on along the minus strand of JAZFAU010000059.1, from coordinate 3,089,643 downwards.
AATAAGTGTCTTCTGATAAAATAAAAGTATATATTTTATATGAAGTTCATGTTTTAAATTACAGATAACATAAAAGTGTTACATCTAACATGGTTCTATTTTCTGTCTTTGACCATGCCAGAATGCAACTTTGTGCGCTGGTGTTTAATAAATTATTGCATTAAAAGTGTTCGATTTAGTCTATGGGAACAACAGTAATAATATCTAACCCAAGGCTTCATTAACTTAAAGAAGTTTGAACAATTCCCTTTTGACTCGGGTCCCAAAAATGTAAAATTATTTCTTAAATTTTTACTTCACTTAAAATCTGTACAGCGTTGTAGTCGACGACCGCTTTATTATTTATGACAAGGAACACGAAACTCATCTCGAGTTATAAACTTCTTGGAATTTCTCCTGAAGTAATACAGAGCTATTATTATGATGTCCCCACGAAAAAAAATCGTCGTTGTGAGGTTAGGGTCGGGCACGGGGGACGCCGGTCGCTCAAATATAGTCGAGCAGTGGAATTCACAAGAGACAGACGTCACCGCCAGAATTCATATCAGCCGCGCATTGGCCTCAATATATTCAAAATTATTCGATATTCCTCGCCATTAATTTAAATTATTCTTATTAGATTTTGGTTGACTAGATTATGTTGGTTGATTTGATATATCTTTCATTTTTAATTTTATAGATTAAAACTTTTAATATATTTATATTCCATGCGCAAATATTTCACATGTGCATATACAGTGTCATTATAAGTATTTATTTAAAGAAATTGGAACATTTCTATATAATAACGTAAATATACAAAGATGAAGTCAACAAATAGATTTGTACATAATATATGAGGAATTACAGCAACCTCGCTTTGAGGTATACTCAAAATCTTGCAAACTTACTTGGAAGAAATTACAAAGGTTATTATTATGAAGTCTGTTTTACAAAAATTGCGGGCAAGGGATGTTTTGAAAAGTTCCTGAGGGGCGCTATCAGGCGGTTTTTGTTGTTTCTTACTTATTAAATACTTGATAGATTAAAGATATTTGGGCAGATTTTCTTGTAAATCGACTCTAAACTTTATTTGATCAAATAATAAGCACGCTTTATTTGTGAATTGCCTATTTTCCTACATATGCCTTAAATTGGTAGCTATAATAAGAAAAAGTTTCTTTGATGTTTTTCTTCCAAACCACTTAACAAGCTTGGCGTACGAAGACATGTTTGTGCCTTGCTTGCATTATGACACCGTGTTGCTATAAGATTTAGAGGGGCAGAAGTGAGGAGACTTTTTGGCGCCAGCTTTGCTACTTTCTTTGTCGTAACTATCACACATGCGTGAAAGATAACGAGCGACAAAACATTTTTCATCGGCGACTTTTATGAGTATTGTATTTTTATTTTTCACACCTTTTAAAAACAATGTTGCCTAGTGATGCTGGGTTAAAGAAAAGTGAATAATTTAGTATGTTATAGTAACGTTTAAAGATATACTAATATGTTAAAAAATATTTTAATTTAATTTATTTAATCAGTTAAAGGAAATTAAAACTAGAACCCATTACGCCATATTTCGTTCAATTTTTAATAACATTTTTTCACCATTGAAGACTTAAAAAGCTTTTAGGTAGGTAAGGATAAAATATTTTAAAATTTTTATCATTACTTTCATGATAGCTCTTGTAACGAATTGGATAGTGATGTTTCTAGACTAAATAAAAAAATCTGTGGACTTCATTCTATTTAGGACTAACATGATATTCGTACAGACTCCAACACGAGTATAACTAAATAACCATTTATGTTTGATTTTTTTATTTTTTAGAATAAAATTATTTGGTAATACATTTTTTGCATTTCAGGTATTAAATATAACCACCACCAAGATATTTTGGATAGTAAGCTAAAAATACACTGGCAGCAACAGGCTAAGCTAACATGTAAATATATATTATAAAAATATAGGAAACACAGATAAGAAACGCAAATACTTGGCTGGGTATGTGAACAATACACTTTTAAAGTAGACAATTTAACCCTGAAGCTATCCAGACGACATTTTTAAAGATTTTTCTACATGAACACAAATAGTTTTCAAGATTTTTTGTTTTAACTACGAAAACTATCGTATGAATTTAATTTTCTAATACATAAAGTTAGTTTCTACGTGTCCAATGAAATAATAATGAATTAGCTTAAAAAATCAACATCAATATAGATCGAGCAACTAGGTTATCCTTTCCCATATTTATTTAAAAAAATTAAATTTTAGAATATTATCTCTGCCATCATGTAAATAATCATGTGCTTAATAGGATGGTTAATAATGTCCACTCGAAATCTTTGCTTGCCAGTTACACTTTCTGAGTATTAAGGATTATTATTATATATATTTTTTGATTAATTGTATATTTTTATGTTGTACTATAACTATAAATTATTAATTGAACAAAAACGCTCAAGTTTTTTAAATTTTTGTGGCGTGTATTATTAAAATAGTTAATCAATTAATAGGTTTTAAGTTGTATAAAAATATATTTCAAAAGTTAAAAATTACGTCTATCTCAAGACTGACGTAGATACTTATGCAAAAGTATACAAATATGTTTTAATTTTGGTCACCCCCTTTGTTATGTTCCTGCTACGCTTATCCACTATTATGCACTAAAATACGTGAAAGTATTAAAAAAATAAGCATCATGTAATCACGTACTTCCTTTCATATAAGAAATACATAGAATTTCAAATAGCAATCTCAAATAGTTTTTATATAATAATTGAACATTATTTCTCTATAATGATGAAAAACGAACAATACCTTAATGTAAAAGGAACAAAGTTAAGCAGCACAGCAGGCGATGTCTCAGCGCGGCGTAATATACGCTAACGGGCCGGGACAAGACAAATGTGTTTTCTCTCGGCTACAAGTTTACTAAGCCTCATTTTTCCTAGACACTTGATTAAAATTAATATATTGATATTAATTTCTTTAATCAAATTTAACTATATCTATTATTAAGCAGTATACATATTTATTATTAATTAGTCATTAATAGATATTTTAAAATTATTCACAGAGCAGGATTAATGGTAACATTATATTATTTTCAGTATAATGAATTAAGGCCTTTCATTGGTTTCAATAGTATATACATGGGACAGTAGTGTCCTGCCTATAATATTGTAATATACAAGCTAAACTTGAGTAAAATGTTCAGGGCACATGGAATACGTATGAATTTAAATCTTGAAACTGTACTTAAATTATAGGAAAAGAATTAAGTAATTAAGTTAAACATCTTGAATATATGTGGTTAAGTATTAAACACATATATTCAAGATGTTTAGTTCTCCTTCATTTTCTCCTTATTTATAACATTATTTCAAGGACATTAGTTACTATATGAATTTAAAAATTTTACCTTACTTTCAATAGCAATTTGCCTAACCACATTGCTGCAGTAAAGTAAAATAAGTAAATATGCAATAAAGTAATGTAATCCATTTACTCCGTACTAAAATTAATTTGAGCTTTCATTTTTCCAAATTACTTAACATTATGTCCAGAATACACTTATATGCTGAATTAATACTTGTAATGCCAACAAACATAATAAGACGGCAATCTAATCGATATGCGAATCGAGCTTAGCCGTAACTTGACACAGTGCCAAACTTGCACTAAGTGCAACCACCTCAGTTTAATCAGCAACTTTCAAATTTATTTAATAATACCTCATGATTTTACAATATGCGTTATAAAATCAAGAGTGAGAATTACATTATACGGTGACTTGCGTTTTATCGAGTGTTAGCGAGATTAATGGCGGCTCGTCGTTCGCAATTACACGCGCAATGTGGCGGCATCATGGTTTTGTTGCGATCACTCACCGAACGTATGTTTAGTAAATGACACGGGGGAACTGGAGCATCCGTTGTTTGTTTTATGATGGACGTTGATTTAATTATTTGTAACTTTTAAATGTATAAAGACATAAAACAATTATATTATTTTGCTTACATATGATTTAACGTCAATATAAAATATAAATATATTATTAAATATATAAAATTATAATTTTTATTATAAAGACATTCATTAGGAAAGTAAATTAACATAATATTCATCTAGTAGCCATGTCCTCATACATATGAAATATTCAAAACGGTTTCACGTTTCTTAATTATCCATGTTTGCACGACGTCTAAAAGTTTCATATGTTGGAATGTATATTTTTTATTAGCACGGCTTGAATTCTAAACAGTTTACTGAATACATTCCCAAAGAGAATTAGTTTCTTGCCAAAGTATAAAACTGCTAGAGCTTATTTAAAAATCTTCCGGTTCTATTGTTGAATAGTAAAAGCTTTGTAGTTTGGAGCATGAGAATGTGAGAATGAATGATTGTTGATTACATTTAAGCTTTTGTAAAGTTACAATTTTTGTTACAAAAAGAAAGCTAAGGTTAACGTATGTAACGTTAGCCAAGTTTCACCTATTATGTAATATATATTATTTACGTGTGAAAGTGTAAATGTAGCTTTTTGAAGAAAGAGAAAGTGATCTCTTAGTTACATGTAGAAGGTAGTCAGTACAAATATTCTTCTTTGATATATATTTTTAATTGAAACGTAACAAATATGATTTCATAAAATCGGATTTACAGTATTTAGAGTGGCGCATAAACTATTTTGTTAGGAATATTGATGCAATATTGTCCAATGTGCCACGCTTCTACGGGTGCACTATGCGACAATATCGATGGTATCGTAGCCGTAGCGGCGTAGCACGTGCCGGGCTGCCGACGCGTCAGCTGCGCATTGTAATTACACGCCAAATGACGTACAACTAGTAATTTAGTTTGTCTACACATTTTACGTTGCTATAGAATTGTTATAATACTCAGATATTTAACAGTATTTAGTATCTTCTTCTTAAACTTAATTCTTATATAATCTATACAAATTGTTAAGCCTAACACTAAATAAACGCTTAAAATCTTTGCGGCAAATGCGCGCTACATATTTACTCAATCCCATTCAATAAATAGCTCTCCCAATCCTAACCATACGCTCACCAAATCTGTTAAGAGGCCCATCGCACAACTACGTGACTAAATCGAAAGGAATTTGTCCCGCTAAAACCGCAGCTTTTTCTCACATTCGATGGACCAGATAGAGATTTCTTGAAACGAACCAGTTCTTTGAGACGAATAGGTTGGCTAAATCCTTAACACTCAATGAATTTGGAAGTTCCGAATATTTTTAAAGCATACTTTAAAAGACGCTTATGTAGTACGTGTATTAATATAAATAATGCGAAGTCTGTCAAGAAATATATAAATATTTGAAATTCTGCAATCAACATTTTTAATCTTATTATTTATTTGGATAGTGTACTGACATGGTACGTATAATTCATTAGATTAATAAAATTGTTATAATATTAGGAAGAACAATCAAGGATATTTCAGTACTCACTTTTTACGTGTTCTTATTTGATTCCCTGAAAATAATATAAGAATGAGACGACAGAGCAAGCAAATGTGCCTCGCGAGGCTTCAGACAGGTGCAGAAATGTTTCATGATTTAATTTGGGACTTAGGGACTGTTCTATCGGATCCATTGAATCCTTTCACCTCGTTTGTATTGGAATATTCACAAATATTGAAGCGCAAATATTCGGGCAAAATGTCATTAGCATTGTTGTGTCGATTCATCAAACAAGCCAACTTTGCCACACAGCCCAATGAAACACTACAAACAATTACATAAAATATGTGCGGTAATGTTTCTGCACTACAAATTGTTGATCAAATATCAGAAAACTGTTTTATTTCACGACAAATGGTTTTCGAAATAACAAAATAACCACAGTAAAGCGTCCAGACACTGAACAAACGCACAAAAACAAAATCACGCATGGTTGAGCGCGCCGCGAACCGTCGGAAAAATGAATGGGTATTTTGCAATAATTGCGAGCCCATTCGAAATATTGTATATGTGTTTTTGTACATATACTTGATCAGAACTCAATTAAAAAGACTCAAGCAGAACGAGAAACACAGTAAATACAAGATATATCTAAAAGAAGAATTTGTAGACATAAGTATGCATTGTATAGTTATATTAAAGATAATGCCGGTGTGGGTGGGAGTCGCGAGGGTATCGCCGACCGGACAGCGATGCTGCGTAGCGAATACCAAGCAGGCAAGCTCAGCCTCGGCCAATATTGTGCTGAGTCACATACCTCTAACTAATGTGCCCCTTTATCTTTTTACTTAGCTTTACCACCCGCTGAACTTTTTAATTAAGCGCCACATTACGTTATTTATAGATTTATATGAAATATTGGAAGTATGTAAAGATTTCTAGTCAATTTGAATTCAATCAAATGAGGAAATATAATATTTTTACAAAAGAAAAGAAACACAATGAAATTAAAATATTAATTACCTTACATGTTTTGTGTTTCAATTAAACATTACTTAGGTTCATATAGAATAATTTATACTATTATATTGCATTAACATACTAATATAATCCATCCAAATATTTATTGTAATCATTTGAAATGCAATTGAGTAAGATGTGATTTGTGATTGAGTAATTTGTTATGATATTCAAATTATGTTATCATAGATACGCAGTGTACATTTAGAGAATTCACTACTACAATATAGGTAGCCAAGTTTCATAAGTAAACACGGTTTGATGTTATAATAAACACAATGGACATGTAACATGTATTGTTACAAATTAAGTAAACGTGTTCGTACCATTGCCACAAAGCGAAAAAGTTTAACTGTGCGTCAATCCCTAAGAGAATACCTAGAATTACTTCTCGCTTCTTTATCGTATCGTTGAAATCGTACTTCTTTGTGAGTAATCCCTCCACGTCCCGAGCATGTCGCCGACGAAGATAGAGCACGATCTTCACAAATAATGTCACATGCGATTCGTTTCAGACGACGTGACTCGCATCACCGCAGCGGATGTCGTGCCGTGCATAATGGGATAAATATGCTGCGGTTATGCCCACACATGGCCCTTAAATTAAGTGAACGCCATTTACTACATGTGGCGAAACTTTCTTACCGGTACCTTCCGGGCTAGGCTAATACTTACTTACTCCTTGTAAGTACATTTTAACAAGCCGTTATACCAAACCAGGAATTCCTAATAAGCTTTAGTTCCCTTCAGCTTCTCTTAAATTTTGATCTAATACGGGGCTTCACCTAAATAAAACTATAAAATTGTCGTTATAGAAACATAAAAGGAGCGATCCGAGACCGATTGAGGTAATATATGTAATTTGAGATAAAACGACATTTTATTCCAGATAAGACTCAGTGTAACCCACGTCTAGAGCCATCCAACTCGTTACGAGCCGCCCGAAGCGAGGTGTGATACAAAATCATCAATCTTCCCTGAGATTGTACTATTAAATGCCTCTTCGCTCTTTTCCCTCGAACTCCAGACCAGAAACAAATGTAAAAAGTTGTGTGATAAGTTCAATTTGAATTTGTAAAGCCCCTTTCAACGTTTCTCGCCTGTTTATCTCGGCGAAGAAAGAACGGAAAATACAAAAGTAAGAGATAGGAAATGAAGAGACGGAAAAAGTGTCGGGCGCGGAACAAACGCGGAAAAGTTGGCGTTATCCGAGAGACAACTTAAATCGCAATTTATTAGGGCGTACGAGCGGGCTTAGTGCCGACGCGCCAGAACATTCTTGTCGCCGTCGCACCAACGCCTCTCCCCGACGCAACTCTATGAAAATCATGGTCGTACTGATTGATTTACTTAATTATAAAACGGATTTACAATAAAACAAAATTAAAAATAATTTTATTTAAATTTAGTCTAATTTTTATTTTCGAGCAAATAAATATTGCTTGGTATTTAACGTTATGTATTTCTGGTACCTTAAAAATTTTACAGTAATATAATTTAATTTAACAGTTGCATAAAACATAACAAAACTTTTCTTTCAGAATAGAAAGTACTACACGGCTCGTCGCCGCCGGCGACCGCACCACGTTCGCCTTACTGTCGCTCCCTTCCAACTGAGCAAACAACTTAAATAATTTATCTAATTACTTCGCGATGTATCGTTTCATTAAGAAATTGCTAGGAAATATTACCAACCTGTGCCATATAGTATCATTTAATAATAGCCTTGATTATTAATTAGATTTCTTTTGAAATTGCTTATAAAACAGATGTACTAAATAAATTTATATTTATTCATAAGCAAAAATAAAGAAAACATGTTAAGAAAATTAAAAAAATTAAAATAAACGAAATTGGATTTGCTATTCTTGACATTATAAAGGTTCGTGCTTATGAGAGGATTGTATTATCGCTCGTTTTCAGCTGGCTTTACAGTCATAAATATTTATATATTGCATCGTCGATGTTCTATTAAAGTATTATGTTAGCGATAGTTTAAATTTTCCTTTCATTTATTTTCGTTATTATTCATGAGACTTCGAAAAGTAGTATCCTACTATATGTCTTCACAGTAGAAATATTTTTTGTCGAATTATATGTAATAATAATATGAATTTACTAACGTTTTATTGTTGTTTTGGTATTATAATTCCAATTTAGCAGAAAAGACTTTTAATAATAATATTAATAATAATATTTTATTTCACAAAAACAAATTTTAACAATTTTCTAACAATATTTTAGAATTAAAAAAAAATATGTGCAATGGCGGCCTTATGCTGTAAGCGATCTCTCTTTTAATTTTCTACCGGAAAATTAAAGTTAATCTTATACAAATGGACTAAGGTAGAACAATTGTTTAGTAAGCTCGTATCATACCATACAGTGCTAATATACAGTACAATATTTTTATATATAGCGTTCGCTAATTGTGCCAGCAAACTAATCGGATCTACTACCGTCTGCATATTCCATTATCTGTAGGATCGTGCCAACCCGCCCATAAATATTCATATGAGGTTCAGCCAGTCATACGTCTGCTACATGACTATATTAATGGCTTTACGAACATTTTTTGCCCCAACATATTCAAATAGGCAGTATACATTACTAAATAGACAACCTATTTATTCCTTTAACAAATTGATAGTGACTTTACGCCGGCGCCATATCTACACGAAAGTCAACACAACAAACTTTTTAATTAGTCTGCGAAGACAAACAAGTCATAACTCTAGCAAGTGTATGCGACAATGATCACTTACTTTGTTTTAGTTTTTATATCATTTTGCCATCTCACCTTTAAAATTAATATTAAAAGTAAATAAGAATAAAGATATAGAATACCAAATTATACTTATAATGATTTCATTCCTATATTTCATGTAATAGTAATGAAATAGTATTCTGATTACAGTTTCTTTTCAGCTTTAAGTATTCCCTCGAATATGGCAAAATAGTTAGTGAGAACTTATAGTTATGTCACTATATTCTCCATTTTCAGTATTTCGGATTCTGGTAATTGACTTGATTATTATGTAGTTTTAGTTATTGTTTATATTTGTTATATTTATTTTGCGGTGTAATAAAGTTTTACAGCATTATGCATAGTGAAAAATCTAAAAGAAAATCAACGCAATAAAACTAATGTTGACGTACACACATACACACATACTACGTAGGTAGCCTACATAAGTACAGATGGCAGAATAGCTCCACTATAGAAGGAATCTAATAACATAACAGAGGATTGTTTGTCTTATGGCGAGATGTTATAATGAATAGTCAACATGCCGGCTACGTCGCGTTGTTTCCACGTTTTGAACTTGATTATCATGTTTTATTACCGCTATCGTCGTCTATTTTCACCATGCTCGACTACACAACATGAGAGGGGGAACATTTAGAATAACTTTTCTATAATGAAGAGCTAAGCGAAAATTAATTGTTCATTAAGTAAAACGCTTTTAATCATGTATACGTTATTGTAATCACCTGTAAAAGCTTTCAGAAAATTAAATAACATAGGTAGGTTAACATTCTTGCACGTTTTATCTCGTTTAATTTTTTTGTGTTTGATAATTTTAGAAATTTTAGAATGAATGATCTTACGTGATAGTCAATACAGGCTATAAAATGGTATTTTTAGCTTCCCGCTTTATTAAGCACATAGAACAGGCAGAAAGAACTTAAAGTTGACACTCCGTTCTCAGCTTTCTACGAAATTTTGAGACACTATGTATAGATTAGTGGAACTTTATGCTGTTTTTTGTCTTACCAAAGGTAAAAAATGATTACAGAAGTATGAATAGAGACTACAAATGTAGTGTATACAATGAGACTCTGTTGCACTGCAAAAAAAATTAGAAGTTTGTTATAATTCTTATGTTTTCATATGCAAGCAACTCTAGATCTTTTTGAAATAAAAATACGTATAATATTTAAAAATATATCAAGCGGTAAGTTTCGATTCAGCGTTTATAGTTTCAAATACTTATTATGTTCTCTTATTGATTTTAAGTATTATAAGTGTTTGAAATATATAAGGAAATCTTCGGAACAGGGTGTAGAGGTGTTAAAACGAGTCGCGTCGTGTCGTGTGGCACGACAGTTGCGGCCGCCAGGCGCCACAATTATACAAGCCTCCGTAAATCATAAACATCAACCCTCCATTTAATCCAAATAGTCCGTCGTTAGTCGAGCAGGCTGCGTCTAATTTGTCTTATGAACGTGAGATTAATTTATTAACATTAATTATATGATAATATTATAAATTATTTATATTTATAGGTAATACAGCGCTTGTTAATTTTTAACAATTTTTCATAAAAATATAACATAAATACCAATACCTTTGGTATGTAATACATTTTTTTACGGATGCTAGCATGTATAGGTTGTATAATATTTTGATTTATTTAAATATCTTCATATCTCAATATTTTCATTTGTTTTCTTATTAAGTTTATTAAATAAGCAATATGATGCACCGGCTCCCAAAACTAAATATGCCTTGGCGGTAACTAAATGGAGCATAACTTTTTATGAGCGCTCCTCTGTCGTGTACTACGAATATTTTTACTATAAAAGCACAAAAACATATGTATAAAAATAACTTTATATAAAAAGGCAAAATCATTACTAATTATAAGATTATTTAAATAAGATTTCAATGACACATCTGTATAATATTAATAATATTTATAATATTAATGGAGTGCTTGAATAAAATGTAAAACTTATTTTAAAAATTTAAACTAATTGAGCACTATCCGTTTTGCTTTAAATAAAGTGCAATTATTTTGTATCTGCAAAATATTTATAAAATACTACGTACTTCAATTTGCATTAAATTTTGTACGCATCCGAGTGCTCTCACTCTCTTTTATTGCTATTAGTTCCAGTGGTTTTATTTATTCTACACGTGACGACAATTCGATTCGATAAATAGATATGTTATGTCCCGTTGTTAACAAAAACTTAATTTAATAAACTTGCGTACTTGAAATGAAATGAAAAAAAAAAAGAATCAAAGGGTGTACTATTACATTATTCATAGCACAGAATGAAATTATCACAACAATCAAATATATTATGCGTACAAATTTTCGGTATCGTTATGAATGTTAGCATTTGTTTTATTTTTAAATTAAAGTCGTGAGTGAGCAAAGCGATGCGTACGTTGTTTGGTAAATTGTGGAACAGCCTGTGGAAAAATTACGCAGAAGAGTGCCGGCCACATGGCGCACGACGATACGCCCTACATAACTGATGACTTTCCGATGGCCATACATTGAACAGTGGACGCTGGACGGTTGGCGCTGCTCTTCTTTTGATTATTAATTTGTAAAAACTTATTATTAATATTATTTATAATACTAAAATATAGTCAATTCAAATATTCAAATTTGAAGTGATAGTTCGATTTAACGAGATGGCTGTCTATTATTGTTGTTAAACTAATTAAAAAGTTCAGGGCTGATCGGTGAATAGACGAGCACTCCGCGACATTCAATACATGAAGTAACGAAACGAACTTTGCCACTTTATTATTAATCGAAAGTTTCCTGAATAAGATATTGTAAGTAAAGTTTCTATGTGACCAGGATATCAGACATTCAATGAATCAATTTGTGATATACTACGTGTTTTTATTGGTTCATGTAATATTATGTTGATGCTGATAGAGAAACTTGTTCTAAAAAACTGCTTAACAATTACATCCACTTTAAATACGTTTACGTCTATTTTAAAGACGTTTTTTGTTTAGTGGATCAGAGAGCAAATCGAACTCGTACCCGTAGATATGACGAGAGGGGGTTATAAATTTTAGTTAGTATATGTACTAACTAACGATACCCTTTATCACTGTTAAATGTTATAAAAAACTGTTAAATATAATATTGCAATATTAACATGTACATATTAATATAAGTTGGATATAAACATCGATATCATACAGTAAGTAGGATATTTTATTACTTTGTGATGTAATTGTATAAATGGTTCTAAAAGTTTAACAACAAGAATGATATCCACAGATAGCAATTTATTCTTAGCGCAACAATCGGGGAGGACAGATGAACGTTGAGCGAGTACTCGGCGACAAACTTGATCGTTGAAACGTCGCAATAACTACACTTTACAGTTTATTCTTGATCACATTGGATTTATACAAGAACTTAATTTATAGTCACAAATCGTAACGTTTTAACATTTTTGTTGGCTTTTATGTAAACATTGGATAAAACTAATCAATTGTATTTCATTTTTATAAAGATTTTTTCGGAAATATTACCTAAAATTCATACAAGTGTTTGTAGTGAAATGAGACAGGACAGCAACGGTTCACTCAACCAAACAGTGGCAGCGCACAAAGCAACAGCTATGGCCATTGAATCGCTTGGCTGCACAACGTTTCCGCCTCTCAACCTTTAAATTGAAACAAATTCGTACAAGCTGAAATTGGACACTTCTCACGTGTATTTTTACATATATCGTTTTTTTGTCCTTAATGCTACGAGTATTTTGAGTGACTCTATGAATTTAATTTAATAAAATTCAAAGAATCACCTGTAAATGATATTTACACAATTACTCCAGCAGGGAACTTAGTATTAAATGTAGACACTCGTCGAGTCGATAGAATCTAAGCGAAAATGGTTACTTAGGCGCTAAGTAGTGAAGTTGGAAGCGCCTCACGGGAGATGAGCGCTGTCGGGAATCTTTTCTTAAATATTTTACGAGTTTTGGGACACTGTACCAAGCAAAGTTGTTTAAATTGATGTATATGTAAAGTAAATGTCATTTATAAAGTAACAATTGTAATTTAACTTTTTTCTGTTTATTTTATTGTAAGTACTTTCTAATATGGTGATAGGTTATTCGACAAGTGTTACAGTATCTTTTAAAGTTAGTAGTAGTACGATTCAATATTTATATATACTGTTTCAATGTGTGTACATCTAACGTAGTTTTTACCTAAAGATATTTTTTACTTCATTAATATTTGCAATATCAACTATGCAAAAAAATATTTCACAATAATTGCATAAGGTTACATACGTTTATAAATTATGTACTATGTACTATTACATTTCCGTTTATTTATATATAACAATAAGTGCGAGTAACACTCTTGCGTCAAGGGCTCTTTGTGTGTTAAACATATCTATTTTGAGATTAAAATCCTTGAATAAGGTATCTATTTTGAGATTTTCTCCTTTATATTGTGTGTTCTTATATCCTATAAAATTTTATTGGTTCGACAAACTTAAGTTTACAGTCGTAGGCACTCAGTTTGTATTAAACGAACTACAGTATAAGTTAGTAATCATTTTTTGATAATGAAATCAAATTTGCATATTACGAATTTTTCCTCTTGGTCGTACTAGATATTCTATGTTATTGCAAAAAAATATAACTCCAAGTCAACACAGGTTTTGGTTATAATTTGTTAATTTGTGTTTTTTTTTGTTTGAAAGAAAACACTTTTGAGGTGCTATGCTATAAAATGCTATTACCACCACGTGAATTCAAATCCTCCTTGCAATCCATGGAATTCCATGAAAATCAGGGAAAATAAAAAAAGATCATATTTTGAATTTTTTATAAAAAAAAAATATTTGCTTCTTGTAGTAAAAATCTAAGAGGCTTTTAATAAGCGTATGGTGATAGGAGACACAATTCTTTATTCAGTAGGAGTTATGGTTTGTGAGAGAAATCATTCGTCCGAATACTAATAGGACTTCAGAATCTAAAGACTATTGGATTTTTCATATATTGGTGATGAAGATAAAATTCCTCAACTACATTACATTACTAAAAATTACGAAATCCAGTCTGCTACTATTGGCATGAAAATTAGGACTAATAAATTTAATTTTAATTTAATTTTAAACTAACTTTAAAATGGACGAAGGTTTTAGGTTGATTATATGTTTATGTATTTTTATTTCTTCATTACTCCGCCAACTACGAATGAATTTTAATTTTTATACCTTCTTGTGTTGTAGGTCCACCTTTGCCTACAATATTTTCAATTCTGTACTTATAAATTGTTACAAATGAAAGATATAGATCGTGTTTAAGACCTAGTACCATATGAATATTATATACTTAGTTACTAACCATTTACACTATTTACCTGCCGACGACTCGATTATACTATCTCTGAAAAGATGCCAGTCAAAGCAAATACACAAATTAATAAACAGCTACCATTTAGTAGCTGAAGAATATTGATATTATCTTTATTCCAAAGTAGGCAAAGTAATATTTTTTTTATTTTTAGTTTGTTTAAGTTAGTTCATATAACTTGATACAATTTTGGAGGCTTTTCGTTGACCAAAAAACGAATTATTTAAAATGACACATGTTATTTTTATTTTATTTGTATTTAGTCAATTATAATACATATTAACTCTGGATTTGTAACAGTAACTAATCCGGGCTTACGAAGTCCTTTAATTTTTGTAGAGTTCTTTTGATAAAGAAAGGGGATTACAAAAAGGAGAGGGTCAGGTTGAAAGCAAGTCCTTTAAAGAAAGGCCCGTTGGAATTTTGCGGGGAACGGCTACTTGCAACTGAAATAAAAATTGACTTTTCTACAAAATAAATCTCTTTTTAAAACGGTGCCTTATCAAATTTCCGTGTACAACTCAAGCGACATTACTATCAAAATGTACATAATCAATAGTTATTAATAAATATATATATATATATATATATATATATATATATATATATATATATATATATATATATATATATATATATATATATATATATATATATATATATATATATATATATATATATATATATATATATATATATATATATATATATATATATATATATATATATATATATATATATATATATATATATATATATATATATATATATATATATATATATATATATATATATATATACTTAATAAATAAACTTTTATTTTTTTATATTTAGATCTTTTACTATCTTAGCATAAACATGCAATGTCTTGCAAATAGAAATACAATGTATTAAAATGATGACGTCAAATGGGCGATTGTTATGTATTCAAGTTACTTAGATACAAAAATATCTGCTTTGGCCAGTTAAAAAAAAACGCTACAGTGTTAAATGTTTATAAAGCAAAACATAAATATGTTAAATATGCTAAAAGAATAAAAAAATTAAAAACATTTTATTCTATTAATACAATTTTATAATTATTTATTAATATACATTAATTTAGAAAAGTTCAAAAGCTAAGGGAATTCTTTTGTTCTTATATCTTCAGACGAATAGTCAGTCTCAGAGCATATCTCGTAACAAGGTTTGCTATTTTGCATGAATAGACTCAGAATCAAAGGCTTTTACCTTCTTCTTATAAGTAGGTATATCTAGCTCAAAGTTACTAAAAAAAGCATAGAAGAAGGCAAAAATATTGTACACGTAATTTAAGTTTGAAACTCGAGCGGTTTAATTTTGCGTGGTTTTGGAATGCTTATTCGGCGAAATTATTTGAAGACTGTTTCAATTAATTCGTTTGAATATTCTTTAAGAATATTATGTTTTTAAATTAAAATCAAATGTTTTTCTTTATTAAAATGTCGAGTAATGTCATTGATATCGATAACTTAGTAAAATATCAGATATCTAAATTATACTAGTGTCTATTTAATGTAATGAATTTCAGTAACCTCATTTTAAAAAGTGAAAAATAAAATAACGTAGCAACAATTCAAGATTCATGAAATTCACCGTTGTGGTGTTTCGGGCAACCATAGCGCAGTGGGGCAGTATTTGATTGTACTCGCGATGGTTGTGAGTTTAGTATCCAATGAGAAATATAAATTTTCATTTCATATGTTCTAACAAAACAAAGTGCGACATTGAGTTCCACCACTAAATTCATTATTTCGCAATTCAGGTGAAAATGAAGTGGAGTGAAGAGATCTTGGGGGTTTGTTGAGAGTTCTTATTTAATTTATTAGTCGATTTTCAAGTCATACTCGATAATATTGTGTACTTTTCATATCACACAAAAATATTACACATGTTTGTAACAAATATATTATCTATAGAACATTTTACAATAATTCTCCCTGTATCCCAAAATGTTTGTTGCCAAGATTACTTTTGCCTTATTCGGGAAAAAAGGAGCTTGTTGTAGCAAGTTTTAATATCCATTCCGATTAGATTCAGTGTCAGGAAGGAACGCAGATAGCGACGGTAAAGTTGGAAGGAAATATTAGATGGATCGGGCTTCGAATACAAATATGGGAAGATAGGGAAATCCGATTTACCAGTAGTCCCAGACGTGTCGTATTATCGAGCTCTTTTTGTGAAGCATATTATTATATACAGTAAGATACATTTTTCATCTTTACGTAACATTTGTTCCGTCGTGGCGCTAAGGCGCAACATCTGCCTGTAACGCGATGGTTCGGGTTCGATTCCCACTCGGGGAAGTTTATTATTTCTATTTCCATTTTCTTCGCCCTGGCAAAGTGTGGCGTTGAGTTCCGCCACTCAACATGCAATGCCTCGAAAAACGGCGGAAAGCGGGGACGTAGAATGCAGGGACTAAGCAACAGAGTGTCTTAACATTAGGTTCATACAGTTCCTGCCTCCCTCTGCCTACTCTGCCACGTGCGGGATAAAAAAAAATTTGCTTCTATATTGATTTATGCGAAATGGTTTTCATAACAATATTCAACATTATAGCTCTAACATTTTATGCTTATTATTTTTCCTATTAGATTAGTAAATTAGTAAATGTTTTATTTAAATCAAGATATTTAATACAGTACATCTTGGTCCACCGGCACAGCGTCTGATTGTAAATGTGGCGGTAGTGGGTTAGACTTCCATTCTGTGAAATTAGGTATTTAATATTTTCGCCTTTTTTTCACAAAATATATGATAATTGGGTAAAATGGGGTAAACATAGTGTCTGAACACTACGAGCCCCTTTACCCTGCTGTATGCGGTATAAAGCCACATATTTATTTTACTTATTTAAAGAAAACGAACTTACATAATCCGTGGCAATGTCCGTTTACCCCTGTAATGCCGTCGTAATTAAATTCTCTTGGTTTTAGATTCATCCCACATTTGCTATACCAGGCAGCCTTATATGTACACGTACAAAGCGTAACGTAAATACAAAAGGTGAATATCGCTTATTTTTATTTCTCATATTTTATTGTACTACATCAAAACTTGGCGGTGTTGTTTCTTATATAAGGGTTTTGGTTATTTTAAGTTCAAACCAATTATAATTTCTATAATTTCTTTATTTATTATATATGAAATATATTGATTGAATAACCATAAAAACGTACTTATTAAAACTATTTGGTTTTTCATCTATGAATACCCTTAGATATAGAAGGAAAACGTTGAGATCCCGGCGTCGCCCCGGAATGTCGTTTCACTAATTAAATCTCGCCTGTACAATGCGGTTTCAAAACGAACACCTCTTAATTATTCTTACGGCTATTAACATTGAACTTAATGTTTGTTTTGTATATATATATATATATATATATATATATATATATATATATATATATATATATATATATATATATATATATATATATATATATATATATATATATATATATATATATATATATATATATATATATATATATATATATATATATATATATATATATATATATATATATATATATATATATATATATATATATATATATATATATATTATATATATATATATATATATATATATATACATATACATATACATAAAGTTATCGTTCTAATGAATTGAATTACATTTAATGTATGAAGAGTATTTTATACTTATAATACTTATAAAGTAATAAATTTATTCACATAATCCACATTGTTACTGAATCTATCTGTGCAAACAGACAAATATAGAAAATACTCGAAAATAACTAGGGCTTAGTCAGTCCATTTCCTACTTTTCGAATAAGTTTCGAGACAATGTGTGTTGAGTGGTGGAACCATCCTTCAACATAAGTGTTGTTTATATTTTAAATATACAATTCTTAACATTAGTAAGTAGGATCAATAAATAATTACCATTAAAATATAGTCTTTCAACTTTATATAAAATATTTATAAATTTAAAAAGATACAAACAAATGAAGCAGGGGTCTAGTAGGGTCGCGGTCTCTCCAGTTAGCACAAAAGACGTAGTGCGGGCGGAAAGTTTTAATATCCCTCCGATTAGATCCAGCCGCAACTCGGGACGAAGGTACGACTGGGGGATTGAAGGGAAATATTTTAACATCGAACACAAATTCAAATATCTGAAGATCAGGCTAAGACGCACTGGATTACTGAGAGCTACGTTTACGTTTTACGCCATTTCGAGTCAAGTCTACGAGTTTTAGTAAATCCTGAGAAACTACCGCAGATTTACTCGTGGCATTTGCGAGTTTATGGCGCTTTAATCTTATTTTCTTGGGAACTACGTGGTTCTGTAAAATGTTATTTATACAAAAAAAATTAAAATAGTAGGTATTTAATTTTTGTCTGCATATATATTTAGATTTGTAATTCTTTAGTAGTATTCATTTGAAACTAAGTTTATTGATCATTATAAATATTATTTTTATAGTAAATATATAACAAAATCAAGTCTTCACCTTTCTTGGTCGCTTAAATATAAAAAAATTACCTTATTAAATTGTCTCAAAAATTTCTAAAAATGTAATATAAATTCCTACTCCTAAATTACCTTCCGTAAAGATTATTTTTCGGCTGTCCAACCGCGTCTATAGAATACGAGGGTGAGTCCCGGAGCGTACGAAATGGGGAAAATTCTAAATCCATATTCGATCGACAGAATCTGCATTGAGCCGAACTGACAAGCTGCCGATCTGTTTTGCATTTATATAAACAGCTCCTACCTTTAATAAATGTAGTGTATTGGTGACAGTCAATTTTTTACTTGAAAGTTTGTTATGTTTGAATACATATACATTTGACGTATACACGTCGACCTAAATCACTAATTTTATTCTCAAACGTTAAATCACGTCATACGTGATAGATTTATATTTAATGAAACTACTAATGTAATATATTGTCCATAACAGGACATATCACTATTTACTAACCATTTATGTGGTAATGCCGACAGGAAACAGGCGGCTAGAGGGTTCGGACTGGACCTTCATCAAGTGGTTGACTGGTATTAGAGCGAACAATTGTTCGTTACGCTGCATTCCAGAGCAAACACAACACATATTTTACTCACTGATTTTCGAAATTAGCCTGTGATTACAATTTTTTACAAACATTTTAAGACACAAAATTTCAATATGGAAATATTTATAACTTTTTACATTTGAGTTTATTGAAAATTAAATAAAATTATTAATAAATTTCTCTTTCGTTAAACATCAAAGAATGGAAACTGTTTATATAAGAGGTGTAATTACAAAATCCCTCGTGTACCAAATATCCCAATGTTTTCGCGTGGCGCGCGAGTACGTGCCGTAAAAATAATTCGACGCTCTTCTGGGATCGTTTGTTAAACGTCACGCGTAAAACATATTATAAAGCCAATAAAACGTGTTTACAAGGGTGAGTGGAGCGGAGCTCGCCGCTCGCGCTGCGCTGCCGTCCTCGGGGCGTTGCGTTGCCGCGCGATATCCGTAAACATTTTAACACTGTAATAAATTTAACATTATCCCGCCCATAAGACATTCTGTTTTCTTCTATCCGGGGATCAGTTGGTTAGCGTCTAAAATTGTGGCTCCTTTTGACTTTTCACTTGCAGGAATTATAAGATTACGCATTCGTACCTATTATTAAATATTTGAAAATGTGATTCTGCTTGATTTATGGACATCTTACATGAGAATCTTTAAATATTTCATGTATTTCATCAACGATGACAAATACGGAATTTGCATCAATGAAATCAATTTAATACGTATTTTTTTATATTTTCCAATACTCGTGAGATTATTGATAAAGTCGTATTTATTAGTTGAAGTATCATTAGATCTTTATTTTGTTTATAGATTATTCTTTTGAATAGGTCCTTGACAACTATATATAAAATAATAATATTAAATAGATTGTTAAGTGGGATAAATGTAGTCAATACTGTGGCTACCTACTTACACAATACATTAATCAGAACGAGTCTACACTGCAATGCCCTTTTGCAACGTTGATCCACTTTTCTACGGATGCGAGATTAAAGGGGAGAGTAACAAAATGAGAAATGGAACAATTTCAGGACGCATTGTTGGACGGCCAGTCGTTGTCGGATTTATGACAAAGAACAGCCGGATGATTCAATCAGGCCAGTTCTTTAGTTTGTTATATTCACGTTACAGTCGGTATCTATGAGTCTTATTGTTACAAACTTGTTGTCTTTGTATGTGATTTATTCATATCTCTGAGTCCCTGTGCCGGAAACAAAGCAAACGTATGATTATATAAAAGTAATAATAATTATTGTAATAATATTTATTCCACGAGCAAACATCGCTTTTCAATAATTAAACGTCGGTTTTTAATAATTAAGATAATTATAATAGAAAGCCATATACATTTTAATGTTACAAAATACATAACGTTAACAATGTATTTCCGCGAATGCAATATTAATGAGTCGAATCCTGGTTAGAAGTTTAATGGCGAAAGTATTTAAAATGTTTTATATATAAAATGTTACAATTTCGTAAATCGTTCACGTTGAAGTTTTAGAAAATGAGTGTTCAGTGCTGGAGTGCAATTTACAATTTAAATATTCTTAATGTCTCCAAGTTGTCGCTTTGGCAATAGAGGGCGAGGCGGTAAGCGGTAACCGACTTCCACTACATCAATCACTCGCGGAAGCTGCGCCTGAACATTTCTAATTATTCGCTTGCTTTGAATCCTTATATTTGGCATATTTTAGAAAAAATGTATGATATTGTTTATCGTGAAATGTAAATCTCATTACGTTATACTTTTTATATGTTTCATACTGAGAGACTACATTTCAGCAATAATAAAATGATCTTATTAAATTATGAATTATAATAGTACCTGAAATTATAAAGAATATTTTTGTATTAAATTGTTTATAAACATGACGAATTATATATATCAAATGTAATAATATCGATATTGGTACGATACATAAAATATTTTGTTATTATTACACTAGTAAAGACGACCTGGAGAATTGTAATGGTAGCGCTGTAATACGGATTTGTCCAAAGGATTTTACGAATTCCGTTTTTGGGCCCGCCTTGAACACACCGCTTAATTTGCATACGTATAAGATGCTCACAAGGAATGTAATATTAAAATACGTATGCCTCTACCGTCGGCGACTGAGTTCATTATATGACAAATTGTGAAGTTATATAGTCGCTTTTCGCAGGTAGCACCGTCTTTTATCATATACTAAGCTTTTGCGGCATAAAGCTATGTGTGTTCATCTATTAAAGTTAATTTGAAGGCGTTGTTCTACATATTTTGGGTGAATTATGTTTGCTCACAAGCGTCGTTCCGGAAAGGAGAGGCTTGTCTCAAGAGGCACTTCTCTGAGAGGGCTCCGTCGTAAGGTGACAAGTCCCGTCTAATCTCTATAGTTTTAAGCTCGTATTCGTATCAATATTTTGAGTAGGAAGTAATTTACAAGATAATTAATAATTATTTTATCTAAATTTATATTTTTAACAATAATACAATTGATATAGAAATTCAATATTTATCAGTATTTTTTGTCTTCTGCATTGGAAAAAAGAGCGAAGTAACTTAAAGTAGTAAAAATTGACAAGCTTAAGTTTGCTGTTGTATACAGTAATTTTGTAATAACTGAACTACTAATATAAATTTGTTATGGTTTTTCCTGAGTTCATATTAAATAAAAAATACAGATACAAAAATATACATAAAAAAATTAGCTAAGGGATCTCAATTTTTTTTTGTAGAAAATTATATCTTTTATCTACTGTAACTACACAAAAACAGTTTTTAAAAGCTACTTAAAGTGAGCCTTTAAAATTACGATATGCAGACAAATTGTAAGGTCTATTAACATTTGATGAAAACTGTTATTATACTCACTAACACTTATTACCATAACAATTAACGAACAGTTTTTTAATTATTTAGTGTAAAATAATGTTGAAATACTTAGCAGGAAAAAGATACCTACCAGATTTCGTGTTCGTTCATTTAGAAATGTAACAAACATTTCATGCGTAGCTTTTTCTTATATTAAAGGAATAAACGCTGCCAACACGTCTGGGACACAATGTACGTGTTTACAAGAAATCAAAGAATGCTTCGATCCAGCTCGCCACACACTGAATATATTTTACATGATAAAATCATTATTCTTATTACATATTTGCTACCAGTCTATTTTTAAAGAATATTATTTAAGTTTTCTTCAAAAGAAAAAAAACAAAATTATTATTAAGCGTTTATTATTATTTTGAATTTATTAGTTTCTTCGCACATTTCTGTTATTAATCATTACTACATTTATTATGTTTAATTCCTTATTCTAATTATAATTTTTGCATATTGTAAGCTCTTACCGGTTTTAAAATGTATACAAATAGAAATACAAAAAAAACTTGTTGATCGATAGATGTCTGACAATATCTATATTCAAGCGCAGTGCGAGTAGGCGTTATGAATACCTATGGCATGTCGCTAGTATTATCTGCGTGTTCAGTAATGTATTCAAATATGTATCATGCCCCATCCGCACCATGTTGTCGTTGTTATTTTATTTCATACGCGTGACGCTACACCAGCTTTATTTTTTTGCGATACAACAGTATCATAAGCTTACAATATATTTTTTTACATTTTATAAGCGATTATTAACATAAAATATAAATTAAAAACATGATCTTTGTAGTATATTTTAAAATTTAAAGACATGATTAGTCGGTGAAGTATTCGTCGATTTCTATAATCATAATGTTTTTTTTCAATTTTCGTGAATTACGTTTCGTTCTACTAATATCAATTTCACCAACAAAATGAAATAAATTCAATCTTTGAAAAGCTAGATTCATAACGGAACAAATGTTTTTTTTTTTAAGAAAAGGCAAATAAATTGCGAGTTACCATTTTATATCTTATTTATGAATGAACGTCCAGTTAACATTGCACGAGCAATGAGAGCCCGCGGCAGCTAACTAGCAGGTGCACGTTGGCAAAGAAAAATGAAATAACGCAAAAAGGAGAAGTCGCAGCGGGGGGAAGGAGGGAGATAAAATGTCGGGTGGTTCTTTCGTGGAAAAGCCAGTTTCCTTTAGTGGAAACAGATAACGATCCGTTTCTGACGACAGACGTATACGTAATACGTAACTGCACTCACTAAGCATTGATCTACATATACATATGTTTGTGGAATAGTCGCTTATCAAAGGTATCTAATACAACAGATTTCTTTCACGGAGCAGAAGTGCTGTGTCAGCGCTGCGGTTGCATGATTTTCTATTCTTATATTTGTATATTTGGTTCGGTTGTTCTTGTATATGTGAGATATTTAATACGTTACATGACGAAGCATTTTACACATTTTCGGTTTGTACTTTTTTTATTAATGTTGTCTTTCAACTTTGTCATTGTGAGAGGCTGATGTCACAACAATCAATAACTTCGAATTATATATATGATAGTCGTCACTTAGTATTCAACATGCTTTTAACAGTGAGTTGTTAAATATAAACATTTGTTTTTTTCTCGCGGTTCTGTATCACCTTTGCTGTCAAGGTCACCATTTTCAGGCGAGGACATGTTAAAAATATATAACTTATTTAAAATATTCCACTTTTTTCTACATTATAATGAAAATTATGAAATCATTCTATAACGGATATATAAAGATTATGAATTTTAAATTTTCCATATAAAAAATCAATAGTAATTTACTAATAAGAATTTGTTTGAGTGTCAATTTAAGTGGTTTTCTGCTAACCAACTTACCCTCCCAGTAATTATGTAGCAGCAGCGGTGCCGCAGTCAATATTTGTATCTGAGTCGTAATGATTGTGCTACGAGGGTGGCCCGGCGTCCAGGTATAACGTGCATACGTAGGTAGGTAGTTGGTAGGGGCGCAGACATAGAGTAGTAGTATTCTGCAAAAATAAAAACCTATGCTAAAAATAGTTACACAGGCTCCTCTATTTTATAATACTGGTAACCAGAAATATCTACGCTGTGTCAAACTATATTCCGCGTGTGTCGCGCTCGTGACCTGCATCTATCGCATAGGTACTCGTACAATTTGTAGTTTATAGCGACTGTACCATTTTGTTTGGATTTTATTATTCATATTATAATATTTTTATCAGGATAGAAAATGAAACTATGCTTATATATTTGAATATGTTCGTGATAAGGACGTTTTATGTTAAGAAATTATTTATATTCTTATCAATTATATCACTATGTACGTATATGATCGAGAGCTTAATCTTAACTTTAAGATTTATTTATTTACTGCCATCCAACACATAACGATTCCATAATGGGCGAAATGATAAAAAATCTTAAAAGATCTATATAAAATATCACTCAGTAAGTTCTATTTATTAAAATATACTTTTTATACTATTCTCTCAATATTAAGTTATATTCATTAAGGATTGATTAGGTACAAAATAACGATAAGTAATCGTTTTAACTCTTGTTGGGCGCTCAGCACGGTGCACAGCTAATGGGAGACATTACCATTCCAAGTCGGTGGGTTAGTGGTAACCCGCCCGACCGCCTTGTGAATATGCAAAGTGAGCTACGTTAAATATTGGACAACCGTGTAGCTAAATTTGAACGCAAAATTTTCTCATCTTTCCACCTAAATCATAACCTTTAATAAACTTAAATGTTTTAACGATATTAGTGATGTTTGTTATGGTTATTTATCAAACTGAATATTTAATTAATATTTTATATTAAATCACTGTCAGTTTTAAAGTCAAAATTTAAATGCGTATTTAGAAACGACTTCTTTATATTTATATGTGGGGAATATCGATCAATTGATAAAAAGTATGTCGTCATGTCATACCAAAAATTGTAAGGCGGAACGTTTCTCGCCATGCGGCATTGTACCCCAAATGACACGTGAAAGGCGTCGAGAGCACCGCGTTACTGCCTTCACAAAAGGCTTACAGATGCGCGCACCAGAAGATTTTAATGAGGCAACGACTCTGTGTGATTTTATCGCGTGTGCCTTAATGAAAAATAACCAAGCGCATCCTCTTTGACTGCACTCGTACGTGGTTGCTATCAAAAGTGCTACAACATGTCGGTTTGTGTATATTGAACGTGCAAACTACAGCCATAATAACAGCGCGCGTAGGTACATTATTAACCCCTTATATTTTTACGTTTCATAAATTTTCACATTTCTATATGGCACTGAATAAAGCGACACAAAACATTGTGTGAAATGTACGACATAATTGTAGCACACAGATATTTTTATAGAGTGAATGACTTCGAGAACTGTGTTGTGATCAGCTATAAATTGTCAATGTTTTATTTTTATGTCGCTAGTTTTATCAGTGTTATTAATGAGCGAGCAAAATCATTTCCGTTTTATAAAAGCAATAAAACAAATTATAAATGCTCCTGAAACTTAGGGGATACGGATATACTGGCCAATTCTCATCAATGCAAATCACGTTGTCGACTCGTCAACCCAATTACCAAGAAGTGAATTTAAATAAAGATAAGTATCGCCCTCGAGGAGACAATGCTAATAGGAGGAGGAGGCGTGATAATAGGCTCTGACTGGGGTTCTGTGGCGCACCGCGGTAGGTGCTTTAATTAGATCTCTCGACTTACGCCTTACGCCCGTGAGCCTCAAAACACTTGTTCAATTAGTGATCAGACTAAGAAACTGTAATGTAATTAATAAGTTGACTAATCCAAGAAATAAGTATTCAGAACGTGTTCATCGCTATCGATATCGAATATTTATAGAATAAATTATTTATTGTGAAACGGTAATTACACTGAACACGTAATGTGTAATGGAGAACGGTCGACCAGGACAAGTGCAATTGCTTACGCATTTTATTTTGTACATTTTATATATTACTTTGGAGATTTTTTAAATAGTACATTTTAGTAAATCATAACAAGCGTATGCATATATACATTATACGAAATAAAAGAAACTAGCAGTAAAGTCATATCACGCATTTTAATCAAAATCAAACAACTTTTATTTCTATTGAAACGAAAGCGGAAATCGAACACATATTTCTTATAATATTGTGACAGGAGGACGATAGGGTCCACTACGGTTGTCAACATAGGCTTCCGTATTCTTGCCTAAGTATGACAGTAACCTTGTATAAGGTAACATTTTGTTACCTTACGTGCTATGTTTTAATACTGTATACATACGTTATTTATAACTTTTAAAAATAATGAATGCTTATTTCTAACATATACTTTGTCTCATCATTTTTTGTTACTAAAATTGTATTTACATATAAATTATTTTAATTTTAGGAGGCACAATAAAAACAAATAGTTATTTCGGTCTCAATCCATCCAGTAGGGATAATATGTTACTTTATTTCTATTTTCTGTATTCACTCAAGGTTTATGTATCTCGAATAGTCACGTCTCGTCCCCGCGAAGGGTAAAGCATACAAATAAGTGAAAGTCCGAAACCAACCAAACAGCCAGCGCCATGTTCTTTATCTGCGGATCTCTTAAAAGAATTTGATCGCATATGAGAGAATATTACAAGCAACATCTGTGACAAGGGACGAATAAAGTTAAACATTCGGTTTATTTTGAAAGAAATGATTTACAAACTTTAAAATAAGGTACTGAAGGCATTGTTTTCGTAGAATTTTAGTAAAAAAAACTCTACATGATACTAAAACTGTTAGAAAAAAGGGATCTAATTGAAAGTAGTTAATTATTTTATTATAAAATAGGTTATATGTAAACAGTAAGGTAAGAGGGAAAAGTAAATGATTGTTCAAAACGAACATAAACACCTTAGATAATGCAAATACTATAATTCGCTTTATATTACTGAGTAGTTGGATTTCTCCTATCGTCGTTTATCTAAACGAAAACTGGAAGTGGAGTGTGTTGAGTAATAAAATCCATGATCCTAATTGATTAGGTAGGTGTGTCCATATATGGAGATTTCGAATGTACAGTCAAAATAAAAATAAAATTGGTTAAAGTAATGAAGTCTGGTCTAGGGTTTTTTTAAATTAATCCATTTCCTTAATAATTATTCAACTAGTTTCATTGAATATTTTAAGTTTCATTATGACAAACTACAATCATATGTATATATCTATCTATATTTGTACAGTTATTTTCGCTTATTTTTCTTGCTTGCCCCAAATGAGCGTGATATTATAAACAATTTCAATTGGAATCCTGAGTATATTTAAAAAGATCCGTTATTTATCATCGGAGTGTCATAGAAATTATAACGAGATGGAGTGTCCACAATCAATTTAGCGGCTGGGAGGCTGTCAATTTGCGGCCGGTCTGTACCGCGTATTCTCTTGATGACTTCCGAATGACCGCCTTTGATTTGCATAAGGGTCTAGCTTTAATATGAGATTACATACGTGTTAGAACTCTGATGCTTTAAATTTGTTCATTATTAGTTTTAAAATGGTATAGAAATACCTACCTAATATTTTTTTGCTCTAAGCATTATACAGCTTAAAATTAATGAAACAATAGAGTAATAATATTTCTGTATAAATTTAAATTTGTTAATAACTTTATATTGTAAGCTGAAAATAACTTAATATCTCAATTATAATAATGATATATACGTGCTCGACGTGAACAAGCAGTCGACTACTGAGTACTGTCTTGGCCTCAGTGACAAAGGGATTACCTCCCTTCGTGCCACAGTCTGCGGTTTCTTAATTAACCCCTAAATACCCTTGCAAGCCGCACCGACATGGTGTATAAGATTATTGCCAACGTTACTCTGGTTAATTTTAATATAATGCTATTATTGAAACAAACACAACTTCTTGTCTCACCGCGCGCATTAACTTAAAATACGTTTAATTATACGAGTTATTGCGAGCAATACTTAAGCTCGACGTTTTTTATTTTATCTCTTGTATAGAGATTTCTGATTTTAATGTAAATAATTATTTGAAATTTTAATAAATTGTAATTTATTTCTATTTCTGCTTTACAAATATATTAAGTTCAGATTTCTAGTACTCCATCTATTCAGCGACTGTGTTAATTTTCTTAAAAATTGTAAATATTGTTACAATTGCGTCATATAAGAGTATCTTCGCATATTGTTGCCTTACGATCATCTTGTTACCCCTCGTATTAAATCAATATACTCATTCCTCGATGAAAGCATATACATATGCTTAATAGGGTGCGTTATGGTTGGAAATGCGCGATTTACATCAGTTGAGTCAGGGCAACGGGGTAGAAAATGAAGCATCGTGCTTAGTTAATACGATCAGACGAGCAAACATGCCATAGCTTTCATCTTCATTCAGGTATCTATGCTACGCTTGCACACAGATGATTCCTAATAATAAGGCTTAAGAATTTTCAGACCTTCTAACATTTCTCCTATGCGAAATTTCTATTTATAACGCTCGTGTAACGTGTTATATTCAATTAATATTATAACTATAACATATATATGTGTTATGGTAAATTTTATCAAGTACTAGTATTTTATGTAGTGTTATATTACGTGTATCGGAAAGGTAAGCCAATCTAATAAATAGAAGCTTTCTGCCGTTGCTCTGATGCTACGTCTGACGGAAAGTGAAAATGACGGGGATCCTGTCTCGCGTACTACTCCGTTCATGTTCAATAACGTTTCAACGAAATGATACTGATTTTTCATTATAATGTTACCATCATTACTATAATGACTAAGAATGGAGTCCATATTTATAGAAAAAAAATATTTTTTATTTTAACTAATTTGTTTTTGAGATCATTTTTGTATGTATTACATTACATTAAATGAAGAGAGTGAGAGAGAAAGAGAGAGTCTTGTAAATCTAACGTTCTCTCATCCTAGTGCTTTCTCGCATGTTTTATGTATAAAACTAATCTAATTTCAACAATACTAAATTTTTAAGCCTAGCTTGTTTAGTTACAAAAGTGTAAGTAAAATAGCTTGTAATATCATTTTAAACGCGTCTGCGTAGGTATTGATAATATTTATATATTTTTACTTAATATATTATTAAGTAAAAATATATAAATATTGTCACTACATAGGCAGACGCCGTAGCAGTATCTTTACAAAACATTATTGATGTTGAATTCACTGTCGTAATATTTATAAAACTAAGAATTATTGCCAGATAGATCGTCAGCTCTCTGTTCAAATATTGCGGTAAGACGTTTGTGTGTGGAATTCGTGCCAGGCAATTCCGTATCATCGAGTCGACGCGACTCTTTCACCCGTCCGCAATATGATGACAAATGTTTACCTAGTCTACAACCGACTCCTACTTGTTTGTTTTCTTGGTTATGTATATATAGCATATAATGGTTCTTAATTTTGACCAACCAACCATAAACTCATTACTGTAGACGTTAACGTGCGAATTTGCAAAAATAACAAAGAGAGCCAATTTGGCAAGTCGAAGACAAACGCGTTTAAAATGGGTAGAGTAGAACAGCAGCCATCTATCTCACAGCTTGATAAACGACGACATTATTCCTTATCGCCCACTCAATTTGTTTAAAAGCGTTCTGCTTTGATAATTTGAAAATTACAAATCGTATCTTCTGACACAAAAATGTCCTTATAACTGCGATGTCTTACCGGTTTGATAAGCCTTAGGGGACGACAGAAGGAATAATTTATCAAAATTTAATATTTCTGAGTGGCTTCGTATTAACTCATATCGAAACGTATATTTTAAATGATTTTTTTTTCATTTGTTTCAGTTATTGAAGAACCAGAATTTACCGATGTAATTCAAAACGTAACTGTACCAGCCGGTCGCAGTGTTCGTCTTGCATGTTCAGTGAAGAATCTTGGATCATACAAGGTGATCATATACTTTTTGAATATCTTTTAAATATGAAGAAATTGTATTTTGTCGTCAATATCTATTTAGAACAATTAAAAAGTTTTGGTTTCGGTATATATTATTTTATTATTACAATATACAACAAATAGTATACAGAATTATAAACAAAGAGTACACCAACACGAACAAGCCACTTAGATTGTAGATGCCACTAGCAGTCGGCAAGGCGACAATATGCGTCAAGTAGCAAAGGGAAATATAAAATAAGAAGCATTTTATCATTTGATTTAGAACAGCGCGCAGTAATAAAGTGTCCATATAAATGGAGGAAAATATGATTTACAACTGTATGCCGATTTTCACCTTTCGAAATCTTTGTAGTATGGAAACTACTTTTACTGATAAGAAGTGTTTGTAATTTGCACTTGTAGTTAAAATGATAGAATTAAATCAAGTATACAAATAAAATAAAAAAGAAAATTAATTTGCTATCTAAATAATTATAATATTTTTTATAGCAGTGAAAACATACGATGTATTATGGCGTTTATTGTATATTCATTACTATAACTACGATACGAAGATATTCGTTTTATGGCAAGGAAGATATAATTGAGCACCGTCGTGGCGCAGAGGCGCAACGTCTGCCTGTAACGCGACGGTTTCTGGGTTCGATCCCCAGTCGGAGAAGATGGATTTTTCTATTTCCATTTTCTTCGCTCTGGCAAACTAGGCAAAGCGCGGCGTTGAGTTCCGCTACTCAACATGCAATGCCTGGAAAATGGCGGAAAGCGGGGACGGATAAAAGCAGGGACTAAGCAACGGAGTGTCTTAACACTAGGTTCATATGGTTCCTGCAGATCCCTCTGCCTACCCTGCCCATGTGCGGGATACAGTGTGAAGTTAAATAAATAAATAAATAAAATAAATATAATGGTTTCTGGTTATGTAATAGAGTATATGTATGATGACTTCCAAAAATTACATTATAATTGGTATAACATAACATTAAAAATGACATCTTTAATTCATTATAATTTCTTTATATGAACATACATTTACTAATATAAAATTATAGTATTTCATACCAAATGCATACTATTTTACGCCTCGGTTTTAAAAATTCGTGTTAAAGTGAAATCATAAGCCACAAAACAAAGAGCACATCCGAGCGAAACTAGCACCACCTCATTGTTATTATTAATAAGAATATACAAAGAACTGTATTATGAAACATGTCTTTATACTTAAATATACTATTATTTTCTTTTCTTATTATTTTATTATACGAGCCCCATTTACATGTTGCAGATTACGTGTTACAGATAGACATGTGAAGATAAATATTACGTTTGTATTATATTATTTAAACTCAGTAGGAGATTCAACTAAGCTTCAGAGGCACAATTATATTTAAATTCATTATATTTCCTCGTTCCTCGTACACTAAACAAGTCGTGGAAAACGGAGAATAGCACTCCTTAGCTTGAATTACTAATATAAATTTATAATGATTCTTTTTTTTGTAATACACTTATAAATTTCCATTTTTCAATTCTTAAATATCGTAAGTTCTCACCTTTTGCCTAGTTTTATATTTCCTTCAATGTACCATGAATGTAGATAGATGGCTGTAGGTGTACCTGATGGTAGGTAGATTTTGCTTACTTATCGAACTTAAAAATGTATGACAAAGCATAAACACACTTACCTTTTGATTTTTCTTAATTACTTTGATTTTTCTGTACTCCAAGGGACTAACAGCCTTTTAACTATAGATTTTTTATATTATCTTGGCTTGTTTCTATTTCACTATAAAAATTCCATTTCAGATCATGAAATTTTAAAAATTTTAATTTGTTATTTTTTAGCTTCACGCTTATCCCGTACATGGCAGTGTAGGCAGAGGGAACCGCAGAAACCAGGAACCTGTGGAACCTAATGTTAAGACACTTCGTTGCTCAGAGCAAAGACGGAAAGACGGAAAGCGGGGACGGAGAATGCAGGGAGCATTCTCCGTCCCCGCTTTCCGTCTTTTTCGAGGCATTGCGTGTTGAGTGGCGGAACTCAACGCCACGCCTTGCCTCGTTTCCAGAGCGATAAAAATGGAAATAGAAAAATCCATCTTCTCCGAGTGGGAATCGAACCCTCAAACCGTCGCATTGCGTTTACAGGCAGACGCTTACGCCTATGCGCCACGACGGTCCTCAGGCCTATATTTCTGTTTTGAACTACGGAATCTGAAGAACACTACTTAATGTCTTATAATTAATAAGTTGAAATAATTTACGTCTATTTCACATAACTATTTGTGTATATCTAGACATATTTATAAATAATGTAACATAGATATATGTATATTGTACGTACTATATTTGCTTGGGCTACACTCAAAGCTTTCTTCAAAGTGGGTGTTCTAAACGTCAAGATAGTGTGCTCTTACTTTTGAAATAAAGGCTTAACGGAGGGAGCCATCACAGTTGCCCTGTATTGACAACAAGAAGCGGATTTTCCCGAAAGCCTCGCCTGGGCCATTAGTTTTCCGCATCGGTTAAAAAGATTTGCCTCTTCGTCCGTCTTTTCAGAATTATTGAGTCACGCGAAATATTGCGATGAAACGACAAAATGTTGTATTCCTGGTTTGGTTTTTTATAATAAAATAAAAGCGTAGAGCAGTTTGGTTCCTGTATCGGAAAATATTTTGAGATAAATAGTTACTAAAATGTAGTGGTCGTAATATTGTTTTTCTTTTAAAATTATAATCATAAGTTGATTTTGCTTTTAATATATCAGAGAATTTATACGAAAATAACAAGCTGCATATCCTATTTTGAGAGAATGCTAGGAAGTATGCGCACGTAGCCTGTTCATCGGCATGAAATGTCAGATAG
Organism: Dione vanillae; assembly: GCA_037178615.1. Taxonomy (NCBI): domain Eukaryota; kingdom Metazoa; phylum Arthropoda; class Insecta; order Lepidoptera; family Nymphalidae; genus Dione; species Dione vanillae. The sequence goes on along the minus strand of JAZFAU010000059.1, from coordinate 3,056,295 downwards.
TCGGCACTAGCACGTATGTGGGTTTGCAATAACATGCCGCAACGAGTCGCAGCTATGTTACACTCGTGCCACATACGAGCACCGCCTGTTCAAATTCTGACATATTTCTCCTACTCTAATATCCGTATCTAGCTAACGGTTCGACTAAAAAACTATATTAAACTTTATTTTGTGCACACTACGTACCTACCAACGGCTTTATAGGTTTTCATTCGAATTTGTAAATGTATTCGTAAAGTCAATATTGATATGCATTATTATTACCAAATAGGACTATAATTCAATCCGTTCCTGCTCATCCAATAAAATCCTGTTACCTAATTAGCGTTTTATTATTGAATCACTGGTATCAAGGTAAATATTTTATCAAAACTTACATCACTACTTACTTCAATTCCAAAAATAGCTTATTGGCTGAAGATCGGCGCAAAGTTAGAGGACCCTCGACACAAATCCGTAGTCGAAGAGATCTCTAAGTGGGCTTTTAGCAGAAGTAAGCTAAGCCGTCTCGCGCAAGATGTTCACTTATTTCTATGTGCGCGATTGCATTACTTAGTGGCCCATCGCTTTACCACACTGGCTTTTCAAGAAATACACATGTCTCTTTTAATAACTTGTTACTTCAACTACAGTCGCATTTTCTTTTTTTATATGCTTTATAAAATAAAGTTTGCTTATAAATTTAATATTTGATAAAATGCTGTAGAAAATTTAATGATCCCTCTTTTTCCATTACCTGTGTTATATGCTTCCTCATCTAGCTAATCAATTTCAAAGCGTTTGAAAAACATAAAACGAAGAATATGGCCTACTTAACTTAAATATACTATGAAAAATGTAAGCTCAATTAACGAATTTAAGTCTCAACTCTCAAAATATATACTCGACAATACCCATTTCTACTGTAATTAGTATAAAAAAAATAAAAACAAATTACAATATTTGTATTTCGTTAACTGGGTTTGGATGTAAGGCGATGTGAATTGTTACATTTATAACACTGTTCTCATGTAAGTGAAATTGTATTTCTTTTTGAGAATAAATTCTTAAAACACAAACACATAAATAAAAGTGCGTTGATTGTGACAAAATTTATGAAATATTCGGAAAACACCTTGAACTGAAGAACAAAGATAATAGCTTAAGATGAAACTCCTTAAACGTTTCATAATTAAATCTGTCGTAATATTATTAAACACGTCTACGAATCATCTCCTCCGGCGATGGGGTCCGTCGTTAAGGAGGTTCGTTGCGGCGCGGTAGAATGGCCAAAGTTTGCAACGAGTCCATTATAAATCAAACGACGCCTTCCAGGCATGTCTTGAGGGACGCGTCGCTCTGCCAGGCCTCTCAACTTCAACTTTGCCTCTTTAATGCCTCAACAATTAAGATAAAAAGAAAGAAGGGTCTAAATTCAAGGTGGTTAAGAGATAACGAATTAATAGGCCGCCCTAAGTTCCACACTAAAACTTTGAAACAGGTGATCTTCTGAAAATGTGAATATTTAGTGGAATCCCTTTCTAGATAGCTTAATGATAAAATATTTTAAAATTATTATGGGTTTTAAAAAATTTGCAACTTTCAAAAAGGTTGTTGTTGAGTAATTTATTTATTAAATGAATACACAAAATTCTATTTAAAGTGCCCATTAAAATTTCTAAGAAAAATAATAAAGCGAATTTTTCACGAGGATTTTGAAAAAGAATTTCAATCTGAACATTACTAACTGCGTTTTGTATAACCGACAAGCATCCTTTAGATAAGTGTCTCCGAGCTTGTCCCTAACTCGTTTAGGATCCGCAGGCAAATGAAATTAGTTAGTCGCTACCGTCATTTCAAATATCATATTTGCAGCTGCCAGCTAGCTTTATTACACATTTTCTAAATTTATAGCAATATTGATATTATTTTTTCTATCGAACTTAACATACATATTACAACAATAAAGTTATAAAAATATATATAATATTTAACAAACAAAATCAGTATAATTTTTTCCTATATCATAAATATCATAAACATTGTATTTGTGATATAGGTATCAAAATTAAACTTTGCCACCTGTAATTTAATTATTTTAAAATTTTAATTATTAAAAAAAAAATAAGATTATAATTTCTAGAAATGGAAATAAAATATATTTTATTTATAATTTAGAAAATAAATAAAAAAAATTGACAGTTCGTAAATATGTGGAACTGTTAGGAAACAATATTTCACCAATTTATCAAGTAAAATAATTTAAATTGTGAATAAAATAATTTAAAAAAGTAAATTACTTGCATTCGCTTATGATCTTTAAAGTGCTAATCCACATTAAGGATAGAAAATGTTTATATTTTTTCTTTAAGTATTTTTACTCGTAATTTGTTTTAAACGTATATTATATGTAACGAGAAAAATCTTTAGCAGAAAATAATTTATTAATTGATATACTCTTGTATACATATTATTTAATATTCAAAGTAATAAAATAATAAAGATTTAATATTGTTCAGAAATTCCTGCCTGAAATATGAATAATTAATACAGTAATATTTTCGCTTAACGTAATCAAAATATTGATGTAGCGATAAGACTTGCATTTAGAGGCGCAGCGCAGCACGGTGTGGTGCTTCTAATTCAATCAGCGCTTGCAGACAGACATACCGACGTGATTAGATTAGACGCCGGCCACAATTACGCAGATCAGATTTACATCCGTCGCCACCGCTACTCTCGCCAACGTCGCTCTCATAAATTTCAACTGACCTTAATAAACACTCACAGTTTATTAGCTTTGACCGGCGGACTTTTAAACTCGTTCCAGGAATATTTAACAATGTCTTATTTTTAATAACTAGGAAGCTCAGGTTATGGAATGGAGTCAAACTGCCATCATTAGAGGGGTAACCGTCCCATTGCATAATAAAATGGGCAAACTTTCCTCAAGTCCAATATAAATTAGACAGCGGCTGAGAGCCGTAGCACTTAAGATAGGTAAGATATGACCCGGCACGAATTTGAGCTAACAAACTTCCCCTTATATTGCCCCCGCAATCTTGATAAAAAGAACTATCCATGATTCAAACTTAAAGCTGGATTAAAAGATGAACGAGTCTGTGAGCAAGTTTTAAAACTCCAACTTCGCAACTGTATATACCAGATATAATTTAATTTTACTAATGGGATAAAAGTTATATGTTTTATGTATGTTCTATTCGTAATAATGTTCATATATGATATTGTATATAAAACTTTGTATATATTTTATTCCATCACTGGATGGTTTTTTTCGTCCTTGACAGTTCATAAGTAATTCTTAATTACTCCAAAAGGTGATTTTAAAAATACCTGCTCATTATCGGTTACATCTGTATTTTGAATAAGTATTATTAAAATAGTACATAAATATACCTTTTACTAATCGATGTAGTCATAAAAATAATATGTATTAGTTGTAACGTTTTCTGTAACTTACGCATATTGTAAACTACGTTAAAGTTACCCATCACGCACTTTTTAGAACATGTCGGCATACAGGATATTCATTACGTACGTTACATTTTCGCAAAACCTTACTGTTCATTTCAAAAATTGCCACTGGCTGAAAATTAAAAGTGGTTGGGTTGTTTCCAGTATAACAATCTCAGTGAAATGCATTTTAAGCGGTTAATGCCGTGGAAATTGGTGTGAAGCGGGGACGGGATGGCAGCTCCCTGCAATTACACAGATGTCGCGAGAAGCGCCAACACCACGTCTAATAGCGAACCGTAAACGTTCAATTTTGCCTGCTATTAATGTTGTTTCATTTGTTCCACTAAGCCACTACGCCTATCACTTTTGTCGCCCCTTGATTATAAGCCCAACCCTTACATACTTAGTATTCACTGATAGAAATTAGCTAAACCAAACGTAACCATTTTAATATTTAAGTTTTATATTATTTTCTCAAAATAACAATTATTTGATATAATTTTTGTGTAGGTACAAATTTTAATAAATTTAAACGATGGATCGGACGGATTATGTGATACAATACGTCATTCGCTATATTTATTGGATCAAATATCTCATGAAATTCTATTTAAAACTACTATTGTGTTAAATATTTTTATCCTTCAATCTGGTTGAGACTATCAAAATGAGAAAAGCCACAAAGATGAGATATTTTTCTCATCTAATCCAATCTTAAATCAAAGAAATTAAAAATTAAAAAATATTTGTACTGCTTTTTTTAATATACCTATTTTTTGATTATTTATTTATATATAATCTTTATTGCACACAAAAAATACAATTAAGATATATAAAAAATAAATTTTGGTTTACAAAAGTGGGCTCTTCCAGCCAACCAATGGAAGTGGAAAAGTGTCTAACAGAGGAAATGTGTAGAGCAAATATATATATATATATATATATATATATATATATATATATATATATATATATATATATATATATATATATATATATATATATATATATATATATATATATATATATATATATATATATATATATATATATATATATATATATATATATATATACATAATATTTTAAAACATACATATATATACATATATACATACATACTTACATACATAATAAACACATACATAAATATATACATATAATGCTAAAATCATAATGTGAAAAAGCTAGTAACTGTCTGTGTAACTAATTTAGTTGTTTTGATAATCCAGTAATTATTTTTTTAGTCGGGTTTTAAAGGACATAAGGGATAGGCTTCTTTGGATAGGATTGGGAAGGTTGTTCCAGAGGGATGCAGCGTACACCGAAAAGGTGTCTTTGTAAAAATTGTAAGAATAGGAACCCCCTTCTTTATATAATAGTCTATATCTAATTTGAATATATAATTAATTATTTGTAGATACTATTTTTATATATTTGTATTTATTACATATTAATAAAGTATTTAATATAATTTATAAGAAAGAAACCAATTCTTTTACATAAATACCGCTTTATGTTGAAAGCTAAATGATAAATCCTATTGGCACGATCATGTCTTTATAAATTACTTTTCTTGCCGAAAATAAAATCGTATAAAAAGAAATGTTTCTTTAATTTCCGTTATGTCACTCATCTCATTTAGTATTGATTGGATATCACCCTACAAATGATCTGATTTACACCACGCAAACGGATGATGATTGATATTTTTCTACATAAATATAGCATTCCAATCAATGGTTTAATTTTCTTTTAAATTATTAATATTTAAATAAAATAGATTTTTAAAGTAAAGTGCCATTGTGATTCACTGAGATTGTTTTTGTTTGTAAGAGCGATAATAATGGATTCAATCCCAATTTTAGGGACAGAATATGTTGTCTCTTATGTTATTTCATTCAATTACAAAGTTCTATATAACATTGAACATACGTTCTGTGTATATAATATTGGATTATTTATATATCCAATATAATAAAAAAATGTTTACGTAACAACAACCAACCGACCAACCAACAGAGTGCTATGAAACTTCTAATAAAGTTACATGGAAACTTCAAATGTTTTACATTAAATACCAAAAAAAAAGTTAGGGGTAAATATGATTATTTTAATACGAGATAAGTTTTATACTATAGCTTAAATCATTTTAGCACATTCAATTATACAGATTTTACACTCTATTATAAAAATGATGTAATAATATTTTATACGCGATATATGTATATGTAATGCCGATAAACATCCGTAATATAATAAGATTCTATGGACACCTTCATTCTATTTAGAATAAAATAATTTTGGAATGAGATCAAAAGTATGATCATACTCTAGAAACATCTAGGAGTTATCAAAAGATATGTTCTGGAAAAATCACAGGACGATACTTTTTGTTAATCACTTGCAATATACAGGTGCAAAAAAAATACAGAGCTCGAGTAAAAGCCTAAATTTTATATTTATTCGACATAGTCAATTCATGATAGAAGTCAGGTAGCGACAAAGCGACTGACTAGAAATGGGCTTAGAATTGATTCGCACGCGGTAGAAATAAGAGTGTAAGGTATAACCGCAAAGTACATCTATACCTACCTAAATTAGTGAAAGGTCCCAGGCTATTATTTAATCGGTTAAAGAACATATTTCTCTTTCGATGTACAAGTACACGTAGACAAAAATATCATAATTCTACTTTGAACTCTTAGGTAGCATGGATGCATTTCGAACAGTCAGCTATTTTGACCGTCCACAATCACGTGATCACTCGCAATCCGCGTGTCAGTGTGACCCATGACAAGCATCGCACCTGGTTCCTGCATATATCTGACGTTCGAGAGGAGGACAGAGGCCGCTACATGTGTCAGATTAATACAGTCACTGCCAAGACACAATTTGGCTATCTGCATGTTGTAGGTATGATGAAATCATAATATTTTCTTTTAGTTTTTGTAAATCATTTAATTAATATTTTACTATGTCAGTCGTATTATCTTCACCCTAGGTCACGTGTTAGATTTTCATACTACTCTAGGATTGTATAGTATGTATTTCTGTTCAGTTCGCTATAAAATTATTCACGCATATATATTTTTAACCGACTTCAAAAAAAGGAGGAGGTTCTCAATTCGACCTGTATATATGCTTTTTTTTTTTATGTTTGTTCGCGGATAACTTTGTCGTTTATGAACCGATTTTGATGATTCTTTTTGTATTTGGTAGGTCTTATACCAGAGGTGGTCCCATTAAAATTTTATCAAAATTGATTGAGTCCTTTTGGAGATAATCAACAAAAAGAAATATCGATACAAACATTTACTATTTCTGTTCGCCAATAACTGTGTCGTTTATGAACCGATTTCGATGATTCTTTTTGTATTTGGTAGGTCTTATACCAGAGGTAGTCCCATTAAAATTTTATCAAAATTGATTGAGTCCTTTTGGAGATAATCAACAAAAACAAATATCGACACAAACACTTACTATTTCTGTTCGCGAATAACTGTGTCGTTTATGAACCGATTTTGATAATTCTTTTTGTATTTGGTAGGTCTTATACCAGACGTGGTTACATTAAAATTTTATCAAAATTGATTGAGTCCTTTTGGAGATAATCAACAAAAACAAATATCGACACAAACATTTACTATTTGTGTTCGCGAATAACTGTATCGTTTATGAACTGATTTGGATGATTATTGTTGTATTTCGTAGGTCTTACATCAGACGTTGTTCCATTAAAATTTTATCAAAATCAATACAAACATTTATTATGTCTATTCGCGGATAGCTGTGTCGTTCTTAAAAACACCGACTACGGTCGTACGGTCGTTTCCTCATTTGAGAGGCATCCTTGCTCGGTCTACCCTTCACTCAAAATCGTTAAATAAAGTAATTTTTAACAAAAAAGAACCGACTTCAAAAAGTAAAAAAGTTCTAGTCTAAAGCAAAACAGTTAACTAAAAAGCAAAAAATAAATTTCGGCACAAAGTAATACTTTCGTATTTTTTCTTTGTTAAATTAAATTAATGATTACTTAAGTAAATAAAAAATATTTTATAATTTTGAAGTCGGCGCCAAGTAAATGCTACAACAACGTTACTACAATATCAAATTACTAAGTACACAAATTCAAATTTCAAACACACAATATTATTAAATATATCAAACAGTAACAGTATTACAATTATAGGTATATGAATCGGTAGCTACTAACTATCAAAGTATTTTTAATACGGTAAGAATACAGAAGGTTGTTGTAGTATTTACTTGGCGCCGACTTCAAAATTATAAAATATTTTTTATTTACTTAAGTAATCATTAATTTAATTTAACAAAGAAAAAATACGAACGTATTACTTTGTGCCGAAATTTATTTTTTGCTTTTTAGTTAACTTTTTTGCTTTAGACTAGAACTTTTTTACTTTTTGAAGTCGGTTCTTTTTTGTTAAAAATTACTTTATATATAATAGTGTGTGTGTGTCATCGTTTTATGCATTTGTATAATTTTGCATCAATTTTTGCAGTACCTCCGTCAATTGACGACTCATTGAGTTCAAGCGACGTTATCGTCCGAGAGGGCGCCAATGTCACGTTGACATGTCGTGCTAATGGCTCTCCTAAGCCTACCATCAAGTGGAAACGAGATGACAATTCGAAAATTTCTATCAGTAAAGGACATTCAGGTTATTTTTCTAAGATCTAGAGATATATTTTTAATTAACATTGTATACACATTGTATGAAATTTTACTGTTATGTTTTAGTATCCGAATGGGAAGGTGAAGTACTAGAAATGGCTCGTATCTCGCGCTTAGACATGGGCGCATATTTATGTATTGCTAGCAACGGAGTGCCGCCCACAGTATCAAAAAGAGTTAAAGTTAGCGTTGATTGTAAGTATATATTCTAAAAAGCATTCAATTAATTAAAAATAAGTTAGTAACATAAATTAATTCTATCTACAGTTCCCCCCATGCTATGGATACCACACCAACTAGTAGGTGCACCTTTGTATTATAATGTTACATTGGAATGTTTTACTGAGGCTCACCCTACGTCTCTTAATTATTGGACGCGCGATGATGGTCACATGATACACGAAAGTCCTAAATACCACATGGAAAATACCGTAGGAGCTCCGGCTTATAAAACTCATATGAAATTACTTATTAGACATATTGTAACTGAAGACTATGGAACTTATAAATGTGTGGCAAAAAATCCAAGAGGAGAATCTGATGGAACTATAAGGTTGTACAGTAAGTATAACATATTTATTATAAAATAGTCGTGGTTAGTTTAAGAGATTAGTGAATGTATAGTAACTTTATGTTCATCTTTAGCGTCTTCACCTCCGACTACGACTCCAGATCCAAATGCGGTAACACTTCCACCTCCATCGCGACCACCTCGACGTGACACACCACTCATAGATAAAGGTATAGTCATATCATGTTTGATTTAGAGAAAATTAAATATGTTATTATACTTTAGTTGCCAACTTTGCCTTTTTAATGAGCATTGTGATTTCTGAAATAATGTTTAAATTTTTCTTCTATTATCGTTATATAAAACAGTTAACTAGTTCTGTACTGTTAAAAATAATTTATTAATCTACTATGTTGTTGCTTTAATAAACTTTACAAGAACGAATAAATTTGAAGTTGAAAATTTAATACGCAGTGTTGGGCTCCGCAACCCAATACGTAACATCTCAAAGTCGAAAAGTGGGCAACGGAGTGTCTTAACTGTTGGTTCCCTCAACCTATTCTGATATGTAGATGCTAAGATTTGAACTGCTTAATCGTAATAGGATATTATACATTATACAAGCACAAGGAGTTTAATGTGTCTTACAAAAGAAGAAAAGAAAGTAATTATTTGTTTATTATAACCATTACATCATTATTTGCTGTATCTACTTAATTTGTTATCAATGTCAATATTATACGCAAACATGGTGTCGTAAACAAATATGTATAAATTTCAGAGTATCAATAAAATTCGCGGTAAAATGAGTTCATTTATATCTGATATCGTTGCCAATAAAATGCATCCAAACAAGATTTTTATGCCAGTGATTTCGTTTATTAAGAGATAATAATACCTTTACGAGTTGTATCCCTAGAGATCGTTCAGTTTATTTTCATTGTTTGCTGCTGTTTCAGTTATTATTAGTGGTCGTTATATATGTTTGTAGATCATAAACTATTACGACGCCATGCTTGTTGTGAAGCTGTTAACTGGTTTTCAAAGTTATAGCTTTATATTATACATTCGAATTGTTTATAAACAAAGTTCTTATTTAGGAAATAGGCAATTTTAAATAGTATAGAGTAGGATTGATTGATGTGAAAGTACAGCTACCACAAAATTTGTTCAAATTACCAAAATATGAAAAATATTCAAGGATCTACAGGATTACTAGGATATAAAAATATTTAAGGTAGTGAATTTCATTAACCATTTATAAAATAGTTTTAACAAAAATCTTGGCTACGAAATGTACATTTTTGTGATGAATTACGGATCTAGTAATAACTTTTCTAAGGACAATAATGTTAGATTTGACGAATTTTTTTTGTTTAACTCAGTTTTTTCAACAACTATTGATGAAATCGAAACCACATGGAATCTTATAAACTGTTTTTAAATAAATTATAAACATAAAATTGGAAATTTAAAAAACCTATATTAAAAGCTGGCATTATTATTTTTCGTAAATGAGTTTGGTTGAAATTTTTCACCTTCTTTTTATAATGTAGTTTAGCAAATGAAATAAAAGTATGGAGTTTATATAACCTATGCAAGTATGTGTCTTTTTAAAATATGGCACTGTCTCTTTAATCAGTGTAATTGCTAATATAACAGGGTAAAAAATATACTAGTCATAGTTACAAATACATAATACTAGTGCCCTGCCCGCGGATTTATTTAATTAATTATTCACTGCTTTCTATTGTTCTATTACCTAGTCAGCTTGTAAGACTTTTTTATATATTCCGATCTCATCTCACCTCGTAATGTGGAAAAGGGGAAACGATGTGTCTAATACTAGATTTCTTATGTCTACAGCGTGGGGCTATGTGGCAAACAGTTGTTAGTGTACCACTCTGCATTAACCGTTTTCTGATCCTCTAAGACAACTGTCGCGTAATGACCTGTCTTTCCGAAGAACGAAGCCACCATCTTTTTTCCAACACTTCGACCTCTCTTCACTTTAATTGGCAACTCTTCGGAAGGAAGCACCCACTGAGCAGACTGTCTTTTGGTTTCCGGATCATAACAGTAAATCCAGCTTTCGTCACCCGTTAGTATGTCGAACACAGCATTTGAGTCACCTCCGTTAAATTTTTGGATCATTTCTCGGCACCAATCAACACGGCGGAGTTTTTGAGCCTCGGTCAAATTATGCGGTATCCAGCGGGCACAAAGCTTCCTGACCGCTAAATGTTCATGGAGGATTTTGTGCACTTGACTCATACCTATACCTAGACTTGTCCGAATCTGCTGATAGGTCACTCTTTTGTCAGTCTCTATCATACGCCGCACAACACTGATATTATCTTCAGTCGTCGCTGTAGAAGGCCGTCCCTCACGCAAATCATCGGTGAGATTAGTTCGACCACGTTTGAATTCATTAAACCAGTTGTAAACTGTGGCACGAGATGGGGCTTCCTCGTGAAAAGCCAACCGAAGTCTATCATAACTTTCTTGTTGACTTATATGACATCGAAAGTCATAAAAAATCATTGCACGAAAATTTTCTCGGCTTAAATTCATTCTGACGTGCACAAACACTTTTTAATTTGCCGCCAAATCGTAAAACAAATGACAAATGAATGAAATGTATACTCAATATTATTGGTAAAGAGTTCTATTTTCAAAATTTAAACTTATTTTTTTAATATAATGCTTTTGAGTTGCCAGTTCTAAAAACTTTCAGTTTGGCCCTCGTATATATTAGAGTAGCTGTAATCAATAATTATGTATTATAAACATATCATGTAATTATATATTATCTATATTAATAATTATTTCAAGAATTTGCTTTGGGCCTTAACTTTAATCGAACCAATTAATATATATTTTAATTGATATTTCTATTGAAACACAAGAGAATAAAGTTTATAGAGATAAAGCGCTGCTCCGATGCATTATTATGTTACGTATCTATATTAATATAATCGTATTACGGTCTCGTAATACCGGAGCTCATAAGTTGTTCGGTTCGCGTCATTACTCCGCCGTTATTGGGAAGTTTGGCATTTTCCCGGACATGTTGCCACTCGCCGGACAACGACAACATCTTGCGCAACAACCTATTATTATAGCCAAGTGTCAACTTACGCCTTCCGTTACAAGATTTTAACATTTTTCTTTTATGTTAAATTCAATTGTCTTTCTTGTGTTCCATTCAAGTGTTTTTAATTAAATTTTGATTCTGGTAACATGTAATGAGATTAATAATTAATATTAATTTATATATTTATTATTAATAATACTTGTTATGTAACTTATATTTCTTCATAGAAAGTAAAAACTAAACTATTTCGCTAAAATAGTATAAAAATTTAATTAACCCCCATTCATGAAATTTTTATATATATATGAACGTGAACTTGAAAATACATTTAGACACCATCGTTGTAAGTTTTGAGAGGAGTTGTTTTTGCACGGTTGGTGAGTGGCGACGCGAGGCGGTTAGGACATCGACCGTTGTTCTGTTTTATTTTTTGCTTCCATTACGAATTTACGGCTAGGCCAGCCACTCGACAATATTGCGCAACTTTTCAATATCTGCTGGCGACCGGCCGGCCCGTTCCCTGTCCATATTGAATCTTTCCCTTTACCTAATGACTGCTACTTGCGTTAGTTTCGTGCACATAAGGTTTACATTACACTATTGTTATATAATAACCTGTAATTATTTTTTTATATATATATCTCTAGTCAGTAATAAATTTAATAAAATTGTAGATTATACTATATAGTAACTAATGTAGTACAAATAAATTTCAATTAATATGTATGAAAATTAGCTATAACTATTTAAACAAAAACATTGATATTTTCATTTGTGAACAAGGCATCACTATCTACGTGAACGTGACCATCTTAACTTATATATTATTAAATATTAATAAATATAATATTTAAAACATTTCTTAATTAAAATACTATGGATATTATTCACTTTACAATACACGCTACGTTACAATTACGAATAAAATCGAGGTATACTCGTATAATAGAAGAACTTTAACTTTTAAGATTTTTTTGAAAACAAAAATAGCCCATATGTTTCGGATAATATGTCATAAAGAACAATTAGAGAAAAAGAAAATATATAAATATCTATTTTCTAAATATAATTAAATAATTAATTTGATTATAATAAATAAAGGGAAAAAATTAATTAAACGTAGTTATTTTCAATCATGTGTCTCCTCAGGAACGAAGTATCAATCGAACTTGAACGAGATCGATAAGGGGAAGCAAAAGTCTGACGAGGGTGGTGGGAAGACACATCTCAACTGGGTGGGTGGTGCATCGCAGGTTTCAGGTAAATACCTTCATTAAATTCTGGGTGGCCAGCAAAAATGGTAATGTAATCGCAAGAATTTACAAGTTTGCTCAAATGTTGAGAATTTAGTTTGATAAACTCTTTCAATTTTTTTTTTGTATAATTAGAACTAATTCTTTTTTTACATAACTCAATTTCATTAAATAGTTCATTTTTTATATAAAATTACATTTCTTAATATAAGTGAAACTATATGCAACTCTAGGTACGCTTGTACGTTAATTGTATGCAAAGTTATTTTATATATCCTTTGAGAAAGCTTTTAGTGCCACTTTAAATATCGAGAAATTTTAAAAAGAATTTTGAATTTCCATGTTAGTTTCCTCAGATGTTCAAAAAGGTTTTAAGTGCAGTTATCGATTGCTGCACGTATAAATATAAATGCATCGAACCGATTATGACGTATTAACTTTTTTGATTATTTTTTTTGAAATCGATTCTATTTTATTTACAGATAAAGCTAACTGGAGAAGATGCCATCCGTGGATTTTATTTTTAATCTATATACCAATGTATTTTTCACAATTGTTTTAAATGCACCTTTATATTAAAAACGCAAATACGTACACTGTCCACTATATATTGTATATTATGTATTTATATCAACTAGCTTGATTACATTTGAACCTTATATACTATATAGTTATAAAGGTATAAATGGTTTTTGAAAGCTACACTTTTACAAATATACATTTGTATGCACTTGTAAATCGTATTAATTATACAATGTAGGTATATTGTCTAGATCGATCTTAATTTTGCACAATATCGGCTTAGCTATACTATGTATATCACCGTGTCAGAAAAAATATTAGTATGATATAGAATTTGCTTAGAATATTTGCTCTATGAAGGGAGCTACAATCAGGGGCTTTAATAAAGTTGGCAGATACAGGTGGCACGCACTATCGTAATAATATGTTAATTTAAAAAAAAATCTCGAAAACAGGTAACGTAGTTTTAATAATTGATAAATAGAATCACGTTTAATCTCATGGATGAAACTTGAGTTCTATACGATATTTATATATGTATATTGTGTATAAATGTTGTTGTTTTAATAATAATAAATTCATTAGTATTTATATAAAGTTCCTTAATAAAAAAACTCATGAATTAGGAAAGTGTAATTTTTTAATTTTTTACGCTAACATCTTATCATAAATAGATGAGGTAAAAAGTACCTAAATATTTAATTGATTGCTAAATAAAAAAATATTACAGCCTAATAAGGGAAGTTACTATTAACACATGAAAGAGGGTTGGGTACCTTTACCTTGCATGCTTAACGGTAAACGTAAATAGATCGCAGAAATGGAGAAACAAAATGGAAATTAGAAAAAATTCTAAATCTAGTAATTTATTATCTCTTTTTCTTCTTCTTATTCTAATTACAAATAAACCATGTTATTTTACTAAGTTTTTTAGTTTAAATATCGCATAATGAAATGAATCACAAAACACTAAAAAGAGTCAAATACTTTTATTGTTATGAACTTATGGTAGAAACCTATACTACTTTTATTATATTTAATTTATATTTAGTCTTTTTTTAAATGAACTATCTATTTGCTGTGATAGATTAATTTATTTTAACACACCAAAATATTGCATTACATATAAGATAATGACAAGGCTAAACTTTTAATTTATTTAAAATTTATTTCATCGAATTTAATTGCTTTGTAAACTGAAAAGAAATAAATATTCAGATTATATATTGTGTACTAAATCATTGCCAAGAAAATGGCAAAAGTTCGTCTATTGCCACCAATTAAAAATGTACTGTTTTAGTTTTTTTAATTTTCCTTCATTACTAAAAACTCATTCTTCTGTCAATTAATATATTATGTAATATAATACATATTTAAGATACTTTTAATATGTGAATGTTAAAGTTAACATGTTGCCAAATTGTTAATTTATAAGAAAACAATGCATAGATATTATTGTAAATATAATTAAGCTGAAGCAAAGAAGTGGATTTTAAGTGACAAAATGTATCTATTAATTGTTCACGATGTGCATTTTATGATATGAATGTAATAAAGACTTACGTGTCTACACGTAACTATACTAATCCTTAGTAGAAAATAAAGAATAAAGCTTGTTTTATTCGAGTCTTTTTATTTAAAAGTCCTAAACAAAAACCGATACAGCAGATTATTTAAATCCCAAAGACTTTTCGATTTTTTTATCCCACGAATCTTGTTATTTTAATACAGGCTTGTTTTGATGTACCTAATCATAATTTAAGTAGAGAAAGTTTGCATCCATCGTACTTTGACGGGCCGAAATGCTTACAAACAATCTGCGGGGGATTTTCAAAGATTAGGGCTGGCTTTTTGATGGCGCCAAGACTACATCTACGTGTGACCGGCCGCCAACTCTCAGAAGCTAATCTAACTTCTTTTAAATATGTTTTTGATGTAAAGTCATATTATCCCTTGTATAGCCATTGCTTTGAATTTGAATGAAAATATGCTTATAACGGTATGATTTTAATTTTTTTTTGTTACAGTAAAAATATAAAAATGTTATTACGAATATACAAGTAAATGCAATATTATAAATGATTAAGAACACTAATTTAACCTTACAATAAATTTTCACATTCTTTTTGCAAGAACTCATTATTTTATTACAAAGATAGTATTCATTAATTATTCATTGTAATCAATTTTCTATACACTTATTTATAGGTGCTGCTTTATGCTTTAGCATATGAAAAAAAAATTAAAAATAAAACTTAAAATAAAATATACCCTACAATGATACCACATTCAGTATAAGCTCTGGTTTTTTCATTATTATTAATTTCATCTTTATTCCAAGCTCCATAGAGATGTTATATTAATTGTGTACTTAATATCTTTTTCACCAAAGATATGGATAACAAACAATACGTTCATTACTTAGTGGGTGATATTGTAGCCGTATTTGTCTTTCCATCACAACCGGATATCATGAAATGTACAAATAAAAATTTATGGTTATTGTTTACGATTTCTAAATAGGCACACTATGGGTTATAGAGTTTAATCAAATTTTTGAATTATGTTTAATAAATTGAAATTATTGTACAAATTATTCAAATAATATATATGAGTAATAATGCTCCTTACTCATAAAATTCACTGACTTTTGCTTTATATATCTCAAATAATACTCATTCTCTTAACACACCTATACTATCTGAACTACTATCCTATGCCTTCCATTATACTACAAAATATATTTTTCTTAGCTTCATATCTTATTTCGCTTATAGCTTAGTAGGCAAAAGGAACAGCAGAAAAGCTGGAACCCAGTACTTTTTTATAAAAAAAGACAAGGCAAACAAGCGTTTGGGTCACCAGAAGTTAAGCTATCACCGTCGCCTACGGCCCCGTGTAACATTAAAGGTGTTTAAGGTGCATTACCCGCATTTAAAGAAAAGATAGAAAGGTACTAATCCTAGGTCGTAGATACGACCTAGGATTCGGAATCAACGGCGCCAATAGGTTATTCCATATTAGTGCGGCAGGTGGTAAAAAATCCCAGTAGTAGAATTCTAGTGTGTCCAGGAGTTATCCAAAGTTCAACAGGTGTTATTTCGTACTGTTCGGGTGGAGAATTTAACGGCAGATATCAATTGAAACAGTTCCCATAGTTTCTTTTATAGATAGTTAGGTCTCCCACAATACGACGATACGTTGTATACGATCAAATGGTACCAGAGATGAGAACAGCACTCCATATGAGGCTGAACCTGGGCTCCATAAAAAGCCCATCTATGTAAAGATGTAAAGTTCTGTCTCGCTCTTCCAATGATACCCAGTTTCTTTGCAGCCAACTGTGCCTTGCTTCCAAGATGATCGCGATAATGGTTATAGCCTATAGTCATTTAATTATAAGCGAGTTTATTTAGAGAATTATTCGAAACGCTTATTAATATTAAAATAATCCGTCTCCGCTTTCTGCTTTTTGGAAAATAGAGTATTGAGTGGCGCTTACCTGGTTACCAGTTGAAAAAGTGAAGAGAATGAAATAATAAATCCTCCCTGAGGATCAAACGCACAAATTCTCGCACAAAATCGAACATTTGCAGGCAGACGCTAATGCGCACACTTGTAGAGGAAATCGTGGCGCAGAGGTAATCTCTGTGCCACGACATTCCACTATAAGTGTGCATGCCGAATACTTATTACATATTTAATATTATAAATAGCAGTTTCTCTGGGTACTCCACTATAGATATATAGTACGAAGCTATGTAGTGATTATATTATGATAAATAAGTAAAATAAACGCTTCAGAAACATGGTGTTCTTTGTTAAATGAACACACACACACACACACACACACATATATATATATATATATATATATATATATATATATATATATATATATATATATATATATATATATATATATATATATATATATATATATATATATATATATATATATATATATATATATATATATATATATATATATATATATATATATATATATATATATTTTTAGCTTCACGCTTTATCCCGCACATGGCAGGGTAGGCAGAGGGAACTGCAGGAACTATACGAACTTAGTGTTAAGACACTCCGTTACTTAGTCCCTGCTTACTCCGTCCCCGCTTTCCGCCGTTTTCGAGGCATTGCGTGTTGAGTGGCGGAACTCAACGCCGCGCTTTGCCTTAGTTGCCAAAGCGAAGAAAATGGAAATAGATAAATCCATCTTCCTCGACTGGGGATCGAACCCAGAAACCGTCGCGTTAGTCGCGTTACAGGCAGACGTTGCGCCTCTGCGCCACGACGGTCC
Source organism: Dione vanillae (assembly GCA_037178615.1). Lineage (NCBI taxonomy): Eukaryota > Metazoa > Arthropoda > Insecta > Lepidoptera > Nymphalidae > Dione > Dione vanillae. The sequence continues at coordinate 3,038,442 of JAZFAU010000059.1, read as the reverse complement.
TCACATATATATATATATATATATATATATATATATATATATATATATATATATATATATATATATATATATATATATATATATATATATATATATATATATATATATATATATATATATATATATATATATATATATATATATATATATATATATATATATATATATATATATATATATATATATATATATATATATTGTGCAATAATATTTTCTGTAAATCAGACAATTACAATCCATTTTCCCCATAACCTAAACATTAATGTAATATTTAAAGTAGTAGAACTCTTGAACATATATTTTGACCCATTGCCAAAATAGCATTATGCAAATATAAAATTGGAATGTCATTTAAATTGACCATATTCACTTGGGTAATATTTATTTCTTAATTTTATCGTGAATGTTTTTTGAAAATGCTAAATCTGTGCATAATATTCACTATATTGCACTTAAAAGTAAAAAATATCTACTATAAAACATAAATTATGATAGATTAATAATAAATTAGGGTATTGTATAGCTACAAAAACTAATTAAGCCTGTAACATAAAAAATAGTCTTTGCTTCCGCTATAGTATTATTATAACATAAACAACTACTTTGAGGACCGTCGTGGCGAAAGCTTCTACCTAAAATAGCTTCTACCTGTAAACGTGACGGTTTGTGGGTTCGCTTCCCACTCGGAGAAGATGGATTTTTCTATTTCCATTTTCTTCGCTCTGGAAACTCGACAAAAGCGCGGCGTTGAGTTCCACCACTCAACACGCAGTACCTTGAAATTTTTTTTAGCTTCAAGGTTTATCCCGCTTGTAGCAGAGTAGGTAGAGGGATTGTAGAAACCTATAGAAACTAGTGTTAAGACCCTCTTTTTCCTGCTTTCCTCCTTTCGTGTGCATTGTGTCTTTAGTGGCGGCACTCAACGACGAGCTTATTGAGTCTGGTTAGCAGCCAGAACGAAGAATATTGAAATGACAAAGTTAATTTTCTCCGAATGGGAATTGAATCCACAAACCGTTTGCAGGCGCTGCGCCTCTGCGCCACGACGGTCCTCAGTTTTTTTATATAGATAATAATTGAAAAAAATGGATATATCTTTTTTGAATATAGAATATAAGTTATTTCTTATATAATGTTTCGTTATAATTCAATAAAAACACCTAAATCAATCATTTGTCATACCTAAAAGTTTCAAGGAAATTGTGTTAACAGAAGATAGACGACTTCCATTGATTGTATAGATACGTTATCTAAAAATAATATATGTACCTTAAAATTCCAAAACATATAAATATACGTACATATAAATATATGAACATTTCGTAGGCAAATCTAAATTTTACCGAAGTAATTCGTTAATAATATTGAGGTGACGTTAATTGTATTAATAATTTCAAGTCTAAATATTGAAAACGTAGCGACACTTATCACATCAGTTTTGCGATTCGTTCACATAGAATACCCATAATTTCCAAGAGGCAAATTAATCCGAGCACGGGCGGGCTGATCGGCGCCGGTCAGCGCGTCCTCGCATACTAATGCTATTGTTTATCGAAGGGGCTAATCTGTGCGTACCAGCCGTTACTGTCCACTCTTGAAATTATAACGGATCACTTTCAGCTGCCTATAATCCGGCCACCTAGCTCAAGTAAGCAAAATTCTCTATCTTCTACTTGTATTTTCCATTTTGTTACTATGATAAATCATATACCTATATATTGTAAATATCAACAAAACATTTCAAATATTATTCTCGCGGTCCTCTACAAAATTGTTCTATATTACGTAAATGGAAGAGGCACAGGTGTTAATTAGGCAATTAATATATATTTTTTTAATTATACATATATAGAATTTAGTAGCTTTGAAATTACTTGAAATTTTAATTTAAATCGTTGTACAAGACGATTGTAAAACAATAAAAGAATATGATTTTATCTATAATTTTAAATATCTTTCTGTTTCTACGAGCAGTTTTTTTGTTGTATATCTGTGAGCGCAACACCTAAAAAGCAATATAGGTAATAAACTTTGAAGAAGAATATTCCTGATTCAGAACCACACGTAGACGAACTGATTTATAAGAAAAAAAAAACGTTCTTTCAAAACTAAAATATTTGATAAGCACATAACGATGACATCTAAAAACAATCTGGATAAGAAACTAGAAAATTACTGCCTAATAAAAGTTTTTGAGCAAAATGAGCATTTATCGTTGAAAATCCAAGATCTCAGAAGCTAAGCAAAAGTACCAGAAAACTTAACAAAATTTTCTTAACATGATAAACATTTTTCAATGAAATTTTCAGTTAAAGATCTTTTACTTTCAAAAGAATAAAATGTGATTCACTCACTGACAAATTACAATGAACACTTATAAGATACGCTTACACAAGATTTAGAACAATACAGCGTTTAATAACGACTTGACTGATTTTGACCAATATATTAATTATTGTTTAATTCCAATATAACATAAAGTAAAAAAATATCTTTTGAATAAGCATTAATATTAAGTAATGAGCTGTATCCTTTGTATTACAATCTCATGGCTCTTAATGAAAAATATAGTCTGTAGGGTGGCAAGGATGATAAAGTCCACGCGAACGAAGTTACGCGCATCCACTAGTATATGAAAATGACTGTTTCTCAACTCTGAAAAAGTGCTGTGATGATTTTTGACACCAAACATTACCACGAAATGTCAATAAGCGGAGTGTAAAATCGAATTTAAAAATTCCAAACATGTCTGAAATTATAAATAAATTTGTTTAAAATGTGAATATAAACATTTTTACAATTTCTGTTCTGTTCTGTTCTACGGTAATGGCGTTCCTTTTTACAATTTAAGCAAACTTTTAACATACTATGAAAAACCTATACGAAATTGATGCAGAAAAAAAGAAATATGAAATCAAGTCATATAGATTAATGAACTTAATAACATGATCCTTAGACTATATAAAAAGAATATATACAATTTTATCCACAAATTATGTAAACATATCCAACGACGGTCATATTAAAAATTAAATGACCGCGTCATCGTAGTCTTCTAGCATTTAAAAATGTTAACATATAAAATGACGTTTACAACAAATAAACATTTATGTCCATCATAACATGTGTTAAGCTATAAAAAATCGTCCCTTACTGAGTGATAATAAAGGTAACCCTCTGCGGCACCTTTATTGTTATCGAATAAAAATAATCCCGGGATTTTTCGGGATGATCGTAAATTATGAGAGAATCCGTTGGGGAGCTCTGAAGGCGGCAAAGGATCTCGCGGCAAAGTGTTGACTTCCTCGACACGCCATTATGTTACGTATGAACGGAAGAAATACACGATACTGCATGGATGCATGACTATTAAGTGAAGTTGTTTTATCTTATATGTTTGTTTGTAAATAGTTTGTCTCATAACAAGTATTAATTAGACAACAATAATAAGATATTTTTATGGTTTTAATCCACTGAGGATAGAAACAATACTTAAAGAAAACAAATAAGCATTTGAACGCAGCGGGTTTTGGACCCGCGGCTTCTTGCGAACCGTGCAAGCGCTCACTCAGACCACCGATACAATGCAGCACACTTTCAAAATCATAAAAATATTTAATAAAAATAGCATTCTCTCTCGCCAAATGATTGTTCTTTGTAATAATCTTTGGATAGCGGAAGTTTGTAAAAATCTCTGTACAGAGATGCTAACAACGAAATAAGTTGTATATAGCATAAAACAATTTCGACGCAGCGTGGTGAGGAAAGCTTGTTTTAATTCAGATTTTTATGTTTTCTTTAAGTAAGTTAACAGTAATTAGTCCATATTGTTAAATATTTCACACAATTTAAACACAATGAAAAGTAATTTCATGCAGAGAAATAAATGTTAAGATATTATTGAATTTTACAGCATTAGTTTTGAAGTCATAATTTAAACGCAATTATAATTACCAATTTTTATATTGCAAAGATATCTTATAAATACAATAAGTTTAACTCAACGATCAACAAATAAAATCAACGTGATGGCGTAAAGAATACGCATGATCCGATAATAATGGGGATCGACGCATATTTTCGTTGGCGTGAAGCGCTGAAAAGCCACCGATACTAACAAAAGTGGCAACTGAAACTAATGAATTATTCATGAAAATGGTGCGGTGCATGTTCTATCACTGTTTTATCTATTGCGGGGCTTACGGTGGCCGCGGTCCTCCCAGTCCTCTCCCCCGCAAGGGTTAACTACCTTGCAACCACCAATTTTCTGCCGTTTGAGAAGACTAGATAAGCTTCATGTTGCAAATAAATATTATCGTAATGTGACCGCCAACAACGTTACTATTAAACAAAGCTTATATACACATATTAAAAGAAATTACCACGTTGTGGATGCTCATTATATATATTGTGTTTAATATTTTGTAAGTTGTCTTAACGTAAAAATGATGGTTATAGGTTCGATCCCCTCGCAGGGACAACTTTTTTTAAACTATATATCTTTCTTCTCTGCTTCACACATATTTTTGCTTTTATTATCTATTAAATATCTTCTGCTAAGTGGCTAGAATATTGTGGCTGTATTTGATTGTTTTTTAAACCCAAAAACCGCATGCAATATTCTGCAATATTCTAGCCACTTAGCACTGTTTCCATATTAAAAATTATATAAATAATTTCGAAAATAAAATGTAACATTTTACATAAATTTCAAGTTTCGTAGTAATTTGTAAATATCTTGTATAAAAACTACGGAAATTGAAAAATATGTCTGTGACGGTCACCTTATTGTAGCACGAGACGTCGCGACGCCAATGTTACCGTAAACAAGATAAAGCCGGTCACCTCGTTCGAAACAGAACGCTTACAGTATAAATCTGTGCATTTTTCTAACTGATCTCACTTTATTCAACGTTGGATAACACGTTGTATTTTAATTATATTTATTAGACGTTTCTTACTTACTTATTGATAAATTCTTTATCTTTTTATATTATCTTTAGTATTTATCAACAATAAAGAAGTAAAACTACAAAACAATTTACTAATATGTAAAAATATCAAATCATACTCGCATGTGCTTTGCACACACACACGTCACACACAGATGCGGACACACACATCATATATAGTCTATAAATACATACAGTACCTTATATATTTCCAAACATTATCATTTGAGTAATTTTAAAGTTTTTTTGCTTATAAAACAATTTTTAAATAAACTAGCGTTATAATAAATCAAATCGAATCAGATGTCAACTCGAAGCGTGTTTAGAGTTAGGAAGATCAGGCTGATAGCAGTCGCCTAGTCGTCTGCATGCTATAACTTTTGCAATTAAACTTTTATTCGGAGGTCGGCATTGCTATGCATCTCCATTTATATTTTGTTTGCTTGTATATTTTAGAAATATGCAATAATATATTTGGATAATGCAAAAGCACTTGCCTAAAACCATTTGATACAGGATATTTATTTATTTTTGCTGCTATGTACGTCTAGTATAAAGTAAATACACTACTTTGTGTGCAATACTTTTGTGTACATGTGTACATATACACGAATATTATATAACATATTCGTTTTACGTTATAAGTGAGAGGAGGAACACAAATTGGAAATAGACTGGGAAAATATAATAATATTTTCATTTTAATGTCTATAGCATGCTATGTATATTGTATACGACTTTTCTATCGGTTACCATTTTTGGCGTTAGAGACTAAAAATTAAAAAAGTTTTAATTAATTTCTTTTTAATACAGAACTGTCTGTTTTAAAGTCAAAAGTTTCAAATGTTATTGATAAAGTTATGCAACTCGTTATGGATTTTATGTTTATTACTAGAATCTGCTTTAGAAATTCGCCAACTTGTTTACATAGAATTCTGATCGGATTTTAGTTAGAATTATACATTCGAGGAAGTTGCCAACCAAATATTGTAGCATGTTGCCTAGGAAATAATACAGTTACATTTGATACTAATTTTTATTCTGAACTAGAACAAGTTAAAACATTTAGTGAGAATTATTTCACAAAAATGTACAACTACAATGCCATAACAATATTTTACGATAAATATTGTAATATAGATATTGTAATGAAATTTACATATATTTAGATATTATTGTTACAATAAACATTTTTTTAATATATTTCAAGATTAGATTAAATTTCTTATTCTTTTCGTGCTTATTTTAGTTTAAGGTTCGTTCTTATTTTAGGTTAAGTCTCTTAGTGAATACACCACACCGGTGCAGAAGTCATCCCTTTCAAATGTCATTTTATGTAAATCTACTTTACGACTTCATAGTTTCATTTCTCTATATCGGCTCAGAATTTGTTAGCCCTCACAGTTATTCACTTACTTAGTACATGACCCAAATTATAAAATTTTACAATGAAAATTTCTATTTACCATACATATTAAAATAATATTTATACCATTCTAATTCTTCCAATAATAATAAAATTATGTCCATGATGTACAGTTAGATTCTATTATTATTAATAGTAATTACAAGCCGACTCGAGAGTTTGAAGGGAACGACCATGGCCATGATATCCGACTCGTAAATCTCCTCGGCAATATGAAATGCCGCAACATCACAATAACCCCTTCCTGCTGTGGTGCTCTTCCTCTTCGCTTTCGACTACGATTTATTGAGCTTATTAAGAATCAAGACATTAATTTTGACTTAAATAAAGATTTAATATCTTTCATAGTATTCTAATTAGCCAAATGCGTAAACTTTTTATAAAAGACTATAAAATAAATATTTACTTTATATTTATGTATATATAATATGGACACATGTATTTAAACATATTTTTATAGCTTCACGCTTTTATCCCGCAAATAGCAGAGTAGGCAGAGATTTAAATATTAATGATTAAATTTATAATATTAATAATAATATTAGTATATCTTATCATTTAAAGTTTTTAAATAAGCACCAAGTTTAACTGAACCTAATTTTGAATGAATTAATATATGGAAACAATTTTTTAATTAAAAATATTTAAAGAAACATAATAGCATTTATACATGCATACTTTGCTTTGGACATATTTTTTTATGTATAAAAGTAAATCAGGAACCCACTAACGTATTTTACAAGCGAATTAATTTTGTAGGCTTACTGATAGATGTCAGTTTTAGTTGTAGGTACGTGTACAGGGTATACATATATAAGAGAGGGCGAAACACGTTCTCATTATCCAAATGCATTGAAGCAAATTATGGTAATCTGGGAAACCTGTTCTGTTTCACTAATATTAATACACAAACTTCAATAACCTGATTCGTAGTTCTCATCGTTTCGATCTGAGTTTGCATAAAATATACATGTACATTTTCATTTAATCTTGTTAATAATTATTACTATTTCTTGTAAAACGTCTTAATATTTAAAAGATATTGCTACCTTCTGAAATTATAGTTGCAACCATAATTTTAGGAGGTGATCGCTTAGTTATTAGATTAAAAACGGGATGCGTTATGTTATATAGGGGACACTTATTTACTTTTCTTTTTACTTTTTTACATCACACACATTGATCACACCATTTATAAACAATAAATTCTTCAAATAAACGTTATAATAAATATTGAAACTACACATTAGTTCAGGATGGCAATAATATGTAAAGTTGTAAACTAAACTGACAATTTAGTCATAAAGATGGCAGCGGCATTGTCACTCGACCAAGAGTTGTTATAAGTTTTTCTTCCTACATTCTTGTATTTGTGCTGCGCTTCTACTTCTATACTGAATTTGTGTGTACAATAAACTTTTTAATGTAAAGTAATTGTTTCATTTCTTGAGAATTTATTAAATCACTCTAAATAATTGTCGTCTAAAATAGTATTACTTGAGACAATGCTCGTTGTGAGCATGTTTCTACTTCTAGAAGTAGAACTAGCCACCGTTGGCCTGGATGAAAGATTTTTTATTTTCTATTTTTTGAATTACTCTTTAAAGTACTAAGGACTTACTTGATAAAGATTGTATCGTCGCTTGCATGTAGGGCTTGAATAGAGGCGCTCACTGATTTGTCACAGAATAGTGCTTGCATGTACTGTCAGTGCTTAAAAACAATAACTACCGCATTTTCATTAAATTGTTTTTATATATAAGTAAAAACTATAATATAAATATTAAATAAGTATTCCATCTCTTCTTAAGGCCTTTTTATGCTCGAAGTGTTTGTTGACAGTCTTTCTCTATTTCAAAATAAAAACAACAAATGATAAAGTCTTTAATTTTTTACTTAAAAAATAAAATTGTACTTAAACTATTTATACAATAGGTACATTTTTTGATAGACAATAATGCTAAACTATTTACCGTATTTCATTATATGTGAACATAACTATAACCTACCTTTCAACGCCACCAAGGAAGCCTATTGCTAAGGCACAGCGCTCCTCGTCTTTGCGCCAAGTGTTTGGCGCAGCGGACTGATGGACATCCATGATAACTTTCTTAGAAAATTACTACAATGGTTTTCCTTTTGTACTAGATATTTGAAGGATTATTTATACCACATTTCAGACGAGTGTTTTCTTTATTCTTAGTAGTAGCCTTACTAGCGACACTGGTTGGAAATAACATAAAGAGGAGTGTGCGGGAGTATTAACGTACAGATACTCAGCGTAGATAACGACGATAATTGTGGCCAAGAGGATATTTATTTATTAAGAATATCAAATTATTAAACATAGAATAAAAATATTTTGTTAATATTTTCTTATACAGAAAATAAAAAAGAACAAAAATATCAACTATTTTCATTAGCTTTTAGCTTAAAATTCTGCGTAAAGGATGTGTATACCACGTGATAAAATATTCAGTTCCCCACATTTCAGTATTCATTTTTATTTTTAAGACATTGCTTGTTGAAATGTGGAATTTAACATGGCGCTTTGTCCGCCAGAGCGGTAAAATGAAAATAATTCATTGCCTTGATTCGGAATTGCAATCACAAGCATCGTGTTTACAGTCAAACCCAGTTTCGCCATGGCACGTCAGCTTCATGGAAAAAATGCCTTTATCGCTATCTTATTAATCAACTCCAGGTCGCCTTAAGGCTTTTGAAATAGACACCTTAAAGCAAATCAAGATACTCCACAGAACTGAAGAAAATTAACAAATCATAAATAGAAATCACAATGACTAACACTTTATATTTTTCGCTTTATTCTAAAATGCGGTGTATGTATGTACATAGTCCCCTAAATCACTTTATTAGTTAAAAAAAAACACGTTACAAGTGTAATTTGAAATATCTGAGTGTAGGTTGCTGGTGGTAAAACACTAACAGAATATGAATTCAATATATGCAAAATGTCAGAAACAGAGAAAATTAATTTATATGTAAAAGCGCAGTGCTATCATCAAATAATATACAAGAAAATCTATTTCCTCATGTCACGTCACCGACGACGTGTTTATCGACGTGCTGTGCGCAATGCAACATACGTAATAACATACCGATCATGCACCGTATCGACAAGTATGCGCTGACTGAAATATTTATAAAGATAATAAGAAATAATTTTTACTATTTTATATAAATTTTACAACATTCAAAATTTTTAGTTTCAGTACTACTTTCTGTTATTAAAATTTCTATTTATTTATGTCGCAAAACCTAAAAATAATTAATAAACAGTTAGTGAATAAGTCTTTCATTATGCTAAAGAAACAATGTTATATGAGAAAAACAGCACACATAGTTATATATACTACGATAGAAAATCTCATTAGAGTGCGTACTTGTAACGCTCGCAGTTCGCCCTTCAACAGCACTTCGCCAGTGAAGGGTCGTAGTTTGTCGGCAGATGCGTTTACCGTTTGATATATATTTAAAGTAATGTTGTTATATGAGCAATCCCTTTTTATTAGCAGATCGTAATAATTAAATTACCAAATTAGATAATATAAATGATTTTATAAGATTGTAAAGCAAATTGATGGAAAATCATATCTGTACATACATCCCCTTTTTATGTTTTTATTATTTTTATGCGATCGGAAATTTAATGCGGCCAAAGTAATTTTCCGCGAGCACAGAGCGGAAATTACCACATAGTGAAGTGACGTGTTCGACAAACGTCACGTAGCCGGATCCCAACGCGCAGATCCTTATATCCAATTTCCGGGCGTTTTTGTTGAAAATGAGAATTAGCTGACGTGACGTAGCGGAACGTTAAATATCAGCGCTGATTCTATCTGCCGCCGACCACCGGCACCAACAGATAATACCAAGCAACTAGCATTGAACTTGTGCCAATATCGTTGACATGGACGTAACGTTGCATAAGTAATTGTCCTTTGTCAAATCAATATTTTTGTATAGAATGTAATTTAAATGTATTTAAAATTTAATTTCAGTAAATACTTTAAATTTGATATACAAAATTCATATATAAAGATTAAATTTTGTTATTATTATACACTACTTACATATTTACATACGTAAGCACTTGCCATAATTATAAAAAAATGTTTAAATTTCTTTTGAAGTGACTAAGTGTTAACAAGAAGTTAATTCAAGAAGTTAAGTCAATAAGTAATATTTAATCAATACAAGCCGTTTGGCTTTTTTATTTTTTACAATTTATTTTAATAAAAATTTTATACTGACCATACTACCATACTATCGTGTTGGACCATATTATCATATCGAACAAAGACCAATGAACGATACATTTTCTTTGACCATTGATAATAAAATATATTACACTTATGTGCTTCAAATTTTTATTTTATTTGAATAATTGTAACGTATAAAGAGAAAATATTTTAATAAAGGATATTAGGGTGATAATTTTTATAAATCACTATCAAAGACGCCTAAAAAGAGGAATTTCGCGAGCGACAATTTAAAATTTGTATGTATGACAGCGCCATCGCTCATCCAAAATGGAACCTTTAGCCTTCGATTGAAAAGTGCCTGAACCGAAGTCGGAATCGGAAGGAAGAAATCGAAACTTTGTAACATCACTAGTTGTAATGAAAATATCCTTGTTTCTTAATTGTTAAAAAAGAATAAAAAATTCAAGATATTTTATTATTATGATAACTATTTAAGTAAATGTTTTTTATATAAATAGCTAGCAACAACGTTAATATATTTTTATTATTAGTTATACGTATATACTAATATTTATATGCTTGCACTTACACCTAGTAAAAAATATCACGATATCCACAATTTGTACACTACAAAGTGCTTGAAAAATAACAAACAATGACGAAATTTTGTTATATTTCAATTGGCAGCAACGATGATTATTATTTAGAACTACAAAAGTCATAATGATATTTCGCCTCCTTGAACTTGTTGAGAAAGTTGAAAAAGGTGTTTTTTTATTTAATACATTTTGCGGGTGAGATTTGGTCGTCGAGAGATTCGCCGGTGTCACTCGCGAAGTCAGCGGAGCGTACGTAACGAAGTCGCTGTCTGCGCCTCCTCGGCTCGAGCGGAGGGCCGCTCTTGGCTCACGGATATTTTACATTATACATCAACGCAATGTAATATAGCAAAATTTATTTGAAGTTACATCTAGTTTAATAATATGTCTCATATTTTTTTATATATATTTATTAATTTATTCGGAGCCCTTTCTAATTTGTTAATAATGGACCAATGATTTTTGCAAATCCTCCTCGAATAGTCCTTTTTCTTCGTTCTTTTGACGTCTTATTACGATTGTTATAAGAATTTGCTTTTTTCTACATATTGTGTACGTAATTTGTATTATATTTCATGGGTATTAATACTTCTGAAATATATATATTTATATTTATTTACGTTTAAAATGATTTATGATTATTTATTTATATATTCTAGAAATATTTTTCATTATTTACAATCCATCATCAAACACATACGACTAAATTTAAATAAAAAGGCAAAAAAGAAATAATATTTCGATATAAAGGACTTACAAAATAAATATTTTTAAAATTAAGAGGCTATTTTAAAAAAAATAAGCATTTATCATAGTTTTGCTCTTTACCAATATCATACAATGAATTATATAAGCAATCGCTGTAACAAATAATATTTTACAAGTGTTTTTGTTGAGATATACAGTTCCGGTCTGGAATATCAAATATGGTACTCGGAAAACGACTTTAAGAGGTTCTCCTTTTTACCGTACATTCTCCTTTGTGTGTTCTCCATTCAACGTGACATTGGCGAAGTGAATTGTGCTCAACTGGCACGCTCGAAACGCCATAATTAAAGAGAAGAAGAAGAAGAAGAAGACTTTAAGAGGTCCAGGAACTATAAAAGGCAATAAAATATTCAAGCATAGTGACCTTTTTATAATGAGTAGATATATTTTTTTAATAAAATTCTGAAATTGATACGAGAATTTCCAATAGATTTTTTTAAAAAACGGGCAAATGCACAACTTATTAGCAAAGGTTATTGTAGCAAAGGTTGATGACTATATCAATGACAAACAAAATGCGTGAAGTTAAACAGTTCTGCAACCAGTTCCGCTCAGGCTAGACGATACTTGTAATAAATTTGTTGTATGTAAAATTTTTATTTTATTTAAAAGATGTGCTGAGAAGTTCCAAAGCACCCTTCATAAATGGTAGTAGATAAATATTGATGTGCATATGTGGATCTGTGAAACCTATATGAAGAAATGATTTTTGATTTTGATTTTTGATTTTGTTACATATCATAGTAATTAAAGTTACCAAGTTACGATGTCAGCAATTGTACCCAATATAATATTCGATAGCAATGGTTAGTAAATCCAAATACAAAATTGCAAGCGAAAACTAATAATGTATATATATAACTATAACATATGTTATATAAATCGAAAAATTCCAAGAAACTCGAATTAACTATTATTTACATTATATTTTTCAATCTTTAATATTTAGCAAGGTAAGCAAAAAGAATCTAGTTCGTGTTATTTCCCGGTCACATTTAGAAATATGTTTGTGAGCTATTGCTGCAGACTTTTTCTTAGCGAACCGCAAAAATAAACAATATTTAAGTAATTATAAAAAATTAAGGAACAAATATTAGAATATCCTTTTATAAAGTAATTTTACTTAGACACTGCTAACTAAATCACAATGCCAATTGTAACAATTCTTGTAACTAAAAAAATGTTATTATATATATATATATATATATATATATATATATATATATATATATATTATATATATATATATATATATATATATATATATATATATATATATATATATATATATATATATATATATATATATATATATATATATATATATATATATATATATATATATATATATATATATATATATATATATATATATATATATATATATATATATATATATATATATATATATATATATATATATATATATATATATATATATATATATATATATATATATATATATATATATATATATATATATATATATATATATATATATATATATATATATATATATATATATATATATATATATATATATATTAAACATACGTGTTAGACATACGTGCATTGTAGGCTTCATGAAGTTGAATCCGGAATTGGTTGGTTAATGTGCTAAGGACTGAGAAAAGTTTCAGGTAAGCGTCTTCTTCATGAAACGTGAGCTGACTACTTATTAAAGTACTTTCTTCGTCTTGCTGGAACCGGGCTAGTCAGTTCGCACTGCAGAGAAAAATATCAGATATAAAATCATTCCTTATTATTATGCAAACTAAGAAATGATTTGATAGTGGCTTCCATTTAATCCTTCTTTTACACCTTTATTGATATGGTATTATTTACCAAAACATATTCTACAGAAAATATTTTTAAAGCAAAATGTTTTAAACTTTATTATATAGAATATTAAATCAAAGCGTAGATCAAAAATGTAGTCATTCGCATATTGCTTACGCGCCCCAACTCCCAGTCGTGGGACCTTCTCGAAATGAAAATATAATAATAGAGGCGCATCAAACGTGATGTTATTAGTGAGTTCCGTGACCGGAGTTCAAATCGGTCGGCGGGTGTGCAGCGCGCACGCACCACGCGTGGTGCGAATACCAACCCATTCACATGCAAAATCAACTACTTACAGAATTCTGTGTCACATCTCGAAAAATTTCACCGATAAATTTTCTACCTTCTTAGAACTTACGTTACGTAATATATTTATTTATATGAAGGTCTATTTAATATAATAGAATATATTTACATATTTATTTAATAGACATGTATTTTATATTCAAATAATATTAAATATAAATAGTTTTTCATGCTTCACAATTTAAAAGGTATCGATCACGTAACTAGCCACAATTAAGAAAGTTTGTTTGGTACGAAAATAAACATTTAAAGTTTATCTGGAAAGTTTGCACTTCCTTTCAATCCACCATGATTTCTTCAGTTGGCCGTAAAGAGAAAAATACTTTTATTTGTTGTAGAGAAGAAGCAACGCCCGACGGCGCCTAATCAAGGAGTTGGCCGAGACTCGCGCCGCTAACGAACAGGTGTACCTATAAATACTTTCCGGGGCGATTGCTTCAGGCTTTAATCAGCGCGGCGGCACCACTTTACCGCTTTTCATTGACTCCCGACTGACCTGCCAAGCGATTGGAAACACACAAGGGAATTATATTGTCGAAGAAAAAATCTACGCGTATTTTGAAATTTCTCGTAATGTAATAAATTTAAAATAATCCCAAGAGTTACTTGACGATCTATTGTATTAAAAATGTAATATTTAATAAAATATATTTTTCTTTCTAGACATGATTGGATAGTAGCTTTTAAGATCGCTCAAAAATAATAACATTTCTGAAATTTAAAACACAACCTTCAATGTGTTACAGTTGAAGCTAATTTATAGTACTATAGATCGTTAGTCTAATTTGCACCGCGTAACATTTATGCACAGCAAGAAGCGAGTTAAATAAAGTACGAATGTGACTATTCCCAGCACGTCGCAGGCGCACGCGCTTTGTGCCAAACTTTGACTGGATCGAATTAAAAATGAATGCTATGCGCTGCAAATAGGGATAGGGGTGTCATTTTACAGAAATTATAACATATTTATGTACTTTAAAATAACATAATTGATATTTTAACTTTGCAAACCATTATAAAGTTATAGAATTATAGAATATCTGTATATAAATCCCTTTTATAATGACAAATATAAAATTTATATAATAATTTGATAAAATAATTTAAAACTCTTATTATATGTATGTAAACCACAACATTAGTATAACATTATTGCTATAGGTAACTATATTATAAAAAGGTACTGGTGCTTAAAGTAGACATTGCTAACCCTAAGAATATATGCCGCCAATGTGCTACGAACGAAGTGCACTTCCCCGACTTTTCAATACATAGTAGACTCCGTTGCTTTTAATTGGGTTCGCGCCGCTTCTCGCGGTTTGTCTCGCGATTTCACAAAAATGAACATTCTCGACGATACTTGCAGCTAATTAAAATTGCCAATTGCCGCGTTTATTGCCAATCCATTAAGTTTTAGCTATATTGGACGACGCAAAATATTGTTATATTTCAAGACACGTCACGTACTGTACTCTTGTCTTTTATCTTTTATATATATTCTTTTGTATAGTATTTTCCATGCCTATAGGCAATTTTGATTTCAAGATTGACATACAGAACTCTTGGATCTATCAAATTTATAGCATCTACGAAAAAGGGTTGCTCGGGTAGTTTTTGCAGAGATACTAAATCATGTATATTTATGCAATACTGTTGCCACGGAAAAATCTATCTATATGGTAAGTAAGTCCCCTATCGAATGACCGCAACCTATACTAGCCACGGGAAATGTATCGTCGTAATGAATACTAATAAATCAGAAGCAATACTAAAGTTTACAAGTAAATTAATATGTGTTACAAAATTTTACGTACAGTGAAATACTGAATCTACGCTCATTTTAATGAAAGCTTACATCTTATATATTCTAAGAGTAGTTAAAAAATTGTATTCATTTTTATTTCTTTAAATGTTTCATGCTATTTTTGCTAAAGTTTAATAATTTTATAATTATGACATAGTAATATGCCTGTCAATTTAGATATGATTCCGATGAAAAAAAATGGATTTAATTTAAGTTTTATCCAAAATTACAAAAGTGTGGTGAATAGTTAAAAAGATATAAAGCTGAATTAAAATTAGCTTACTTAATTTATTTTTAATATCCTATGTCTAATAATATATTATTGTTTATAGTAATACATTAAAGTAAAAGTTTAATTATGTTGTATAATTAATTATATTAGTAACCTAAGTAATGAGAAAAGTAAGATTTGATTTTAATTTCAAATATTACGTTTGTGATAGCAGCCCTTGAATTTACCAATCGAAGAAAATCATATCATTAGACTTGCGGTAGTCGCACCAGCTGCTGTTACTTTCTTGTTATTGTTCATTGACTGACCTATAATTACATTTCCTATATAATGTAACATATATCTAAATAAATAAACGATAATAACATGGCTTATATTCATTATATACACGCAATGTATTTTTTTTAAATATTCTACTAATGATACTTGATTTAATATTAAAATATACTAAAAATATTGCCAATATGCAGCTGGTGAGCGTCGGTATCCTGTTCTCATTAAATCCTGTTATTTGCTTAGGATCACAGTGCAAACATACCTTCACGCCGGCGTTATAACAGATTTTACGCTTTAAATATTTAAGGAGTTTCGGTTTTTAGTGTTTATAATAACAAACAGTGTTTTTTATTGACTGTGCTTTCAAAACGATTCCAAAATACCGTGTTTATTCAAATTATCATTCATTTATAAATCAACATATTGTCAAATTGATTTATAAATGAGCTTTACTGTTTTAAAAAAATAAGGAAAAGTCGTTTGTAATTATAAATAAGATTGATCGTCGTGTTCGTTAATATTAACCAATCAAAAGGCAGATGTCGGTTCACAGTTGCAATGCACGTTGACTAAGGAAATTTTCATTGCAAATTCTGTCATCGTGCCACATGCCGAGGAGCTGCTACACAAACAGTCGCGTTATGGATGTCAAACTTAAACGAACCGAAATCAACCCCGTGCTTTCGATCTGTAGCTACTTTTAATATAACAGGGGTGTCAACTCAGGGTGTCTTTAAAATATAAATCAATTTAATTAAAATGAATGCATAACGTACAATAAGTATACTTTTCATAAATTGTTTATATCAAATTACATAAATAATTAATTATTAGTTTAATTTTAACAATTAGAGAACATTGCCATAATTTTAATAAACAAGTTTTTTTATAATATATATAATATTTCTGTAGGATCTTCATAAAAATGTATTAAAGCACACTTAACATAAATGATAAATAATTTTCCAACCCTAAATGCTACTAGAGAGCCTCGTAACGAACCACATTGAACACGTGTGTTCTTAGCAAGGAACTGTTGATCCATGTTTAGCTTACAAAAATATGACATTACCAGTATTTTTTTAAATGATTACTTGGCTGCCTCACCCATTTAAAAAGTATACTAAGTAAAATTGTAGCGAATTGCCGAAATAGAGTTATATTTTATTTCAGTGTAAATAATTTTCTTATTTGATCTTCGTGAAATTATTATGAATGACCTTTATACTTTTTATTGAAAATCGATATGAAGATCTTTATTAAAATTATTATAAGTGTTTTTATTAAAATTGACTGTTTTTATTTTTTTTTAGCATCACGCTTTATTTAACGCATGGCAGGGTAGGCGACGGAACTGCAGGAACCATATGAACCTAGTGTCAAGACACTCCGTTGCTTTAGTCACTGCTTTCTCAGTACCAGCTTTCCGCCTTTTACGAGGCATTGCATGTTGATTGGCGGAACTCAACGCCGCGCTTTGCCTTGTTGCCAGAGCGAAGAAAATGGAAATAGAAAAATCCATCTTCTTCGAATGGGAATTGAACCCAAAAACCGTCGCGTTTACAGGCAGACGCTTACGCGTCTGCGCCACGACGGTCCTCCTGACTGACTTTGATTGACTGCTTATACCATACATTTATACTATATATATTTTTTCGAAATTATTACGATATTATTTTTTATTTCAGATTCTTCAGAATATACTAATTTCTTCTATTTTCTAACGCCATGTCAAATAAGGTAAGGTCGTGCAGTGTATAACCAGGAGGAACCCATTGTTGGAGATAATTAAAAACAACACAAACTAGAAAAAGAAAACTCGCAAATCTGGGGGCAAATACGACATATTGATCGAGTTATCGATGCGACAACAATTTGCCGGTCTGCTCGGTTCCAGTGCCTCTATGCAAATGCTCGCGCTCCATTTTCCGCTGGGCCGCTATTGCCGAGCTTTTGGGGGCGGCAAGAGGGGACTTGCATACCGGATGTTCCGCTGTCGTCGCAGGAAATTGAGAGCGTTGCATAAATCCTCATCTGACAAACCAAATTTGATTTTCACTAAGCCGGATATTGTAGTGAAACAAATACTGGGTAGATATTTTAATTTTACAGTCAAATACTTTCTCTATATTTTCTTAAATAAATACTTTTTAATAAAAAGCATGAATAAAACATTTTTGTAGAAGAAATATCCGTATATGGATTTTTGTGTAACCACGTAAAGCGCGTCAAATACCAGTAGGGTGAAATATTGCCAGGAAAATTGAATACGTGCAGGTATTCACGGCCACTTTAGTGTCCTAAGATGTTTTACTAGAAGCAATTCACACTTATTTTAGAAATAAATTGCATATTAATAACAAAGAGCATATATTAATAATTATATTCAAGTTATTCCAATAAAACTCTTTATTTATATAATAAACGAATCTGAACTGAAATTTTAATATGAAAATTACTTAGCGACTTCCTCAGCCTGTTTTCTGTGATTAAACAGCTTTCATCGCAAACAGTCGGCGGGAGGTAGGCGACGCGACATCAAATGTAAATGTTGGCCTAAGAAAACCTTTTGCGGCAGACCCAAGTAAAAATTTACACGTTAGCGCTGTGCAATGTTTGACTTAACTCAGCTAATGTAGTATTTTGAAAGGCAATTTATTTATTAATAATAAATTTGTAAACACGAAACAGTGGCACGTTTATGTGATTACCACTTATTCCAAAGTACATATCATATAATAGGTTAATTAATAAACATTAATATTAAAAAATTCTTTATTTGTTAAAGTTATCATTATATACATATTACGTATTTTTTATATAGCAGCATTTATGTAGTATTATATTTTTAATAAAATGAGAAGCTAATTGTCAATTGAAATTTATTATTAATAATCTTTCTAAAAAATTTAATAAAAAACTTTACTAAAATATTGTAAACATTGTACGTCTGACGACGTCTAACTGATCCAAGTGATTTTATTGACACGGAATAGAACTAGCTACGAGCTAGAGGTACATTAAATTCAATAACACGAGTTAGAGAGTTCGACGCTCGCTCCGACCGTCCTCAAATAAGTAAAGAAGAAAACTTTCGAAAACTCCGCTCAACTTGTACTGTTGTATGTATAAATTTTTGCAAGGCAAACTAAAATAAGTATGTATTGTATCATGGGGACGACGAACGTCCCTCCCTTTTTATAAAGTTCCTCCTTCTCTTTCAATGCTTTTCGAAACTATATGAAAACAATGTGATCTTTCAATTCGTTGTTTTTATTTGAATGAAATAAGATAATGTAATATTATAATATTAATTTTTAATGATATTTTATTTTTTATTAAAATAACTTAAGTTTCAAAGGTATTTAATATTAAATGTTAATTATAAATACATACGTATTATATACATGTACTGATATCATTAAAATACGATGCACCAATAACAATAAAAAATTGTGATATTGTAAAGTGCAAACACTTAAGCATCGTCGTATTACAAGCACGCAACTTACTCAAAGATATCTGAGGAAGTTCCGAGTGTCGTTATGGTTTGCAGTAAAGGCTGTAGTCGTCGCGTTTTGAACATTATTATTCGCCGCGAGTCCGGACAGTTTACTTGTTAGGACATTCTCAACTCGTCCCCGCTCTAGTGCCTATGACGGAACTGGTAAGTATTCGTTAGTTTACTCTCTAATTTTCGCCTACACGCGTTAGTATACACAACCAAACTCTATCCATGAGAATCAAGTTAACTAAAGTCTAACTTTGGAATTTTGATTATTTTGTGTTTAATTTATATTTGTAAATTTTCTGATATGTTTTGGTATTATTATACGATTAGATTTTCTTAATATTCTGTACTGTGGACTTGGTTTTATATAATAATTACTTTTTAATATGATATTACTTTTTTGTTTGAGTAAGTGTTTTTTTTAATCGAACTCACAAACTGTTGCATTTACAGGCAGACGCTGGACCTCTACACTACGAAAGTGCTCTGGGCTAATTTAGATGATGATTTTTATTATGCAACCAAAAAATATTAATCAATCATTCTGTACGTCATGTATGCATTGCAACATTATATTTAAGAATAAATCAAGTGGGAGTCAAATCAGTTTACCAATTGAAGAACAACGGAAAATAAAATTAATAGGAAAAAAAAAAGTTGACGAATATAAATATTAATAATGGTTTTTTTTACGAAATGTAGTGAATAAAATTATTACTTTTCTCCAGCATAAGTTTGAAATAGTCAAATTTCCACTCTTCAGACAATTTACTTTATTTGTAGTTTATACTTATCAATGTTTTATTGATGGGAAAATTAAGTGTAAACGCTCGAATCTTTGGATATTATTGAGTTATATTTTTTTCTACGCTCTAGACCTGGATGTTTGATTTTAATTTCATCAATTTGATTCGTTACATGCAACGGGCTTAGTTAAAAAAGGTCTTGGCAGGCGGACTCAGTGGTCAAATACGTAATTTTCAAACTTAAGTATCTTATATCTCATCTTACACTACAAAGATTTGAATGTATGAAAAATAAATTTTAAGACGATTTCTTACTGAATTTCATTCTTTATCCGAATGAAACTAAAATATTTGTGATCATTCCAAGAATTCATCATATGGCTGTTGGGCCCCTAGCGTTGCCAAGAAATCATCTCTGAGAAACAGATTAGACGTAAGAGACCAGTTTGAAACGAACATTAACATTCATCTTCACACTTTTCGCTCCATGCGCTAGTAGCTGTGAAGTTATGAAAAAATCTCTTTACAAGAAGAAGCGGTCGGAACAGTCTCTACCTCATTGCCACTTGTTCCTCAATATGAAATAGATTGACGGTATTTTAGACAGGTTCACCACAGCAATACATTTATTTTTCTATTACATATAACATTGACTGTGGTGTGTGTTGATTTATTTTACGTTGATATAATAATTAATTTTTCAGTCCATTCCAGTGTATTAACTTTAATTACATAATTACATCCCCCTTTTCATGACATAAAATTATAGACAGACAATCTCTTGGCATATGTTAGTGACTTAAAATTATAATGGCAATTATAATTATATGTTTTTAAAATTGCACATCTTAAAACTATGCAAGTATTTTGTGTGTATAAGACGAGCATAATATTGACCGTTTGTTGATTATTATGTACTTCTTTTCATTGTTATTATTAAAGTTTAACGACTCATCTTGTATTTTTCCTACACTCTACCAACAAATTCTAAAGTGTTCCTATTGCCTCTCAATAAATGTAGTAAAATTTTTACTGTGATTTAAACAAAACAAAATAAGAGCAGCAATTTTTTCTTGACATATACTAAGATTACACTTTTTTAATAATGCTGAGAGATCAAGCCTGATAATTAAAGTGCGCCATATTGTAAAAAAACGTATCACATGATTTGCTCTACACTAAATGCATGAATCTTATCTAATGTCTTCTTCGATAATCTATCTATCTAAGCGTTACTTACCTATGAAGTACAAATTGAGCATTTGGAAGATCTGATATTAAAATAACAAAGCGAATGGTCCTGATGAGATTCTTGTGGAATAATTGAAAAAGTTAGGGGAAATCGGTGTCTACTACCTTAAAACTCTTTTCAATAGAATCTTATGTAATGGAATACCTAGTGAATGGAGAAAAAGTTACCTTATTCCATTCTTTAAAAGCAAAGGTGACGTCAGACTCTGTGACAACTATCGCGCCATAAAACTCATAAACAACAGACTGTTGAAACTTACTAAGGAAACTGAAAATCAATGTGGTTTTGTAGAAGGAAGATCAACAACAGACGCTCTACATACTCTAAGGATTTTATTGGAAAAGTATAAAATATTAAAAAAAGACTTACATCTCGCTTTTATAGATTTAGAGAAGGCATTCGATCGAGTACCACGAGAACTAATATGGTATTCATTTCGATCGTAAAATATCGTCCTCATTAATTATAGCCGCGAAGACTTAGTAGTATCTCTGGAAACCTGGAGATCCACCCTGGAGAATGCCGGATTAAAGATCAGCCGCCAAAAAACCGAATGCGTTGCTACTTTTCAGGATCCAACCAATGTCAACCGGTTGTGCTTCAAGGCTTCCATCTGAAGGAAGTAGCAAATTTGAAAAACAAATATATCTGTGGGAGTTTTAAGGTCCGTCTAATCGAAGAAAAGCTCTCCGAAGCGCGTTTGAGGTGGTACTGCCACGTAATGAGAAGACCTGAAGACCACATGACAAGACAAGTCCTGAGCTTAGATACCGGACCTAAGAAGCGAGGGAGACCCTTTTTAACTTGGATGTCTATTATAAACAACAATCTAAAGGAAGCCCAACTTAATGCCGCGACCACCCAAGATAGATCAACCTGACGAAGAATAACAAGGAGAACCCCAAGTGAAATGGGATAAGACTAGGCAGAGAGAGAGAGTGATAAGGAATAAAGAGTCGTTAGACTGGGGGCTATGACTATTGAAATTAGCAAAAATTTTTATTTAGTTTGATGGATATTTTAAGTTAATAAATAAAAACATTAAAATTTTATTATATATTGTATTTAAGTTATTTTTATTTCGTTTTTAAGGGGACAATAGATGGAAAAGACATTTCTAACTATTTCTCTTTGTACTATACCTACTATACCAACCTGATAAGAACCACGAATAGCAAACAAAAGTAGCTTAGCCAAGGACACGTAAACGAAATTACGGATAGCAATTATCATTTATAAAAGCCTTTTATGTTGATATTTACGTCACTACCTACATTTACGTAGTCAAATATTTAATTTGACTTGTTGCTTATCAATTTGTATAAACAATATTGTTTTGAAATAATAAGTTGTTGGTTTGATTTGATTGTTTTATTTTATTTATTATTTATTTATTTATTTTATCAACAGTTGTTACATTAATATCTTACTTTACTATAAAATTGAACTAAAATATATCTAGCGCTAATGTACAACTAATTAAAGATAAACACTGCATGCTTATTCTAAAAACTTACAGACTAAAAATTATTTATGTTCCTAAATTTTGTTATGCTAGTTAAAACAAAAAAAAAGAGAAAAAAAGAATACCAGAAGACAAAAATTAACAGTTACCCATACTAAAGGAGACCTAAAACTAGTTACAATATAAGCCGAAAAATTTGATGCAAGGAGCTAATTATAATAATACCTACTTAGGGAAGTTTAAATATCTCAACAATTTTTTTGCGAAATTGATAAAAGGGATCATTGTGTACACCCAGCACATTACTTAATTTATTATAAAGCTCGGCCAAACGTGAAACTGGCAAATGTGCTAAGACCATTCGTCGCCTAGGTGCAGAAAAATCTTTAACCGTCTTACGTGGATATGTATGGTACTCGTAACTTTAATTCGTTCAGAAGCTGCGGACAGTCTATTTTGTTTCGGAAGATTTTATAGAAAAAGATAACATCCAAAAAATCTCTTCGTTTGTACAACATGTCATATTGGATCTACGCAATCTATCTTCATATGTTAAATTTTTGTTACTTTCTCCGAGACCAAAAGCAGAAAAAGACGACGGAACAGTATTCTAAGATGCTTCGATCTAAACTATTATATAAAGTAATTTTAGTGCTGGATTTTCGGAACTACTTTGTGTTATGCAGCACAAATCCCAGAATTTTCGACACCTTTGCTACAGTTTTATCTATATGTGGTAAAAAGGTGAACTTACTGTCGAACAGAACTCCAAGGTCGCATACAGTCTCAACTTCTTTCACAGGATAGTTATTAATGTAGTAGGAATGTGATAGGTTGTTTTTTATCTTGCGAGTAAAATTTATGTGAAAGCATTTTTTAGCATTAAGATTCTTTCCGTTTATACGACACCATTCTATTATATTATTTAAGTCTTCTTGAAAGTTTTCTATGTCCGATCTAGTTTCAATAACTTTAACAATCTTCAAATCATCTGCATATAAGTATGGCAATGAGTATTTAATTATGTCTACTATGTCATTTATGAAGACATTGAATAGAATTGGGCCATTGTTATCACAAAAACAATGTCATATAAACAGAAAACTTTCACGTACTGTGATAAATAGTGATAAATATATTTTGAATATCTTCGATTGCAAATCTTGTCATATCTTACTACGAAATATCAATTTGTGATATAAGTACCCAAACGTGATAACCATCAAACTGGTGACAATATAATGGCGTATTTTTAAAAGCAACATACGTACGTACTATGTATATTTTATCGTCTTAATAATAATTAACTGCCATCGTTGCTTTATTTTGTTTTGTAATTGTTTCATATTTTCTGAATAAATTAAATATCTGTATATGCTGCCTGCCATTTTTAATAGATGAAGTAGTTATATATTCACTAAAACCTCACGGTGCTCTTCCTCGACCGCCATCGACCGGAGACTCGGGAACCAGAGAATCTTTCGTCAATCACGGCGACTGCCTGCCTTACCTTGACTCAGAGAGAGAGAGAGGGCATCCACCTTGCGTCGCCATCTCGTCCGGTCTTGTGCATCGCGCTTCATTTCGTTCCAGGTCATCCCTATGTTCGCCACCTCTGCAGCGGCCGTCCGACGCCAACTCTATTTAGGGCGGCCACGTTTACGCTTGCCTTGGAGATTCAAGTCTAGGGCTTACCTAGGAAAGTGATCTGGATCTCTTCGGAGCGTGCGGCCAATCTATCCCCACTTGTGACGTTTGATTTGCTGGTCGATCGGAGTTTTGCCGCAGCGTTCCCAGAGTTGAACGTTGGGCCAGTAAATAACGAGAATGCGGCGAAGACCTCGAGTGGGCGTGAAGTATTTTTTGTGACCTTCCAGGTTTCGCACCCGTATAGCAAAACGGTTTTAACTTTGGACCGGAATATTTTGAACTTTACTCTCCTGGTCAATTTCCGGGATTGCCATACGGGGCGCATCTGTGCGAAGATTGCTCTATCCTTGGCGATTCTCGAGGCGATGTCCTCTTCAGTCCCTCCATCTTCAGTCACGACAATCCCGAGGTGGGTAAACTCTGTGCCGATGACCAGCCTGCCTTAGATGTTAATTTTCAATTTGGTAATTTTTGAATAGATACAATTTCAAAATGTTTTTGAAAAATTGTTTTTAATTAAAATCTTTAATTATTTGAAATATCTAAATATAATTTAAATGAAAGAAATATTAACCAGGAAATTTGTTTAATAATTCATATATTATTCTTTTATCTTATAAACATTATAATTGTTCAGTGTGCTAACTTTGGGTCATTATAATTAATAATTATTGAGATTTATCTCAAAAAATGTCACTTTCTAATATTTTGATAACGTAATAAATTAAACAATTAAAGTTACAGAAATAATTAAATTTAAACACCAACTGATGCCAAATCTATCTAGTTTATATTGCACAAGTTGAGCAGGGCAACATGACGCTCATCAAGCAATCATTACGGCGGCGCCATGTTTTTTAAACGGGCTTCCATAGCGCAGTGACCCACGAACCAAATTAATCCCCTACTACAATATTGTTACATAAAATTAGAATAATCTATTTCGAAAAAGTATGCTCCATTTTATAAAACTGAATTTCTGAGAGTTTTTGAGGTTACAACATTAATTATTTCTCCCTCGCTCCAGCGGTATACCCTGACTACCACCGTGATTTTGCATATAATTTTCTACTCAATAAACGCTACGTTTACTGTGCAGCTAAGCTTGAATGGAGTCAGAGATAAAAATTCACATTTATCTTATATCTACTTTTTTGTACAAATTATAAAGTATTATTCTGAGTTTGACGACTATGTGCTCTGTGTTTATTTCGTTATTTTAAAAGCTTAAGAAAGAACCAAAAATATATTTATTTACTTTAAAATGTTTGCTTAAAACAATTTATTATATAATTATATGATATAATTTGAGAGTAGCAAGTATAGGTAAAATTTCAACTAATCTATATTTCTATACTAATATTACACGTTAAAAGTTTGTTTATTGAAAGCGCTAATAACAATAACTGCATAATTGAATTTAAATAATATTTTAAATGGACACAAAATATTATTCAAATTCAATTATGCAGTTAGGGATTAAGGATAGCTTCAGGCAATGATAACTTCATGTAAACCATTTTAATGTAACCTATTGTACGTCCTGTCATAACTACTTTGAGCATTTTCAATTTAATATCTTAGTCGCTTCCAGTTGACCATACGGGCCAAGTCACAGGTAAAATAAAGCTATTTATATAAAATTTAAAATCATTTCTAATTAATATAATTATTTACCCATAATAGCATATTCAATTACCTACGTATTTCATTTTCTAAACATTTACTAGCGCTGTGGTAGTTGATTAAGTGATAGCATGATAGTTGATTGAACGCTAAAATTATAAAACTTCACTAGTTGAAACAAAGCATAAACAAGTCTATTCAACTCAAAGCACTTGAATAAGCTGATATAAATTATTATTAATAGGCTGATTTAACGAATAAAATTCATATAATGGTTGAAATTAGTTCTTGCTAACCATTTTTATTGCGAGAACAAGGAAATTGTCTTCCTAATAAAATTTATATTTTGGAGACTCTTTCCAGAGTCTTAAAAATAACACAAAATATTATGCGTAAAAGTAAATACTACAATGATTTTTTTACTGCAGACACCATAGGAACCTAGTGTTGAAACACTCCGTTGCTTCGTCCCTGCTTTCTTAGTTCCTACTTTCCGCATTTTTCGAAACTACGTAGTTTCGAACGTTTCGTAGTTGAGTTTCGGAACTCAATGCCGCGGTTTGCGTAGTTGCCGAAGCGAAGAAAATAGAAATAGAAAAATTCATCTTTCCCGAGTGAGAATCAAACCACAAATCATCATGTTTACACGCAGCTTCGACGCTACGACGGTCCTCAATGTAGCAGTATGCAACGATTTGATGGTATAATTTATTTTTAATCAAAAATCTCTTCATTTGTAATATTCAATTATTTATATTATTGTTCCGATGACAACACATGTCTCTAATAAGCACGATCTGATGCTGCTACTATGGATTCTAGATAGGCTACAGACGAGTCAACTAATTATCGGTTTACCGATTGGGGTATGGATGAAATTACTGTGTTCACCATGAAATCTCCTAAAGTGGTAGAGCCAAGCAAAGCCAATACAAATAGCTCAAAAGAGCCAGGCACGAACATGCTCTCACAAAATACTGTCGTGAAACAGCAATATATGGATGGTGCTGTGTGTGTCCATAAAGGGGGTTAATTGGGAGATTTAGTTGGTAACGCATTCACATCCTCCTAGGTTGTGGATGTTGTGGGCGAAAGAGTCCACTTAACATCACGTGGGCCTTCTGCTCGTTTGCCAACTTATAATATAAAAAATCAACATACACATTGGAATATAGATGACACTATATCATTCACTACAAAACCATGTGCAAACTCCAGGACTAACTGCAACTAAGCTACAGAACTCCTCAACGATCTGCAGCAGAAACATGAATCTTTGCATTTACAATCACATTACAATGTCGATATTAAATAGCCAAGCTTATGTGGCCTTATGAAAGGTCACATCTATAGAAGGCCTCCTCATAGAAGATTTAAAATACTCGAAATTAACGGGCACCACCCGCCCATATAACTATAACACAATTAATTAAATGAACAAACTAAGAAATATATCTAAAGAAAATTTAATATTATAAAATAAAATATTATAAAAGACCTTTCATAACAAGCTTTTGTTAATGTCCTAAGAAGATAAAATAATATTTCATTTAAAATATAGTTTTAGAAATCTTATTTTTATCTCTTTGGTATTAATAAAAGCTTGTAATAACAAGCTTTTTTTATACTATTTTATGTATCATATATTAAGAAAATTTAATAATTTATAATTTGGATAATAGATAATATACTAATAACAATATTTAATATTGTTATTAGTATATTTCTACAATAAATAATATATTTTTAATGCCTCATAATAATAGATACATATATAATGATCAAATTTAAATATTATTATTTTTTTATTAAGTTTAGATATAACATTCATTTATTGTAATGATAATATATACCAAAAACGTTTTCTAGAATCCGATAATAATATTATGAAGGCAATGAAGGTGAAATGCTTATCTTGTTTGAAGTGCAACGCCGTTCCGTTCCACGCAGAGTCGCGGTAATAAAACCGCCTGTTCACTTGCAAGTCACGGACTAGATTACCACAAGACGTCACGAGCTCTCGATCGGTCCAAAGAACAAATGCTCAAACTTATTACCTTCTCAATTCTTATTTAACTTAAAGCATTCAATTTAGGTTATGGTTAATATAAATAATATTTACGCTACTAACTAGCTGCTACTTATTTTAATAAATACTAATAAATAACAAATTAACAAAAAACCATTTCATTTAAAGATGTTTTAAGTATTGTCTATACGCTAGTGAAGGAAAAATATTTAGTAAACTTTCTAAAATTTCTTTTTTGATAGTATAACTAAAACCCGCATCTCTTGGATACAGTAGAAGTCTAAATAAAGATCTAAATTTAAAACACAATAAAATTTAACTAACTATCACTATAAATAATCCAGCAATAAATTATTAAGAAAAATAAAACTTAACTAAATCAAGAATTTTTCAAATGTCTTATACTGGCGAATTTCCTACAGATAAACGAAGAGTGGACAAAGAAAAGCAGGTCCCATCAATAAGCGGCAGTGAAGTTAGCAAATTGAATTGAATAAAACACACAAGTCCGCTAACGAGCCGGTGTTTACCCAAGTGGACACTAATTGGCTTAGCCAGCGGTCGCCATCGTACTCAAAACAAAACATTCTAAACATAGTATCCAAATGGATACGGTATTTTCCACTATTTTTCACACGTACCGTTATTGGAATATTTTTAAGCTAGCTTTGATTACCTTTATTGTGTACTTGTCGTCTCGTGCGTCCTAAAAATCTAATTTCAGACTATCGTCTGCTCAAAAATATGAATATTTAATAACAATAATAATATAATTATTATATATTTATTTCTAATGTAATAAACACAATTCTTTATATTAAAAAATAACTACAATAACACACGTTACTGAAATACCTAAATATAAATAGGTATATTATAAGTTATAATAAATTATGGAATTTTTTAAAAATATACACTTACCGATCTATCAAGCAGATTTTAAGTAAAGGCTTGTTTTAAATATGCTACTTACTCCACTTTACTTATCTATGACCTTAGTAATAGCCTTGCGGTTCGATTGTGCCGCATTACTAGCTAGTTACAAGTAAAAAGATACTACATTTCAGCGAGACAATATCTGGTTCAATTTTCTACATAAATAATAATTGCATCCTTAAGATTAAACATGTGGGCTACTACATTAAAAATAATTCTTCGTAATTGATATGTAAACATATCAACATCAACTCTTTGATATGCCTCATCCAAAAAAGCTGTAGAAATATAATTAGAAGAAAACTTTTTGGATTATTCTTGCATAAATGGCGAGAGACGACGCGACGACTTATGACAATTTTGTGACAGTTTATTTACTATAGATTTACGGCCTTATTCATAAAAAGTTATAGCACGCTTAAAGACTCGATATAGTACAGTTGTCAAAAAACGTTATTCATAACAGCATTTTAGTGCCAATCAGTTCTATAAACCTATCATAAAGTTATAGAGCCGAGAACCCTACTATAAGAGTGTTTTAACGTCCAAAGATGGCCGATTCATATAACAGCTGATTATAGCTCTATATATATACTAATATGAGCATTGATATGACGTCGTCGAGTCACTTGTCATCAAGAGTGTCAATTTCAGTTTCGTAAACAAAACAATATAATAATTGACATTTTGTTCGATATTTATTAACTATATTTAGTTATTAACAAGTTTATTAATAATAAATTCTACATAAGAAAGGTGCACAGAACATAGGTAATACTTGTCCACATCTA
Organism: Dione vanillae; assembly: GCA_037178615.1. Classification (NCBI taxonomy): domain Eukaryota; kingdom Metazoa; phylum Arthropoda; class Insecta; order Lepidoptera; family Nymphalidae; genus Dione; species Dione vanillae. Next base: position 3,008,005 of record JAZFAU010000059.1, on the reverse strand, counting down.
AACAATTTTCAATTATTTGTCGTTTTACTTCTTTTGACTTTATTTTTTAAAAATTAAGTAAGTTTATAAACTAAAATAAAATAAGCATTCGTGTTCTTGTGATAACAACGACGTAAATCAAGCCGGTATATGTCAAGCTCAGATCAGATCAGATCCAATAATATATTTTTGTACGTAATATTATCTGTGGTCATACTATGTCAATGCGTTTGTCACTTATCATCTGTGGATTTACTGGTATTTTCGGCAACAAGTCGACCGACTTCAGTATAGTGGCAACATTGTGAACGTATAAATCAAATTAGTGACACTTTAGTTATATAGAGAGTTTATGAATACAAACATTTATCGAACGTTCTATAAGCCTAAAGAGCGTGTTAACTAAAGTATGCTTAAAACGTTCTATAAGACTTTTTTATGAATAAGGCCGTTAGATTTTACTATAGATATGGACATATCAAACTAAGTAAAATAAGAATTAAAACATAATTTGTAACTTTTAGCATTAAAATTCCACATTCATTTTTCACTAAAAATAAATATACGGTTAGTTAAAAATACATATGATTGTTATATTTTTATACGTTTACGGTCCCCGCTCGTAGTAGGGTAGGCAGAAGAAACCGCGAACAACGTAGAAACCTATTGTTACACTCCGTTCACTGCTTTCCGTCTTTCAAGGCATTGCGTGATGAGTAGCGGAACCTAACGCCGCTCTTTGTTTAGTTGCCAGGGCGAAGACAAAGATAATGCAATAGTTTATCTGCCTCGAGTGGGAATCAAACCACAAACTGTAGCGATTACAGAAAAACGCTGCGCATTTGCGCCACAACGGTCTCCGTCTCCAATATTTACTGAAAAGTGCTAAATTTAAAATATTTCTAAACATTTGTACGTATTTGACAAGGTACTATTATGTCAGTATTATAATGCAAGCTAGATGCAAGTTAGTATAATATGCAGATATTTACTTTTAAGAAAAATAATATTAATATAAACTTACCAAGTTATATGTTAAAACACATATTTATTTAATTTCATGTTTAGGACATTAAAGAGAAAAGAAACAAATCTAATAAGAGCCAGGTAATTTCGGAGACGCCGCGAGGCAGTCGCTAACCTAGGTACACACCTCAAGCGAACACAGTAAAGGAAAATTTAAATAAACACACTTAAGTTTACTGCGACGAAATGAGCTTGAAATAAAAGTAAATATTCCTCATCATATTTCTTTCTAAGAATATGAAAATATTAATTATGTCGGGCTTTTTCTTTAAAAATCTCCCCCACTTACTGTAATAAATGTTTAGAAGATTTTATGCTGGCATTCAAATTCAATAAACGTCTTAATAGATGGTATTACTTATTTCTGAAATTAAAGACTAGAATCTAGTTAGCTTATTTCTGTAAAAAAGCTATTTATTAGACGTCGCTGTTTGTAGTCTATTAACTGGCTCTAACATTGTAAGTAATCATACTTACAATTTTTATGTACTATGACAGAAAGTAGGTCTTATAAGAAAAGGATACAAGAAAAGCAGTAACGTATAGCGTAAAATAGAAAAATAAAATGCTAATAAATATACAAATTATAAAATATAAATTTAATAATAATACGAAAACTAATTTAAAAAGTATTAATATATCAGTTATACAGTATACTGTCGAGGTTCCGGGCCACACCCGGCGCGCTCCACGCGGCATATCACTGGCTTGTATCTTGTGTTCAATTTGCATATAAATTGTCTTCCGGTCAGAAAGCCCGCCAAGATGACACACGTCCATGATGTGTCCCCAACCAAAACTTTATAACGCAACTCAAATTGCATAATAATAAACAAGAACAGCTATAATTTACTTTTTAAACTTCTAACATTTGTATTCGTTTTCATCCCGTGACCAAAATGAACATTAACATCTCAATCGCGACTTATATTAGAAGAAAATGTAATGGCTGTAATAAATTTACCTTTTATCCTTAATAACTAAGTTAAATTAACACCTATATTAGTCTTCATCATGCTCGCTTCGAACACAGCAATAAAATGATGAAAAGAAGCTAATTTTTCAGCAAATCATCTCCGGCCCCATGAAGTCATCAATATTCATTTGATGGCGCGCCTCCGAAACAAACACCTTTCCGAAGTAGCACACCGCGCTTCCTTTGAAGCAACTATGACGCGGGTGACGGCTCGCCGGCGCAGGGGGCTAACTCAATTTATTTAGATAATTGGCTTGTTTCACGACCGCGCTCTACACCAATAAATTGTTACGTTACTGAATAGATTACAGCAATGTCATAATAATCTTAATATGAATTGGCTGCTTCAATACACGACCTTAAAGCATGTACTCATACGGCTTGAGAAAAATAGTCTAACAGAAAACTTAACTCCGTAACTACATAAATCCAATAGCCTAAAATCCGATAGATACAGTCCTGTTAACTTCAATAATAAATAGAAGAAGAAAACCATAAATGTTTTCAACAATTTATTAACTGAAAACTTTAAAAGATGATATTTTAAACAGTCGATTATTAGTCATATTATGAAAAAAATATATATAAAAACAAATATAATTTCATAAACAAATTAATAATTTGATACTATTCAAGAAGCATATTTCATTTTGTAAAAATAATATTATAGGTTTAAGAGATTAAATTTCAATTTCCCAAATCCAAATCGAATAAATTGAATCAGACTCTAATAGTGTATAATTTAAGGAAGGTCCGCTGGTTCGGCCGAAACCGACAAAGTGCTCTTCGTTGCTTCCGAAGCACCCCTTATATTTACATATAAATTATGTCTCACACATTGAGAAAGGAAACTTTGGTATTGATATAAAAACTATACCATGTACTTTACAATAAAAAACTTATAAACATGAAAAGCTTTAATTTACTTGTTGTATTTATTATTACAAAATATCATTATAAAATTCTTGCTTATTCTTAAATCATAACTCATTATATAACGATAAAATAATTATAAAACAAACTTTATTGCCTAATTTTCGTGTATGTACCTATTACACGTTTTGTTAACAATGACACCCTAATAAAATACACCTGAAAATAAAGCTCATAAAATTTTGAGCAGAACGCTGGCACAGCTCTATTGATAAAATGATTATTGAAACGAAGGCACCGGTGGATTCGTTTAGCCGGCGCACGTACGTCCGCGGCGCTCGGTGCTCACCGTCCAGCCGTCATTACGGCGGCTCCGCGCCAAATTGCGACATCCGCAGCCTGTACCCACTGCACTATCCTGGCTCTTATTCATCGTCTAATTCACCTTACTTTATCGTTATAATAAATGCCATTTAACGATTAGATTTTACCAATAACATAACCAAGAGAACTTGTTATAATATTTAAAAGGCTAATGTAATCTATATTTAGGCTAATATATTCTCAAATTAATGAATTCATGTGAATGCTGTGCTTAGCATTATGCAGATAATTGACAAATTAAAAATTTCAAAAGTTATTTCAATATAAAAAGAAGTAACCACAGTCACTGGTTAATATAAAATGAATCCTATTCATAATTTTTTCCGTCATAATCTTGTGTTTAAACGAGAGTTTATGACGAATATCAGTTGTGCGATGTAGCGTCAAACCTTCGCGGTTCCGGCGGTTCCGCGGTGTACGCTATACTCTGTACAAGTAACAAGCTACTGTTGTTTATTTTACCGCAATGAATTTCCTAGAAATATTTTCTTCGTTTTTTAATTTTGAATACATTTGAGTACAATTCTCTGTGGCGGTGGCACGCCCCCGGCAATCTCCAAATTGCCTCTTTATGTGCAGATGTTCCGACCCTCGGTTTTTCCGTCTTTTGAATGTCGTTTTGCTGTTAAATAACGTACTCTATTATTTATAATTTGTATCATGTTATTCATCACAAATTTTATTTGATCTAACAAACTCTTGCTGGATTTTGTATTGTATATATTTGGATATACATTATATTTTACATACGGCTAAAGAATAATTCATAAGGTTTATTTCGATTTCACAGATATAATTTTAAGAAAAGACTAAAAATTTTGTCGAATTTAATAATAATGTATTTCATTTAGTTAAAGACGAGGACCACGCCAACAATTGAAATAAATCAAGACGGCCAAAAAAATATATTTGCCTCTGGAGTTTTAGTCACAAATTTAAATACGTTTGCTTATGACTTTATAAGTACTTTATATTATGAAAAACTCCGTTCTCAAAATTAGCTCTTCACGAGAGAATTCTTTTGAATTTCAATCCACTAAAGATCACAATTACACGTTTTACAACATTCGAACTCATTTATTTTTTCTTTAAGAAATTATTTCTCTTGAAGCAAATTAATTCTGTGGCATTATACTGCTTTCAAAATCTTGAATAAATTTGGAAAAGATTTCATAAAAAATAGAAGAACCGAAAGCCCGCGGCTAATGCCAAATTACGTCGTTATTTACAAGTATTTTCATCTTACCGGAAAGTAGCGATATTATCTGGACGCGCAACCTCATAAGATTAAATAGATGGTTAAAATACTGACTACCTATTTTTTTATATAAAAGAGACACAAGTTTTCAATTCAAAATTGCAGCTTAAAACACATGCATATACCTATACGTAGTTTTAAAAATATAGATACATATATATGTTTAACATTTAATAAAACAATGATAATTAACATTAGATGTTTTTATTAAAATAAATTAAAGTATATTTACTTCCCCCAATGTCAGCAATCTTCGTTATTAAAATAAGAAATAAAACTGAAATAAAATAAAGTTTCACCATGAGCTCATTGTAATTATTAATTTTATTCAAGGTTCAATTTAGTTTAGCTTCACGCTTCGGAATTTAGTTTAGCATATCATATATCTCTTACAATTGTAGGCAGGGCGGATTTAACAGTCAAGTCAAGAGAAGATTTATTTATTTAGACATTTTTTATGTGCGCTTTGGCTTGTCGATACGAAAATATGAAATATTTAATTAATTACTAAGTTTTTTAAATATAATTTAGAGCACAATCATTATAGTTGCTTAATACAATAAGTCTTAAAATGAGATATTAAAAACAATCGTGTCTGATGTCAGTGTCATCCGTGTATCTTGTACAAATATTTCTATAACAACAAATCTATACAGTTTTTAATAATGTTTTATGGTATACACAAAGTATGTGAAATTTTACGTATATTACTACATAAAGTTTTACACTTATTAAAGTCAGATACGAACTTACCTTGGGATCCGCATTGTACGAGCATTTGTGAACATCAAATGCTCTTTGGCATTTGTCTTTGTCAGGAGTATCTAAAAATAAAATGGCAAGAATTTATTTAAAATGTATGAAATTTATAAAATGAATAATCAAAACTTTTGGGACGCTATATTAAAGTTAATACTAGACAAAACACGTGCAATGTTCATAACACAATTTACCTAAATGTTTACATGCGTTGATCATCTTAAGGACTCGGTCTGTGTACTCTTCCGGAATTAAACTTATCATCATATCATAATCCACATTATCATTTTCATCAATCTGTGGAAACGGATCAGATACACGATCAATTTATGACAAGTACCTATTATTACTTATTTTTTAAAACAATATAGTAATTGCGAAGTTTGTATTAGTGATGTAACGAATATTGGCATTCGCATTCGCCAATATTCGCACATTTTTACACATTTGCATTCAGCATTCACATTTGCAAAAATTTCTGCGAATGTTTTGCGAATATTGAATGTCAGAAAAATAAAAATTTGACGATGATAATACGTTATTAGAGTAGAAATTATTTTACTTTTTGTGCTTATTATACAAAATGATACTATATTTTTCGTATAATAAACACACTAAACTTCGTAATCACATTATCAATCTTCATTATATCTCATGAAACAATTTCTTTATTGCACTATAAACAACCTAAAACAAATTCTCTCTCTTCTTAAAAAGTTTTATTAGTTATTACTTAGGTTTTGAATGTTATACGAGGGTCAAACTGAAAGTTCTTAGAAAATCAAAAACTAAGCATTCTAGCAAGTTATTAGTTTTATTATAACTTTTCAAAATAGCGTCCATTTACATCAATACATCGCAGCATTCGATGGAATCATTGAGAAAAGCACCTTGCCCACTCGGCCTTAGGGGTCTCTTCAACGGCGTTTTGAAACGCAGCCACTGCTTCTTCGGCGTCCATAAAATGTTTTCCTCGAAGTTTTTCTTTTATTTTCGGGAATAAATAAAAATCGCACGGTGCGAGGTCGGGGCTATACGGCGGGTAACCCAGTAATTCCACGTCTAAGGTCGCCAAATAGTCGATCGTTTGCCTGGCGGTGTGCGACGAGGCATTGTCGTGATGAAGGAGGATCCTGCTGCGAGGTCGTTTCTCTTGAACTTTTTCCAAGACAAGTGGCAAACAGTTGTTAGTGTACCACTCTGCATTAACCGTTTTCTGATCCTCTAAGACAACTGTCGCGTAATGACCTGTCTTTCCGAAGAACGAGGCCACCATCTTTTTTCCAACACTTTGACCTCTCTTCACTTTAGTTGGCAACTCTTCGGAAGGAAACACCCACTGAGCAGACTGTCTTTTGGTTTCCGGATCATAACAGTAAATCCAGCTTTCGTCACACGTTAGTATGTCGAACACAGCATTTGAGTCACCTCCGTTAAATTTTTGGATCATTTCTCGGCACCAATCAACACGGCGGAGTTTTTGAGCCTCGGTCAAATTATGCGGTATCCAGCGGGCACAAAGCTTCCTGACCGCTAAATGTTCATGGAGGATTTTGTGCACTTGCCTCATACCTATGCCTAGACTTGTCCGAATCTGCTGATAGGTCACTCTTAAGTCAGTCTCTATCATACGCCGCACAACACTGATATTATCTTCAGTCGCCGCTGTAGAAGGCCGTCCCTCACGCAAATCATCGGCGAGATTAGTTCGACCACGTTTGAATTCATTAAACCAGTTGTAAACTGTGGCACGAGATGGGGCTTTATCGTGAAAAGCCAATTGAAGTCTATCATAACTTTCTTGTTGACTTATATGAAATCGAAAGTCATAAAAAATCATTGCACGAAAATTTTCTTGGCTTAGATTCATTCTGACGTGCACAGACAATTTTCAATTTGCCGCCAAATCGTAAAACAAATGACAAATGAATGAAATTTATACTCAATATTAATGGTAAAGAGTTCTATTTTCATAATTTAAACTTATTTTTTTAATATAATGCTTTTAAGTTGCCAGTTCTAAAAATTTTCAGTTTGGCCCTCGTATATAATCATCTACATAAACAAAAATAAAAATAATAATCAAACAAATACTCTATTGTCTTACAATCTGTATCTGTGTATTTAATAAAACAGTAAAATAATCGTGTCTGTACATTAATTATTTTTACAAAACAAAATATGTAGGGTTATTAAGAAATGAAAAAAGAGCAAGAATTCGAAAAAAAAAATGTTGTCTGTTTGTATGTTCAAAAGTTTGTTTGTTTGCACACGCTAATCTCAGGAACTCACTGGCCGGATTTTGATGAATTTTTTTGTTATTAGTCTTCACTAACACATAGGCTATCTTTTTTTGGAAATTCGCTCTTTAAGGGGGTTCAACTTACCCTGACCCCTCTGGGTGAAGGTAAATTTGTATAAAACTCCGTCAGTTTTGAAGCTAATTCGATTAAAATTAATATTTGGCTATTTGGTTAGAAATTGAGAATGACACAATAAGGATTTTTGGAAATTCTGCCTTAACGAGAGTAAAAATGGAGTAAAAGTTTCTATGAAACTTCTATGTAACGACACAACGGACACTCCAAGTGCTATCTTGTAATAATTAGCGCAAAATTTAAAATAATGACTGAATATTCGCATTCGCATTCGCGAATGTCGAAATCACATATTCGCATTCGCGAATGTTAAAAAATGACATTCGTTAAATCACTAGTTTGTATACACAAATATATTTGTAATAAGGTTAGTGAGATGATAACTATTGATTGCATAGCGTATTTGACAGGACTTCCGTGACATCGCCTCCCATAGGATACCAATTTTGTAGTGACTGTTCTATATTTAGTATTTGAAGTACAAAACCATGTAAATAATTTAAACTAACTTTTAAATGAATGACAAAAAATTGTATCGGTGAATGGACACCTATTACCGGAAAAGAATGTTACTAGTAATGCAAAGATTAAGTAAACAACTTACAAGACTTCCTTCTTCTAGTAAGCAAAACATGTAGCACTTCAATTTGATGTCCTCCTTAAATATGCCGTTTTCGCAATTCGCTATGTCCTCTGGAGACAAGTAGAAATGAAAACTGTTAAAAACTCGACGACAAGTAGTTGTAGTATTAAATAAAAGGTATAAAAGTAAAACAAAATTATAAAAAAAAAATGGTTGCCTGTAAAGTGGGTTTTACGGGCGAAAATTTTACGTGACAACGTCTTTTTCTCGGTAGAATATTTATTGATATGAATAATAATTATAGTATAAATTGCACAAATTTTAACTATAGAAAATATATTTTGTTTACTAAAACATTGTACATGTGTCAAGTGATACGCGCGGCGGACCGATCATAGTTCGGTTACAGTTGACACATCGTTACGTTACCATTTTCATATTTGACTCCGAGCCGCACAACCTAATTTAAGACGTTGTCACGTCAAAATATTATTAAGAAATCTTAGGCAAAATAGCCTAAAGTGGACTAAGTGCTTCACGTATATGCTTAACTTTTCATGCTGAGTAACTTTTGCTACAAAGAGAATCATATTAGTGAAAAAAATGGGGGCTATATTTAGTTAATTAATACTAAGTATTTTATGTGGTATGATTTAAAAAAATGTCTACAATAAAAAATCCTTATAAATTAAAATCATTTAGAAAAATAAAAAGGAATGCCATTTCTAATAGTTCTATAGCCTTGAATAAGCTTCGCGGGGAATGTATCGTGTAATACACAAACGAATAGAGAACAAAGGTAACGGAAATAAATTTTTCTTTTACTCACCCTCTGTCACTTTAGTCTTAGCAACGCACTCGCTGTGAACATGTTGTATTATTTCTTTGATTTCCTCACTAAGTTCCTGAAAACACAATTTAGTTGCTTGAAATCAATTTTCAATTCCCTTTACGGATATATTCTCAGGTATAATGTAAAAAATATTTCAAACTTCAAAGTACAATCGATATTATAATCTGTAAAAAACAATTGACATTTCAGAAGCAGACATGTTTTAGTATATTAGATTACTTATTTGATCAAATTTCAAATAAAACCAAGCAATATGAACAAACCTAAACACAAAATAAAAATAGAAAATCATATTTTAATAAGGTATTTCAAATACAGAATCAAAATCTCTACGCAACGCTAAAGTCGGGTCCTAACGATACGGACGCCATCACATTGTCAACATTAAATAGTTTCAGTTCGATGCAGCCAACTTGGCCTTACTTTTCAAATGACCGCGATACTTGCAGTGATTTGAAATGCTGAGGCCCAATATACTTATACCACGCTTCAAGGGAAATATTCTTCAAAACTGGCGACACGATAAATTTTTCTTAGTGGTTAACACACAAATCACAAGTCTTCTGGTGTTTGAATTGAACCAAGTTCTATCCATCTTGAAGAGGCATTACCGACGAAAGCCTCTAAAGATACAAGTTTTTATCGACAATCGTCTACGTTTTACGGAAAAACCTACACGACGGCAGAAAACAGCATCCACTGTACAATTATCCGCATAGCAATGATTGCTAATATCTTACAACGTGTCATTGATAAAAAAAAAAAATAGCGTAGGGGCATTTGGCAACATTAGCATTTACGGGCAACTATTGACCCACTTGCATAAATTCTCAAGAAGCCCATGTGATGGAAGTTCAAAGACTTTCACAATGACCAGTCTAACTGTCAGACCCTTGGTTGGAACCTGACTCCGGAGAGCAGAGAGGTGACAGCGATAGGTCCATAGTGTTGTGCACACCCTTTCTTTGAGATCAGGTGATTTCTCGGGTCTACGTCGAACAACATTGAGTTTTAACATGTCGGCGGTGTCTTACCTCCGACGAGTTTAAGGCAAAAGGTGTTCTTAGGAGGTCGGCTTTCTCCTTGGCTGTATATAATAACCTCGCACCAGAAATCATTTTATCATCCTTACCATAAAACCAATATCTTAAACCATGTTTCACCGTATGATTTCCTTATATAACGTTATGAGCTCTAAGTCCGATATTCTCACTGCCACGGCAAAAAAAGAAATAATTTAGATTACCTACCCATTAATTATTTTGAGTTACATAGCAACTTTAATCAAGTTGTTTTCTTTTAGATTTAATTTAAATGTTGTTTTATTTTGTTAATTATTAAATTATTATTGTTATTTATACATATATATTTTTTATAAATACATGGTGCGTCTGCATGCAAGGACCAATGCAACCGTGTGTACTGTACGAATTTTTTTCTGTTATTTACATATAAATGTGATTTTCATTTATTTTCAATAAACAATAAATGAAAAAAAATCAATTAACAATATGACATTTGTAAAAAATGGTATAAAAATGACAGATTCCAAATTTAAAAGTATTGTTTTATTTATTTTTTAATAAAAAACAATAAGATGGAGGGTTTCGTTCGACTTTCCTGGATCGGTCAGTCGGCTAATAAAAGAAATCATTATGGTTAATTATTTAAGGACTTCAAAATAGGAGGGGCTACGATATTCGACGACTATATTTGTATATGTCCCACTATTTAAATTAGATATTTTTTAAAAGTATAGATACTTATGCTTCCAATGTTTTCTGCATACACTTTATTTTTAAATATAAACATCTGATGATGCAACTCCAAGAACATCGAGAAATATCTTTGTAATTTATATTTTATATACACATACTTTATTAATATAACTTTAAAAAAAATATAATATAATGACATACAAAGCAGAAGATACAAATTATACTTCAAACATTATAAGCCCAGCTATGTAATATTGGATTATATACGTAAGGTAATAATGACAGCCAATTTCAATTCAGCCAATTTCGACAATGTTACTTGATTTATGCTTACATTAAATTGTGTGCTTATAATGCAAAGAGGAAACAAACAAACTAAATAAAAATATATTCAATAAACAAAATCAGTATGCGTGGGGTGTCCATTTGTGTTAAAATTAATATGAATCATAAGACCATCGTATAGTAAATTTAAATTTCACTTTTATTTAAAACGGTGAGTACAAAAAAATACAGTACAAAGAACAAGCTAACACAAGACTAAAGTATAAAATAAACATTTTAATCCTTTAAAATCAAGAATATTTACCTTACAACAAAGTACAAATGTACCTTACAATTATTAAACGCCCGTTGCTTTTAGAGTTATTGAAGACAGAATAAAGTAAAACAGCAAAAGTGATTATAGTATCGATATTTCACGTTCAACCATCTGAATCGAACTCGATATTGGGTAATATACTATCAAAAAGTCGTTCGATGTTATTAAGTAATTGCTGTGAAAAAGTCTAGAATGGAAAAAGAAAAGACTGACAGAGTACTTTGAGAAATCCCAGCACTAATAATACCAATAGTATGAGGACTATGTTGTCTTTAGAATGTATGCGTTGTTCACGTTCGATCATTTAAGTATAAAATTTTTAAATAATTTTTAATATTTTTAATTTGGTGACATATTTATGAATTTGAGTACAGCCAAGAGTATATCAACGTGAATATTGCATTATATTAAATCTCTAGAGCAATCTAATATGGCTAGTACAGATAATTTTATTCCACTTCTGATACCATTTGCAGAAACTTGGTCTCCATTCAAGGACTTTATTTACTAAAACATATGGCCATGGTCAGGCCATTATTCTCCTTCGGTATGCCGAATTTTCGTTCTTCTACATATTTCAGTCGTTGATGACGCTTTAACACTAGATTTTGAACCTATACCAAATGCTAACAGTGAAGGACTACGTCTCAACACCTTTGGTTATCATTAATAACATATACTTTTCGCTAGACTTTCAAATTTTAAACTTTTAACTTAAGTCACTGAGGAGACAGTAATATACTAGATGAGAAGGCTGTCATTTCCCGAACACTACTCATCCGAGTTGTATTCTACGAGTGACCTCTCTCTCAAAATTGCATTTTGGGTAAACGTAATTTTAAAATTACTTCTCCTACCTAACCGACGCAATTGTGACATGAACTTTAAAATTAAATAATAGGTATTTGTAATTTAATTATTACACACAATATTTTAATCAGAGCAGTCTTAGTATGTCAATTTTTCTTTTTGAGTTCCATATCTCAATGAAAAGAAGGGTTCCGCCCTTACAGGACTCACTCTGTTGTCCGTCTTTCTGTCTGACTGTTTGACCATCTTCAAGAAGTCAAGACCATTTTCAAGAAGAATCAAGCTGAAATTAATATCAAATATCCAGGTCGATGACATGTTGAAGTAGAGAAAAAAGTAAAACTTCAAAATGTCATTGCAATCAAACGATATGACATTGTTTTAATTTTATATAAAAATCGCCGGCTAATAGAAACCTATAGGGTACATCTTGATAATCCAAAGGTATAAAAATCTACAATAAGTTAGAACATAGAGCACAAAGAGAAAAATCTGAAAATTGTAAATTAATAGTTATATGATTATATCCTAGAAAAAACTATCAATAACTTATACTGTCATATATATACATATAACAGACAGACAGAATACATACATGGATTGATAATATATATACCTAGATTGATAATATATACCAAAAAAAATTGACAATTTATAAACTAAAAAGAAACCTTTTTAAGCTAATTTTTGTACTCAATTTCAGAAAATGAGTAGATATAATTGTAAATTTAAGTTTGTGTTTTTATACGTTATATTTTCTCTCATTATATGTGTATTTAAATATATTAAATTGATTATTAAATGTACACATTCCAACAGATTGTACTATAATAATTGTGTCGTATAAAATCAAAACCCGCCAGGTCCACTTTGTATAAAAATATCGATATTACATTGTATGGATTCGTTTTTATTGGTTCTGTGATACCAACCAACAATTTTAAGTCTAACTGAGTTACTTCCAGAGTAAATCACCTCCAAATATTCCGTTTTGGTTCAAAACCCGTCATATCTCTAACAACTTGCTATCTAAAGACGTTAAGTCCAGTTTGCACCAATTAGATTGCTGCATTTTGACAGGTAAACATCATGGCGTGATTGTTTGGTTAGTGATACAAATGAAGAAAATTTTGATTTAGAACGCATACCCCTAGGGGAAGCCCAGAATTTTGTTTAGTTATCAGTTAAGCTTAATTATTTCGTATAATAATAAGTAATAAAAAAACTAATGTTGATTATTATGAATATTATATTATTATTACATTCGTTGATTATTTTATTAATTTGTAATTAAGAAAGTTGGGAATCTAAGTTTTATAAAAATGTCGTTTGATTGTCGTTGTAATTTCAAGATAATTTTGTGATTGTTTTAATATTGATTTAATTGGTACAGAAGAGTTTTAGAATTGAATATTATTAATGTTATTATTTGATAAAGATTTTGAATTAATTGACATCAAAACGCGCCATATCCATTTCTGTGAGAAACCAATGCCCTCAAATTCACATGTTGGTATCAATATCAGCTACATCCCTTTTATTGTAAGGTTTTTATAAAATAGCCTGTAAACTATCATTACTATTTGCCATCATAAAAAAAAGGCCTGAGAAATTTACTGTCCTTATTTACAAATTTAAACAAGTAACGTAATATATGAATATCAAAAAAGTTAAATTATGAAAAATAGGCCATTCTGGATCTGAGGGAGTTTGATTTTATACTATGCTTATTTTAAATATTAATTTACTGAAAAATCGCAATATGTTAAAATATATATATCAAATTAATCAAATTAATCGACAAAATCTAACCAATAAATCTACATAAATTTGAAATAGGCACAGTGTAGTTAAATGTTATCAGTGACAAATGGTTGATGAACAAAACTAAAATCATTTTAGCACTATACTAACATCAGTTTTCTAACTAGTTTTTTTAATAAAATAAAACATTTACATAGGAAATTCAAAGTTCTACTCGATTTTTTATATATTTATTATGGAAATATTAATTACTTATAATCATGATTAATATAATTGATATTAAATATCAGAGAATCTTTCTTCAATTTAACAACGTTGAATTGACTACCCGTAACCGTTTTATATAATATTTTATGTAAATCAGATCCAGACAATTTTCACTGGGATTGGAAGTGATCCTATATTCATATTTATGTAACTACAGTACAAATAGTTTTATATGAATTATTTACGTAGTGTCATTATATAATCTCTTAGACTTTCATGATGTCTTTGTGAACATAAAAAGTCAAAGAAGTCACTTCAATATTAAAAATGACATAACATTCAGAAAGAAAATTACTAAGCCGAGATTCCACAGGGACCAACCCAGTACACATCAAGTTGTATCATAACGTTAAATATTAATTTAGACAAGAAGGAATCGTTTCCATTATATTTCAGTTCATATTGCTTAATTGTAAATGTAACTAGTAATGGGGAAGGTATTCGTACTATTGATGTTCTACAATTGTTAGGTATTTATTATAAATTATAATAAAGAATATTCAAACGTCCGATTCCCGAGCTAATATACATATTTAGCATTAGATATTACAATGTATCAACTATAATGTAACGTTTTTAAAATCGGAATGTACGAGTTGTACCTCATAAACAATAAGAAAAAAAATATATTTAATAATACATTAATCAATAAACACAATAATTATATGTATATCTATAAATAAATATAGAAAATTCTACTTTTATTCCATGTTTATAAGAGAAATATGGAATATGGCGGAATGAAAGCAAAAACAGAATAATGAAAACACACACAAACGACATTTCTCCGAACAAGTGCGTTTAAGGGTAATGGAAAAAGTAGTAACGGAGCCGCTTTGGCGTCAGTTACTTATTCGCAGGTGAAGCGACATTGAGCAATAGTGTAGCGTGCATTCCAACACCGTCGCTCATCCATCAACTCTGATCTTCTCTACGCTTCATAAGCTTCACGACACGTCCACGATCATGAATAATTGACATTTTGGATATAATCCATTGTGCTCGGAAATTTTAAACCTCTATTAGCTTCTCTATGCAATAAGCGTAATTAATCAAGAAATATATTTATTTATCAATTTTATATTACCTTTATGTTCTTCACCTTATTATTTTCACGTATTACAAATTATTTTTTTACAATAAATTAAAAAATAATTGTGCCAAATAAATGTTTTAATATAGCTATAGCTTATTTAGGAATCATGGAATAAAATGTAAAAATCGTAAAAGGTTACTATTGATAAAATTTATTTATTGTTTCATATTTTAAATATTTTTATGAACACATTTAATTTCTTCATTAAATACGTCCAATATTTATGTACTTTTTGTGGAATGGGTCCCGCAATAAATGTTTGTTTTCCATATTAAAATAATATATAGGTGCTATAAATAATTTAAATAATAAAATATAAATAATATTACCGACGGAAGCAATACGTTAACAAAACTGTAAATGGTATTATAGAACGATGTTTATGGATAATACACTTATTTCGCCATTTAGGACTTACAAGTAAGTCCTAAATGACGAAAATTGTAAATGCCTTAAATTATTTAGTTTTCTTTCTATTTACTTAAATTTTGTTACAAACAAAACAAAGATTAATAATTTAGAATCATTAGTTCTTCATATAATTGATTTCATACACAATACAAACCCCGTAGAAAAAATAAAAACAGGACACCCTTTAATTTCGTCTCCTTAAGTATAAAAGTATATAATAAACGCGATCAATTTATATATATAATTTATAATATAATATTTAAAAAATAATTAAAAATTTTTAAATAGTAAGAAATGTTTGATAAGCTTGTTAACTGTACTTGTATTTACTACTTGAAGCAAAATTTTAACAAACACTCTTAATCTCTCTTTTATCTAAATTAAATATTAAATGAGCAGGAAATATTTTAATTTATTTCCAATTTCTGCAAAATTTAAGAGAATATACGGAGAGAAAATTATCCTAACATTATATATTATATTTCCGTACAAGAAGTTTCGAGAAAAGTGCAAGAAAATATGGATATCCCTGTTACGTATAATATATTATGTAAAAGAATATACTATAACTGTTTTGATAATCAATCAATTCATTCTTACCGGTTTTTCTTTATTTCCATGACCAAGCGATACTAAAGCGAGGATCGCTGCAGCAAGCACGGCTGCCGATTGCATGGCGTTTCGCTGCTTGAAAAATGATCTTTGTCATTCTTATATGGATTGAACTGCCGATTAAATCCTAAATTTTAAATTGTTAGGCACAGAGAGGCAATTACAAAATAAACCCCTATTAAAGTACCATACCAAACCACCATGCTATTATAGTTAAAAAGTGTAATTAAAAGAAATTACTGGCAGACGCGTGAATTAGCAATTATGAGTATATTCGTTGCAAACAGTGGTTCTATATTTAAAATATACTTTATAAGTTAAAATATACTTCTTACTTAATCAACATTTAAAACTATTTTAGAGGACCGTAAGCGTCTGCCTGTAAACGCGACGGTTTGAGGATTCGATTCCCATTAGGAGAAGATGGTTTTTTCTATTTCCATTTTCTTCGCTCTAGAAAGTAGACAAAGCGCGGCGTTGAGTTCCGCCACTCAGCACGCAATGCCTCGAAAAAGGGAGAAAACGGGGACGGAGAAAGCAGAGACTAAGCAACGGAGTGTCTTAACACTACGTTAATAAGATGGTTCCTGCAGTTCCCTCTGCCTACCCTGCAACGTGCGAGATAAAACGTGAAGCTAAAAAAAAATAAAAAAAAATTAAATCTACATATTACATCGACATTATCACAATAGGTATATTAATATTTTATATAAATGTGCAAATAAATTGTAACAGCACTTTAAAAAGCAAAGTTTAAAAACATATTATTACGATGAAAAAAGTCTCCATTGTGTTTACAATAATTATAAAGTGTACGTTAAAATATGCGCGGTACTAAAGCTGTCCTCGCCTACAAGTAAGTCAAAAGGATATCACTCCTAATGATTATTAATAGTCTTTAGACAGTTTGTAAAATCATGCTGCGCTTACATCGAACTCAACTCTGTTATTTCAAATTGTAAAGTGTTTATAAATAACTTTCTCGTCTTAAATTTAAAATTTTAATATAATTAATACATTTAGTGCATACGGTCGATAAAGTTGACGATGTACTAAAATCGTAGGTATAAAAATAACAAAATTTATTTTAGACAGTTACTGGCAAACAAAAAATTTATAAGATAAATTTTTCTATTGAAGCCTTTCGATAATCTCACACGCACACTTATGCAGAGTGCAATCGACATGAAAAATCCATTAAGGCCGTTCGCGTCAGTAGCGTACAGCATAGGCGGCGCCAGTGACCGTGCTAAGCGGATTTGTTGCATCCCTGTCCGCTGCATCCGCATCCATTCTCTATGCAGATAAATACGAATATGCATCATCACTTACCGTATTTATTATAATTAAGTTTAACAAATCAGCATTTATAAACACAAAATCATCAAGTATTAAAATTGATATGAGCAGGTAAATAGTAAATGGAAGTTTGATTTATATTCCCACAGAATCTAATACACCTTTAGTAATTCATGCAACCCTTGATCACCACGTAATTATGTCATTCACAAATTTAACAATATAATAGATGTCGCTAAAATTTCTTCTACATTAACCCAAATTTGGATTAAGACTGTCTTTTGTTACACAGCAAAATAATCAGCATCCAAAATTCAAGTAAGAAAATTGACGAGCTGATTAATAAACATTTTATCATTATAATATATGGTCGTACCGTCGTGGCGCAGAGGCGCAACGTCTGCCTGTAACGCGACTAACGCGACGGTTTCTGGGTTCGATCCCCAGTCGGGGAAGATGGATTTTTCTATTTCCATTTTCCTCGCTCTGGCAACTAAGGCAAAGCGCGGCGTTGAGTTCCGCCACTCAACACGCAATGCCTCGAAAACGGCGGAAAGCGGGGACGGAGTAAGCAGGGACTAAGTAACGGAGTGTCTTAACACTAGGTTCGTATGGTTCCTGCAGTTCCCTCTGCCTACCCGGCCATGTGCGGGATAAAAACGTGAAGCTACAAAAAAAAAAAAAAAAAAAAAATATATGATGATAATTTTTGATGATTCTACTCGGTACAAGCACATTCTCACAATAACTATAAAAGTTATGGTGAGAAAACGGTGTTTTGGTCGTTGATTGAAATATTCTGTATTTTTTTATTAATTTTGTAAGTTTAAGATTTTGTGACACGACATAGTGATATTTTAATGTTATTACTTTTTTTAACTGTAGCACGCAATTATTCATTTGGGTTGACTGTAAAACAGATTTTTCCCTAGGTATACTGTTTTAATTTCGAGGATCCTACATTCCAAATCACCAGACTACATTTTCTTATTTCAGATGAACGTTGTCAATAAGTGAATGACAGAAAAGTTTTAGACATGTATATAGATTTAAGCGTTCTGAAATTTAACTTCACCAGTTAACTATAAACTCACAGTCAAATTTAGTATTTACAATAAATGTTGTGTATCTGACCAGTGTTCTATCAGTCTTTGTGTCTCTACGAAAAATTTTAAGTATTTTTTAATTTTAAGTATTTTACAAAAATTCTGAAGCCTTCACAAAAATACTACCGTCTGCCATTAAGTGTAATTAATTTATGTCACATTGCAATAACATAACAAGATTTATTCAAATGTTTTTGAAAAGATATTCTATAGAGATCTTACTTGTGTCAGTGTGAAAGCAGCGGACCATATGTTACTGCTCTAGCAGTTTTATGTTATAAGTTTTTATGGACACATAAAGTCACTTAATTAAAAAGATGCCTCAATTTGTAAAGAAATAATTTAAAGATAGTGAAGAGAGAGGAGTATAGTTGGAACGGGAGAGACGTCATTACCGCAATCAAAGCATCAAGCCACAGCATGCATCCCGTGCCCGCTAACGACGAGTGCTCTCGATAAAAATTAAAAACACGTGCAAGCCCAGCCTGAGGAAAGTTTTAATGAGACTGCACGGTTTTCGCTCCACCGGCAAATATATCTAAAGTACAGTGTTTGCTATACATAGTTATTCGCCAAATTAGTCACAGAATTTACCTTTTCATAATAACATTTGTTTGTTAATATTTAAATAGGATATTTGCGTAGGATTTCTTTTGTCGTAAAATAATATACACTTTACGCTATATCTCACACATAGCAAATGACGGAATGTTAAAATACTCCGTTCTACAGTATTGGCACAATTTTCGAGATATTGTGCGTTATTCAATGAGAACTGTACCTAATACTTTGTCTTCTTGTTTTAAGAAATCGATTATAAGGAATTGAATTAGTCTCTCGAGTGAAAATTAAACAAAAAAAATGGTGAGTCTGTCGCTGTAACATTATGCCAAAACAGTCTCAAGTTGTAGGATGATTTATATAATAGTATAATTTTTTTTTATTTTTAAATAAAATGTTTATGTTTATAAAAACGTTTTTAATTATGTATTTGGTATGTATCTTCAATTTTTTATACATTCAAATCATTATAAACACACACAAGCTTAAACTGTAGAACGAATTAAATTTTCAAGAGTTATTTGCGATAATGTTTACTCGTTGCGATGTTCTTAAATAAGTCTTGTACCGCTTGTATATTGATATTTAAATAAAGAAAATTTTAAAAAATCACACTCACGCAATCACAAAAATCACACAAACATACCGAATTACTTTGGTTAATATTAGATATTTGGCTAATACGGTCGTTAGGTATGCGGTATTTTCAGCGTATAGCTAAAATGTGTTATTTGTTGCAATTCTAATTTTAATATTATTTACAAAGACACGAATGAAATTTTTCGCGAGAAAGAATTTAATCATGTTGCTGACGCAAATAATGAAGTAGAAAAAAATGCACATTAGGAATTTACTAGAATGACAACGTTTACAATTTTTTTTAAAACGAAACATTTCGTGAACAAATTAAATTCAATACATATAAAAAATATAAAAATGTACGTGTGTGTTTTTTATGTGGATGCAGTCAGTGGTATGGTACCTTAAATTACTAAGAGCTTTTGTGCGATGGAGGGTATGCACCCTCTCCTACTTGTATGTATATAAATACTTTTAACTAAGCAATACAACGCTGACGACTACTTTAACATGGCGTGGTTAGGATGATAACCACATAGATATGCAATGGTTGTAAGTTAGTAAGGTGTCCACTGATGCGAATGGTCATAATCATATTGTCTATAGTGCGACCAAACCAATATGCACTGCATAGAATAATTACCAACCCCGCTAAGAACTTGGAAATAAAAAAATAGTCGTACTAAATATTTAGTATATGTTGTGCATCTCACAGTACGTATTGGGTCTAATAGAAGATAGAAGCATTTTTATAAAAAAAATAATTTGCTTCGAGCGCTTTACTATTCATTGCACAAATATATGCACCGTGTAACAGAAAGTTGACGTTGGTCATGCGTGAACAGATTTATAGCGAGCTATCAGCAATCAACATCAACATAACCGACAGTCACTAGCTGACCAGTGACTGTCGTTCAACTTATCTCTATGTCAATATGCATTATTTACTCCCTAATGCGCTGCTATATTTGAGTTTTGTCGTGATTATATAGTAAATACAAGTGACTACCTGCGTTTTGTTGCTGTTTTAACTACACTTAGTTTTTTTTTTTTATTTTGTAGACATAATGACACAAACTTTTAATGTTTTCGAGTCAACTTTAATATTATAGGTATTCATACAATATAGGTTACAATATAGGGTTACTCAAAACTTTGCCGTAAAAGAATATATAAAAAGGATATCTCTCCAAACTGACTTCATCTCTAGACGGAAGTTTATCTGTCCTGAAAACTTAAACTTTTATTATTATTATTTTTTAAATTTATTAATTGTAAAAGCCATTGCCGTCATACCTATATAAAGTAATATAAGATGTATTATTTCGACACTATATTGGGTACATTTTCTCTAAAGGAGCAAGTAAGTAATGGCGTAGATAATTTTCGTATGTATTAGCCAATAGCACCGTATTGCTCAATGCTAATTTCCGAAATTAAATGAAAATCCAAGCTTCGTATGCTGTAGCCTCTTGCTGAGATTTTTAGTTCTTTTCATACGAAATATATAAGTATAAACTTGACTTGAAGCTTTATATTTACTATTATTGAAGAAGTTATCGATTTAGATATTTGATATTAATACCAAGTACCAAGTTGTCACTTGGTACTTCATTTGATTTTCAGAAAATTGTCAGACGGACCGATAGACACACATACTGATGGAACCCCTAAAATGAATGTATCAATAAATGTGAGAAACAAACGTTATGACCTAATTAATTGATACGTTTAAGAAATACAAGCATGCACAAAGTATGTGCAGCGATGTGAAATATACTCACTAAACAATTCACTCCGATATGCAGTACCTGAATGTTGACCAACCACTGAGAGCGTTCACGTCACTCAGTGTTTCTTTACTTGCGTTTTAGTTACAATTTAGTTTAGACACGGTACTAAAATATATTGCCAACTGCCGATATAAGTGTATAAAGGTATATTTTTAAAATGTAAAAGTATCATTTAAAATTAAATACTTTCGTACACCAGCATTATTACAATTATATAATTAAAAAATTATCATTATGAAACACAAAGCCAAAATGTAAAAAAAATGTACCAAATTATATAGAACAAATAAGTGTAATTCGTCCAGAGTGAACAAAAGCTTTTCATTTCAACGTAACCGAAAAGATGGTTTATTGTTCTCAATGATTCCTCCGCCACGATGCAGTCTGATAAAAATAGGAATAAATTGTGAGGATCTTTGCAAAACAATAGTTGGAAATGGTCTACGCGAGAAAAAGCCGGATGCAAATGCCATTCATATTAATTAGCAAAGCGAGACGGGGCTTTTACGAAATTAGACCGTGATTTCAGTGAAGATTTATTGTTGTGTTTGAAATGGTTTTCAGAGCAAAGGTAGCCATTTAGACGCTAGGAAATTGATGTTCTCAGTTTTAAATTGTATTTGGTAAACTTATTTATTTATAAATTAAAACTTTTGATACCCCAAAATATTATAAATATGAAAGTCAGCTTGTTTGTTGCCTCTCTGTTTTTAAGACAATATTCATTAAAAAATATAAAAACAAATGTGATTTTACTCAGTAATATATAAAAAAAAGAATGTTTAAAAAAAATAGTATAAACTTCACTGATGACGTCTGACTCTGAATATTATGATTGTAGGTTCGATCCCCACTTAGGAGGAGTAAATTATTTTTACGTCCTGAACTCAATACATACACAATGTTTTAAAACTTAGTTGGGGGAGTGTTATGTGTTAGAACACTCCCCTTTGCTTACTTGTACTCTGTTGTTAAAGTTGTATATGGAGGTAATTAATTGAAATTACTTCTATATTCTGTATAAAATTTGCAACAAGAATCCTTTAATTTCAATATATCTCTCAGCATATTTTAATGTTAGTACAAGGAAAGCAAATAGTTTGTAACTTTTTATTCAGAACGGAAATATGATTTAATAAAACGATTGTATTAAGGAAATACATATATTATATAACATAATAAAGAATCTACAATAGAATCTTAATACTACTGGAATTAATCTATTTTAATATCATACACATAAATATTGTTATGAAAACAATGGGAAAGACACAGCAAAAATGTTAGAGAGAGTTATTACATGACAACAAAATACAATAACTAATTTCAAGTTTTATGTAAAAAATATAAGTAACAAATAAAAATGTTTCCAAGTAAACGAATTTTATTAACTCAAATAGAAAAAAAGAATGAGGTAAAAATTAAATTGTGCTGACAATTACAAGTGATATTTGCTCATTAGCCTTATAAGTAAATTGTCGTTTTTGGAATATGCTTACGATCTAAAAGCAGTCCATTATTTACCACATTTGTTAGTCTTTTAACTTACATTTAATTTTTTTTAAATAAATTATAAAACACTTGTGTAAATCATGGTGAATTGATTATGCTTATGTAAAAATATTTATATAAATGCAAACACACAACCAAAATCATTACTCAGAAACAATGTAAAAATATAAAAAATAATAATCTTTAAATATAACAATTTGTAAAGATAAAAAATATGCCTCTAAAATAATCACAAAATAAAAAGTTATATATTTTAATTAATACTTTAGATACCAGGAACCAATTTTAATAAAATTAACTAGAATATATTTTACATAAATAATCATAACTTCTTTGTGACAACATGTTTGTTTTATTATCTTATTATCTATATGTTATGCTACTATCCTAAATTCTTGCATTTTACAACATAATATTAAAATTTATTCATTTTAATAGGAAATACATTGTTTGAATTGTTTTGTCTTGAAAGTCTTTTTTATAGAGCAAACTGTAACTCATATTTACATGATAAACTTAGTATAATAAAGTAAAACACGATTAAATTTTCTTCTTTGTAATTTTAAAGGTCACAAACAGGGTGGAGGCAAAGGCATGTAAATTTTTTTACAAACCTCTAGAAGAAAATTTTTGAGAATTGGTCCTTGGTTGTCTTTGGAGCCATTAAGTGTAATTGTAGGAATAAATGTAGGTTTTATTATATTAGTATCATCGCCATATTTTTTTAATAATGCAGAACCATGTTCATTTAATGCACAGGCATTGATGGGCTCTGGGTCAATATTTATTTGCTTTGCACACTGAAACATAAAAAAGAAAGTAGTTAACAAAATTTAAAGTAATTATTTATCACATTTGTGTTTTTGGACAGTTTTGACTATTTACTAGTATTTTCTTCGATACAAACCTAATGTTAATATGCTTACCTCATCGTAGGCAGTATTTTCTAAAAAAAACTATTGTCACTGTGGAAATCTAATGCTAAGGCACTCCTTTCCCTGATTTCTGCCTTCTTTCAAGCATTACATATTGAGTGGCGGAACTCAACACCGCACTTGCCTAGTTGCTAGTACAAGGAAAATAGAAACAAAATAAATCATTTTCCTCGAGTGAGAATCGAACCCACAAACCATTGAGTTATACTTGTAGCCGCTACTCATTCACATAACAATATTCCTCAAACAATAAATAAGTTAAAGTTACAAAAATAATTCACAGTATAGCATATCACTTCATATGCTCCAAATTTTGTGTTATTAAGTTATATCAATAAAATAAATAATATCTAACACATAGTAAAGTATAATATTTTTACCCTTATTAAAGCTTTGTTTGCATCAAAATTGTCTATTATCATGCATTCTGTCATTTTTACAGCCATAGTCATATTATTGAGACTATCAATGGCACATGCATGAATTTTATTAGCGTAACACTCTTCTTCACCATGTTGACACTTGAAATAATATTGTCCATTTTCTTCTTTGGTCTAAAATTAAAAGAAATGTTTCAAATGGTGTGGTGTGGTCAATTACAATTCTTATTATTATATGCAATACATTTAGGTAGTTTATAGTAAATATTCAATACATCTTCAAAGAAGAATGTATTGCATTAATTATTATTAAAAAAATATCATATATACTTACACTGGCCTTTCCGTAAGGGATTAAAGTTACATCAAGGAAGTCTGATAACTTTTCTGTCACTGGTTTTAAGTGTTTTGTGAAGAAATGTTTTGAATCTGGACAAAGAGCCTCATAATAAACCCTTATTTTTATTTTATCTTCTTTGTGTTTGTTGTATTTATCATCTTCTAATTCTACTATACTACTCTAAAAAAACATTGTATATTAGTTTAATATTTTATACCGGTTGAATTACAACATATGCAATATCCAACAATATTGTACCTCCATCAGGTGACTGTTCGGCTTATCAGGTAACAGTATACGTATGCATTGCCAAATTATTAGTGCTAACATAATCAAAACTATTAATCTATATCGATTACATGAATAAAAAGCCATCTTAATTATTCATTAAATATTACATTACTTTTAAATGATATGTCTGCTGAAACGTGTATTATTAAACACACAATTTTCTACACTTTACAGTCAGATTTGGAATGGATAAATTTTCTACATATGAAAATTATCTACACTTGAACGCTCATTATATTCATGTTTTTTTATGTCAGTTTTGACAGCCTTTGTAATGAAATGTCATTTCAAGATACTACCTGTGGATTGTAGACTAACGAAATTGACTTATATTCTAGAATGAACTAAATTGCAAATAAAAGTACATGGTCTACATTAATGAAAACCAATTGTTTTATAGAAATATAAATAGATACAATATTGTTTTAAACGACTTTTTTTAATTTTACAAGATTTCGATATTTTAAATATATTTAAGTAACAAATTAACATTCAATTTGCTAATAAGTTTATAATTAAACTTATTAGCAAATTAAATGTTATTAAATTTATACGCAATATATTGAAGTATTATAAAAATAAATATATATTATATTTAACTTGCATTCAGGAATTTTATACAAAATTTTTATAAAAGAATCCAAACTATTCAGTATAATTATTGTTTATACTTTATATAGTATGAGGACCTCCCAACAATTTTTTCTTATTAAGCAGAAAAGATACTTACACCTATTACTCAGCTTTTCAATGTTGATGATAGTTGATACACTATCAAATATGGGACAGTAAAAAACTACATATTATACAATAAATATTTATTAGCAAATATTTTTTCTTATTCAGTAAGCTGTAATGTATTAAATTTTTCTATATCATAAAATCCAGCTTTAACTTGTCTACCACCAAAAAATCTACCATTTAGGTCGACTACAGCTTTTATAGCACTTTCAATTCTTTTAAATTCTACAAAAATCCTAACAGCTTCATCATGTGGCACATTTGGCATCTCAAATATTAAAACCTTAATAACTTCTCCATATTTGGTGTTACATTCATCTTTAACCTCAGGTTCTAGTTCTTCATCAACATCCCCTGGTCCCACCATGTTCTAAAAATATATTTATGGATAGAAACATTAGTATATATTATATTTGTATATATACCACTTTTAATTATGATAATAATAAAAGAATCAAATTAAGAATAAAACATTAGTATATATACTATTTTTAATTATAATAACAATTAAAGAATCAAATACTAAAATGGATATGAATTTTATAATAATTACCCTTAAAAGGACAACTTTACTGGGTGACTTCATTATTTCTGTAATAGAAGGCTCTTGTTTTGAAAGTTGTGGAGAATTTGAAGCATTGGGAGAATCTGAAAATCAGCAGTTATTTAAATTTAAATATAAATTTAAATAAGTAACAAATAATTTTAGAATTTTCATTAATAATAGTGTTTTTAAATATATACCTGAGCCTGGTGGTGCTGGCATAGCAAAACTAGGTGGAGGCATATTGTTATCCTTTTCATGAATAATTCTTCCACCTCTTTTAGACTGTTTTTTCAACTTGAAGAGCAACTGACATTCCTTGTTCCTTTTTACCCAATCCCTGTCCTTCCTAAAATAATATAATAATAAACTTGTATCCTATGTAATATTATTAAAAATTATTCAAAAATTTCAAAATTATCAATATCACCAAACCACAAGAAAAAATATTCAAATTATTAGCAAATTAAGTATTTAAGATTACATAAATATGAGATATCTAAGGAACTAGGAGTTTTAAATTCTTGAGATATTGCATAGTGAAATAAATAATCTTATAAAAAACATAGATAAAAATACCTTAAAACCATATTTTGCCATTATTTTAGCAGCTACAGAACTTGCACCATATCCCCCAATTGAAAAGCCTGTATTTGTAGGAGCATTAATATTAAGTGGAGGTGGTGATAAAGATTCCACAGTGAGAGATGGTGGAGGGGCTATGGCAACACCAGTTGCTCTTTTTGATATTTCCTCTGCTTCTTCTTCCTCAGGTTGCTGGAAACAATTAATAAGCACATAATTACTAACTAAAAATATTTGTACTTAATATTAGTAATTTATGTTGTTAGTTTACCATTGGTACAAGAGTCTTCTCTGGAATAACTTCATCATCATCACCAAACCTTGATTTGCGCTTTCTCTCTGATCTTTCATTTCTTTCACTACCATCTAGATTTAACCTTTTAGCTTGCATTTCTTAAATACAATAGAAAAAATTTAATGATTAATAAACAAGTAACAAAATCAGATAATTTTATATTCTTTTAGATATACATAATAATTCCTTCCTTTGGTAGTTTCCTCAACCTTAATCATACCTTTAGCAACTTTCTCATAATCATTGGGCCACATTGGGTCATATTCATTTGCAACATTCCAATCGAAATCACGAACATTTAGAGAAGTTGTAAATGTTTTAGACTGCACTTTCGGACTATTTGAATTAGCCTCATCATCATCTTTTTGTTTACTTTTCAAATCTATTACTGGAGTCAAAACCTTTAAAACATGATATTATGAAATATCTTGTATTAATAAGCATATTATTTTGAAAATCATTCAAAAGTAAACAGCTTTTTCTCATAATGTACCTGATTAGACCTACGCAAGGCTTCCCTCTTGGGTTGAGTAACCGCAGCTTTTTTTAATTGTAATTGTGATTGTAAAAGTTTAATGCCTGAAGACCACTCGGCTACTTTTTCAGTAGTACGTGCTTTGATTGTATCAAGATCGTCGTAAAGAGACATTATAATATACTTTGAAATTTGACAAAGTTATAATGTGTCAAGATTATTTAGCTAGCTACACTGAATGAAATCAATTAACCATTCCGATCATAATTGTCTACAAATCTGCAATATTATATTATTTTTAAATAATATTATAATCCGCATTTATAAATTAAGCTTTCAAGTGCCAGTGTCAATACTCAATTGTCAATTTAATTTAATGATCCACGATAGTTCCACTCGATTTAGTTACTCGAGTTTACTCAATTAAATCGAGTTTTTCCTAACTCGAATTTTATCAACAAAGTTACCGTCAAAAACACTAGAAAGATCATAAAAGGTGAAGTAATTCTAAATACAATTTGTTTTCTTTTTATTCACTGTTACTTATAAATAATTAAATTTTTTAATGCCTTTTTACAATTTATTTTGATAGTTTCATAAGCTTAATAGTCAACTTATGGAACTCGAGTAAGCTCGATTTGATAAACGATATTAGTAGTTTGAGTGAAAACGTTAGTAGTACAAACTTTTCCACTTTCAGGGTGTAAATAGCAAATTATTGTTACTATTTCATAACAAGTGGATATTATTCTAATATAGCAAGATTTAATACAAAGGGAATAACATATAAATTACATATTTAAATATGAACAATCAAAAAATATGAATAAAATATGCAATACGTAATTATATTTATTTTCTAACATAAATACCGATAATTTATATATGTATGAGACAAATATAGTGTCGAGTTATTTATTTAATAAATAAATTTATAGTATAAAACAAGTTTCTATATTAATATAGGATAAAATTATATTTCAATAGAAAAAAAAAGACATTTGTCAACTCACTCGTTATAGCAATTTTTTGGTAACAAATTTATTTGGTAACCTAAATTTATTATATTTTTTTGAAAAAAAAGCATGGGTACAGTTACTAGCAAGGACTCAAGACGAATCAGTTTTGAGAATAATTTTACAGTACGACCAGTTCTTTTACGAAAAGCGAAAGATGATTATGTGGAAAGAGATTTAAAAAATGAGGTCTGTAATTATTGCTTTACTAATGATTAAAGAAAGTCACCCTGGTTATATTAATTTTGATGGATTGAATATAAATTTTTAATAAAAAATTTAAAATTCTCCTTTTAGTAATATTTTAATTTCTATTAATATTTTATGATTCTAGAATTTATGTCACGATTTAGACTTAAAGTTATCTACAAAAAGCATAGATGACAGTGAAGATTATTGGGCTGATAGAATAGATTACCTAAAAAATGAACACTATATAATAAACAAGATTATTGAAAAAGAATATGAAAACACAATTGAGCATACAAAGAAATTATTTGAAACACCAAAAATTACTGAAGAAAAAATTAAGAAATTAAAACCCTGCTTTGAATGGCAATCAAAGGTTTTAATAGGAAAATAATTTGTTACTATCACATAATGTCCCTAATTTAATTAAATAAATTAAATATTAATCTTCTAAAGCATCTTGTGTACTCAGTATTCTAAATTAAATCAGTAAAAACAATACTAAATAAAAATAATATTTATTATTTGCTTTTCAAATAGTATTTAGTTTAGCTTGATTTTAGATTTGACCTTTGTGGCGATAGTTTTGGAACTAATTTACTGCATGTTTACTTGATATGATTCACATATTTTTATTTTTTAACAATATCAAAAGTCACATCGTCAAGAACCGTAATCAGTCCGTTTCTGATCCATTATTTTTTTATTTAACAATACTACAGGCGTTTTATAAATAATATATCTCTTCTAATTGAATGTCCACAGATTATGAAATGCTATGAAGAAAACCCTCGCCAGACATTGGTTTGTTCTGGTACCGTAGAAGCATTTAAAAATTATGTTACATTATGTCAACAAGAGTAGAAAAGAAATGATACATTGACTTTATATGCGTTTATGATATTGCCGATTTCAAAATTATAGCTGGCACGCTCGAAACGCCATTAGTAAAGAGAAGAAGAAGAAGAAGAACAAAATTATAGCTACTATAAATATATATGTATTTTCTAACCTTTAAAATAAAGAAAACTTTATATTATATTATTACTTCTTATTTCGTATCTTTTTTTAGATGATTTTTACTGTTTTATTATTTTGATTTACAACACAATGTAAACCCGAATCAATGGCCCAGTTATTCATAATTATATGTGGCAATATATTTTTTTACTTTTGTTTATATAAGTGACAAACAGCAAATTGTTATTTCTTGGATACAAGATTTAGTTTTATAGTTTTACACTTCATAGAGCCAAAAATGTCAATTTCCAACTATTGACGTTAACATTTTTGGTCTGTAATCTGTACTCCGCAGGTTTGTCAGTTGCGTTTGAAAGTGAAATTGTTGAAATTAAAATGTAAAATAACATATTTGTCGTTTGTTGTATGTAAAATATAATAGCCATGCAATCCAGTATGACATCAAATGATTCAGACCTCTGTGCTAGGCATACAATTTTAGAAAAAATTAATTCTGACAATCAAGATGCTTCTACGAATAAGGTGGTTATTATTTAGTTACATTCTATATTTTAAATATTTGTAATTTTATTGTTTCTTTTTGATTTGTTATAGGTTCCAGATATAAATGATTTTACTATTGTAAAACCGATAAGCCGAGGTGCTTTCGGTAAAGTTTTTCTAGCGCATAAAAAGAATAATAAAGAACAACTGTACGCTATAAAAGTAATGAAAAAATCAGACATGATAAATAAAAATATGGTTGCTCAAGTGGTTACTGAGAGAAATGCACTGGCACTGTCACGAAGTCCATTCTGTGTGCATCTTTTTTATTCTCTTCAATCTGCTTCTTCTGTATATTTGGTAATGGAATTCATGGTTGGTGGTGATTTAAAATCATTGCTTGGGGTTTATGGATTCTTTGAAGAGGCTATGGCTGTATTCTACATAGCTGAAGTGATATTGGCTTTAGAATATTTACATAAACATAACATTGTTCATAGAGACTTAAAGCCTGACAATATGTTAATTTCTAAAACTGGTCATGTAAAGCTTACAGATTTTGGATTATCTAAAATTGAAATACATAGGGGTAAATATTTAATAATTATTAATTTTTTTTTTTTTTCATATTTAGGTTTAAAAAAATATAATTTATCTGTCTTTATTTTTAGATTTAGAAATTTCTGATTTTGTTAACTGCACTCCCAGTCTCAACATGCGTACACCAGGACAATTGCTTTCATTGACATCACACTTGTCATTTGGTTCTGGAGGGGGAGAAAGTATTCAGAACTCTATCACCGAAACCGAAACCTGTGAGAATCTTCTTGATGAAATTATGGAGACTAGTATGTAAAGAGATAGCATATTATTTGCCATGCAATAGTTGTTTTACTTATTCAAGATATTATACATATATGAGAAGATTTGTTTTAAATCATAATTTACAATAATTTTCCAATTGCATGTGGCAGTATTTCTTTTAAATATGAACATTATCTACATTATATTCATAAGATAGTATAACATAAATATAACAGAGATGTGCCAGATATATATCATGGGAATTTGATTACTTACATACTCTGTGACCTTACCTCTAGAAGTAGGCTATTACTGCTCCCAGTAAATTAAGATTGAATTAAAATTAATAATTAAGAATTTAAGGAAATACCAAAGACTACTGGTTTAAATAACTTAAAATAATTATAACATTTCTGATGATAGGCAACTAAAAATTTTTTTGGCTTACTAGTTTTGTCTCTACCAGTCTGCATAGGAAGAAACATTCACACAAAAATTAATAAACCACTGTCCTTTGCCTTGCATAGGTTAAAATGGATTTATTTTTTTCAGCAAAGTTTAAGAGCGTGTTTGGAAATCGAGACAGTTCACCAATGCTTGACCACTCCCAGTTGTCAGGGATACATCCTTTTATGAGTGCAGAAAGTATAACTTTGGATGATATTACTGTAAGTATTTATTGGTTATTTTATTTACTAAATGAGGACTGTCGTGGCACAGAGGCGTAGCGTCTACCTGTAAACGCGTTGCTTGTGGGTTTGGTTCCCACTCGAGAAAATCCATCTTATTTTCTATTTCCACTTCCTTCACTGTGGAATGGTTCCTGCAGTTCCCTCTGCCTACCCTGCCAGGTGCGCGATTAAGTGTGAAGACATTTATAAAATTATACAAATTTAGACACCAAATTTTTAAGGCAGGTTGTTAGTTATAATGTTTTCTAGATTGAAATCATTGTGTCACATAAATTGTTTTTGTAATAATAGCTGCTGCTAATTATGATAACTGTATAAATCTTAATTACATAAAATATGATCAGTTTTACTGATTTTTATTAATAAGTAAAATAAATAGACAATTTAATTTCTTGTATACAGCAGGGTAGACTAGAAGGAGCCTAGTGTTACTACAGTGAATTCCCCACATCCACCATATAATAAAATACTAATTTAATTTTCAGATTCTCAAGTATGTTGAATTTATTACTTACTCTTATTTCAGAGTCATGATTCTGGGTCTGAATCATTGAGCTCCTACCATACATGTGAGAGTTCTAAGAATAGTAACAATTCTAAAAGTAACAAATCATCAGATATAAGTACTAATGGCTCATCACTTGAGTCCAATATATTTACTGATTCCCAGCATGATCAGTCCACTTCACCACTATGTAGAGGTCAATCTTTGAAGAGAATTCCAAGGTAAAAATACTAGTTTTGTTCACATTTTTTATGCACAATTCCAACATTATCTAACATTTGTAAGTATCCTATAACTATTACAATTAATATACACTATACATTTATATGACTTAGCTAGTAACTTATTAGCATATAAATTAAGATAAATTCTATCATTCCAATAAATTGGTATTGAAACCACCAATGATACCATAGCAATCTTGTCCCATAAACATACAATAGCATATGTATAAGTTAAATCTTATTCAATAAATTGAAATACATATTTTATTATTTTTATGTTTAACTTTACTTTCCAGTTTTCGTGCCAAGAAAAGAAAGAGAAAATTGGACTGTGATGGAGACACTCCCACTGGAGTGACCAGTCTTATGGAATCTAAAGAAAACCACAGTGGTCTTACTCAAGAGATCATGGCTTTAGAACTAGAAGTCAGTCAAAATACGCCAAAACGCATTTCTATACATCCCACACCTGAAAGGAGGAAAAATCCACTAAAAGGTGTACTGAAAAAAAGGTACTATTTATTATAGTGCTTACGTTTTTGTTTTAATGTGTATTGAATACGTAATTATTATAATATAGGAGCAATGGGACTGGAACATAGTACTATACAACACAACTGTGTGCTTTAAATTATTTTAATGTCACTTTTTAGAACAAATACTATTACTATTACTAATTATTGTTTATTTTTAATTTAAAATATAAGTTAATATAAACATTAAATTGTGAGATAAAAATTTAAACAAAATCAATAATAATTTATTTTCAGATGGGCATCACAAAATGATAGTCACCATTTCAATGTAGGTGTGATATTTTCAACACCAGTGGCCAACAAGTCGCCAGAGTTGAAAAAGAAGGCCACCCGGTTTAATTTGCCTTTTGATGATACCATTTCAAGTGTCAAAGAAAAATCTTACACATTTGGAAAACACATATCTACGAGCTTAGAGATTTTTCCTACAAGAAGATTGAGCAAAGTAATGTATTTGATTACAATATATTTATATTAATATGTATATATACAATATATTTATAATTATAGTAATAGGTGACACTAAGATATGGTATAAAAGAAAAAATGTGGAAATATGCAATCTATATAAATAAAAATATCAGCATTACTCCAACAAATAGTGCATTTTCTATAAATGTATTGATTAATGAACCAACTGTAATGTTTAAAAGCTAAAAATCAAAACCTAAACTGACAGCAGTTAGAAAAACCAAAACAACAATTACCCTGCTGTACTTTTGGCACACAACGTTTTTCTTTGTTTATGACAAATTTAAAAACAATTTCATCCGTAATAGAAGCCGTAATGGCGCAGCGACACAGCAACTAACGTTACTGTTATAGCTTCGATTCCCTCAACCTACCCTGCTATGCGGAATACAGTGTAAAGTTTTTATGAAAAAGAAATAATAATTTTCTATTTTTAACTTGATAATAATATGATTCCATAGGGTGAAGATAGTAAATCGCCAACGGACGTGTGCAAGACGCCGCTCGCGACCGCCCACACGCCGTACAGGACGCCGAAGAGCGTGAGGAGGGGGAACCAGGTGTCCGATCACAGGATACTCGGCACTCCTGACTACCTCGCGCCGGAATTGCTTTTGAGGTAATTTACGATATAGATGTTATTATGATTATTATGAAATTTGAATTCGGCGTTGAATTCCGCCACTCAACACGCAATGCCTCGAAAACGGCGGAAAGCGGGGACGGAGAAAGCAGGGACTGAGCAACGGAGTGTCTTAACACTAGGTTCCCACGGTCCCTGCAGTTCCCTCTGCCTACCCTGTCTTGTGCGGGATAAAGCGTGAAGCTAAAAAAAAAAAATAATAATTATTATTACATACGAGCTAAGGATTTTCTGTCTGTTTGCTTGACTAAAAAAATAAATATGAAATTTGGAAATTATACCACAATAGCTTTCCATTGAGGTAGCTACAGATATGTAGTCTGTCTTTTTCACTGTTCATAAAAAATAACGTAGTTGCCCTTCAATAAATTGATTATTTATTTACCATTAAAATATTTTTAGAATTATGAAGTAGGTTAATAAATTTGAATTTAAATGTTATTGATATAATTATTTTGACAGGATTTGTCGAAATAATTATAAATAAAATATTAAAATTCTTTTTATTATATTCAGACAAGGGCACGGCCCGCCAGTGGATTGGTGGGCTCTAGGCGTTTGTCTGTACGAGTTCATGACGGGAGTGCCACCTTTTAATGATGACACCCCTCAAGCGGTCTTCAATAATATACTCTCCAGAAGTAAGTAGTCGATAATAGCAGGTGACGTTTATTTGATGAAAAAGATAACATTTTTTATTAAAATTAACTGACATTTTAGACTCGGTAAAATTTTGGGCTTTAATTGACATTTACGACATAACATTGGGGTTTGTTGTGGCACAGAGGCGTAGCGTCTACCTGTAAACGCGACGTTTTGTGAATTCGATTCCCATTCGATTTCAATTTTCTTCGCTCATGCAACTTTGAGTTACGCCACTCAACACGCAATGCCTCGAAAAAGGTGGAAAGCAGGTGTAAACGGAGTGTCTTAACACTAGGTTCCTATGGTTCCTGCAGTTCCCTGTGCCTACCTTGCCATGTGCTGGGTAAAGCGTAATATAAGGAGAAAAATGAAATCGCTGTCGAATGGCGTTGTAAGGCTTTAGCTTCACGCTTTATCTAGCATATTGCAGGGTAGGCATAGGGAACTCCATTGCTTAGTCCTTGCGTTCCGTGGTAAAGCATTGTGAGTAAACACTGGCGCAGACATAGAGTGGCCGGAGGGCGAGGAGGCGCTGTCGGCGGAGGCGGTGAGCGCGGTGGAGGCGCTGCTGACGGCGGAGGCGCGCGCGCGGCCCGCCGCCGCCGCCGTGCGCGCCATGCCGCTGTTCCGCCGCGTGGACTGGGACAACCAGCTCAGCGCAGACCCGCCCTTCGTGCCCACCCTCGACGATATATACGATACTGGGTATTTTCAAGGTAGCTATATCTATATATATTTATTATGTTTACTTCCCGCATATGCTTAATTGGGGGTAGATAGAGGGAACCTACGGTTTCAACGTCTTCCTGTTCTCCAATTTTTGAGACATTAATAAAAATAAATATACTTTGTAGCACAACTCAATAAAATAACATAACAATTGAAAACTAATAAAATAAAAGAGGTACAACAAGGCGACGTTTGATGTTGGAATTGTATAAGGATGGGTGGTGCATTAAAATAAAATCGTGGCGCAGAGGCGCAACGTCTGCCTGTAACGCGACGGTTACTGGGTTCGATCCCCAGTCGGAGAAGATGGATTTTTCTATTTCCATTTTCTTCGCTCTGGCAAACTAGGCAAAGCGCGGCGTTGAGTTCCGCCACTCAACACGCAATACCTCGAAAACGGCGGAAAGCGGGGACGGAGAAAGCAGGGACTGAGCAACGGAGTGTCTTAACACTAGGTTCCCACGGTCCCTGCAGTTCCCTCTGCCTACCCTGCCTTGTGCGGGATAAAGCGTGAAGCTAAAAAAAAAAAAATACATTGAACATACAGTAAACATACATATATATACACATTGAGAATATCCTGGCAGAAGCCATCGCATTTTGTCTGTCTTGACCAAAAGGAGATAGTGAAAATTATTCGTTATACTAGTGGCAATTGAACCCACAACTACGATTTTATAGTTCGATACTGTCGCTGCGTAACTACGACTAGACTAAACCGTCTATCAAGGCATGAATCTGTTTTCTTACCATTGCCCCATGAACGTTGCGATAAAAAGAGCGTTTTTGACGTGACAACGTCTTAAATTAGGTTGTGCGGCTCGGAGTCAAATATGAAAATGGTAACGTAACGATGTGTCAACTGTCACCGAACTATGATCGGTCCGCCGCGCGTATCACTTGACACATGTACAATGTTTTAGTAAACAAAATATATTTTCTATAGTTAAAATTTGTGCAATTTATATTATAATTATTATTCATATCAATAAATATTCTACCGAGAAAAAGACGTTGTCACGTAAAGTTTTCGCCCGTAAAACCCACTTTACAGGCAACCATTTTTTTATTTTAAAACTTATTATGTTAAGAATGTAATATTAAAATGTTCGAGTTTCTTCAATAGTAGTATCATAATATTGTTTTGCAACTTTCTTAAACTCAGCTATATAAACAAAAAAATCTTCAAACATTCTTCTATGTCTATATTGTGATATCATTCCATTTTCATTACCAAAATATAATTTATTAAGACTAATGTTAAATTAAATAAATATTATAATTTATTTTTACTAATTTTCAGCTCGTAACATCTTGCAGCATCTCCACGTGTCAAACTTCGACATGTGAAGAGCGATTATTGAATAGTTTTAATTTTTAGTCAATTACGTGATATTATTGATGTATAAACAAATGTCTTAGCTTAAATATAATATTTTAATATGAAATACGAATAAATTATGTACCAAATATTCGTAATATAATCTTTGTGTATTCAAAGACTAGGGTGATCTGTTTTATCTTAATTATAATAAAGCACATATGATATTTTTTTTATGTTGTTTATTTTGATCGCTCAATCAATCGATTGAGAAAGACAAGACTGATGTGATTGTGTTTCTCAAAAGAATTGAATTCATTTGGAATTTTTCTGTATCCATGGCAAGAAGGAGGTGACGCGCGTGTAGACGCCGGGGTACTGTCCCTTGCCACAGCCGATGCCCCACGACACTATGCCGACTTGCGTCCAGCGACCGCCCTCGTTCACCATCAGTGGTCCGCCGCTGTCGCCCTGCAATTATATCTCTTGATATAGTTATAATAGTACATTCATTTGCTTAAACCTCGGCGTCACAACAAAACAACTGGCCTGACCAAGCTTTTCAAGCATTGGCAAGCCAAGATAGTATTTGTGGATGCCTGCCATCTCTTGTCAAATATATCCATAATAAAACGTTAGTAAGATTAAAATTTTCAATGCGAGACAAGGCACAGAAAATTTCTTAAAATTCTTCCTAGTATCAAAAAATGAAGAAAATGGGTCAACGCCAGCGAACCGCCCCGCCATACGAAATAACGACTTCATATTTATATAGAAATTGATTTCTCTAATTTAATTTCCCCCTGAAGGTGTCTCCCACAAGTACTAAACTATGCATAATTAGTTTTTTTATGAATTAAAAGCATTTTGTTTTACAAAATTATTAAGTACTCACGCTGCAAGAGTCCATACTGGCTTTTCCAGCGCACAGCATGTGGTCAACGATGCCACCTGGTGCAGCCGATCCGTACTTTAGTCGACACTCAGCATTCGTCCATATTGGAATGGATACTTCTTGTAGGACTGAAGGCTGAGGTCCACCTAAAAAATGTGTAACAGTTAAAAAATTGTTTAAAAGCTAAAAAGATCATAGGCACAAAATTAATGTAAGAAACAAACTGTGACAATATTAGAATTATATGAAAATGTTACATAATATTTATAACATAGGTATAGTAAATGCAAATATTATTAATTCAAAAATAATACTGGCAAGAAATTTATAAAATTTAAAATCCTTTTATGCTCACTCTCTCGTAGGCTTCCCCAACCTATGACTGTGGCCGGAAGACCGGAGTAGGCGCGACTGCCGCCCGGCAGACATACAGGCTTGATGTTCTTGCTGAATGTGACCGGTTGGTCCAGAGTTAGAATTGCTACGTCGTTATACTGAAAAATTATAAGAAGCATAGTTTAGTATACTTACGTCATAAGGTGTTTCAATTATTAAACTATTAAAGTAATTAAATAACTAAATTATGTAGATTTAAATACAAGAGATACTTCGAAATGAATATAATTTGTTATATAATAATTTGTAGGTACTATAATTTTTTTTTGATTTGAAATTGACTTTTATATCTTTAAACGTATACTATTTTATGACTAATAAATAAATACCAAGGTACGCATATCGAAGCCACGATGGCGAACGACCCTTTTGATTTTCCTTTCCACGTGTTGTGTCTCACTGTTTGTGCGGATATTATGGTCACCAAGCCGAGCTGTCAGGCGGGCCACGTCCCATGAGGTCATGCTGAAACCATATTTTTTAACAAGTACAGTCTACAGTATAAACGGAATATTATTTTAACATATGCTTATAATAGTGACTGATAAAGAGAGGTGTTGAATCTTAAAATGTTCGTGTTTTCAAATCCATAGAATGTTATAAGAAAATATTTGCGTGGTGTGAAAGAAATTAAACTTCATTATACCTGATAGAAAGCGGGTGATAACCGTTATTTTTACCCTCTCAATGCCAATTTAAATAGTATATGTAGCTATGTACATAATAATTATGATATTTAGTAAATAAAAATAAAATTTCATACTGTGCAACGCAATGGGCCGCAGATAACACATGGCTGTCATCTACCAGAGATCCACCGCAGAACTGTCTCCCGTTGTTGAACAGTGCAACTATCCAGGGCCATTCATTCAGATCAGCATCGTGGCCGCCCACTATACGTTCTTCATCCTTCGACTCATATGTGCTCCCATATGTCTATATTTAATATAGTTATATTTTAATATTTTATATAGGATAATGTGGATTTTATATGTTATTAAAATATAAAAGTTAAAGAAATAATTATAAAGAATTTTTACAAGAAGGAGCTTTGTTCTGCTCATAGCAAAGTAGGCTGAGAATCTAGTGTTAAGATACGCGTTTGCCACTTTCCGCATTTTAGAGGCATTGCGATTTGAAAAGCGGAACTCAACGCCGCGCTTGTGTAGATACTAGGACGTAATAGAAATAGTGATAATAGATATTAAATAATCCATCCATTCCGAATGGGGATCGAACTCACTAACCGTCGTGTTTACAGACAGACGCTTCACCTCTGCGCCACTAGGATTCTCAAAATGTCTAATTATAAATGACAATATGATTCTATACGCAACGTTATATAATTTTTGGCCCATTTCTTTAATTTTATATACGTCATTAGATATTACGAATTTCAGTGATAATGAAGGAAAATGATACCTGTGGTCCATTTTTGATGCCGCATGAGGAATCCGTTCCCGGTGGCCCCGTAGGTTTAGTCGGTTTCGTGGGGTAAAC
Organism: Dione vanillae; assembly: GCA_037178615.1. NCBI lineage: Eukaryota > Metazoa > Arthropoda > Insecta > Lepidoptera > Nymphalidae > Dione > Dione vanillae. The sequence goes on along the minus strand of JAZFAU010000059.1, from coordinate 2,968,191 downwards.
GGGAGGCCAAGTCTATAAAGATATTTGAATATTAACATATAAAAATATATTAATGTATTTTTTTAATTACTTAGTTTAGTGAATCGTGTTATACGTTAGAAATATTATCACGAAATAGGTGGTAAGAACATGCCTACTGTCGACTGTAGCTTATTTTTTACTAGCCTACAAATCTTCAAAACTTTGTAAGCACTTGAAGAGCTTTTAATAACAGTTTAATTTCAAAATGTTTGCCTTCGTATTTTTTCAAAATTATAATCTTAATATAAGTTTTTAACGAATATTATTTTCCAATGTGAGATATATTAAGTCATATGTAAATAAAAATTCCATATTTAATAAAAAGATATATTATATAGAGTAAAATATATACCTAACCAGATGTGTTTTCTCTTGAGTAAAATTCAAATAAGCATATAAAAACATTTATTAAAATGTCAAATGTACCTGCTTGGTAGTGCTCGCTGGAGGCTTTGTTCCCCATGTGGTAGTTGGAGGCGTGTTTGAAGGTCCCTCAACAGGTTTTGGGCTTGTTATACCTGCGACTACGAACAAATTATTTTTTAGTTATACACTTAACTATGATTTTTTTACATTACGCATCTGACAGAATAAAAAAAAAATACATTTCTTAACCATAAATTGGTACCATATTTAACCGACTTTCAAAAAAGAAGAGGTTCTATGTTTGACATATATGTTTTAATGTATGTGACTCTATATCTCAGTAATTTGTGGACTGATTTCCTTTTGTGTTTGAAAAAAAGGTACTTTTACGGTGGTTACCATATCAGGATTTAATAATGAACTCCTAAAAAGTCAATGAAATTCTTCGCATTTTTTTGTCTTTAATAAATTAATTTTAGTATGTTTTACTAATACATACAAAAGGCTATATTGATAAAACTTAAACAAAAAGCAAAATAACGGAAAAAGAAAAAAACTGTACTGCAATAAAATTATCTACTACTTATTACAATTTGTTTTATTTCGAGTAGGTTCAAACTGAAGCAAAAAAAATGCATTAAATAACTACTAGGACCATAAAAAAAAGTGTATGCATCACGGTATAGCGGAACTTTTTTCCAGTTTCATTGTATCTTGAATACAATAAAAGAGTGTTTAGAGAGGATATTAGTTTTAAGATCCGCCAGTAATGTGTTAAATTAGATCATTTTATTAGATTGAATAAAAATGATGAATCTACCCGAATTCGAATAGTTGTCATTGTGTTTACAGCAAGAGCCTAGAGGCTGTCTTACTATGACTATGATGACTTTAGCAAGTCTAAGCATTGTAAAACGAGGCCTTTAAAATGGCCGTGTCGTGTGCTTTACTGTCAATCTGAGAAGAAAATTAAGTTAATTTTCACTATTTTCGACATGAAATATTTAATATTAAATAAAATATAAGCAAAAACATTAAAAACAAGCTATGCAGATCTTATGTAAAGAAAATACAAAACTTTAAAATATATAAAATCAACGCAATAAGTTGTATAAAGCATATTATAAGAATTTCGTCAGTTTGATAAAGAACACATAGGCATAGGTTTAGTGGTCAGAGCGCTTGAACGGTTTTTCAAAAGATAGATAAAATTCAACTTTTTAAAAATCATAAAAATATGCAGATCTTACTCAGTGATGGGGGATGAGTAGGCGCGGAATGATCAGGTGGATGTGTTGGAAGTGGCGGTAATGTGGGTGGCCACTGAGCAGGTATCTGACGGTAAAAGTTGCTGTACCATTGTGGTAGGCCAACAGGAATTTGCAATCTGTTAGAAAAACAAATAGAGATGTTACTATTAATTCCGTATTAGATATCGTCAAGTAAATATATAAACGGAACGATTTCGAGTATATATTGTGTTTTCGATAAAACGAGAACGATCGATAAACGAGTATATATTGTGATTTCGATAAAGTAATTATATATTGTGTTTTCGATAAAACGCAATATATAACTACTCTAGTGTCTTTTGATGACGCTAACTTAGAAGTTTGATTTTTTTGCTCTAAGCAACTCTAGACCTTGATATACGTATGATATTAATTTCAAGTTAAGACTACGTGATTATTGGAAAACGTATATTGACAGGCGGGCAGACTTTTAGACAGACAATAAAACGATCGTGTAAAAGTTTCGTGTTTCATTTTGAAGAACCTTCTGAACAAAAAACTTAACTCTTCTGAAGTAATAAAATATTACAGCTTAATAAACCAAGGTATAACACAGTATATACATCCTTGTTGTTGATTCATTACCATTTCCATTATAGAATTCTTTGTACATAAAAACGATTAAGTAAATACCTATATTACAATTACAAGTACATACTTCATTTCGAGACTGCGTCTATAAATACATGACATAGGTATTCCCATATTTTTGTCATAAAATAACAGTAGTATTTAACAAGAATATGGTGAGCTCAAACATGTTAAATAAGTAGTAACGAAAAATGGATATATTCATGCGAGACGCTCACTTGGTCAATGGCAATGGATATGGTGGTCGAAGTAACCCAAAGCGTTGGACGTCTGGTTCTTGCTGTGGAGGTGTGCCAACCGGCTCTGTACAACACACGCCCAACACCTATAAATAAATATCAGCTTTTATAATTTCCCCTAATAATACTCAAAGAATTGTAAAAATGATAACAAAAAATTAATAGTAACAACAACATGTTATAAATTCGTTAATCATGTACTGCGGTCGTATGCAAAGTTACCTAGGAACCGCCCGGTTCAGTATCCTCACAAGGCAAACAAGCTACAAGTTATTAAGGGAAACATTCAATACGCTTTTTTATAACTAGTAAAAAAACTGGAACTTGTCCCATCGCGTTCATATATCGAAGGTGCAATTATATTTGAGAAAAAAGCCTGTTCTAGTTAAATTTTCAATATAATTAAACAACGTCTACACACCTATTAGCTCCTTTGTACCTATTCTGCTTTCTTCTATATTTAATAATATTTTTGTTTAGTTTTCCATAACAAGTATAGGAATTTTCATAAAAAATTTGAAATTTTTATAATTTTTTTATAGTGGCTAAATTTTGTAGAAAAAGGAAAACAGCTTTGAAAAGAACATTGTCGCTGACTATATATTGTCGTATAGAAACAATAATAATAAAAAACCAAAAAACGACTGCATAAAACCAAAAAAGAACAATCCCGAGATTTTTTTAAGTGTTTTTTATGGTCAATAACTACATTAGCAATTTTTATAAAAGTAATTTAACTTGTAATCATTTTTATTGTCATATTATTTTATGAATGTTGTAAATACCAATTATATGCCTGTAATTGGTATTTGCTGCAGACTGTACTTAATCCTCATGTACGAATTATCACATTGTATTGTCAACGTTATAAATAAAAAGAATATATATAAATTCAAATATATCATATTTTTTGCAATATAAAAGGATTAAAGGTCCCCATTTCTTCAGGAAGGTTTTCTGGGTTCCTTGGGATTTATTTGGTTGTGGAATGTATTTTATTTTTTTTGATTTCGATAACATGGTATCTGGTTGCCGCGGTGTACACTCAGGTAAAAAGTTAAACTCCAACGACATCGTCAATTTTATTTTTATATATTCGATATGCATGTATAAAAATAGGACCTTCGTAGCACAGTGGTACAGCGTCTTTCTGTAAACGCGACGGTTTGTGGGTTTGATTCCCAATCGGGAAAGATGGATTTTTCATTTCCATTTTCTTCGCTCTAGATACTAGGCAAAGCGCGATGTTGAGTTCCGCCATAACAAAGCCTCGGAAAAAGACGAAAAGCAGGGAACAGAGTGTTTAGTTTCACACCCACCTTTCTCTGGAATTTTATTTCAATTTGGAAAATTATTTGTTCTCGAAATAATAACGCTCTGAATTCTTACAATCGGTTATGCTTTCAAAATTTGGCGAAAATTGTGTTCTTGGCCAATGTTTGGTGAGAATAGTGTATTATGAGTACATTGTCACACTACGACTAAAGATAACGCATAAGGTTTACATTGATTATAATGAATAAATTATTAATAATGAATAAATTATTAATTTATTGATTCATATGCTTTCAATAAAATTACTAGAGCTTTTTTACCTATTACCCGAAAATTTTCTTAAAAAACAAACCAGCCTACCAGAAGTGGATATGTAAACAAACAGCCAGAAGGGATTGTGCAATTACAAAAACTTATTATTTTATATATAAGATATATACATTTTTATAAAATAAGTTAAATAATATCAATAAAAGTAATTAAAGCAATAGATCTGTAAACTTTTAAATCAAGTAGAAAATTATCTACGTTTGAGATCATATAAGACGCAGTAAACAGAACCAGAAGTTGCAATAAAAATTATTTTGATCCTTACCTCTTCATTGTTATTTATGTAAGAGCAAATATCATATTGACCCATAACCCATTCTTCAGAATTGAAAACTTTGAAAAGTGGATAACAGTCTCGGTAACTCTTGCATGTGCCCTTCTTGCCCATAGTTGTTTCACATTCCGCACTTACATTTATCTCGTCACTCTAATTAAAATTCTAGATTAAATGTTTGTTCTAATTTGATATCTAAGTGATATTTTGTGTTGTAAATATAAAAATAAAAGCACAATTCACCTACTAGGATCGTTTACACCTATTGATAACGGTGATACAAATAGATGAAAATATTTTATATAAAAATATAATGATTTATATAAATGTATATAATAATAAAACTGAAAATATCTTTGAGGATAAAAATAATCTTACTTGTCTTGGTCGTAACAATAGTTGTTTTCCATCTCGCGTGATGTTTGATTCGCGTTTTATCCGCTCGGTGGCCACTGAAATAAAATACAAAACGAATTCGTTACAAACCTCGCTTATTGGTTTAAATATATTGGTTTAAGTTTAGATTATGCTGGACCAAGTGTCCAAGAGATTTTTTATTATTATTGAAGTTTCTTTTTATCATTTATCGTTCGTTTAATATAAGGTAGCCAAGGTAATAAACGTTAAGTTAGTATTTTTACAAGCATACATTGAGGTCATTAGTACAATTTTTCGAATTGAAATTACTGTACACTATGTTCTTCTCCTTTATTGTACGATGTCATAACGAATAATATAATATCTTAGCTAGTTAACTTGTAAAAAAACAAATCTATGAACGTAGTAGAGTACTTATTTATATTTTGGTAAAAATAGCAAAAAATAGATAGCAAATAAATATATTGTCATAATAAATTAATATAGTCGTTTTAAAAATAATAATAAATAAATGCAATAAGCTCGGTGGTTCTTTGTACATTCTCGCTTTATCTCGCACTGAAAAGAACCTATTGTCAAAAGAATTTAAACATTGTGTAGAGTGACGGAAATCAATACCAGCCTTACCACATTTAGGAAATAAAAATGATTCCAATCCCCTGAAACAAGACAGGAATCACCACAATCAGAGTGTCACTGTAAGAACTCGCTACCATAGCCTCATTGTTAATAATAAGATCAAATAATGTTTTAAATTAGGTATAGGTATTGTAAGTTATGGAAGATAAGTCATGCCAAGACAAGGACTTGATGTAGACTAATATATTATGAAGGAACTTGAGTTGAATACAATGAAGTTAATCAACTTTATAGATAGGGTATATCTTTGTAAGCGTATATTTTAAAGTATTTTTTATGTACATAATAATAATATTTGTGCATAGTAATAATATCTTAGCATTTTTTTTGTATTATAGTCGTAAATCATTATTGAATATTATAATAACCTAGTTAACAAGTAATAATGACAAAAAAAGAAAAGTCTTATTAAGAAAAGATTCAAATTTACCACATTCTATACTGTAGCGAATTTTGATTTTATTTTATAATGATCAATTATTTTCACATAATAATATTGTAAACTTATTGTACTTACAATATTGTATGTATGTATCGAGCATATATGTATCAGGAAGTACCAACTTAAAAAATACGAACACTTACCAATTGCTTGGTAATTATTGCTAGTCACCATTTGAACACATCAACCTATTTTTTGCTTATATGAATTTTTTCTCCATAGGTAAAAGCAAATACATAGTAAGTACATAATATTTAATTTAATTTCAAAGTAACTAATTACTATTTTAATTTGTTTTCAAATTGCCTTCTGAGGGGGCGGTATTATCTAATAATGCTTGAATATTTCAAAAAAGAGTATTTTGAGTTAAATATTTAGTACTTGTTGTATAGAATTTGGAATATTTGGGCTTAGATGACAGTGTTTTTAAAGCATAAAACGTATTTTTGATGTCATTACAGTTTTTTATTTATTTGTGGGCTACAAATAAATCAGAAACACAATATTTTTTGCTATATCTCGTTTCCTTAATCTACTATAACCGATTCTGAGTGCGTTTGACCAAGGGGCTTCCTCCTATCTTCTCCAACCTTCTTTGTTGTGCACTAGTCTGGTCCTTGTTATTGTCATATCTTTGATTCCATCAGCCATATCTTCGATTTCATCAGACCGTCGTTTAATTTGTCTACCTCTATTTCTTTTATGTTCTCTAGATGCCATCTAGGGTGCCATCTAGGGTGCCATAGTGTTACCACTTTGCTCTATTTATCACCTCCTCTAATAGTATGTTCAGCCCATTTCCACTGCAATTGTTTTTGCTTATATGTATGTAGTAAATTTTGACTAAAAATACTTAAGTATATATACTTAAGTAGTATCTCCATAGTGGCTTATCTCATCTAGTATCTCCATTCCGCTTCTACGCAGTATCTCAAAATTTTAGAACTGTGGTACAAAGTGTTAGTTAACATTCATTATTTTCTCACCCTGCTATACACAGGATAAGGTAAAAAATACAAAGGAGCGTGTGAAATATATACACACAGAGTGCTTACTCTAGTAGTATCAGCCTGCTATAGCAGAGAGCCGTATAAATGTATGCACATATATTTGTCCATTACTTTAAATAGATATTAATATCGTCACAAAACAGGCCCTAAAATGTCGTCTTTGTATAAGAAATAAACCAGAGAGATGTGAAAATTTAAATGTTTGTACGGAACAAAGTGATTACGAGGTAAAAATTCCTTAACATTAACATTTTATATTTTATTAAAAGTAACAGGGTTAAGAGGGGTTAGAAAATTATTTTAGATGATTTGCATCGAAATTGACAGTAGAAGCTTTTGATTTAAATTACGTTTCGTTATGACACAGATAGATACCTAAAAAATATTTTGTTTTTATTGAATAGATTTAAAAAAACAATAGAATCGAAATCTATACTATAATTGAAATTGAAGTGTCTATTTCTGGTCTATTTTTACTTATTATTTCTAAAAATATACTTCGTCTATAGTTTTTCATGGAATACTAAAAAACCCAGACAAACGATTTTTAATGTTGATTACTTTTCTGTTGATTATTGTTGCGAATAAATGCATATTGTATTAGAGAAAATTCCGAAACACAACCAGCTGGAGCTGCGCTCAGGTTCGGATCGGGTATGCTTCCACTAAAACATGCATAGAAATAGTAAGTGAGTAACTTAAAATATTCATAAGTATATATATGTACCTAGATATATATAATACGAGAGTCAATAAATGTATTTAAAGCTCCGATAACATTATATTCGACAGAGTTTGAGGTAATCTCACTTTACGTCTGATAATCAGTAATATATTCAAAAATCGAGACCCAAAATTAATTATTATTTTTTGGTTTTCCTTGTAATAACACCCACACTGAGTAATAAGCTTAATTTAATATTCAGTTAACGTTGAAAAAGCATCAATCCCAACGTGCAAACATGTTATTTTGTGACGATGGGTACATAACGGTGTTCGATTAGTATCAGCGTACTGGAATTTGATTTTATTTTAATGGTATGAACAGTAAGCTTGAATATTAATATATTTTTTAATCGTTTCTACAAAATATTATTCTACGCAATTGCTTTTTAAATAAACATAGTAAGAAGAGCTTTTATTTTTAAGCTCTTAATTTATAAACAGATTTTGACATGACTAGTCAATAATTAGAATAATCTACATTATAAATAATTTATTAAGTAATTTATATTATTTCTGCTTATCCTGCTATTCCTGGGATAGACTGTAAGTAATATATATTTAAATAAGATTATGGAAATAAATATTCGACAAATTATTATATAATACAATATATAATATGCTACCTCAGTATTGGTAAGTAATAAAATCTGCCATCACCTTATGTAAATACATTTAAATATATTTTTGTTAAGTATAGCGAAAATTTTTATAAAGGTTTATCACGACATCAGATTATTGCACTTGCAGGTTAATAAACTTTAAGGATAAAAACAATACCTTAAAAATCTACACTGCCACGAATCCATCTGATGAGTAATCGTTAATATTGATTGTCCTCATTTTTTATTAGGATAGCTTTGAGCTAAATATATTAGTAATTCTGTTTTTCCTTCTAAGTTACAGATACTACTACTGTAAGGACCTACCATTACAATTATAGTTTTTTGTCTTTTTTTTATGCCTTCACGCTTTATCCCGCCCATGGCAGGGTAGGCAAAGAGAACTGCACGAACCGTGGAAACCTAGTGTTAAGACACTCCATTTGCTTAATTCCTGCTTTTTGTTTCTTACAAATAAACACTACTACGAATTAATTAATTTATATGTTTAAATTAAGTATCAACAATTATATTTTGTGGACTTTATAATAAAAATAACACACCGGTAAGTACAATATACTACACGTAAGAAAGTAATACATAGACCTCCTCTCAAAAACTTGAAATTGCAATTAAATTTATTGAAACTGATCGAATATCTTTTTGCACTAAAGAATCATCGTATTTTTATTTTATTATACCTTAACTGGTTATTAATACTGCCGTATAAAAAAGAGAAAAAAAAATTATTTAGTAAATATATGCAGGTCAATTCTAAGAATATACCTAACCTACGCATAATATGTCTATATATACATAACATAGTTTTATATAAATTCAAAAAACCTTTGTATCCAAAACGGATAAAATGTGATAAAATTTGTAGTCGCCAAAGTAAATAAATAGGAACAATTATTATTTCTATTACCATAACGTAACATTAAGATAAAATTGAGTATTTATTGTAATGCTATCTAATGCACTGATTTATAAATGCCAAAACATTATATTTGACTGTCTCTATCAAGATTATTGCTGGCTTAGCATTTAAAAATGTCGCTTGTAATCATATTGAGTTGACAGTAAAAACAATTTATTATTATCGGGATTCCGGGTTCAGCAGCCCAATGCTGGAAATGTCAACAAGCGTCACAACGTTCATCGCTAGTTCTAATGAATGCTTGCGATGTAAGCCGCAAAAAATGTAACAAGTAACCGCTTTTAGGAGCAACGAGTTGAGGACAATGAGTGATTGATATTGACGGGTATTAGCGTGGGCGTAGAAGCATTTGCATTGAATTGATACCGCTGCGTCTTCCGAATAATGACCCACGTGTGTTAAATAAGTGAACACTAACGTACCTACTAAACTTACGTACTTTATTTATATTTACCTTGTGTAAAATTTAGGCAAGTTATGTTTATTTCGTTTCTAATTTGTAATCATACTATAAATGGACATGGTGGACGATAAGCACTTTCTCTAGCCTCAAAACCCTAAATCAATGTAACACATTGTTACAAACTGTTTTGCTTTTGCTATATTTTTATATAAACCTATATTTCTATAATATTGCAATGAAAAATAAATATTTTAGATGAATATAATTATTTTTATACTAAATACATATTTAAAGTCAAAAGTTAATAAATTATACAAAATAGGCTAAATAAAAATGTAAATATGTTAAGTTATTATACGTAAAATTATGTAGATATTAAACTTACCGTTAATAAAAACGGCATCATCAGTATAAACTTCATTAGCCGCTGAAAGTTCTGTCCTAGGAACATCTGCAGAAACAATCCTGAAGGCGACAAGTACAAATATAAACAAAACCCCGTAGCAATATTTTGCTGTTAATATCATTTTACGTAATTTATAAGAAATACATCCACTGTAAACAACGAAAATTTATTTTAATTCGCGTACACGTTCCGAGGATGTGTGACCAACAAGGAGTCACTTTGCAAAATGCTTTAGCTACTTGATCTTGCGCCTTTATAATATTTTTACATTGTCGCTCTACATTAGGTTGAAAGATAACAGAGCTTTTTCTCCTTTTGTCATTGAACTGACATTTGCTGTGCAATACAAAGCGTTTTATATCATTATGTCGAGATTTCTGTATAATAAATATTAAGAGCCGCCTTCAATGTTTAACTCCTTATTAATATATACAATACACTTGTCTTACTTTACAACAAAGTAATATTTACGTCCAATATTAATGGATCAATGAACTACAATTTTGTTTTGATGGCATAAATAAAACTTATTCTCTGCAGCGTAGTAAATTGCGAGGCTCGTAAATGTAATTTAGAAACGTTAAGAAATTATTAATTCTGTTTTATTAAGAATAATTTTAATTTAAGCTAATGTAAGGGAGCGATAAAGCGACATTAATTTTGTAAAAACATGTTAGTCAAACATGTTATTGTAGGTATGCATCTTTTTTAAAAATATTCTCCTAAATTTTATGCAGAAGATGAATGATGAAAGTATTACGCTTATTAAAACGTATATTTAAAAATGTGAAATTACTATAAAAAATGTAGAAAACGCAACAAACAAGATAATTGAGATGTTATAAATAAATAATTATTTAAAATTAATGTAACGATTTTTACTTCTTTTTAAGTGGAATATATTTTTCAACCGATATATGGATATCATCTTTCTATTTTGCAATTTTCATTTTTTCATATTTCAATTTTGGGTTCCGTATATCAAAATAAACAGAACCCTTACGACATCACTCTGTAGTTCATCTGTCTATGTGTCGGTCTGCCTGATTGTTAAGACAGCACATGTCCAAATCACGTAGAAAAATCAAAATTGCTGAAATTTAATACCATATACCCAAGTGTGAACTCTTGATACATAGTAAAAATCAAAATTCTAAGTTGATGCAATTCTAGAAAAAAAACATTACAAACTACTGTAGATAATTTTCTACAAAACGGGTGCATGTGACCATAAATTTAACTCTGTCGACTCATATGAATTGTATTTCATTGACTTAGACTTATGAAATTTGACGAGAAGTCCTATTTTAAAGTATAATGTATAAGTTTTTAATTTAGAAGATTTTTTTCTTTATATATATATATATATATATATATATATATATATATATATATATATATATATATATATATATACATATATATATATATATATATATATATATATATATATATATATATATATATATATATATATATATATATATATATACATATATATATATATATATATATATATATATATATATATATATATATATATATATATATATATATATATATATATAAATATACATATATATATATATATATATATATATATATATATATATATATATATATATATATATATATATATATATATATATATATATATATATATATGTATATATATATATATATATATATATATATATATATATAATATATATATATATATATATATATATATATATATATATATATATATATATATATATATATATATATATATATATATATATATATATATATATATATATATATATATATATATAAAGAAGATCTTCTAAATTAAAAACTTATAGTTGTAGTTCATTTCATACAAAATGATGGGATACGACCACAAATATAACCTTGTCTTATTTATGCGTATATTTTCCTCTGCGTAGGTATTTAGCAACCGATATTTTTCAATTTTACAATTAATACTAGCATTAATTTTGACTGGTAATAATAAGTTATCTGGATTAATTGCTTAATTTATTACTTTGTCTAGACTACTTTGTAATTATGCTGTAGCATGCATGTAGCTGTAACATGCATATACACTACACACACTAATACTATGAATATGCCAAATGTAAGCAAAGAGATCTAAGAAGTACTCCTTAGGTCTTCCATCTTTATCACTTGATAATTTTTGGCCCGAATTTTATCTTTAACTATCAGAGCTATGTATGTTTATAGCCAGAATCTGTTCTACAGTACTGTTTTATTAAATCCCAATTAATTGTAACAGGGTTGCTAAGATATATTAAACGATAATGATATTGCATTTATTGCAAAGCCATTAAGCTTCAAATTTATATTATTTTTTATGTCAATCACTTTAATCTAAAGCTTTAAAAGTTTTTTCGTTAAGCTTTTATATTATTCTAAAGGTTACTTCAAATGTTACGCGTGTTGATATTTACATCCAGCCCTTCAAATTTTCAATATTTGCTGGTCATTATTTTACTCATGTCATTATGTTAAATTAATATAAAACTAAAAACGCGGACCTGTACTGACACAGAGGCGCAGCGTCTGCCTGTAACGTGACGGTTTATGGATTTGATTTTCACCTAGAGAAAATCGATTTTCATTTTATTCTTTTTGGCGACTAGGAAAGCGCGGTGTTGAGTTCCACGGGTTATACACAATGCCTCGAAAGAATACGGAAAGTAAGGATCGCAGTGTCTTACCACTAGGTTCCCCTGGTTCCCTCTGTCTACTCTGTTATCAGTCGCATTAAGCGTGAACCTATAAAAATATAAATTAAGCATTTTTGAAGTCATCTACATAAATAACGCAAAAAAATATATTTTTATTATAGTAGTCTGTTGTGTCGCTATTGCGCAAAAAATACTGGACAAATTTTAATCATTTTTTATATATAGCATTAGGATACATATTTATTTTGAATATAAATCTGCAAGAGGAATTATTTGGTCAAAATTCAATATGAACATGAGCTTGTTGAGCCTCAGTTGGCATGAAAAAGACAAGGTTGATGTGGAATCCTAACAATTGTAGCTAAATCTCAAAACAAATAATAGAACCACCAGTAGGAAAAGTTGTTCAAAGCACCTCCCTTTTTTAAATGATGTCGCGGGAATCTGGAGATGCAGGCTTATTCGGCCATTACTAAAATGAATGATTACATAGTTTATATCTTTCACTTTGCGTAAAAGGTAAAAGTTGCGGGAGGCAACTGATCACATGAAATATACATGACATAATAAAATAAAGTGAGAAAATAATTTATTTAAGAATAAATATTTACATTCAGAATACCAGTTCTGTGCAAATGAATCACAGCGTTTAGCTCCGTCATCTGGAAAACTGTCACTGTCATAATACACGAAAAGTGGAAAACAGAAAAATATATCATCAAAATTTTTTAATTATTCCATTACAAGCACTTCTGAATTATTAATTTACATTAAAATGATGGAAGTGTCAGTCCAACAAGAAGTTACCACAGGCTTAGAAAGCAGGATCTGCTGAGAAAATTGCCACTTTGAAGTATCATTTACAAACATCAATCATAGGCTTGTTGAAGGAAAATCAACAGTATTTTATAATATTTTTACATTGAACAATATGCTCTATTTAACATTATATTTTTAACTTTTACTTTAAACTGGTCAAGTGGTCACTTTATATAAATAACAGGAGGAAAGAAGTTACCAGCTTATTTTTCTTTTTCGTATGTATACCGTGTCTATATGTTTTTTAAAGATTTTTGAATATTTTACTATTAGTAACTAGTAAAAAATTATTACATTGTCCTGCAACATATACGTACCATACGTAACTATATGCTTCATCCCTATACTCAATAACTTGATTACTACAATAATTGTATTTGTATCAACCAACCATACATATGGTAAGTAACCATACATATGGTTACTTACCATATGTATGGTTATAAATTTTGGTATATTTACCGAGTTGCGCAATATTTATATTTTTTATTACTCCACTGATACAATTATCATAAACGGTATATTATCACAAGTTTTTAAGCTAGCAATATTTATTACAAGCTCTTTTTGATACAATTTTTGTTTTTTATTTCAATCATTGCTCAATATTTGCTAACTTACATATTTGATAGCCTGAGTGTGAACATATTTTTTCACTGCACGCAACGCCCACTGCAAATCCTTATTTTAATTCAATGTTGTCGTACAAGTATAAATCATCTTTTTTTTTCTTATTTACTTTTAATTTAATAATTTTATCGAATTTCTTATATTAAAGAAGATTTAATCTTAGAGAGCAACGAACAGCATGAACATATAATTAGTTTACCTACAGTCGCATTCAAAAGACAATAGTGTCTCACTATTTCGGCAAATCATAAGATTTGAAAGTCTGCATCTATTCAATGTCACACTTTGCATATTAATTTGGGTAAATCTGTAAAATGTGGCATTTTAAACGTAATCGTTCTAATCTTAAGTGTTTATTTTCGCCGGTATTACCAGACCTTTGAAACTTCCTTTCATATAAGGTGTACAAAATGAAAAATATAAATTTACTATTTTATAATAAAAGCCATTAATGATGTGATAAAATAATATTAATATATTTGTTTATTTGAAACAACGAAACAATTTTTTTAATTATTTATATTTCTCATAAAACCTCTTTGCGAACTTTTATGATGTCGTGTATTTAATTAATAAAGTACCGTAACGTTAGTCAACATACCCATCCGAACCACAAAACTCATCTAATTTCGTGTCGATGACCCATTGAATATAAGGCACTCATTAATCTTACACTATTCGGTTGACGTATGATTGATACATCTGTAAATTGATGAACATTTAGCACATTATACAATGCTTAAATGACATTCTCAGAGATAATGTTTAAGATGCACTAGTTGCAATGTTTTGAACTAGTTGGACATTTAATCTTGTCCTTAACATTTAAAATTTTAAAAGCTGTTTGATTTATTTGCTTATTTTCTTTTGTAACCTTTTAGGTGTCTCACAGAAGAGTTGAAAACGTCACAATTCTTTTGTCACAACCATTGTGATATTTTCTGTTTAGTTGTGCAATTTAAATTATTACGCTTTTAATTTTCTTATAATATTAATACAAAAGATTACACCGTGGTGCAGTGTGACAGCGTTGTGAGTTCAATCCCTTTTTGAGTGGATGGATTATTTTAATTCTCCCCTTATAAAAGAAAAGAAATGAGCAGCGGTGAATTAACAACGCCACCGCGTAACATGCAATGATTCAAATTCTTGTAGAAATCTAAACGCGAATATGGAAAAATATCCTAATATTTACCTCCATCCAAAGTGAATATGGCAAACCTAAAAGACATTATCATACTGATTTATATATTGACCTTTAGCTACCAATACAATTTTTTGTAACACAAGTATCGACATGAGACTTTAAAGATAATGTTCAAAACATTATCTACCTATCTTAACACAAAAAATAATTAACAAGAAAATGATTTAAATTCAAACGCACTTCTGCGCTTTGTAAGTATTAAGCAGATATGTTTTTTTCAAGAGTGTAATTTGTATGTGATTTCCTTCTTAGTTTAGGATTATAGAATATGCGCTACATCTTCAACTGGATCATTTGGATAACCATGGCCGAAAATGTTGGGTAAACTCATACGAGTTTTACTTTCTTTTCATAATATGTTCCGATACCTGCTGTTTAGCTGGTTTACTTTATATTGTTTTGTTTTGACTCTTTAAAATATTTGAGCGTAAAACCTGGTGTACACGTTTGTTTTCTATGAGGCTTCGATTTTGCACTAAGTAGTGGTTTGGTTGGCCTTATCAGGGTCGTATCAAGGTTCAAATCACGACTACTTGTTTCTGATATATAATTTTGTTATCTATTTTGTCATCTTCCTCCGTCCTTGATGTTTTAATATGCAACAATCAAGATTTTTTTCGAATTATTTTTATTTAATTTATTTGATAGAGTTTTCTTTTTTAAACATGTTATATAAGACGACCAATGTCTCAGGTCCATCCACTCTTTAAATCATTCTTTAAATGTTTTAAACCAAATTAAAGAAAAAAAAAGGCAAAAGTCTTTTCAGCCTGAGAAGCATTATATTTATCATGCTCACTATAAGTCGATAAGCTTACAAGCTTACTAATACGTAACAATGGTACATCGTACATCGTATTAACTTAAAGAGCAATAATAATATCGTTCGTTATCGTTTATCTGTTGAATGTCAAATATACCGTTATGATAAAGATATCTACTTTAGTAACGTGAGACGATTCTTTCTGCCTACTCTAAAGAATGATCTCTACCAATTTGGACCCACCATCATATAGACGTTTGTCTCCGTATTGAGTAGGTTGTATCAAACTTTGTTTTTTGAATTTAAAACACACAATATTTTATTTTAAATGAGAATATATAATTACCTATACCATTGATATTGAGAGTATTTTCAGGAGAGCTGCCATTGACACCATCAACTTCAAATCACCATTTTTAAAAGGCTTGTAAATGTTTATTTGAACAAAAAATATTTTAAATTTAAATTAATCTACTTAAGTTCAGGACAGGCTAGCATTGTAGTTTCAGTGGTGTTATATCATAACGTCGATAAGTAAGTAGAACTTGGTTTCAAATGTGGGAAGATTCCTTAAAAAGTAGATATTAACTAAGTTACATCCTTTTAACCTTACATCATCTTTTCCGATTTTTGCATAATTCAAAATAGATGACATTTGAAAACATCAGCAGCGCAATAATAATTTTATATAGGTGTTCTCGTCAGTAAACCATAATCTGAAACATTTTTCTCGTGTTGTTTTATAATACACAGCGTCTGTAACATTTCTCGGCCACACAATGTTGAGGCCAACAGCCTCATTTATTTAATACTTTCGTAGAAATAGCTTCATTTCATCATATGTAACTATTTATTATACTTTAAATATTCAAAATATGAAAGCTATCATTCGAAATAGTTCGTAAAGCAAATGTACCTGTTGCAGTTTTTCTACTAATCCAGGCATTTATGAAATAGCATTTTAAATTTACAAGGCGTTCTATATAAAACAGTAATGGTATCTGCATACAATACCGGCTTGAAGTTGCAGTCTTATTTAATAAACAAAGTTATTCAATAATAATATTTTTACCTGATACTATTGTAAACATCTTCATGAATGTTAAAAAAACTTCTGTAAGCAGTTTCGTAAATAATTTAATTTTCGTTAATCAACAAAAAATACGACATTAAAATTAATAAAATTTAAAAATTTCTTTTAACCCCACTCTCTCGTATTTACCACCACTGTGTCGAAAGAAAGCAAGATGAATGTGCGTCTAAATTAATTATTTAACTCTCTCCTCTTCTCTCGTCTCGTCTCGTCTCGTCTCGTCTCGTCTCGTCTCGTCTCGTCTCGTCTCGTCTCGTCTCGTCTCGTCTCGTCTCGTCTCGTCTCGTCTCGTCTCGTCTCGTCTCGCCTCGCCTCGTCTCGTCTCGTCTCGTCTCGTCTCGTCTCGTCTTGTCTTGTCTTGTCTTCTCTTTTCGTCAAAGTAATGCTGTTTTTATTGATATTGGACGGGCTCATCAATGCTGTTTTTATTGACGGCCCAAGACATTTAATCATAAATCAAGTAATAAGAATGTAGTTTCCCCTAAACGAAAAAATCACATGAGCTCTCTATAAGTAGCACGCGTTTACGTTTATCAAATCTGTAAGATTTTTGTTATGACTAAGCATAGAAAATTTTAATACGTCGTTATATTATATATATAAACATAAATAAACTATATTTGCAGTATATTACGTGTTTTATTTGTAAAATAACCAGCGCTTGAAAAGTGAAAACGTCGTTACCGTCATAAGTCATTATTTCGTGAACGCGAATAAAGTCGAAAGATAGTTACAAAGAAAAAATATACAAGACTGATCTGGTTAAAATGTTCAATTACAAATATTTTGTTCAAACGATCAAAGTCGTTTAGATATAAGTTTATAGCTCTTCAGTTATTAAAATAAGCACCATTAAATTCAAAATAAATTTGATTTCGTGCTCAATTAAAATTAAATAAAATGACTTTAATATATGATTTAAATATATGTTTCATCAAAGCTTTTAGTAATTTGATAATTTCGTTAACCGCGAAACAAGTGGGTGACATTGAGAGCTGGTGAGTTGATGTAATCTTGGTTGCAAATGATATTACCTAAGAACCACTTGTAGTAAATTGCAGATAAAGCTTAACAGCTCGAGCAACAACTCGTGTTAAAAAGTTATACAGTAAAACGTATAAAATGTGTCTGCGACTAACAGTTGCCTTAAGCTTAACAGCTGTTTGTTTTGCATCTATAGATGTCGGTAAGTTATTTTATTTACATTTACTTGACATAATATCTTGATCTTTAAAACATGTATATATTATATTATTGTTAAATGCATTTTGGTTGCATAATAGTCAATTTTCCATAAATATAAGGCGCAGTTAGACTAGTGCGAACTAAGATAAAATGAATAAATTAAACTGAAGTTTGTTATGTATATTCCCTGGTGAGTTAAGCACTAAGACAGTATGCTAGAGTAGTTGGTAGAAATTAAAAAACTGGAATGTGTCGTTACAAAATTGCATTCACAAAAATATATATGTATAAAAAAAACTCACAATCGTTTTTTAAAGATCTTCATAGTTGCGGCAAAAAAATAAAAACATTTTTATGTACAAACATTACAAAACATAACAATACATAACAATACATAACATAAAAGACGTATTAGACTTTTATGTTATGTACTTACTTACTGTCAGTGTCCTTGGAAAAATGTCGCTGTGCATGGCAGTGCAAAAATTGTTGCTCTCCGTTATATTAATATTCTGTTCACATCACTCAAGAAACAAATGATAACACATACTATGGGATCGCCGACTTAGAATCTCAAAATTTAGTAGATTGTAGTAGTATATTTGAAGAGTAAGTGATTTGTGATCAATTAACATTGGTTTATATTAATTAAAAAATGTGCATTATAACTGCAAGCAACTGCAATACTTAGGTTTTAGAAATTGTAAGGTAGTCTTTAACGCTAGAATTGATATCATGGAAAAAACAAAAATCAGGCATATTATTGTATAAAAAATTAAATCCTTTTTTTTAATAAATTTTATTCTTTAAGAGTGTGATTTTAATGATTAAATTTTCATTTAATTCTTAAAGTCTATCAATTTTCTTCTATACAAAGTTTTTAATAAGTATTTTAAAGCAAATTTTAAGTAAAGCAACTTTAACTTGAACTAATTAGTATTTTGACCAATCATTTAATCTGGTTAAGTAATTGTTTTGTTCTGAAACGTGCGATTATTCACGTACAGTACATAATTGAACTGAATGTTCTATTATACTCTTTATCATGAAAGTTGCATGTAACATTCTCAAATGTATTTATAAATAGAACCTGAATATAAGTGTAAAGTGTTATCAAAAATAAAAATGGTAATATTGTCATTTCAATATAATATATATATTTTTATATTTATTGATAAAATATAATCTAGACTTTTGGTACAATTGACTGTTACAATTTTTAGGATGTTTGATGGTTTCTGGTATAATGAGTAAAATGTAAGTAACGCTTAAGAACCATTATAAATAAGCGTTATACAAGCAGCACAAGTACCTAACCATTAAGACTTTGATGGTCAACTTCTTTACCTCAATATAAATTACATAGATTCCTCAGGAAGTAAGAAAATAGTAAACAATGTTCACTAAAAATCTGTAATCTGTTCAAATTTGTACCGGCATAATTATTCCTTGATCATACCAAGAAGTAATTATGCTAATCTCGTTACATTCAAATTTAATTTGTATTACATTTTGTACACCAGTGACATAACAAAAGAATTTAAAAAATAGAACTTAATAACAAAAAACCTTTATCAATGTATTTATATTCATTATTAAACAATTTATTTATACTAGTGTTTCCTATTCTATTATTAGTAATTAGCTAATAATAATTAACACTATTTTTATTATTTATTTTATAAATGGACAAGGATATTTATTTATTTCATTTTATAATTATAGCTTAAATCATCAATCTTTCGAATATACACAAGCAATGGCATGTAATGGCATACTAACAACATATGTGACCAAGTTGTGTCACTACATAATATAAAATAAAGTCGCTTCGCACTTTAAAACTACTTAAGGGTTTGATACAGTTTTATCACAAATATAATGATTAAAGAGAAAATGTTATATGTACAACACAAGCATTTTATAGTAGTGGTACAGCGCTCTTTTTTTATAAGATATGTCGTATATAATTTTTTATAAGCATGCAATGCTGGCTAAATTAAATAAAAATTGTATAAATAAATTACAATATTATACACCTTAAGCAGGTGTACAAAAATTCCGATTTATATAATTTTTGCTTACAAGAAAAAATGAAAAACATCTCTCTACCCGAATTTCAAAAAATTTTGTCATTTGAAGTTGACTATTGGGCTTCCATAATTTACAGTTTGCAGTGAATTTAGAAAATAGACAAAAAGTATATTTAAAATATAATAAAGTTCTTCATGATTCGACGGACACAACATTATACTTCTTTTTATGTTTACGTATAGCGTTCGCCATGGCGGTACTTCACCGATGTCACGTTAAACTGGAGAATACTCAAACGAGAATGTCCTATATCGATAGCATTACACAAAAGAGGAATGCATGTGACTCAACATCATCAACATTTTTCGAATTTGGTGCCCAAAATCATTTCGCGACACACTGACCGAATTCCAAGTTATTATTAAAAACCATAGTTACAAAACCTTTCCTGCGAAAACTGGAGACTGCGTCGAAAGTATCTCCGGAATAAAAAATAAATTGTATTTTGGTTAGAACAAAAGGCTATCGTGATAAAAGTGGGTCTCTTGGAAGACAATTCTTATTAGTGAAATACATCAACAGGAGCATATTTAGACAAAAATATATACTATCAGCTCAAATGCAAAGGGAGGTGATTCCCTAGTCCGTGCCCACATAAAAATCATATTAAATCTAAAAAAAATGAATAATAATCAATTGCTAATATATTAATAAGTGTTTGTAATTTTCAGAAAAATATTTGAATGTTTGTAATCGAAACTCTCCAGACGTAAACGATTGCCTCGTGGAAGCTGTCCAAAGCGGTATTGCAGCTATGGCTGAAGGCATAAAGGAACTTGGTGTACCATCAATTGATCCCTATTTGCAAAAAGAGCAACGTTTTGATTATAAGAATAATCAGGTATGATTATACTTGCTTAAATATTATATGTTTGATCTATTCTTGTTTAAATTTGTATAAATTTAAATTTATATCACATTTTGTAACTTTTACACTTGGTCGACCTACAATCCGACAGTTGTTTTTCCTTTTGAGATACAAAACCCTTGTTATGATATAAAGCTAAAGTTTGTTGGGTTGAACTCGTTAATCTTAATGCCTCGTTAATCGCCTCAATGTAATCCACTGTACTTACGTTCATAATTACCTTGAGCACTTAGTGTTTTAGTAGAAGTAGAAGATTCGTAGATTGTGTTCAATCTACTTAAAATATATCTACTTATTGCTATATATATATATATATATATATATATATATATATATATATATATATATATATATATATATATATATATATATATATATATATATATATATATATATATATATATATATATATATATATATATATATATATATATATATATATATATATATATATATATATATATATATATATATATATATATATATATATATATATATATATATAAATGAGGTGTGTTCAAATCGTAGAAATAAAAGTAGACATCAGGCACAACAGAATTTAATCATATCATTGGCCATCACATACAAATATACATTACATATTAAATAAATTCATTATTAAACTTAATGATAATTTTATCAACATCATTTCATAATCTACGCCGAAAGCGGTCATCGAAGTGTCTTAACTATATATTGGTCTTCTAGTGGGTCTTTCGGCAAATGACCTTAATTATTTTCTAACTCTCGTTTGTGGGTAGTGACTATAATTAATAATAAATTAAACATTAATTTATAATAAATTAAAATTTAATAACTTACTATATATAAGACATTATTTACGTCATCTTAAACTTATGCTACTTTAAGTATGCCAGTTTAGGTCATTGAATAAAACAAAAGTGGATATGGAACTCGTAACTAACACTATCTCACTCCGACACGATGACTTTATTTTATGCCTTTTTTTATGTACATCAGCTTCACAACGTTTATTAAAGCATCACTAGTCTAGCCTGGCTCTGCCTCTTGCTTACAATTAAAAAATGCAGAAATCCGTCTAATAGCTCCAAAGATTTGCTTTTATAAACAGACAAACAAATAAATAATTAAAAATCTTATGTTATTTTTATTTATTATAGCTGCCGTATAAGATCTTTTGTTAAAATGTTTATTGTACAGTCCTGTCGTCTGTACAATAAACATTTTAACAATTTATAATTTTGTACATAAGGAAATGTCATTATACTACAGTGAGTTATTTACGTGTTTTATTTGCATAACTTTAAAATTTTAATATATTAAATGTAATTATTGAACCTTTTCAGAGTTAACAATATACTACACAGAATATTACTAGCTATTAAATCGGTACTAAGACATAACCATATATTTAGTACTTTGTACCGGCTAATAAAACGCTCTCTGTTTCTCCTGATTTTAATTAAAAGACTAATATATGTATGTCTATAACATACATTCTAGATAATATTTACCTTACAGTACTTTAGTACACAGTACTTACCTTTATATTTAGTACTTTGTACCGGCTAATAAAACGCTCTCTGTTTCTCCTGATTTTAATTAAAAGACTAATATATGTATGTCTATAACATACATTCTAGATAATATTTACCTTACAGTACTTGTATACGGTTAAGTATATTATTTTATTAATTTACATTTTATCAATATACGGTATTATATAAATCTCTATGATAAAAATAGCTAAAGTATTGCTTTATAAGTGAGTAAGCCAGCTTATACTTATATTAATTTAAATTACAAGTTCCCATTGTTACAAATAATTTCAGTCAATTGCAAATTGTGTCATTTCATTTCCTGTTCGTTTTTCCGCCAATGGCGCAAAATTGCTAATTACAGTAGAATTATAAATTCTAGTCATATCACTGTTTATTGGTTACTTGGTTTTTAAAATATTTTTAAAGAGCAGGTTGAAAATTTTAATAAGCAAAGTTATTTTATTTCAAACATTTTCAATACCCCTCACGCACGCCCCTCGAAAATTTTGGCGTAAATTCAGGGCTTAATTACAGCAAACATTTTATAATATTAACGTGACATATGCTCAACGTGACGTCATAATAGACGTCGTCATAAAGGAGCTAAATTTAATTTGTATATTTCTGAAGTGTTTTTTTATATAAGTAAATATGTTATCGCGATACACCAATAAAATTCCATTTTTCTGACTTTTCCTTTATGCTATTTTTTCGTTATGAACTTGATTTTTCTTACATATATATATATATATATATATATATATATATATATATATATATATATATATATATATATATATATATATATATATATATATATATATATATATATATTCGAGAATACTTTGAGCTTGTAATCTACATGTGAACTTGATCAAACATTAAAACATTAAACTAAACAGACGGACAACAACGTAATGATTAAATTTTCAGCTTTTTTTTATATACGGAACACCTATTAACTTATTGTTCACTAAAATAAAGTTTTTGCGTTATGCACAAAACTCATATATTGTATTTTTAATTACACTATTGTTCCGCATAATTTTAATTTTTTATAACAAAGTTGGTCCAGGTAGTAAAAATTCAAGGTTTTTTATACTATTAATTATTTTTCACATCATTTTCTACGTGCTGTTGTGTGTTCATGTGTTAGTATTTGTATAAAATATTTATCCATTGCTTTTCATCAAGACATTCATTTGAAATTTTGGTTATATTTTTGTCTAATTGTTTTAGCTTTTAAAGCTTAATGATTTTTTACATAAAATACTTTGTAAAGTACTAAGGTAATCTGCAAATTTCCTTATATGTTATTAGCAATAAAAAATGATTTACAAATCATCCTCTTGTAAGGCAATATAACTATACAATATTGTAGCAGCTATAAATATTTACCTTAGGAGCTGTAGCCTTGATTTGCGACTCAATTACTTTAAGATATCGTCTTACAAATAGGACAAACAGTACCTTGAATATAATAGAGGAAATAAATACCTATAATTAGAAGAGAGAACAGATGATTAGATCGAATTATGATTCCTTTTTTAAAATTCCTCCAATTTATTTTGATAAAAGTATACAATAGGTACAATAAGTTTTAAATTTAATAATATATTTTATATGGTATCTATCCGAGCTGCGCTCACGTTGATGTCGTCCTTTTGCACACTTGTATAATTTTGCCATATAATCTATCTATTAATTGTATAATGTCTTTATTAACAGATTCAAGCTAGGATGATTGCTAAAAATATTCTCGTGAGTGGCTTGAGGAAAGCTACGGTCCGTGATGCAAGGTATTGATACTATAAGTACATTAAAATAGTATTATTCACGTAATCATTCTAGAAATAAATTTTTATCAGTTTCTATACAGATTAGATTAAAATTATCTCCATCTCCATCCACTGATTCGTGGAGTTGATGGATGATGGAGTATAGATAATGTATTTTTGTGTTCTGTTAAATATGGTCAGGAGGAGGGAGTTTGAATTAAAAAATAAGGTTGAAAAATATTTTACAACTACAATTTTTGTTTTACATTTATCCACCTTTATGAGATTTATTGTGTGTTGATGTAAGTCCATCATAAAATTGACATGGAAGCCTTAGAAAGTAACCTAAGTTTCGTGCCAAAGCTTGTATATGTATTTAAATTGATATTTTTAAATATAAATTATTGATATTGTATTATACAATAAGAAATTTTGACTTACAAGGAACTCTTCAGTACAACATATATTATATGAGATGTTCTATAATGAAATGTTTTTTTTGATTTCAAAAGATGTTTTGTTCAAATACATATGCGTAAATATAAACTAAATTTTTTGTCTGCCACCTGTCTTTCCTTTTGTCCGGGACAAAATTGTCGCTTAAAAGGAAATTGATCCGGAAAACCTGTTGCTGCCTCAAGAACCTTTAATTCATAAGCAAAAGCGTAAAATGACTTTACCTTTATTAGATTGCGGGCTGACGAAGATGACTTCCACTTAGAAATCGATATGTATAGCCCTGGCATTTTAATAACTGGTAGGTATGAAGGAAGTGGTGGCTACAACTCATTGAACATATCTGCGCATGGAACATTCATTACAAATATGAGTAAGTTCTATTAATTTTCAAATTAAATAATTTTATTCAAAAACCAAGCAAACTACTCGTAGTTTCGCCCACTTAAGTTAGCTAGATCGCATTTGTTTAAAAAAAATTATCTACATCACAATGCAATGCAATCTTGTCTACTAGTAAAAATCGTGATTAGAGTGCCTATATGTTTCTTGCATGTATGTATTAAAACATAAACACATCTCTGCATAGTATATAATGCGTAAAAAAATATGTTCTACTTTTTCTATTTATGAGGCAAAAACACAAAATCCACTTCCCACAATTGAAATTTATAACATTATATATGTTTTATTTCATAGAATTCCAATTATTTTGTTTTTATTTTTTATTTTATCATTGCCAATGCTTATAATCTATACATAAATACAAGTCATTACAGTTCATCCCGCATTATGTACCTACGCACGTACATGTCCTAACGCTTTATGTTGTATATCTGTTATAGTATATTTAACTGAAATAAACGTTATTTGAACTTAAATAATGGTAATTACAAAGAAAACAAGTATTTTATAATAGAAATGTTATACTCCTTTACAATTTAGTTACTTTGCGAGTAATCGAAGTTATAATTAAAATACGTCATATTTTTATTATTTCTACAGTAATCTCATTGAACTCCTGGGCGTCAACTAGTTTTAGATTTATTTCATTTATGCGTTTAAATGATTTGTAAATTCATACATTCTTATACATGTTGAATATCACGTAAAACTACTGTTATATCTTCCTTTCAGGCGATCTTGTATACACGTGGAAATTGAGCGGTAAACCAGAGATTATTGACAACGAAGAATTTGTTAGAATTAAATCTTTCTACATGAGACCTGATGTTAGCAATATGCAAGTTAATCTTACAAACGAATCAGATGACAGCAAAAGCTTAAGTAAGAGTTATATATATATATATATATATATATATATATATATATATATATATATATATATATATATATATATATATATATATATATATATATATATATATATATATATATATATATATATATATATATATATATATATATATATATATATATATATATATATATATATATATATATATATATATATATATATATATATATAGATATTTTATATATATATATATGCTTTTAAGAATTTACGATTTAATTAATTAACCTACTTTTAAGAACACTTACTGCGCTTTGTCTTTTTAACAGAGTGAGAAAATTAAATAACTCATTCCCTCTAGTGGGAGGCCAGAACCATGGCGTGCCGTACATATTACATTACATTACATAAATAAAAAAATGTTAGAAAAATATGTAGTTATTATATATCATGTTGTTTTTTCAGCCGATTTTGGAGTAAAACTTGTAAATGAAAATTGGAGGCTTTTATACAGAGAATTGTTGCCAATTGCCCAGGCCAATTGGAACAAAATTGGCACTAAAGTGGCCAACAAACTGTTTCTAAGAGTGCCTTACAACAAATTATTCCCTGTTTAATTTGTACTTACAAATAAATAGTAGTAAACATCATGAAATATACCTACGTAAGTTGTAGACGTTTAATTATAATTATATTATATGTAGGTGTTTTGGGAAATAAGTTATGTTTAATTAAATATGTATATCCTAGTCAATTTACAATAAAAATAATAAATAAATAAAGTATTTCATTTTCAGTCCAATATTAATTAAGTCGATAGGCGTAAGCTACATACCATTTATTTAGAAATGTTAGTTATTATTTGAATTAAAAAAAGAACAATCATGCTCCTACGCGGCGAGGTATTTGAAAAAAAATGTTTCAATTTCTGATCCGTCCGCATCAAAATGTAAAACGTCAATCAGTTTACTCTGCATTTAAGACTGTTATAAATGTAAAAGAAAATAGAAATATAACTAACGAAGACAATATAGTTTAAAGAACTTTGCTATAAGATTTGTAAATGTTTGACAAGAGATCATTTTAATAACAGATATTCGCCTCCGTGCCGCCCTTTTAAAAATGCCTCTACAAAGAATAAGCTTGAATTAGAAAATATCTAAACTTGAGAAACTATAAAATGGTAAAAATCAAGTATTCAATATCGACAGTGATCTAAGTCACTAAAAGATAGAAGATCAAAACTAGAGAAGCGTGTGATACTTATAAGCAGCACCCGAAAACTTCAAACTCCACTTGATATTTTTATTGAATTGAATATGTTGTTTTTTATTGGTCCTAAATTTGTTTTATTCTTTGAACTTTATTACCAGCAAATATATTTTATACTTTATAATTGAACTGGCATTTTGATGGAACCCTGACCCTTATTAATGTTACACATTTTGAATAATATTATATATGCATTACGTATTATGGCTAAAATTTTGCACAAATGATGTTACAATATAATGCTAAAAACCATATGGTACAATATTATACAAAAGTTAAAATTACAATTAGATTAATAAAATAGACTAATAATTACTATTTATAGCACACGTTTTATATGAAATTGAAATTAGCTACATTTCACACCATGTCTTGTTGTATTAAATATTAACCACAGATAATAAATACTCTACGCTTGAGTTTTTTATCCTTACTGTGCAATTTGACGTTTTGCGTGATTCATTTGTCAAAGTTTTGTCAAACTATTCTCAAAATGTGTATTTACAAGATTTTTCCGAAAAACACTCCAATTTGTATAATATTAGTATGAGTCTTAAGTGTTATTAAGTAGGCATAATTTTCACCTTTAGCCATGGCGTTAATATTAAGATATTTTATAGCTGGCTTAGTGAGATATTGGCTTATGCATACTGATTATTGGAATACAATAGCAAATAGAGTAGAAATAGCGACGCCGCTTAATTCCTGGAAGAGGTTAATTGAAGGAATCTATTTATACGATCATGGAATAAACCCATACGAAGGAGATTCTTTCCATGAGTCTCCTATCATGCTTGTTATGTTTCATTTTCTATTAAAAAAAGTACCATTTTTGTTACCAATATTGTTTACTTGCATAGATATCCTTACTGCACACATTCTTTATGAAACTTCGAAAGCATTTATTAATATATTTAAAGAAACTCAAGAGAAGAATAAACAAGAAGTATCTGAAGAATCAAAAACAATGATTTTAAATGAGTATCAGTTGAATGAAGTGCCAGATTATGTTTTATCAATTTATTTATTTAATCCATACTCTGTTTTAAATTGTGTTGGGATGACTAGTACAGTTATTCAAAATTTTTTACTGGCTATGTCCTTATGGGGAGCATCAAATGGTAAAAGAATACTTGCTTGTGTATTTATTGCTCTTGCTACACATCAAGCACTATATCCTATTCTTGTAGTTGTACCGATATCTATTTTATTAGCAAATGCAAACAAAGGATGTAACAAATGTTCATATATTAAAACACTTCTAGTTTTTGTATTATGCTGGGGGTTCTTAATATTCATATCTGCCTATATAATGGAAGGATCATATAGTTATATCTATAACACATATGGATTTATGTAAGTGAAAAATCAGATATCTGCAATATCGATATCATATTTTTTACCATCAATTATTATATTGATTTTTTATTGTTTCAGATTAACTGTGCCAGATTTAAAGCCAAACATTGGCTTGTTTTGGTATTTCTTTACCGAAATGTTTGAGCATTTCAGATTACTATTTGTGTGTGCATTTCAAATAAATGCTTTAGCTCTCTATGTGGTGCCACTAACTCTGCGGTTTCACAAAGAACCAATATTACTAGCTACAGTTTTAATTGCCCTTTCTACAATATTCCGATCATATCCTTGTGTAGGTGATGTTGGATTTTACTTAGCCCTCTTACCTATGTGGAAACATCTTTTTACATGTATGTATATATGAGCTTCTGGTATATCTTTTTAGCTCAAATGAAATAAAATTATACACAAAAAATTTTTTTTTAAATACTTATATATTATATGTTTCTTGTTTTCAGTTATGCAACAGAAGTTTATAGTTGGATGTGCTTTCATTATAACATCAGCTCTCGGACCAACTGTTTGGCATCTTTGGATCTATTCTGGTTCAGCAAATGCTAATTTCTTTTTTGGAGTAACATTATCATTTGCAACAGCTCAAATATTTCTTATAACTGATCTATTGTTTGCTTATATAAAAAGGGAATTTACTTTGAAACATGGTTCATCACGCCAGATTAATGGAAAACCTGCAAAATTAGTACTACGATAGTTGCATTCCACTAGTTTTTTTTTATTACTTTCTATATATAAAAAAAAATTAACAAAATGTTTTTCTTAAATGCAAAGTCATATATTTAATTAAACTATTCACAATGAATATTTGTTCTAAGTTGTAGATGTTATTATAAGTTGCTTTCAAAACTTTTGTGACTTACTAGGTTGTATAAATGCCATTTTACTTCTATTTACAAAACATTATTCTGGAAAATTGTGTTTCTGAAGCTGTGTATTGGTACTGAGAAAATACTTCAATAATTTTGTCATTTCAATTAATTTGATGGTAAATTTATTTCCACTACAAATAACATTACTTAATAATATGAAAATAGGCATGAGCAAATTGCAATGATTTCTTTAGACAATTAAAGAGCTGAGATATTTGTCTATATTAATTTTTATGTTTATTTACATGAACAAATTAGTCAACTAATATGAAAAATACCAATGATAGCATTTCTTATTTTAATTTTAAAATATAAATCTGTACTGTTGTCTGTAGTTTTAATAATCAATAAATTGTATATTTGTATAATTTTTTTAATTACCTATTTTTCATAACACCTCTGTTAATCACTGAGTAATATCGCCCTACTTACACAATAAACTGCTATCTTATCGCCGCTGATCGCGGAGTGTATCGCACACACCCTAACGTGAAACAAGTTACTTTAATATGTACTGTCATAATGCAACAATAACAATTTAAGAGTATGAAGAAAATATTTTTATTTGTGTTTTTCTTTTCAGTATTTAATTGTGAGTTTGTGCTATTGTAATTTTATGAAAATAAAAGTCTTAAATTGAAATTGTGTTTGTAAATAATTCGTAAATCGGAATTGTGTATTGAATATTACATTAAATAAAGCAATATGTGCCTACTTTCAGTGGATGTGAAATAATATTTTGGCAAATTATTACATTATTTTAGTAAATAATATTAGGCACTTACAACTGGTATTTTTTGTTGCATATATAGCCTCTATAGAAGTTATACTGTCGAGTATACCATCACATCTTTTAGAATGCTACCAAAACGGAGGACCTACTCTGAGCGCTCCTCGGAGACTTGACGTCTTTCTTTCATTGGTGAGACGACTCGAACTAGACTCTCGTCTCGATATGAGATTGTTAAGTACAGCTCTATTAAGGAGGTATTTTCGTATTAAAATTAAGATAAGCATATAATATTGTAAACTTTTCATTATATACTTTTGTAAATTTTATTTACAGTCTTCGCCTCGATGGAGTAGAAGAAGCTGCCAATTTCGTAGAATCAAAATTGGTATTACCGTACAGAGCTTCTGCTTTTCAGTTTCATAGATATAAACTACTAATGGAATTATTTTTACCAAGCCAGTCGAATATTTTGACTGTAGACGATTCCCTTAGTGGTATAGAAAAGTGTTTATTACATAAAATGCTTAGTTCAACTGTCAGGCCCTGGGAGAGAGGTGATGAAAGTATTGTTTGTCCATTAACTATAGAAAATCGTCAATTCATGGAACAAAGTGCAAATAGGTATGATATAAAAAAGATTTAAGTATTTTGCGAGAATCAGTTCCGTCTTAACCATGTAGACATATAAGGCAAGCAAAAGAATCTATGCCCTTCAGGGCCTTTCTTGTTCCTATAATCCTATTCAATAACCTATAACCGTGTGTTTCCTTGGCATTTCTCATTACAGTAACACACTATAAGTGTTATTTATTTAATTTTATATACGAAATATTGCTAAGCTATGGAAAACAACTAGTTCAAATTGCAAATTTTTCTTGGTTTGGCCATGTTATATTACGTCAATAATTTCTATTTGACTCACACTTAACCTACCAAATACCTGTCAGAGTCACTTCGGTCAGAGTAACTTCGGACACTTAGTAATTAGAATTAGACACAGAAGCCGGTGGAAAAAATTAATAATTTATATATTGAAGCCCAATATTTTACAGAATATATAGTAGATGCCCTATTGAAGACGGAGTGATTGAAACTGACTGGGGTACAATATCACCAGGACATCTTGTAGCAGCTTTAGCTTCCTCTTTGGAGGCTCAAAGAGTAAGCATAAGCGATATTTTAAGTGCAAATATATTCAAGGAAGAAATATCACAAGCTTTACTAGATTCAGCCAGAGATGACTGGCAGACAAAATTAAACACATTTGATATTGACGAACAAGATAGTGAGAATTCTGACATAAGTAATATATGGGTTGCAACATTAGCAGGTAACAAGAACAAGATTTAAATAATTCACTAATTATTTTTTTTAAAGAAGGACAAGAAAGTTTCTAAAATAGTTAATAATCTCCATTTTTCTACCGAAAATTTTAGGAGATTTAGCAGAAGTAGTAGTAAATCAAGGACCAAGAGTTGGAGCGTCGTCACAACGCCTTTTAGTGGGTAGCAGTAACAGATGGAACGACACGCTTCTTCCCCGCGATTATTATATATTTCCACCTAATGAAACTCTACCAAATTGGCACTTTACTGATGCAGAAATTTTAGCTGGTATAGATGGTCTGTATTAAAATGGTATAATTATTAATTACTGTCCATTCTAAAACATGTTCTTAATTAATTAGTCAATCTCAAAGATCACAACATTGCTATTTTTCTTTTCAGGACTTATATTAGCCAATTACTTATCGACATGGGTCGCACAGAGACGAAGCTTGCGGTTATCACAAGTAATAGAGATGTATTATTCCAATGAAGGGGTTTCCTTTGAGCCAAGTATCCGTGCATGCAACAGGCACGCGTTGTTCTCTCAAATAGTTAACAGTTCACAATTATCAGTAGAAACTTCTAGATTCGCGCATATGTTATCTCTACAACAAATAACTGTTTACATCCCAAAGGAGGAAATGTTAAGGATCACAGAGGCTGCGGTCACGGCGTTTATGAATTATGTTCGTAAGTGATTTATATGATATTTTCCATATATTTTATAATAATATACTTACAAGTTTAAAAAGCAAAATTAATCATTTTGGCGTATAATTAAATAAGTATAATTTTATTTAAAAAAATATGGCTGTATTTTTAAAACAATAGATCAATCTTGTTCTTGTCAATGTAGACTTTTAATAATATTAGTATAGTACATATCGTAGAACGATGTTTGATTGTCAACGTTATCGTTTGTTATATTACTTGCTATCCGCTAGTTAGCTGCTAGTATAGATTTTGAACCCGAAGAAGATAGGCGCGGCGTTGAGTTCCGCCACACAACACGCAATTCCTCGAAAAAAGGCGGAAAGCGGGGATGGAGAAAGCAGGGACTAAGCAACCGAGTGTCTTAACACTAGGTTCCCACGGTCCCTGCAGTTCCCTCTGCCTACCCTGCCATGTGCGGGATAAAGCGTGAAGCAAAAAAAAAATACAAAAATAAAAAAATAAGATAATAAGCTGATCTTAGGAATAAAAATAAAGTACAAAAAAATCTATTATGTTTCAATTATAAATCATGCTAATGAGTACTGTCTTAGTTTTAACAGGATAATTAACTGTGACAATATACCTCACAGTTACAAAGATCATTATTTACTGATAGAAGAAAAATATAATTTACTTAAATGTTTCATAATTTATACGTGATTAGGCCACACAATATTATATCTTAATAATTTTAATGGTGTGAAATTTACTAAACAACTTATTTTTGTGATTTTTGAAATGTTAATCCACACTAAAGATTTTTTATGTTTTCATTAAGAATTTTTACTTAATAAGTTTTCCTTTTCGCTTTAATTACATTTTATTTTTTACTTGTGATTTCATAGCGACGCTATTGAGACAGAACCATAAGGAATGTCGAGTCAGTTCCAATGTTCCGGTCATAGATTTGATTGTAGCTACAGATGGAAGCTGGAATGGTTACGAGGTGGAACAGTTTGTGTCGTTAGTACCTAAGTAAAATATTACACTTTAGATATATATCAGTTTGCCTGTTTTATAGGAGTTAAATGAAAATATTATGTTTATTTTATTTTTAACTATTAATTATCGTATAACATATTATTTTAGTAACAATAAGAATAGTATGAATTGTATATAGTTTTAGTATATTTTTGATTGCAGTAAGATATGATTTCAAATTCTACTCAATTTAATTTAACTTTTTCACATAGTAACATTATGATATACGAACGATTACTCTAAACTTATGATTAATACCTACATAAAAGAAAAAGCTGAATCAAAATGAAAAGAAAAAAATAAATGCATTTCTATTTATAATAAATTGGTTTGACCCTGGTTTAGAGTTATTCTTACACAGTTGGATAGGTGGTGCATTAGAAGTGGAGGCACAACGTAGTACAATAGGCTTACTGCACGGGAACACGGGCCAATGGATTGTGCCTCCTGCAAATAATCTAACTTCATTATTTACCACTATTTCAAACGCATCCGTTGATTGTAAGTAAAAACTTATTGTGTTTTAAGCCTTCTTATCCTCTCTTTCTGTTCAATAATGGGACAGTAATAATATTATCTTTTTTTTAAGTATTTGTGGCGTGGTATAAAAATTAATAAAAATAAAGTTAAAAGGAGTTTATATATGAATAGCAATACTTTATAATATAAAAATAATAAATAATTTTAGGGCCAAACCGTCTGAATCTTCCTAATGTGATATCTAGAATAATTCAGCACAGTCGAAACCAAACTTTAAAAGAGATATACAGCAACAGCAGTGCTGGGCATAACTCTGTGGTCCTTATCGTAAGTCCAACAGATCAACCATCAGCGGATGAGCTCGAAAGGGCCAGAGTTTTAATGAACTCTCTGCGAAGTACTTTCTATGACATATATTTCGCTTACACTGCACAAGATATGAGCGTCTTTCAGAACATCAATAATGCTTATCTTGATTACTCAGAATTATTCTTGACGGTGAGTGGTTCTATATTTATACGTTTTACATCGGTTATGACCATATCAATCACAGTATTTAAATATACACAAAGTATTTTAATATAATAATTTTGTTTTAGGTTAATTCGAAATCTGTAACAGATGTTATTAGTGAAGTGGAAATGAATTTAGTAAAAAGTCAAATTCCATCTAGAATATTCGGTGCTCAATGCAAAGTTAACGGGTCTGAGTTCCGTCAGATACCCTACGAGGACTACGTGATACCAGGCCGTGAGCAAGACTATCGTATTCATCCATATTATTTGAGACAGCAGGACCTCATTCATATTCAAGTATATGTTTCTTTAATTTTTCTACCAATATAGCAGATTAAGCAGAAAGGATCAAGTATAAAATCCTCTGTTATGCACTTTCTCTTGAGCGGTGTGATTGATTCAGTATTTCATTTCTCTTTTTCAAATCTATATTTCTGTACCTCTTATATATTAATTCAATATATTATTATTATATAATAGCTGTGGAAATATATGTAAGGAAGATTTGTATTATTGCAACATATCTCTAGGAACGAAATAATCAAATTTTGACCTTGGATTCTTACAACAAAGGTGGGTTTTTATGTCTTAAACTGAAACAAAAAATTGTATGTATGTTAGAATTATGAATGCATTCGTTATGATCTTATGATGTATGCGAAATTGGGGATAAAATAAACGGCGTGCTTAAACATTGGAAACAAATAATGTCTCAGGTGTCCAAATCGAGCGCAAGTTAAGGTGAAAATGCCGAATTATGTCTATAGCTTTACCAAAGAAATAAACCTAACGTTCGTTCTCATGCTCTATAATAAAACAAAGTTCCAATATTTTAATTTTTATAAAAAGTTATAAAGATACTTTTTGGAATATCTTCTGCCTAACAATAGCATAATTTAAAATATTTAATACAAAGTACAACTTTATATGTATTTCCTATAAAAATAGCTGATAAAAAAATATTAACAGCATTATCATTAGCATTTTACAGATTTTTTATATAAGTTTCTGCTGGCCCTTACTAGATGGCGCTTTTACTTTACATTATCGTTGTACGAATTTAAATAAAAAAACTAAACTACTATTTCTATTCACCATGCATTAACTGTCATTAAAAAACACTAAAATAAAATCAAAAATAAGATTAAATAATAATTATTGAAACATTTCATTTTATCACATTACGCATATTTACATTTGAAAAAAATTTATGCTGGTAATATTTCTATAGAGCTTTACGGCCATCTGCTAGCAACTTATGGAACTATTAATTTTAAAATTTTCTATTGTCTATTGCTAGATGGCTCTTGTTATTTTATTTATAAACTAGTTAGCAAGTTACCTTTTAAGATAACCACTCAATGCATATTTGAGTATTTTTTTTATTATTAAAATAAAGGAAGTAGGAAGTCGGCTACTATAATTAGGTACTCTATTTTCAGAAATCTTTGAACAAAAAATCACGTTACAATTATAAGTTATTTCTTCCTGGATATTTTTAGTTGAATTTTATCTATCGTATTTTAAAATATTTGTCAAATGTGTATTCTGTCCCAATATGATAATATGAACAGAATACAGAATACAGCTTATGAAAAATGATAACCAAAATGTAGTTTGTATATTTATAAATTATACATGAAAAGATAGACGAATTTCATAAATGAACCGACAAACGGACAATGAACAGCCATCTTTCTATACAGATTTCGGCCTTTTCCCCTTGAGATACGAAAATAATTGAAAATTAATAATCGTTATTTTATGTTTACTAGTTCCGCAATGATGGTCAAGGTCAAATACTGGTTTGTATGTGGCGTGGGGCTGACATATCTCGCAGCTGCCACACGTTGAATGAAAGGGAAACCTTCATATTCAACCTTACCCGGCCGTGTCCTTCATCAGAATTCTGCCCCCCGGCACATTTCGCTGTAACAGCGTTACAAACAAAAAATTTATGTGCACGTAAGATATACGTATATTATCATGAAAATAAATAATGTTAAAATCTATATAACAAATGATCTTGGTGTTATTAAAATTAGAAAAAAGTAAAAATATATCAACCAACTAGGCCCCGGGGGGATTCGAACCCCCGATCTCCTGTTTACTAGACAGGCGCTTTAACCAACTAAGCCACGGCGCCGGTGAACATTTTTGTGAAATTACTCATCATATGCCTTCATCTCATTTATATGTGACTATATATATTCATGGTAATAATATTTAAATCGACCTATATATATTTTTATAATACTGTATATACATGGTACATTTATATACATTTACATATATTATAAATTCTTCAAATTAAAATTGAAACAATTACAAATATATGAACTTTCTCTTACTTTCGAGAAATATTTTTACGATCAATTCTCATTGACACTTTAATCGTATTATTATGACTTCACATAGATTACTGTACGTTATTTGCTTTTGATCACAGATAACGAATGTCGCATGCCTCATCAAGTGGGTTATTACATACAGCATTCTGGTTTGCGGTGCCTGCCGCTGCTGAGCACCGCTGCCGCCTTGATGCCGTTTTGGAAAGTGCACGTCGGACTTTCTCTCGTGATCTCATTCTTATATTCGATTTATTAAAACGTCAACAATTTTTACTGCATTTTTATTTATTAAAGGTTTATATTTTGAATATTTAATGTAGGTACGAATTAATTAAAATATTTTTGGATACTAAAATTAAGTTGTTTCTTGAAAAAGAAATTATATGTTAGTTGTGCTTTTTATTAATATGGCGCTGGTATTGTCTGATAAGTTCTAGAATAAAAAAAATATATTTTTCAGTTATCTTACATAATTATAATATATTGATATTGTATTTCTTTTAAAAATTATATACAATAGTAAAAATCAAATTGCAAAAAGACTAACCGATTACCCCTGGTGGGACTCGAACCCACAATCCCCGGCTTAGGAGGCCGATGCCTTATCCATTAGGCCACAGGGGCTGTGAACAATGTGGTTTAAATAGCTATAATAAATTTGTTACATGTTAATTTAATAGAAATGTAAATAAGTATTAAAAATTCATTGTCATTACTGATGTTGACGGTAACAAAAAGTATTCTATACGTGTTTTTTTTGATATTCTTGAAAATTCTTGAAAAAGGACAACGTAACTGTTTCTAAGCATAGCTAACTAATTAATACAGATACGAATGACTAACAAACAAAACCTGATTCTCCACATGTTAGCAAAAATGTAAAATTCACCAATTATGTCGGATTGCCATCTAGTTTCTTGCAATCTATTGAAATGGCAGTAATAATACTACATGATCTGTAAAAGTTCCTCATCTAGATAATAGAGTGCGCTGATGGAGCTTATGATTAATTTCGAAAAGTATGATTTTTGCGATTAGGTTTTTACCTTATTCTATTTAAATTTATTAACATAAAAAAGATATCGTTAAAAATATTTTAATTAACAATATAATTAGTTATTTCACCCACTCATTCAGAGACTCCGTGGCGCAACGGTAGCGCGTCTGACTCCAGATCAGAAGGTTGCGTGTTCAAATCACGTCGGGGTCAATTATTCTTTTATGGATATACCAGTTTTATTTTTTTTATTTTGAATTAAAAAGCCATTTGTAACTTGATTAATATTTAACAAATCTATTTTTAGTAATTAATCATAAAATAACAATTCAAATAGAATAAATCTAGTAGATACCAATCGTTATAAAGAATTAAAATAAACCAAAAAAATATAGCTTTTATTATGTAACCTGAATAAAACCTTGTTTAATATACTTTAATAAATATTCAAGACCTCATTGATTTGTTAAAGTGTTTATTTTGTTATCATATTTTGCTATATTCTTTAAACACTTAAATATCGATATTACAGAGTCATACCAAAGATACAAAAGTAACTCATGGCATTGCAAAATAACATTATTTACGATAGTTTTTTATTATATATATGTTACACTTTCATATTATTTACTTGTTATTCTTTAATATGACGATTGCGAGCGTCATAGGAATGTATTTGAACTTTGTTTAAACAAAAGTGTTAACTGAAACTGGTATTACAAATTGTCATAAATGGTTTCCATTCGAGCCAAAATTTAACAGAATCACAGCTTCAGGATCCTACAATCACGTTGTTACAGAGTGATTTTTTGGATTATTTGCACTAATAATTAGTATTATTTAACGACGTGAGAGAAATATGTATAAATGTATGTAAGTACGTAATATATAGATAGCATACACATATATGTGTGTACATAACACACATACATTTATGAACATATGAATGTGTAAAGCACATGTATATTTGCGCTGAAAATTTAAATCTTTAAGTAGGTGCAATTCAAACTTAAATGTTTTATTCAGTTACAATAAACATTATGCTATATCGTTTGTTTTAATAAAACAACTGAAATACCGCGAACGTCATGACATTATAAATTTGCTGGATATTCATCATTTAGCGTACTACTCGGAAACACAGCATTTTGGTTTTATTTACCTTATTACTGTAACGCTATAAAGCTTATTATTCATTGCAATATTTTTTTATTATTTCTCTTTTCCATTACTGTACTTCGAGGTCGAGATGGTCAGGTGACTGGCATACGTGTCTGCTGGCGCCTTCGTAAACGAATCGCATTCTTCAAGTAGCACACATACACAAATGTTATAGTGTGCATTTCTGCATAACTATACACAATTACGTGCACGTATAAGAACACGCCTTCAAATGTTTGAGTGTGGGTTTTACTTGCGCATGTGTACTGGAGGTCATGAAGTGTTCTTATGTGGAAAATATAATTTTTATTAATCTTACACGTTTCTTTGTTTAACGCTTTTGAAAATGTTTTTTGATTCAACACGTGATAATTTATCTTAATGTATTCTCTGAAATGATGGTGGTTAGGTAAAAAAAGTTAAAATTTAAAAGATAAAAATATTCATTAAATTGTACGTAACATTAATATCGCCTGAAGTACGTCTTTAGTATTTTTTGATAAATCTTCATGAAATATTTTTGAACCGCAAACGGGGATCAAAATTAATGACGTTCCGTGTTTTACTTTACTATATATATTTGAAATTAAATTTGGGTACCTGCTTATTGTAGTTATATATTATGTATTAATACACAAAGCATTTAGTGAAACCTAATATGAATTATTTATTATTATTATAAAATCTGAAACGTTGAATATCAATTAAACAACAGTGAGATTTAATAAAATCTCTTTTTAACCTTGGAAACTTATACTGCATCAATCATTGGTAAATCAATGACGTCAAAACAGTTGACGCAGATCGTCTAATGTCCATTAATAATTCTTTATTATTCTCTATTAAGGAATTTCGGACCAATTGACCCTAGTTCTGAAAGGCGCGCGTGAGCGCAGTCACACCCAACACCGACACAT
Organism: Dione vanillae; assembly: GCA_037178615.1. Taxonomy (NCBI): domain Eukaryota; kingdom Metazoa; phylum Arthropoda; class Insecta; order Lepidoptera; family Nymphalidae; genus Dione; species Dione vanillae. The sequence continues at coordinate 2,928,198 of JAZFAU010000059.1, read as the reverse complement.
TCTGCTTAGCTTCACGCAAATATACAAACGTAAATATTTATGTTATTTTTAATTAAATATCCTTATTCTTTCAAATTATCTTTTTATATGTCATATTTCAGTTTTTAATTACATAGTTAAACCTTTTACATAGTCATTCATTTACGTCACAGCTTTTGTTACATTATCATGAAAAATACTTTAATAAAAGTTTTATTTTTTGCTGTAATTGTTTTTTTTTTTGTAGATAGAGCTGTATCTGTAACCACGCACCAGTCAACCACGCAGAGAGCAGCCGGGAAAAAAGTTTTTGTTCAGAAGTTAAATTATAGTTATCAATTTTATTGAAGTAACGAAAAAAACAGTAATTGAAATTTTATGCAAAGTGGCTAAACACGTTATAACGTAAGAATAATAAAAACTAAAATATGTAGGTAAACTAAAAAAAACGGTAACTTTATATACCAAGTGATTTTACTTCGAGCAGTCAACAGATACATACGTCTATGTGATTAATATAATTGGGAACTGAATACATATAATATGATCATATTTCATGTCTATTTAGTAGTAATTGAAAGTTGTCTATTATAGGCGACACGATACGATCACGATACGTAAGCACTCTTTTCTAGCTAGGTATTTTCAAATAACTGCACATTCATTTTCAATTGTTGTATATTATAAATATAGCATCGTGAAAAGAACTGAAATTATATTGATAATGTACGTAAGTTTATAAAATAATAAAAAAGTTTCATTTTTCTGCCATTTTTAATTTAAAATAAAATATGATGCAATTATTGTAATTTATTACCCAATATTTTTATTTATAAAATTATAAATTTTATTACTACTCTGTTCTTTTTTATAATTCCTTTCATTAGTATATATATATATATATATATATATATATATATATATATGTTCCAACTAACCAATTATTTATATCAAGAATTATTGTGGCAACACGTAATGAAATATTGAATGACGTGTGGGGGCTTGGTAGAGCGCGCCAATCAGCGCGCGACACCGGTCGAACGAGTCACAAACGGTAATTGAAATAGTGTAATTCTTATACAATACCTATATAATTAAACTAAAATAAATAACATGCCAAGACAAATGGGAAAACCATTATTGATATGGTATGTACTTACATACATAGTTAGGTACTTAAAAAATGATAATTTTGCAAAACATTAACATTATAGGTGGCAAGGCACGTGTATAAACACACATATATATTTTTAAATTCTTATTTTAGCATGCTGACGAAATAAACATGCAATACCTTTTGGCAAGATTACAATGGCACGTTGTTTGTCGTGTTGTTTGATAACGCTAGACTGTAAGAGTACTACGACGCGGCCACACCCCCTCTATTCTATATTAGAGGCACTCTATAGTGCAAATCACTTTCTAAACTAGCGTCATTGACCCTTAAGTCCTTAGGACTTGTTGTTAGCAAAATTTAACAATTACAATCTAGTTGGTGTACTTAAGTGACAAAAGTTTAAGTGTAATACTGAATAGATATTTGTAACGTTACGATTATTTAAGTACTGATACTTTTGATTTTCTATTCTAAATATCACTATCATATTAGTCTATTGAAGATAAATTAAATTAACTTTAATACAATTTTTATATTATTTTGGGCCTGTTCAGGTCTTAGTTCATAATATATTTTTCTTATCAAAATTGTTCAAAGTTATAGGTTTCGGGTCCGTTGATTTATAGGTAATAAGAAATTGGCATACGTCGTGGCTTAAATTTTAATCCATTTACTTAACTATTCTGGTTACACAATTAGAGTTTTGCTAAAGTCTCAAATACAGACAAAAGTATTTGATATTGGGTACTGAATAGAAAATAGAATATTAAAATATTAGATTCTATCGATATGTGTAAAATGTGCGGGACATTTTAATGACAACTGATAGAAAATGGAAGTAATATGGCACCAGTAATAAAATCCGCGCAAACTGGTTTCTTGATGTAAACTTAACTTAACATAACTTAACATTTTTAACATACGTGGTTCGTAGATACAACAAATGATTTCTAGTTTCATTATTAACATATAATAATATCGGAGACGGGGACGGAGAAAGCAGGGAGTAAGCAACGGAGTGTCTTAACACTAGGTTCATATGGTTCCTGCAGTTCCCTCCTACCCTGCTATATGCGGGATAAAAGCGTGAAGCTATAAAAAAATAATATCGCATACTATACATAATATTTTTGCAAGTTTAAAATCAAATTTAAAACGCTTTGCTTCGACGCAGCTGGTTCTGGAATTAATTGTGGGGCGCCAGCCAACGTCTAGATTGACATAAGTAATTGTCACCGATTAAGAGTGGAATTTTCCGATAGACTTCAAACTGGAACGAATTAATAATATGGATGTATTCATATGTACATACACTTTATTATGGATATTCTTATTGTTTATACCAAAAGGATGTTAACTAGATGCCATACTAATTACTGCCTAGGAAGTCAACACATACAATAAACATGAAATCAAATGGTTTAAAATTATACTTTAAATCAGTAATTATAATTTGTTTTGTTGTTTGTCTTATATAAACACTTGTTTTCTCCGCAGTTAGACAATAACTTTAAGTATTAAATTATTTTCAATTAAATTAATTGTTGACAATTACAGAAAATAAGCAATTTTAACTTGTTTTTCTTATAAGAATATAGATATATGTACATAATATATATTGTTATACATTGTACAATCATTTAGACATAGTACCCTCCAAATGAACTGTTGAAATTGTAAATACAAAGGATTTTAATCTATAAAAAAATATTAATTACTAAGTAGGTATGGCGTTTCGTTTAGCACCTTTTTATTCACCAATATCACATTCTTTGAAGAATGTATTATACATATGATTACGTGGCGCTACTTATACAAAACGCAACATTTTTAGCCATGAACGCTCATATCTCTTGCACTTTTATTTTATTTAAAAATCAGAATTTTCTACAAATATCCTTTTTGATATCGTTATACGTTTTAACTAAAGAGCAACAAAGTGAAAATGCTGTATAAGCAAGAAAATATGAAGAAGATGTACTGACAGAACGTCAGTGCCAAAGCTGGTTCGAATATGTCGAACCGGTAATTTTGTTCGAGGTCTTATACGAGTTTGTTAATTTGTCAAAACTTATTACAGTTAGAACAGGATATGCCACACTTACCTTTGGATGACTATTTGTTTCGGTACTTCTACAATTTTTATAAATGGTGAAACGTGTACGTGAAAGTGAGGAAATAAGAAATTATCTGGATCTGATACAGGATTTTCCCAGCAAAGAAGATATATTTAAGTAGCATGGTATAATACCACGCTTGCGCCACAAAGGTAGGCAATGATTACCAAGAATGAATAATATGTAATTCAATATGATATTTATTATTAGAAAAGATCGTGTTTCTTTTTGATAAAAGAAAACTATTTTAGCTTCTGAAAAATTCAATATGATTGTGTAAAACAAGGGTAAGCTAGTTGTCATTTATGGCACAATAGCAAGAAACTGAACCCTAGTAAGATTACTTGTGTTGTTATCCATCTATCATTCTGCCTGTCCATCTGTCAACATAATTTTTACTGTCCATTGTCTCTAAATCACGATGAATCAAGCTGAAATTAATATCAAATATCCAAGTCGCCAACCTCTTAAATAAATAAATTTAAAATAAATTTAAAAGATATAATTAATAATTAATAATTTAAAACGTTAAAAGATATAATGGTTTATGATAAGTTTATTTGCATTTATATTAAAATTGCCACGTAATAATATGTATAATAAGTTCTTCATAGAATGTGATATTGGTGAATTAAATGGTGTTAAAGGAAACACCATACCTTCAGAGAAGAAGATTATAAGCATTATTTGTAAGATATTCTATATAATTAAATAAAATGCATACATTGTAATGAAACTCGTTGAATCTTTGTATGAATAATAAAGTCTCATAAAACGAATAATACAAAGTTCAATGCATATACATAAAATGTTGTTACTGTTCTTTCATGTGATGTTTCATGGTATGCAGTAGTAACCTGTTTTGATTACCCTTTAGAAATGATATGATTGACAACAGGTGATATCTGGTTTATTCGAACTGGTTTTGAACCCTCTCCCTGTTTTAACTTAGTAAAAGGCAAGTTCATACCAATAATTTTATATCAGTATGTAGTTAAAGAGGTAGTACTTAGGAAATAAATACTCTTTGGACATGTGATTTGTATATAAAATATGTTTGAATCGATGTACTATTCTGATAGCACACATACTTATCCATATCACGTACTGTTTTATAACAGGGTATTATATCATAAGTACCATGCACAATTGCTAGCAAATATTTAAATTGCATTAGTATAGTGCATTACAATGATATATATAAGTATATAACTATAACAGAAGAGATTTTTCTAGAATTTAGATTATAAATATGAATTAAAAAGTTTTTGTTCGTCGTAAGTATTAAATAAATGGCCATACAGGTTATGTTTCTGTTTCTTTCAAAGTGGAGAACAGTTTGATATTCTCTCAGTTTAGTCTTATATACTCGGACAACATAGTATAAAAAAATGATATTATTGTCTGCTTTTAAACGAAATTTACTTTTAGATTACGCTACTTCATAACAGTAGCTACAACAGTTTTAAGCGTTCAGTAAATTGCGACAATTGTTATGAACGACTATAAATTAGTATCAGGGGCATCAACAGAATATATTTCAGCAATCATTATTTTCAGTATAAACGATGAAATGATTAAACTCTAATTGAAAACTCTTTTTTTCTTAATTTTGTACAGACAATATGTCTAAGTAGTATATCTATATCAAATGCAATCTCTCTTTTACAAGTCAATACTCATATAATATAGAACAACATTACATACAACTTACAATTAATATTAATTGAAGATTCTTAGTCAGTTAACTAAACATTACAATGTTACTGCAGTAAAAACACTTTACATTATGTATATCATCGTAATTTTTATTATAAATATAGAATTTAGCGTTGTTTATAATTAAATAATAATTCTAAGAATTCATAAAATAAACATTTTTACAATTAGGTTTAGTTGTTAACAATACCTCGATGTTGTTGTGGTGAATTTTCTAGTGTCAGTACGATGCTCACATTGCATTCGTCGAACATCTGTTTGCATAGCGTTCAATTTCATAAACAATCTTATGTAACGCAACGTTCAAATGGAAAATTACTGCATAAATATAAAATAAGACCTAATATTAAAAATAATTAAATTCGTATAGCCTGTTAGGCATCATAACAATCATAATGATGTCATTTTCTGTTTTTTCATAATCATACAGTATAATTCATGATTATCGCCTTTATTGTAAATAAACGATAAAAAATGTACATATAACGATAGAAAATAATAAAATATTAATGTGTTCATCAATTACATAAAATATACAGCTATCGTACATATAATATAATAATAAATCTCACAGCAAAGACAAGAACTATAAAAGTATATAGTAAGTTTGCTGCTAGAAAAAATTAAGAAAATTTTAAGCAATAGACGAGTAAGCTGAGTATTGAGACCCATAAAAAAGGTGGTGCAAAAAACAGGCATTTTTAACACTTGTATTTTATACGTGTAGTTATTTTTAATATTATTTATTAAACATTGTTTTATAAAAACGGAGGATTAAAGTAGGAGAAAAGCGAAGAAATTTTGAAGGATGGTAAAATTTTATTCAATCGATACGACAATTTTTAGAATAAACAACAGAAACTTGTGGCTATTGTTATCTTCATAAACCAGTTTGCTTATAACCCAGAGTAAATACAGCACTTATACTAAGCCATTTATGTATAACAAAGCGTATGTTTAATCATCCAGCACTTACACATATGTATTATATTTCATTTCCCTTTTTAATAGTACTAAGTGCGGCGTTGTGTTACGTGGCCCAATTCACAATATCTCAAATTCAAACCACTCTGTCAATTCGGCTATATGCGATATCAAATGTAGGTTAATACAAACAAACAAAAGATTGCAAGTTTTATGTACTTAACACTATTCGCAAAGTGAGGAGTTATTAGTTCATACAATAATTTAGCATTGTAAATTTATTACAAGAAGAGATTCATTCAAACGTGTTATTTTAAAAAATATATAATTGTTCAAAAGAAGATGTTTAAATTGTTTTTGTATTGTTTATTGTTTCAAATTATATACCAGTCGATACTTAGAAGGTATATATAGCTAAGAAAGAAGATAATATTATAATTCGAAGAAATATCATAATTCAGTATTGGCTGACGCAATAATTTTATCCAAGGCTGAACGAAGTCTAATGCATTGAAAGTCGGTACTGATTACAGTTTGCGTTGGAAGCCTGTGATTGGACGGTGAGGGAGGCCTGGCCGGGTGTGGCGAAACAGGTCGACGCTTGGGTATAGACTATACAGTTGAAAATACTGTTTGCATTTCAAGGTATTATTACTACACAAAAAACCAATACCAGGAAAATAAATTACCTTAAATGTCAAACCAGTAACTTGTCAACCGACAGACTTGTCCTAAGCAAAGATAAATTTATATATATTTTAAATGAGTTACTAGACTCAATAATATTATTTTTTTTTAAATAATAAAGCAAGGAAAATACGATAAATAAAAGTTAATTTGTTAGTGATATTTCATATAAAAATAAACGATGTGTCCTTTTGCACTATAAATGTAGGACAATAATCATCAATATAATAATATCATTATGAAAATGAAAATTTTATTTAAACTTATGTGTTACTTAAAAATATGCTCCTTTAACTATTATGCAACGAGTTGCTAATGCGTGTACCTAAATACGATATGTATATCTACCATATGGTAACATGGTCATGGCCAAGACAAGTGTGTGAAGTTTAACCACCTTGTTAGGGAGTATGGGAATTTTAGGGGTTTTGCTGTCGTCACAAAAGTTTTGAATAATGGAAAACAAGTTATCCTATTAGGTACTACTGTTTTTATCTTACTGGTAAGGAGCGGTATATTACAAAGATCTTTTTACTTAACTCCTATAAAAATTAAGGAAAATAAAGATAAGTTACGGTCGGCCATGACACAATTAATAACACAAAAAAAGTTACAATGATATCATATCAAATTACTGTTTGTGAAAAAATATTTCAAAATTACGATATTTGTATGATTTTTCAGTATGATTCATATCTATAGATAAGATTAAATAAATTTATGATTGAAGTAGAATTTAATATTCGACTCATGATGACTAAGGAATTTATTTTAGTTAAATTTTAAGTTGACCAGAAAACAAAATATATTATGTATAAATTCGGTTCTTTGTAATAATAAGCATTAAATCGATGGACTAATAATATTCGACTTTTGGCATTTGATAAAAGCTATATCTATTTATATGTTTTAATTAATGTTAATAAGCAAGTATTACTTAACATTCAATAAGTATAAATAATGTTTAAATTCGTTTAGTACTAGTAATTTGAACCATAAAACACCATACGTAACACAAAGTGATGCAATAGTATTAGGCATAGCGTAATTTCATAGATGATTTCACTTGCGCAAATCATCTAAATTTTAGAATTTAATGTATGAAAATAGTGTGGACAGACAATTAAGCAAGCTAAAAGTTTTCCGTAGTATATTTTAAAACTTGTGCGTTTTCTTTTAATACACTATGCCACGATGGCCTCATGTTTTAATTATATTTAATTGTCAGTTTCTTAAAAGCGTAAGTATTAATTTAAAATTATTAACTACGTACTAAATACTGAAGAACTGCACGCAATAAAAATGTCTATAGGTTGACTACACTCGAGAGAAGCTCGTGCGCGTGTAAATGGTAATGTAAACATGTTTATCTAATACTTTTTACGGATTTTGTAACGTTCTCTGAACGCAGTCGGATGTATTCTAACGATAATCGTAAACAATAGTTTCATATAAAAAAACAAAAGCATTGTATTGTTTAAAAACAAAAAAGAACAAGGCAAATGCTTAAATATTTTCTAAAGCATAAGAATAATGAGTAATGACATTATTTATTTACTTTGTTATTAGAATTATTATTCGATAAATTAAATTATCTTTAATTTTATTAATTTGTTCAATCTGCAGTCATAAAAGTGAAATCTTAAATAAATAGTTATATGTTACATACAAAAAAATTGTGAGTATATGTCTATCCTGAGTGTGGATTAAATAAAAATAAAAATAGCCTTTATTTACTTACTACTTACATTTACATTTAGGACTTAACAATTTTACTTGTACAATTTTTTTAAAAAACTAATAAAATAAATAAAAATCTAACAATAACACACGTATATATATATATATATATATATATATATATATATATATATATATATATATATATATATATATATATATATATATATATATATATATATATATATATATATATATATATATATATATATATATATATATATATATATATATATATATATATATATATATATATATATATATATATATATATATATATATATATATATATATATATATATATATATATATATATATATATATATATATATATATATATATATATATATATATATATATATATATATATATATATATATATATATATATATATATATATATATATATATATATATATATATATATATATATATATATATATATATATATATATATATATATATATATATATATATATATATATATATATATATATATATATATATATATATATATATATATATATATATATATATATATATATATATATATATATATATATATATATATATATATATATATATATATATATATATATATATATATATATATATATATATATATATATATATATATATATATATATATATATATATATATATATATATATATATATATATATATATATATATATATATATATATATATTATATATATATATATATATATATATATATATATATATATATATATATATATATATATATATATATATATATATATATATATATATATATATATATATATATATATATATATATATATATATATATATATATATATATATATATATATACGTGTGTTATTGTTAGATTTTTATTTATTTTATTAGTTTTTTAAAAAAATTGTACAAGTAAAATTGTTAAGTCCTAAATGTAAATGTAAGTAGTAAGTAAATAAAGGCTATTTTTATTTTTATTTAATCCACACTCAGGATAGACATATACTCACAATTTTTTTGTATGTAACATATAACTATTTATTTAAGATTTCACTTTTATGACTGCAGATTGAACAAATTAATAAAATTAAAGATAATTTAATTTATCGAATAATAATTCTAATAACAAAGTAAATAAATAATGTCATTACTCATTATTCTTATGCTTTAGAAAATATTTAAGCATTTGCCTTGTTCTTTTTTGTTTTTAAACAATACAATGCTTTTGTTTTTTTATATAAAACTATTGTTTACGATTATCGTTAGAATACATCCGACTGCGTTCAGAGAACGTTACAAAATCCGTAAAAAGTATTAGATAAAAATGTTTACATTACCATTTACACGCGCACGAGCTTCTCTCGAGTGTAGTCAACCTATAGACATTTTTATTGCGTGCAGTTCTTCAGTATTTAGTACGTAGTTAATAATTTTAAATTAATACTTACGCTTTTAAGAAACTGACAATTAAATATAATTAAAACATGAGGCCATCGTGGCATAGTGTATTAAAAGAAAACGCACAAGTTTTAAAATATACTACGGAAAACTTTTAGCTTGCTTAATTGTCTGTCCACACTATTTTCATACATTAGATTCTAAAATTTAGATGATTTGCGCAAGTGAAATCATCTATGAAATTACGCTATGCCTAATACTATTGCATCACTTTGTGTTACGTATGGTGTTTTATGGTTCAAATTACTAGTACTAAACGAATTTAAACATTATTTATACTTATTGAATGTTAAGTAATACTTGCTTATTAACATTAATTAAAACATATAAATAGATATAGCTTTTATCAAATGCCAAAAGTCGAATATTATTAGTCCATCGATTTAATGCTTATTATTACAAAGAACCGAATTTATACATAATATATTTTGTTTTCTGGTCAACTTAAAATTTAACTAAAATAAATTCCTTAGTCATCATGAGTCGAATATTAAATTCTACTTCAATCATAAATTTATTTAATCTTATCTATAGATATGAATCATACTGAAAAATCATACAAATATCGTAATTTTGAAATATTTTTTCACAAACAGTAATTTGATATGATATCATTGTAACTTTTTTTGTGTTATTAATTGTGTCATGGCCGACCGTAACTTATCTTTATTTTCCTTAATTTTTATAGGAGTTAAGTAAAAAGATCTTTGTAATATACCGCTCCTTACCAGTAAGATAAAAACAGTAGTACCTAATAGGATAACTTGTTTTCCATTATTCAAAACTTTTGTGACGACAGCAAAACCCCTAAAATTCCCATACTCCCTAACAAGGTGGTTAAACTTCACACACTTGTCTTGGCCATGACCATGTTACCATATGGTAGATATACATATCGTATTTAGGTACACGCATTAGCAACTCGTTGCATAATAGTTAAAGGAGCATATTTTTAAGTAACACATAAGTTTAAATAAAATTTTTATTTTCATAATGATATTATTATATTGATGATTATTGTCCTACATTTATAGTGCAAAAGGACACATCGTTTATTTTTATATGAAATATCACTAACAAATTAACTTTTATTTATCGTATTTTCCTTGCTTTATTATTTAAAAAAAAATAATATTAAATGAGTCTAGTAACTCATTTAAAATATATATAAATTTATCTTTGCTTAGGACAAGTCTGTCGGTTGACAAGTTACTGGTTTGACATTTAAGGTAATTTATTTTCCTGGTATTGGTTTTTTGTGTAGTAATAATACCTTGAAATGCAAACAGTATTTTCAACTGTATAGTCTATACCCAAGCGTCGACCTGTTTCGCCACACCCGGCCAGGCCTCCCTCACCGTCCAATCACAGGCTTCCAACGCAAACTGTAATCAGTACCGACTTTCAATGCATTAGACTTCGTTCAGCCTTGGATAAAATTATTGCGTCAGCCAATACTGAATTATGATATTTCTTCGAATTATAATATTATCTTCTTTCTTAGCTATATATACCTTCTAAGTATCGACTGGTATATAATTTGAAACAATAAACAATACAAAAACAATTTAAACATCTTCTTTTGAACAATTATATATTTTTTAAAATAACACGTTTGAATGAATCTCTTCTTGTAATAAATTTACAATGCTAAATTATTGTATGAACTAATAACTCCTCACTTTGCGAATAGTGTTAAGTACATAAAACTTGCAATCTTTTGTTTGTTTGTATTAACCTACATTTGATATCGCATATAGCCGAATTGACAGAGTGGTTTGAATTTGAGATATTGTGAATTGGGCCACGTAACACAACGCCGTATATGTCTATCCTGAGTGTGGATTAAATAAAAATAAAAATAGCCTTTATTTACTTACTACTTACATTTACATTTAGGACTTAACAATTTTACTTGTACAATTTTTTTAAAAAACTAATAAAATAAATAAAAATCTAACAATAACACACGTATATATATATATATATATATATATATATATATATATATATATATATATATATATATATATATATATATATATATATATATATATATATATATATATATATATATATATATATATAACTAACAAAGCTTAATTACTTTTTTATATATATAAAAAATTACATAATATAAGATAAATAATTTAGTAAATGCTAGTAAGAGTCGCCTCTGCGGCGTAAGCCTCTCCTAATCCTTTCCACATATGTAACTGTTTCTCGAGCCATTTGCATTCAGTGGCTACCATACCTTTGGCTATAAATGTCTCTCCATCGTTTACCTGGTAAAGACCAGGCACTTTACTCCTTTTCAAGTTCCTTGGTACCCACTCCGTTAAACGTTTTGTCCATCTATTATTAGAGAAAACTTTATATAAGTTTGGCATGGGAATGATCGGTCTATAATTCCCGAGAATATTTTTGTCTCCTTTCTTGTGGAGCAATATAATTGTAGATTTTAACCACGGTTCCGGCGTTGTTTCTGTTGTCTCTATTAGAATGTTGTTGAATAATATCTGCAGTGGTTTTTAAAGTGAATTTCAGTACTTCATTGGTAATATTGAAGCAATTTGAGTACTTCATTGGTAATATTGTCACTGCCTGGGGTTTTGTCGTTCTTTTGAGTAGATATTTATAGCATGCTTAATTTTCTGAAGTGAGGATCTTTGGTGTCTCTTATATCTTATGTTGTGGTCACTTGATTTCGTAAGATGGATTTTTAAAGTGCTCGTGTTATCGTTGGTACTGTAAAGCTCTGCGTAGAAGGTAGTTGCTTCCTTTATTATGTCGGGACGTCTATATTGTATAATTCTTTGTCTATTTTTCATGCTCTTGTCACTCAGCTCTTTATAAGCTTTGCGTAAAGCCACTGATTTAGTTACGAATTTATGAAAAGTTTGTTTACGTATAATTTTTTTCTCTAGGCTGATGTTTCTGTTAATTTGTTTGTTAATTTTAATTATCTCGGACTTGACTTCAGTCGTTCTTTTGTTTTTACACTTGGCAATTGGTTACGAAACTCTTGCAATTCTTTTTCTAATTTATCATATTGATTTTGAACTTCAGTTGACACACTAACGGCTTTCATAAATCTTTCTTCCCAGAAACTGGCTCCATCTTTTGTTAATGTTGGTAATTTTCTGATATAATTGATAGATTTTATTTTCCTTCGTTTTGTTTTCAAATACAAAGATAACACGCAACGTATCATTCTATGATCAGTATTAAAATTTAAGTTTTTTATTATATCAAATTTTATAAATGTTATTGTTATTATGTCAATGCGGAATTTTTACATGTATTTGTCTTTGATTCAAACTATGTTATAGAATATGTGTATTGTAATGTTATAAGTGCATGCTGAGACTACCTTTAATTAGTAGAACATTTTCCATGTTCAAGTTCAAGTTGTTATATTATCAAATGTATTATTGTTCCTACTGTTGGTTGTCCTAAATAAATAAATAAATATGCTGTTTATGATAAAATAACCATTTTCGAGTACAAATTCAACTAATTTCTGATCATGTAGACTTCTATTACGGTATGTGTATTTCCCTATGTAGTTTTCCTCATTATATTGAGCTTTACCAATTTTTGCATTAAAATCGCCAAGCAGTATGATGTTTTTTTGCTTGTCTAAAGCTAATTGCACTGTTTGATAAAAGAGTTCTATATCTTCATTTGTGTATGCTTCCGTAGGGATACTTGAACAAGAGACCAGGTAGAATTATCAATTAGCTGTAGTAGTGCAACCCTGTCTGATATGCTTTATAAACTGATTATATTGTTTTTTAGTTGTTTATTTATTAGGTATCCAACTCCATTTCTTCCATTCGTTCCAGAAGTATGGTATAAGATAAACTGGGGATATTCCTCTATTACTTCGTTTTGTCTTCTATTTTCACATAAGCCAATTATGTCTCACTTTATGTCTTTAATGGCATATTTCAATTCTTCAATTCGGCTATCTGATATTAAAGTTCTTACATCGAGACTTGCTATATGTAAAATAAGTGGTTTTTTCTTTTTGGTTGCTGTTCTGTTATTGTTTAGGTTATATAGTTTTTGTTTAGGATTTAGGAGGTAGTGGTCTAACTCCTCCATGATGACCAACCGGCTTGGGGAAGTGAGAGTGGATTAACACTTTAAATATCATAAAAAATATGTGAGTATAGATTTCAAACAGCTTTAAATCGCGACATATCCTGAGCTAAAGAAAATAAATATATAATATGATAAGTTTGTATTATGTAATAATGAATGAAACTAATAGTTAAACAGGCAACGTAAAGGCACAGAGGCGTAGCGTCTGCCTATTAACGTGACGGTCCGTGGGCTCGACTCCCATTCGGGGAGTATGGATTTTTCTATTTCCATTTTCTTCATTCTGATAACTAGGCAAAGCGCGGTGTTGCGGCGGCGCGGCGGTACGGAGCTTCTTAACACTAGATTCCTGCGGTTCCCTCTGCCTACCCTGTTATATGTGGGATAAAGCGTGAACTATAAATATACTTATGTAATAAGGTGTCTGGTTGTCCTGTGTTTAGTGACCCTCGCAAGGTTAAGAGTAATCGATTACCGTAAAAATCCTCAAATCGTTCAATCCGGTTGGTCTCTACAAGTATAAAACACACTCGTACATATGTAGAGATACCATGAAAATTAAGTTAAATTAAGTTATAAACACATTTCATCCTTGTGTTACAGTCGGGTAAAAACATAATAATTATAATAATATAATTGTTTTCCACAGTGAAATAACTATGTATATAATTAGCCTTTGAAATCACTTTTTATTCACTTCGTGACTAGGTAAACGTGTGAATGGTTTAATTACATTTAGAATACTCATGTCAAAAAACGAAGAGGTAGCACCTATTAGTTAGTATCTAGCTAATTTATTTATTAGAACCTATATTGTATAAGTTATAGTCATTGTATATCATAATAATTTGTAACATATATATATTTTCCACTTTCACCATTTATGACGGCTAGCATATAGATATGCAGAGAGATTATAATGTCAAGACACTCTTTTTTACACTTAGAATTCACAACCATCACGACTGTACACACTCAGACAATACCTATACTGCATCACGATGGCCTCTGGAACATGGATGTAATGTCATATTTGGTTTAGAAAATACGGTATCGCTATAGTAAATAACCAACATTTGTGTTACTACAGTTTCGTTTACATTGAATTGCAGATACAAGAAAATACTCGTAAAGCAGAAACTAACATTTTGCCATGATCCTTGCTATACATATTGCAAATTAATTTTTACTTGAAATTTTGTACGTATAAATCATTTGACAACTTGGTTTGTATATCTTCCATAACAAAAAGTGCTCGAGTCAGATGATTAAGTATTTAGTTTTTCAATTAGTGAATAAACAAGATAGTGAATCCTACAAGCATCACAAATGTGAAAGTTTGTAAGCCTCGTTGTCACATGAAAGTAAACTACGATCTGCCACAATCCAAAATTAAACAACGTTCATGTTAACCGAAGTAGTCTCTTAATGGAAATATTTCCGATATTAGCAGTAATTAAAAGAGACCTTGTCCGTCCTATTAAGTCATTTAAATAGATAGATAGAATAAAATCAGTTATAATATTATTTATTAACATAAAAAATATATTATATTTAAATCAAAAATCATTTGGTAATTTCGTTACTATTAAATTTATAACCTTAAACTTCAGTAATATGCGTCTTATTATAATTAGGTTACATAACTGCAAGTAAATTTCCGTAAAATACCTCCATCATTTGGCGACAATTGTTGACACATTTGCTATGCATTCAATTATGTGAATACAAACATGGAAGACGCAAAACTATATTTACTACGGACAATCATGATGTATGGGTGTTTGAAGTCTTGTGATAAATGAGTCAGTCGTTTATTTGAGGGGACAATATATTAAGATTACTTTCTGTCGTTTATTATAAATTTTATCAGCAACAAGAAAGTTGAAAGAGGCTTTAATCAGGTGCTTAAGAATGTTGAGCGATACTCTAAACAGCATAATTTCCATATATTACAATAGTTAGTTTTCCAAGTATGTATCTAGTAGGTATAAACTCAAATATATACATACAAATGAAACCACGTCATAAATAACTAGACGTTGCCTGTGTTTCCGCTTGTATGAACTTTATAATGTGACATTAACATGTAAGATATATAAGAAGTACCTGTATTGTACTAGTTATATTACTTATTTTGGGTACCCCAAAGTTTTTATTCAATATGTAGTTTGTAAATATAGCTGAATTAAAGATTATATTATATTAATAATTTGTTTTTTAGAATAGAGAATGTCTTAAAATAAATTTCCCAATATCGTAAAGAGCCGTGAAAGAATTTCACGTTTGTTTATACACGGGTAACATGTAAACATGGATGAAAATTTTACATTTATAATAATAACAATGACAGTAACAAACTGGCATGAAAAATCTCAACTATGAAAAATATGTATGTCAAGTGAACAAATTCTATAAGGCAAGTTAAACCATAAACAATATTTTTTGATGACTTGCGTATACACAATAATGGACATGTGACGTTGATAATAAAAAAATATATAGCCTAATAAAAAAAATACCTTTGACTAATTTTTATTTACTTACATTAAATTCACCAAATCGAATTAGTGACTGGAAGTTACACTTCGTTGGTGCACGCCACGTATAATTTTAAACTTGTTATTAATAGTATCGTGTGAGCAGCCACATTTCACGCCTCGAATGTCAATCGTTTTAAAGAGCAGTATTGAGTTCAACATTAAACTCTGATGATTTCTCCATTTGTCATTCGACAGTCGTCGTGAAATACAACGAAAATATAAATGTATTAGTACTTATGGTCTAAAATATATAATATTCTATACTGAGGGATATTAATAGTTATTATCAAATCAGAAAATTACTCCTCATTAAAAGATGATATTAGATATTCTGATACACTACAAATAATTAATTATCTTAACATAAACATTTTGTAATAATGACATTTTGTAAATGTAAACATATTTAAGGTAAATGAGCTTAAAATTTATACACAAGATTTCTTCGAGTTAAATTGTCCGGATACATTAATAAGTTAGTGATTTGTCAAAAGAATTATCAAGAGCAAAAAGGAATGTAAATAGCAAATAGGTACTAAGGTAAGGTTTAGTTACTATTTAAACTTGAATAAAAAGGTACAGTGCTTCTAGAAGAAAAATAATATTTGAAGTTTTTTTTATTTGCATAGGCGCATTTTTTATGTAGTCTAATATCTAAAACATTGTTATAAGCAAAAAGTATGTAGGTTCATGTATAATATAATCAATTTAAATCATATATATGTCACAAATCAAATCATCATATATAAGTACAGCGCCTCACTGTGAGCGCCAATTCGATCCCTACTTAGAGAATCAATATTTTCTATACATTCTCACTCACTCTGGCAGAAAGAATATTGAGCGACACACGCAATGCTAATAAAAATAAAAAAAGAGAGAAAAATAAAATACCTATTGATAAATATTTGTCTTTATATGTTGTATCGATAATTTTGTATACCACATTTATAATATGCCTGTAGTAATAGGAAACTTAAATAGGTAGGTACTTAAGAGGCGGATTAAAAATAAGTATTTTTATTTCCCCATTCGTTGTATAGACCACTCTTGCTGACACAATGGGCAGCGATTATTCTGCTTAACCCAAAGAGACATGCAGCAGAAATGGAAACTATGATTGCATTCTCCCCACACCACCACGCAGTCTTGCTTGCCGTAGGAGTCCTTTTTGCTCTCCCCCTGGCAACGTAGACAGGCATCTGTGGACAACAATACCTATGATATGAATATGATTACAAAATAAACAAAATATATAGCTTCCTTACGAATAAATCATAAATTTTCGTATTGACGTAAGTAGGTATAAACATTAATATTTATAGCTTGCAACAGGTCGTAACGACACAGTATTTTACTGACATGTAAATTAGGGAGGAAGTTTAACGTTTAATGTTTTTTATTTCCCAACATTTAAATTCTGTAGAAAAATCTTCACTTAAGTCAAATTGATATGCCTTGAAATCATTAAATTTGAAATTTGTTTAAATTCCGAATAAGCAGTATTTTTTGTAACACATAGTTTATATAGTTAGAGAACAAATATAAGGTACATACATAATCTACGCAATAGCAGGTACATGTTATTATATTAGTTTGTTTATAACATCTTTACCATAAACATGTTTGCATAATATGATACATTTAGCACATATCAATTTCATAAATATCCATTAAGTATATTTTTATAGAGATAATATATTGCAAATCCATTGTATATAAGCGCATTAACACATGTCTCGTGAAGAACATTATAACATGCCAATTATAAGTTCGATAAGCATATACTACTCTTCCACGAAACGTCTTTGAAATAATTGTGATTGTTTTTTAATAATAGGATTTTTTATATTTTGTAAATCTATAAACAAGCGCTGCCAAGCAATAGTAAATTAACTATGACCCAAAGACAGCATTCAATAAGGGTAACCTTCAAGAACAAAATTACTTTTAATCGTCACCAGTTTACGTAGAATGCACCCGCATTCTACAATTAAAAAATAAATTTAAACACAAGGATAAACCTAATCTTTATTAGATACTATTTTTAACTTAAGATTAGGAAATACTGTTCTACTCTTTGTAGGTAACTGTCTGTTTAATTGTTTAAATATAAATATTTGCCTGATTCATTTTATCATGATTTATCTTTATTTATAAACTTGTCACGTGAAATTTTTAAGTAACTTTATAGTGCTGCCACAGCTAAAAATAATCGTAGTGTATAATTCCGATACATGGTGTCTGACTGTAAATGCGATGGTTATGGGTTCGAACTTTGGAGAAATGAGAAAGACATGGTGCGGCTTTGAGTTCCGCCATTAACACTTGGCTCTCCGTCTACTCAGCTTAATAAGAGTCAAAGTAAAGTTGAATAAAATTATATTATACTCCTGCCTTGTCCCATTATTATAAATAATCGCAATAGTTTGTATTATTTTAACTAGTTGCAACTGCGCCACAAATTGTATAACGTTTTAACTTGTTCGTACTCTGTATTACTAAGCAATTTGTCACGTACATTATAATAATTATGTAGTTTGAATATTTAAATATTGAAACACAGTACAATAATTAAATATTTGCTGATAATTATCACTGTTAACAGAATATTATGAATATAAAAAGAAGCTAAAATGTATATGTTCCTACTATATGAATAATATTATCACTGTTTGTAACTAATTCTTGATATAATATTTTAGCTGTATCGAAATAAAAGATATGTCTAATACTCTATATTTTTTTAAGTGTTGTTTTGAATTCCCTGTCATGTATTTAATTTAATTTACATAAGTATGGCTCTTTTTTTTAAAACTAAATGTATATCTAAACATAGGAAATACTAAGAACTACTTCACATATAATATAACAAAACAAATTTACAGTGTATATAACACCAAAGTGCTTATTAAGAGTTATTTGTACAAACTACAAAAGCATGACGTTATCTTAGTTGTACTTGTAGCACATTGCGAAGAGAAGATGTTAGATTAATATTTGGACAACACTCAACTTATAATAAAAATACAAAGTATTAGAAAAATCTAAACGTAAAATGGCGATACAAATAGAAGTTTAAATATAATAATAACTTTTAATTACACTTACACTGTTGGTCATTTTGGTAGTCATATTTTGTTATATCGTTTACATTGTTGGTTATTTCGGCACTAGCCAATGCAAAATAAGCAAATTATTTTTAACAATTCATCAATATATTAATTATATAATTTTCGATTAAAATATTTTAATTTCAACAAAGCTTTAGCCTCTTAAAGTGTACAATTAAGAGAAATCTAATGCCCATTGTCTGGGAGTTGCTACGTGAGAGACTGAAAATGTGGCATCAATGTTTTTTTGCAATTTTACATAACGCTAAAGTCTGAACTGAAAAACTTAGTAGTCTCATTGTAAATGAAGAAACAAAGACAACAAAATATATTTAATTTCGTTAAAACGTTAAAAACTCAAGAATTCGGGTTATTACAAAATTTCAAACATTTCCTATTTGAACACTTATGTTTAGTGTCGACATTGCAATTTAAGGAAAATATTTACAATTAAATACAGTTGTGTTACGTAACTATTGCGTAGATAATAAAGTTTAGTTTATCAGTAGTTATTAAAAAATATGTTTTTATGGACAAAATCATTAGTAGCCATTGGTATTTACATTTAAAAATATTGATTCTTAAGCTTTTAAATTTTCTATTCTATATTACGGTAGTTATATTTCAACTTTAGGCTGTGTAATTTAGTTTAGAGCACTTAAACAAGTTAGATCGAGTATATATCATATATGTATCTCCGCCTATATAATCGAAGGTGCCTAGATTTACACTTTCACACACACACACTCTCATTTTGCAAATAAAGCGGTATTAGTTAGTAGTTTGTAGGTCTGTGTAACTGAGTGTCGAAAACAATCAGTAATAATTCTACACATTATATATGTGTAGAATTATTACTGATTGAATTATATTCATAATGTGATGTTTTTTTAGCTTCACGCTTTACACCGCACATGGCAGGGTAGGCAGAGGGAACTGCAGGGACCGTGGGAACCTAGTGTTAAGACACTCCGTTGCCTAGCTCCTGCTTTTTCCGTCCCCACTTTCCACCGTTTTCGAGGCATTGTGTGTTGAGTGGCGGAACTCAACGCCGCGCTTTGCCTAGTTTACCAGAGCGAAGAAAATGGAAATAGAAAAATCCATCTTCCCCGACTGGGAATGTGACGTACTTTTGATAATCTTTATTACTGTACTCAAAGTCTATAACGGGAAAGCAAAAAATAAAATATTCATTGTTCTATAGCTCTATAGAGCTACAGCTACACATACCTGCAGTTATATGTACAAAAATGTTATAAATTAAGATTCCAAATAGTATACAGTATGTAATAAAATAGTTTAATAACAAATAACTTATTGAAAATGTGTTTACACAAAAAAAATCTGCATGAGCCCGCCGACTAAAGTTGGTTTATCGACATTTATTCTGGTACATTTCCATTGCACCTTTTACGCTTTAATAGAAGCGGTATGTTATACAATGTTATTATATTATACTTAACGACCTTTCAGCAGGTTATAGTTGATTGAAATAATTTTAATAATCATCTTAATACACATAATCATTGCTATAACATCATTGTAGTATATTTACTTTGCTATGGAGGACATGTATAAAGAAACTGCGTAGCTAATATTTTATTGATTCAATTATTGTTATTCCTGCATATTATATGTAAGCCGTAATGCGCACAATTGTTTGCTGGTACTTAATAAATATTTACATATCCATAAGTACTGCATATTTGAGATATTGTCGTAAAATATTGTGATGATGATAAGCACAGACTTCAGGTGTCAAGCTTCCTGTTAAAACATTAGCAATTCAGCACGCACGATCAGGTGACAGTAGTTAATAGCCGTTTATTATAGGTAAAGAGAGAATAGCCAATACTAACATTCTGACTCTATATCTCTAAACGTACACAATGGTAGGATGGCAACAGGGAGAAAAAAATATTTTCAGCGTTCACGTCGTAGACTTGTCTTAAATCCTTATTAAAAGTGGTGATCAGTAGTAACTATTCCGTTTATTAATTTGGACGCTAATCACGACATATTATTACCATACATTAAATTTCGCAATCAAACTTATAACATATAAAATGATTATTTTGTTTACATATATGTTTATATTTCTATCTATGATAATATTATAAAGAGTATATATAGACAACATATATATTAAAGGTACATAAGTCATACATATTCCGTTATATATCACACACAATTAAAAAACAAATGTAAATATTACTGTTTATATGGTATTTTATGGTAAAACAAATACTGCTAATATGTAATCAAATTTCCTTTAGTATCTTTCGAAACCACAATCATTGCGTGTATGATCAGATACACCTCAACTCTGCCACAATGGCTAATAATATAATAATTTATATTCAGGTTCAGATTTATTTTTATGAAAAGCAAGCCTAATCTATTTAAGATACCTTTATGATAAGTCAATCAAAGCGTTTTTGTTTTATATAAAAATAAAGTGTTATTACAAAATGTTGAAATAAGCACAAATAGTACGCTAATTGATTTCTCATTTGCACTAAATGAAAAGACGGAAGGCTCTTAAAATAGGATCGCTGAATTAAGCGCACTTCGCACCATTTAAAACGAATAACAAACCGTACAGTAGGTATCGTAAATTAAAATAGAAAGCTTTTATATGTTTTCTTTACGGCATTTTTTAATCCTTAATCTAGATTAATATTCAAAAAATCCTAAAAATAGTACTCTATCTTGTCCAAGTGCAGCAAGCAACAGCAGTAGCGCAGTAAGTGAAGACGAAGTTAAATTTTTTTTTTATTGAACCACAGGTCTCTCATTCCACCTTTTTAGTTTCATTTCGTTTTTATGGTTAGTGCTAAATTGAAACTATACTTCATAAGCATCATACTCATATATATTTTTAATATAGAACTACTATTAAAACAATATTTTATTTTATTTTAATACATAACACACTTGTGTGTAATTTTACAAAATGTTGCCTTATTATTAAGCTCCATTTAAATATTTTCGTGACATTTGATATTACTTTATTATAAGAAAATATTTGACTTTATATTGAATTTTACTATACAGTCTAAGGCAAAATATTTAACTCATGTTACTCGATACTGCGGTACCATAACCGCTAATAAAAAAAAGGATGAAACCGTGGAAATATTAACTTCTGTAGGTACCTAAATAAATAAAGACAATATGGACAAGAAAAAAAGGAGTTAGGTAAAAAGAGACACTCGAATAATAATCAAATTAAGTCTTTTTGGATTTAACATTACAAATAAACTTAATTAAATTGAGGAAAATAAAATGAAACATTCATTTTATTCCCCTTAAATTAATTAAATTATTAAAAACAAGCTTAACCGATTTAAAAGCAGATGTCATTACTGTGTTTTGGTATTTGCTTTATATCAATCGGTTAATAAATAAAAAAGTTATATTAGGAAATATAATATATGCATATTTTTGTATTAGAATAGAGCTTAAAGTTGGTGAAGCGGCAAACGGGTCGTTTATGTAAGTCATAAAATTTTCATTATTAGGTATGTTTTATGTAATTTTGACCTCTAATATGTTTTATATCAAAACGTGCTATAAGTGTTTTTTGGGCAATTAAATGAAATCAAATCAAACGTTATTTTATTGTAAAATTTCACATAATTAAAGATATTTTAATTAATATAGTAAATTAATAGTTGTCTAAATTCGTTTATATAATTTAACAATATTTTATATCAAATACTTATAAAAACCACGTGTACTCATATACGTCATGGGTACGTTACTTATCTCTTTGTTTTAATATGATATAAAAGAAATTTAATTGTTTAAAATGATCAACTAGTTGAAGTAGTATAATAAAAATAATAAATATATAATTAAAATATGCAAATATAATAAAAATGTATGTGAATATTTTTTTTCGTATGACGTAAATATATTAATTTATATACTTACTTAAAGAAACCAAGACTAATTAAAATCAAATCTTCAATATCCTTAAACTCTTTACACCTTTGATAATAGCCAAGCGGATTTTGGAAAACATTAAGGTAAAAGTTGTGTTGTAACTTTCATTACACTCTGGTGGAAATTTTTAATCAGTTTATTATCTATAGTTAACTGATAAGATAAGACACTCCCGTATAAGTGAGACGCGTGACACATAAGTATCTGCATACTAATATGATAATAAATTATCTTTTATCGCAGCGTCTCGGAAATAAACCACAAATGTGCCTTTTTTTACTTTTGAAATTCTTCTATAGTAATTTTCCTCCTCCGCAAATTTGTTGAGTGCATAAAAATTACAAATCTTTAATAATTTTCTTTTGATATAGATTATAAAAAGAAAACTAGTTATAATAAAGCTATAAGAGGGTCAATCATTTTAACTTTTGGAATTAAATAAGTTTTTTCCATATTCAATCCATAAAACATGTCACATGTAAATAACAAAATGAATGAAACATTCTACAGGAGAACGTTCGAGAAAGCCGACGGGACCCGCCTGCAGACGCTAGTAATATTCCATTGGCTTTTTGGACTTACATGTGTGTGAGTCCGTCAGTGAATGCATGTTTGTAGTAGGTATGCGTGTGTTTTATGTTTCGACGCCTATGCCAATGCCAGTCACTTGTGACGCAACTGACCGACGTGTCCATAAATATTCCACAGAAAACTATAGACAGCAATCGTCTAATCGTCATGCTTTACTGGAAATTAAGAGAATCAAGTAACAGCATACAAAAGCTAAACTATAATGTTGAATAAGTTTTGTTCAGTATTTCTCAATAAAGATCAACATTGCATACAACGTTCAAACAATCAACATTGCATGTTGTTAAAACAAGGATATTTTAAATCAATGACACATCAATGTTTAACCAGACTAAAGCTTGTTCTTGATTAGTGTGCGTAACGAAGGCGGGGCAGGTTTACGCAGTCAGTTTTTCGTATTGAATGTATCCCTATGCGTCTAGCGAACGTGACTGTGTGCACGCACTGCTTCACTATTTTCGAAGAAAGATCGATTATCGTAAGGTATAAAATTACACTTACCTTACCTCGATAGTAAATTTTTATATTGGACACTCTTTGTTTGAAACTGAGTTAGAAAATAGTTACAATTATGTACAGCATTCTACAGTTTCCTTAATATAAATTAACGTAATGATAAATACTTAATGTCCGTCATCTAAAGGAGGAAGAGCAGCTGTAAGATGCAACACCATCGTATCATAGAGAATAACATTATATTTAATTATAGTTAACTCTTCAATTCTTGTTACCCAATATACGTCAATCGTAATTAATTTTAGAAATTAATATAAGTATACCAACAGGAAAGACCAGATTTCTTTGTCTTAAGAAAAACAACTATCCTGTCTGTGACGTGAACGCGTATGACGTATAGACCCGCCCACTTATCACATAGGTATTATATTATATTATGCACTTATAAAAATTACTGCTGATAAATGATATGCCAACTAATGATTATTGTAAAAGTGCTGAGTGAATAAAATAAATAAGTTATATATAGAATTGTTATTATAACCAATGATGAATCTTCAAAATAGTTGTGTCGATTTAATGCAAAAAAATACTCGCAAATTATTTTCAGCAATAATTAATAATGTAAAAACAAGATATAATGTATTAAACATAATTATAAACACATTTAAACATAAAATATCACAATTAAATAAACTTAAAAAGTTTACAAACTTTTAAGTGTATTGATAAGCAAGCGATTAATATTCTGAAAAATATTCCTGCGGTACGTTTACGTTACATAAACCACAATGTTAATATACGCAAAATTATTATAGCTACGTGCGTTATCCCGCGTAAATAATTCATTTTCTGCTTTCCACTCAATTTCGAGACACTGTGTATCTTGTATGTTTATAATAAAATTTAAAGCCACACCGTGTCTTGTCAAAGCGAAAAATTGAAAATAATTCACTTTGAGATCGATGGTCAAATTAGGTAGAAATACAAATGAAGTATTAAAATTGATGCGATATATTTTTTTAATAAAACTCATAGAAGAGAACAAAATTGTATGCGTGTTTCAAAGAACCCACGTCACTATAAATTGCAAAAAATAGTTTGCGTTGCAATTAAAAGGAAGTGTGCAATGCCAATATACGGTAACTAGCACTTGTGATTATTATTTTTTAAACTCGTTTACTACCTTTTATTCTATAGTAGTCTATAAATTGTATAGATAATTTATATTAAATAATATGCTACCAATTTGTACAGTATTTAAATTTATAAGATATCAATATTTGTCATATCTGGCCAATCAATAATTAAAATAAATATAGATACAACGGTATTTACTGTGTTTTTTTTCCTTAAAAAAAAGAGTCGCCGTCGTGTCGTGTGCTTGCGACGTGACTGAATACACGCGACGGTTGTAGATACAAAGGGATGAACCGACTTGTATCAAGGTAAAAAATCAATATATGATGCTATTAAAAATGTGTGAGTTAAAATAATTAAACCTACATTTTGTTTAATTGGTGATAATATCACAACAGATAATCAAGTGTTAAATCATATTTTAAATCAAAGTTATTATTATTTATAACGAGATTATTAGTATTTATAACGAGATTGTATCACCACTTACAAATGATAAAAATTTAATAGCATTTTAATACTATTCGATATCCAAATTTTAAATGTTACTTATCAAAGCAATTCAGGCACAGGCTTCGACGTTTACATGAGTGAGTGCACACACTGAAATCGCTTCACCCACACTGAAAGCATTTACACGACGCGTGGGGGATGGGGAGGGGAGAGAGCGGGGCAAGGGAATCGGCAGCCGACACCGTACGCTACCAACCTTCTATAAATGTCTGCGCTGCCATCTGCAAGTTTCAATAGATAACTTGAACTCTGAAGAATAAAGTGTCGCGCTACCAACATTTTCGTTTCTAACTTACTGAATGTTGTGCACCCTTAAAGGATAGAGGCGCGAAATATATTTTAAATGAAAATCATTGGACTCATTTAATATTTAGTGCATGGATAATAATTTATTTGTTCATAGTAATATATGCCGCAGGTAGCGTCAGCATAAAACCTCTTGTTGCCTGTTGCTTTTGACAGTAAAATATATCGTAAATGAAATAGTTTCCGATTAGTGATGTGTCTGTTTTACGTGAAATAAACATAGAAATCGAGTGTAAAAAAACTTTTGTAAAGCTTCTCAGTATATTCATAAACTTTTTAACAACAAGTGTGTCAAGATGAGCTTCAATAAGAATAACCCCAATGCAGTGGGGAAGATAATGGGATACCTGAAACAGCTGTCCACTGAAATGGTAAGTTTTTTTAATAGTAGTAGTATTCTTTATATTTTTATAGATAATGTCAGATTAAAGTTTTTAATGTAACAGGTTACTTAGATAAAAATTAAAAGAAAAACGGTCTATAAATATAATATAACGTTTATAATAAAATAAAATGCAACTGCATGAAATATATTTAACAGAAAGCTCTGGAAAATCATGCGCGCTGTTCCGCAGCGCAGACAGATTTCTTGTCGCCCTATGCCTAACTGTCGATTCCAGCCGTTGCCCGGCAACCAAAAACCAATGGATCGGTCTAAATAAACACAATATTGTTTAAATGATCTAACCTTTAATCTTAATATTTTCAATATGTATATTGTTTTATGAAAATAAAAAGTAACAATAACCTTGTAATGCCGTTGTTTATAGAAGGTAGATTGTAATAGTTTAGTTTATATTAATATATGCGACAAATGCAAATACAAAGTGCTAAAAAATAATCAAGGTTACAAGCAAAAGATACACGAAATATTACCTACTAAACGATAGAATTCATAAAAATGCGATTCTCACCTCAAGGACGATTATGTGTATTATCTTTCAATACTATAAATTGTAGAAGTATTTAAAAAAATAACGATGTGTTGCTCGTTGTTTTTTAAAGAGCTAATGTTTAAAATTAATGAAATAACAGAACATTGTGTTAAAATAACAACTAGCGCTCTCTATCGAGAAAATCGATACAACAAGTGAAACAAATTATTTCTGACAATTGTTAGCTTTCACACTTAGCTTTTATATAAAACTACGCTAGATGGCTCTCAACTTAAATGGCAGAGATAAATATATTTCAAGTTTGCATTCTACACAATGGCATTGAACAAAACTAATCCGTTAAACTAAAATCATACATTTTCAAATTTGTTTATATTAAAGAATTTAGTAGAGTATTTCATCATAATGATAAAGTACGCAAATAATATTGTCCAGTAGTTATTAAATAAATTTACTATCTGCTGTTTGTTAGTATGTATTTCGTTTATTTTTAGGGTTTCGTATCTGAAATACGAAATGATTATAGGATTACTTCGTCCACCTGTCTGTCTGTCTGTCTATCTGAAAATTCTTGACAGACGGACAAATTGTCCGTCTGTCAAGAATTTTCAAATTTGTGAGAGGCTATGGGGCTGACATTAATAACGGTGGAACTTTTATGAATAAAAATCAAGCATCTTATTCAACTCTATTACAAGCTTTAAGCGTTTTTGCATTATTTTTTTGCGCAATCGAAACCTATAGAGTATTTCCCGTTGACCTAGAGATAGCAAATTTCGTTTGTAGAACTTATCGTGTAAATAATAGAAATACCCCGAAATCGGAAAATTTATACTGTAGTTAATTTTATATATAATGAGTCCAACAACAGCAAATTTACATTTATTGACTAATACAAATTGTACCATTGAACAAGACTTATAAAATTTGGCAATAGACTTTGCTTATAATAAAAGAAAAAATATCGGATATTTAAAAACACAAAAAAATTATTAACATAATAATTATAAACTAAGTTATTGAGAAGATACGTCAGGAAATTTAAGATCGTCAATTTTTATAACTTGTTTTTTCCTCAGCGAAAAGCCTATACAGTACTTGTATAAGTAAGGAACCCTCTTTAGTACTACTCGCTTAACTTCTACTTGCCCTATATTTTTATTTCTATTTATCCTAATGCAATATATTGCACTATGATTAATTTTATAAAGGACTTTAGCTTCGACCTTGATAGCAGACTGAGCACTAGACAAACTCATGTTAAGAAAAACATGTGACTCGTACTTTTACTGACCCGTTGGTTCAATAACATCGCTCTTATTCTCGATAAATGCTATTAAATATGATCGTCATCGAGAAATATCGAATCAAGGAAAAAAGTCATAAATGCTAATTACTCACAACGAGTAGGATAAAATAACTAAAGATAGACAAAATAAACCAAAGTAAGTAAATAAAACTTGTACATTTGTCGATAAATACATATTATATTAAAGGAATATTATATGACTTGTGTACTTTAAAAAAAATCAATACTTATTGAAATGTTTAACCAATAAAATCAGACTAGGCTAAATGTAAAGTATATTATATAATATGTCCAAATTATGATATATTTGTTTACGAAATGAAAATATGTCGTTTCTTATTACTGTAACAATAACATATTCGAAGAAATTGTTTACGTTAAAATGAAGACGAGCATCATTATAAGTTAACGTTTTGACATGTATCTGATAATATCAACAGAGGAAAAAAAGAAGCGAAAAATGAATTTATTATTTGCAGTTGAACCTGTGGCTTGTCTTGGTTTGCACTACAGGTAAAGACATGTAGCGACTAATTGTAACATTTGATGAACATCTAAATAGGCGATAAGGTCAGGGTGGTCTCTTTATGTATCAGTGGGTTATCTAAAGCATGCTTAAGGCATATGCAAACTTTAAGTGGTCAATAAGCAAATGTTTTCTGTATCTGACCCCAGACTTTACGAGGTCACAATTGTTATCGTTATTACTGTCTTACGCACATAAGATAGTGAATATAATAAATGGGAGTTGTTTGCGGATGTCTTCTACAGTATTGATTGTAAAGTTACACAATTGATATCGTCGTAAGAGTACTGTTGAATTTTTAAAAGGTTATACTCGAAAACTTTTTAAATTAAAAAAAAAACAATATGTATAAAATGACAAAACTTTATATAAATCTATGTTTTCTTTTTTACAGGGTGGGACCGACCAAGGTCGCCGTGGCCAGCAAGACGAGGAACGTTTATACCGTTCTCGTGGCCCAAAATATGCTAGAGTTCCCTCACGGGCAACTCTTTCTGCATCAACAACTTGTACGTCTCTAGCAACATCCTGCGGGTCTACAGGGGCTCTTGTTCCAAACTACGCAGCAATACCTGAAGTCGTGACTACGGAAAGCAGTAGTGAAGACGAGCAGGATTCATTTGAAAAAACTCGTCGTCATTTTCAACAGTTACGTCAAATAAGTCTGGGAAACGAGTTTAAATACAAAATGGAAATGGAGATTAAAAGTGCTAAAGAAGAAAATTTGCGCAATTCCGTCCCATTCGTTAAACAATTAAGCAAAGATAGCGAAAAAGTTAAAACCGATTATGCAATTAATGGAGATGCTCAACCATATGGACCGACGACACAAAGACTCTTTTTATGGACCCAGGTTAGTGTCAAAAATGTATATACATATTACTTAAGTAAAAATGTTGTCAAAGACAATTGGTCAATTAGTTAACTATTCTTTCACACTAAGCATATAAAGCACTTTCAAGCACTTTCTTTGAAACAATACATTTATCCAACTAATTGAATTTAATTAACATTAGCTCTAAATTTTACACTAAATTAAGACAGTGTTTGAATTGTATAATAAATAATCTGTATAGGTTTATATAATGATATATTTATGTAGTAAAAAACGTAAATGAAAATTAATATTGAATGTGAAGCAAGGACAACAAAAAGTATATCAAACAAACACTTTAAAATAGAGCATCTACTAAGAAAATATTGGGTGTAATTGCTTTGTTTATTTAAGGTTCGGTTAAGGGTTAGGTAAAACTACAAACAAAAGAATTGTGTTTACTTTCTATAGGTACCGTATACATAAAAGTTCGATCCGAGCTTGCGAACTTCAGAACACAACTGGTTAGGGGCAGTTTACTACATATTTTTCTTCGACTACTATGATATTTGGAAAAAACTATGTCAAATTTTAAAGTACCTCAGGTATCTTTATACAAATAAATAAGTATTTATATGTCTTGTAAATTAATGTCTTGTATTTTGTTTTGTTTTTTCAGATCTACGCGGCGTTCGCTGTATCAATGGGTTCTCTCATGGTAGGATTTTCAACTGGTTATACATCGCCAGCTCTACCAAGCATGAATGAAACTTTGATCATCACAGACGAAGAGGTAAGAGCGCCATAAGTTAGTCTTTAACTAGAGTAACGTGCTTTTGAACGTATTTGCTTTAAAGTAGATATATTTATGTGAATATTTAGTACTTCTTTGATACATGTATTAAAAACCTGGACTTGGACTATTTTTTTGATAAAAAAGTCAACAATTGATATTACACAC
The DNA here is from genome assembly GCA_037178615.1 of Dione vanillae. Lineage (NCBI taxonomy): Eukaryota > Metazoa > Arthropoda > Insecta > Lepidoptera > Nymphalidae > Dione > Dione vanillae. The sequence continues at coordinate 2,897,227 of JAZFAU010000059.1, read as the reverse complement.
TTCACACAGTCTTTCATAACTTAAATATATTTTTTCCTATTATTACAGAATAGCTGGATTGGTGGTCTCATGCCATTAGCTGCTCTTGTCGGTGGCATAATTGGAGGTCCTATGATAGAGTATTTTGGAAGAAAAGTAACAAATATGGGTACAGCTATACCTTTTTTCATTGGATGGATGCTTATTGCGAATGCAGCGAATGTTATTATGGTCTTTATTGGAAGAGCTTTATGTGGCATGTGCGTGGGCGTGGTGAGTCTCGCTTTTCCCGTCTACGTCGGTGAGACTATACAACCAGAAGTGCGCGGGGCACTAGGATTATTACCAACAGCATTTGGCAACGTAGGAATACTTCTAGCATATTTAGCAGGAACTTATCTCAACTGGTCACATCTCGCTTTCCTCGGTGCAGCTCTTCCAGTACCGTTCTTTTTATTGATGATTGTGGCTCCCGAAACACCGAGATGGTACATTAGTAAGGGACGTATTCAAGATGCTCAAAAATCTTTACAATGGTTGAGAGGAAGAAATATAAACACTGAAAAAGAAATGGATGAACTCACTCAATCTCAAGCTGAATCAGATCTTGTGGTCGGAGGCAACGCCCTTAGGCAATTATTTTCTAGAAAATACCTCCCAGCTGTGTTGATATCTTTAGGTTTGATGTTGTTCCAGCAACTGAGTGGTATCAACGCTGTCATATTCTACGCTGCAAAAATATTTAAAATGGCTGGAAGTTCACTAAATGAAAATCTGTGTAGCGTTATAATCGGAATTGTTAATTTTGTATCAACTTTCATCGCTACTTCTATAATAGATAGACTAGGAAGAAAAATGTTACTATATATTTCTTTAGTTTCTATGATTATAACCCTAGTAGCCCTCGGCTCATACTTTTACGTCAGAGAAGTCGTAAAATCCGATATCAGTAGTTACGGATGGTTGCCACTGGCGTGTTTAGTAATATATGTGCTAGGATTCTCTATTGGATTTGGACCTATTCCATGGTTGATGTTGGGAGAAATTTTACCATCTAGAATTCGTGGTACAGCGGCATCCATAGCGACTGGTTTCAATTGGGCATGCACTTTTATAGTTACCAAATCATTTGACAACGTCATAGCCTTATTGAGTATGTACGGCACTCTATGGCTTTATGCAGGGATATGTGTAATTGGTTTATTATTTGTCATATTTTTCGTACCTGAAACTCGTGGCATAAGTTTGGAAGAAATCGAAAGAAAGCTGACTGGTGGTTCTCGACGGGTGCACACAATAAGTAGAAATAAAAAACCAGTACAAATTGGCTGTTAAAACGAAGGTGAAGTTGTCTTACTACACATTCCAGCAAGAGCACCAAAGAGTGCATGTCTGCATAGTGTATATTACATGTACAAAACATAGGAGTGATTTGTGTTACGCGTGAAGGACCTTTACTGTGCACATTGAAGACTGATTTGGATTGTATTGTTAGTACGTGAAATTTGTAAATATAGGAAATTAAAGTTATATAAGACATTAAATAGTTCCTTTAACTTTACATTGTAACTGAGCAAAATGTATATAATTTAATATATATTTATTAAAACGGCCCAGTACTTTTCGGAACACTTAGAATAAAGCAGATTGAGAAGTTTACTCAATACTTATTAATAAATTTAGATAATTATTTGTAGGTATATCTATACAATAACTGTTTTTAAACATGTGATCTGTACTAACAAACTATAATAAATCATGACAAAATATATTTTAAATAATATAATCGTTTTATTATTGTGATGTAGAAATATAAGCATTAGTAAATAATACAATTTAGGATAATAATATAAGAATTTCATGTGATTCCGTATATTACGGAAAGTATGAATATTTATCATGTTTTACTTTTAATAAAAATATACAACTAACAAATATATTTTCTGAGTTCGTTTTTTATGAATCCTGTTATTCATAAGTTACTGTAGCGATAATCTTTATTTGAAGTAGTCTATGCAAGTCTGTCAACAATTGTCTGGGTGTCTCAGAAAACTGCAACTAATAAATAAAAGAAAACTTATAAAAAATAAAGTTTTCCTCTAATTTAATATTACTCTTATCATGATTTTCAATATTACAACCAACCAATATATTACCAAAAAAAAAAAATAATAGTCATCAAAATATGTGAAGTGACGTCATTTTATAAAGAGAAAATAAGATTTTTAAAAATTATAATAAATAAACATACTACTTAGAATATAGCACTTTTTTAAATTTATAATATATATGTAAATTCCCTATTTATTTTTATGTAAAAATCGAGAAATATAAGAGAACTTGCGACCCTAGTGTAGGTTTAATATTTTAGTAAAAAACCAGTAACGACTGTCGATATCTCTATAACGACTCTATCATTATATATTAAAATCTTTTTATCATCTAGTCTATATTTTTTAAATTGTCTTTTCATGACAAAGAGTTCTCCGCATTTATTTTTAATGAAACATAAAAACCACGAATAAAGTCTTTATTTATAAAAAAAAAACATTTATTTATCAAAAACCAATAAGAAGTTAAAAATTGGTATTATATAAAAATGTGTACACCGTATACAGCAAAACTCCATTTGCTATCTTCCGTTTTACCTTACATAGGTTTAAATAGTCAATAGTCTAATAATAATAATAACACTTTATTGCATAAAAGAAATAAAGATATATGAACTCATATTAGGTTCAAGACACTCCGTTTGTTCACACTGTAGTTAAGACACTCCGTTGCTTAATCCCTGCTTTCTCCATCCCTGGATACTATAAACCACTAAACTTTTAAACTTTTAAACTGTGGAACTTAACGCCGCGAATTTGCCCAGTTTACAGAGCGAAGAAAATGGAAATAGAAAAATTCACATTCTCCGAGATTACAGATAGAAGCTACGCCTCTGCGCTACGACAGTTATAAAGATATATGAAGCAAATTCAGTGGCAAGAGAAGTAAGTCCTCGGTTGTCTTTCGAAAATTCAGTATAAAAGTAAAGGAGGAAAGTCAAGTAAAAAGCATGAGGAGAGAGCACGTTTGAAGAGGTTAATGACAGTGGTCGATGCAAGAGGTATGGAGGCACCGTAGCGTTTGGCGCTCCTTCTATCTGAAGACCCTGCTAGGCATAAAAGTGTGGCTATGTATGCAGGGTCTTCTATCTGAAGACCCTGCTAGGCATAAAAGTGTGGCTATGTATGTACATAATTACAATAAAAGGGTGACACTATATCTCATGGTGGGTACATTAGAGTACTTGGATCAAATCAGTTTACAAGAATCTCATATCTTCTACCCGCTTCACGGAAATTACCAATATTATAATGTCCTTGAATGTTTCTTTTAATTTGTTGATAGTGTCCTTTATTTGTAAAAATTTCACCTGTCATCTATTACGATCCAATAAATAGGGCCAAGTAAGCGAACCAGGACAGATGAATATCGGAGTTTTAATAAATACAGTTCCGTTTTATCTTTTGGGTACGGAACGCTAAAAATAGGTTTTTACCAAGATAAACATTGTTAGAAAACATGTTTTATGCCGGACATAGCAGGGTCAAAGTTATATATTTTTACGTATTGACTGACTCGTTTAGTATTCTAAAAGGCATGACCTTGAATTGGTTGCGCCATACGTGATTGCAACAGGATATCTGTCAGCATATTGCAAAATAACTTTAGGACGATAGCTTTTCCAACTATTTGACAGAAAAGAATCAACAGAAAAGTATCCATTCCGAAGCCAGTGAGGGATCCAGGTTTGACTCTTCAGATTCGGAATGAATAGATCTGGGGTCCGAGGAAGTGTTTTGTATATAGTAACCGTATCAAAGAGTTTAGACAGTAGATAATTAGTGCAAAAATTATTAACATTTTAACATTTATAGTGACCAAGGTTAATTAATACAAAGAATGCGTATCTGTATTATATGTAGAAATATGCTTAATCAATTTGAGAAACAGCTATGAAATAACAATAAATCTTTTTCTCGTGGTATTCATTGTTTCTTTTTGTATTAAATCACCTTACAGATAAAAAAGAGCGTATGTGCGTTTATTATTTTCCGTAAACGAAATTAAATTGTAATAATTGGGTACTGATTTTTACAACCCCCTTCTATTGGAAAAAAATTATACTTTAATTTGCACTGACCAGGAATAGGCTTATAGTAGGCGGCAAAAGTAAAAAGTAAAGTAAAAATAAGATATCATGATATGAAATAAGTAGAGAATATTTTTCGGGGTAGCTGTGTGATAAGTACATAGTTTACTGCGATGAGAGTAACTAGAAAAGTCTCCTTACTTATGGTTTCATATATATATATATATATATATATATATATATATATATATATATATATATATATATATATATATATATATATATATATATATATATATATATATATATATATATATATATATATATATATATATATATATATATATATATATATATATATATATATATATATATATATATATATATATATATATATATATATATATATATACATGACGTATTGCATACAATTCAATTTATGAAATGAAGTCTATATAATTTTCTTTTATGTAAGTGGTTCGAAATGATGGCTCATATACATATGAGCCATTTCTCCAATATATGCATATTATATTAGATTAAGTATTATAGTATATTAGATTAAGGAATATGAAAGATTTGTAAATTAATTCTTAGAGTTCCCTAACTGTTTCCTTTTGCTATTCATTTCGTAGTAGTTTGTGTACCTACTGTTGTATTGTACCATTGTTTATGTCACTTTATTAAAAACCTAAGGTGTTGACGTCTCTACGTGGAAAATATACTGGTGATCTTACACAGAAATTTTGTCTATATATAGCTTAATTTTTAAAATATTAGCAGGTAACTGTAATTTAAATACTCGTAGATGTTTGTTCTTTTAATAACAGCAGTAAAGAACCGAAATGGATTTCACGATAAGTTCCTTCGAGTATTATCATATACGAAATTGAAGCTTTATCAATATTAAAGTCTTCGTTCGTATTCTAATATGTTATAACTTATTATCGTTACAATAAAATAAAATATGAATATGTAATACATATTAAATACACAACCTTCGTAATATTTAGACTATTCGACGGTCTTGACCCACAACTATAATGATTTGATAACTATTTCCATATTCAATGTTATTTTTAAGATAAATAGTTTATCGTTAATAATATATCCCATTATATTGTCCAAAAAAATAACTCATCACGTACAAAAACAAATAAAAGTATTTGTTGTCAGCGTGTACGTAAGAAGGAAATGTATTTATGATCTTACATAGGTACATTTTCATGTAATATATTATAATTACTATAATTAGTGCCGAATAGCCGGTTGTAAAAAAGCTGACTAGTCTGCCGAATACATGGCTAAGCCTGGCTATTTTCAAGTACAGTGGTACCGTAAAGTTTGAAGATAAAGATTTCTTGGTTGGAGTTAAAGGCCGCAAATTCTCTTAGAGATGCTGCAAATTGTCTGTCTGAGTGGCGTGGTGTGGTACCAATAATGCTAAAAGTCGGACGCGGTTTTATCGTATCTTGTAATCTACGAGAAATTACGTTTAAGACTTAAAGAACAAAGAAAAGAGATAAGCAATTTATGAAATATATATGTAAAGCTTAATTGAAAAATGATGTGTGGATTTATAAGAAAATATATTTAAATACTTTAAATGTGTAGACTATTTTGTGTCTTTTTTACCTACCTAGTAATTAGGGTAAGTATATAGGGTGTAAATGACAGCGCACTCTTCGTCGATACTAAAATATTTCAAGAAAGTTTAGAGACAAGACTATTCGTTTTTATTATATGATTTTTATAAGTCTTGGGTAACGCGTGAGGTAGTCATAATTAAATACGAATGTGTTAAAGATATCCTACTACAAGAATACTATTTAATTCTCTTTCAAAAAAATATCAGAATGAGAAAATGATATATGTCTTTGCAATTTTAACAGGATGTAAGAGGCATTTCATTTTAAGACAATTATTTATCGACTTTGATTAAAACAATCATTTTTAAACTTTGAAAATGTTACGCTATTTTATAATTTTAACACTTCATAAGGACAAGTTAAAATTATGCTTTAATTGAAGGACAAAAGAAAACGACACCAGTAAAAAAATAAATTAACAATATTATTAAATTAATAAATATTTTTTTAATAATAATAAATCAACAACAAATCATTTAGTACTCATAGACCTTCAAATTGTAGATCCAGACAAAATAATTTTGCAATGACCTTACAAATAAACAATCATTTATTTATACTTTGTTCAAATATGTAAATACTTTTTAAATTAATTTTCGCATCAAAATTACCTTTTCCTATGTGTTGAACAAACCATGTTTATTCATTAATTTTGTTTACTGGGAGTCATGATGTTCTTCTATAAACAGGAGACATGTGCTATTGTAAAATTCCTAGGTAGCACATTGTGTTTAAACAAAATTGATACCTACATTGTGTTTATAGAACCACTAAAATACTATTATTTATTGTAATAGTATGACTTGTATATGATTTTCGACACTGGCATTCTAACAATTAAATTTATGATTTAAAGTTTTTTTATTATGACGATAATTTCTAAATCCCTCTTATACTATTTTATGTTGAAAGACGAAAAACGAATTGCTACTTATTAGACTGAAATAACACACGACCCTTGTATTTACACGCAGATTGGTGTCCCATGGCGCCACTATGTCGATATGTTTTACTGAATTTTAATAATTAGATATATAAAAAGATACACAATTTTGTTTGTACCTAAATTAAAACACCTGATACCTTATAAATATATAACATATTAGAAGAGCTTTTGAAAAGCTCCTTTTAAAACACACATTTTTTTAAATATTATACTACTTAACTTGAATGTTATATTTAATTTAAATCTTTATTTTGCTTTGAGACATGATTTAAAGTAGCCTCAAATGAACAACAAAGTGGAAATCTTATTATGTAGATAATAATTTTACATATTTGGTATTTTAGGTGGAAGCCTTTGAATAACGCAACCTCGAAAGTCAATCAGTTTTGTCAAGCAATTAGTTCTCATATATATCGCAGAGACCGCGCCGAGAGATGGTCATTTCTTCAGTGCTATATGCGCGTACTACATTGTTTCAGTGTTAATAAATACTTAAAGCAATTGTATTTTGCAATCGTTTAAATAAATGAAAGCATAAATATTTAATTGATCAAAATGAAGATATTAATGAGAGCAGATACACATTACAGTATCGTAGTGAGTGGTAGTGAATATGACAAACCAAAATATACATTTTCGCAGGTATGTAAACGGTATATAGTGAACTATATAGCATAAAAAATAAGTCACAGTCTTACTTTTTGCAAACACCATACATATGTAGGTAATCTTAAATTTTCTTATTTTATCGAAAGAACTGTTTATATAAATCTGAGGAATTTATGAAATTACACTATGCGAGATAAAGTGTGAGACTAAAAAAAGTGTATATTAGTTCCATTAACTGCAAATCTAAGATAGCAAATCTTGTAAATGTCTAAAATTATCAAATAACAAAAGACCTACGGAACGACGAACGTTTGAACATTGCCTTTATTGAGATTTATTAAAATAATTAGTTGAGACAGTAAATGATTCTAAGATATAGAAATAAATATATCTACTTTTGTTTTTAAAAAAAATACTTCATACTTAGTTTATGTTTATAATTATAAAATGTTGCCAGGCTAATTAAAACAAAAGATAAAATTTCCAAAAATTGATGGTATTGTATGATCATATACATCATATACTTTGTAATGGTCACATGTTAATATTAAATAGATACATTTTAACAGAAGTGATATAAATAAAATAAAAAATATATAATAATGAATTAATTTATATATATTAATTTGTTAGGATCGTTAATAAAATATAATTAAATACTTCATAATGTATACGTAAAAACAAACAAATTCAGTCATTTTTGTAAATAATTTACTATTTATTTTTAATAAAAGAGGAAAACTTTATATTAATTTTTCAATTGATATACCTGTCGAAAACACATGAAAAGTTATTAACAGCAATTTAAAGTGTTAAGTCAAAGTAACATTCAAATCAATAAGACGTTTCATTCAATCTAAATACCTCTCAGAAATATTATTATTCATGCGTATTTTTCATTTGCTATGGCTCGTTACTTTATCAATTTGAAAAATTATTATGGAATTCAACAAATATGTGTTTTGTTACGGTACTCCGGTATTGCACTCATTTACTTTTATATGGTGGTAAACACGTCGATATAGCGAGCTATACCTACTTTTTATCGTATATACCTAGTAATATAATCGATTACGTGAAGTGATTTACTGGTACTCATGTAAGTGGAGACAATCATTGTTGATGATTGCTTAAATTGGTTGTAGGCGGTTCGTACACACCTCCTTACACAATATTATTGAACATAATATAGTTCATGTAAACAATCGAAGGATCGGAACCCTATAGGGAAGTATACTTCGTAGTAGGATTTTTTATGTAAGAACATTTTTTATGTCACGTAGGATTCACTTTTGAGTCAGATTATTATTTAGTGTAATTATTTTTTATGGAAGACCATTTTATTATATGTTACGGAGGACCTTTATGTCAAAATATTATTTGATTTTAGGTATTAGCTGCAGTAGCAGTATCAATGGGGTCTATGATAATTGGATTTTCATCTGCTTATACCTCACCAGCACTTGTCACTATGCAAAATAGTACAAGAATATCTGTGTCCGAAGAAGAGGTTTGTATATTGGACAAATAAATAATGAAAAATAAGAAAAGGTTGATAAAATGAATAAAATATTATTTTTCATGTAATTAAAATATTTATAGTACCTATAGTGTATTGATTTTTGTTTGAGACAAAATGAAAACAAAGGACAATTTTTTTTTCTCCAGCTTATTTCAGTAATTTTTGGTGTTCATTATAATTTGATGATGGGTTCGTATCTTGTAGCTAGCTGTACTGCTATTTCGTTATATTAATTACAAAATCTTTACTACATAATAAAACCAAGCTGTGTATTAAGTTTTAGTTAAGTACAAATTTTGATAGAATGTACTTAACTGTAAGAATAATAAACTAAAACTTTAAAATATATGATAATTTAATTATACTAAAGACATAACATAAATTTAAAATATTGTCTTTAAATAACTTGTGTTTAAATGCGCTCATAGATAATTAAAAATTAAATTTAAACTCATTTTATGCATGAATGCATTTAAATTCATTCACTTTTTTTTCATTATAAGTAAGAAAAAACATTTCATGTGGTGATTTTGTTCGTTTCGATAAGTTAAATGGTCTGAAAAAGATCGCTCTAAGTGATACGGCTGCCTTCGCTTATTCCTTTGTGTGTACGTAATAATTCTAATTTATACCAATTTAGAATATAATAATATTTCCTTGTGTGCAAAACATTTAAATTAAGGTTCATTGTACATTAAAATCGTCTTAGAATTTACTTCAAGTAAACGGAAAAGGATGTAAAACTAAGTTATATTCTCAAAAATTGTAAAAAAATATATGAACGCTTTCTAAATACTTGATTTAAGTACTAGGATGCAGTATATTATGCTATAATTATAATATTTACAAGTAAAAATCTAAATCTTTGGTTGACAGGCAAGTTGGGTCGGTGGTTTAATGCCATTGGCTGCACTAGCTGGAGGAGTGATAGGGGGGCCCTTAGTGGACTACATCGGCCGACGTCGAACGATCCTCTTCACAGCGGTACCTTTTTTTATTGGATGGTTATTAATAGCTACAGCTAAAATTGTTCACTTAGTATTAGCGGGGCGAGCCATATGTGGTTTATGCGTTGGTATTGGCTCCTTAGCTTTTCCTGTTTATCTTGGAGAAACAATTCAACCGGAAGTTCGTGGTACACTAGGATTGTTTCCTACTGCTATTGGAAATATTGGTATTCTCATATGCTACGTTGCTGGGAAATATCTTGACTGGTCGCAATTAGCTTACCTTGGAGCAGCTCTACCTATACCTTTTCTACTATTAATGTTTATGATTCCGGAAACTCCCCGTTGGTATATATCTCAGGGCCGAAACGATGATGCACGTAAAGCTTTACAATGGCTTCGGGGCGCCAACGCAAAAATTGATGGTGAAATGCGTGATATAGCCCTAACTGACGCAGAGATTGAAAATGAATCATCAATTAAAGAACTGTTCAGTATGAAATACATGAAGGCGATATTAATATCTCTAGGGCTTATGCTTTTCCAACAGTTGTCAGGTATAAATGCAGTTATATTTTACACTGTTAAAATTTTCAAAATGTCTGGTAGTTCAATCGATGAAAATTTATCAACAATAATCGTCGGCGTAGTTAATTTTATTTCAACATTTTTTGCAACGGCACTTATAGACAGAACTGGACGCAAAATTTTACTCTATATTTCTTCAGTTACTATGACAATCACGTTAGTTATTTTAGGTACATTTTTTTATATTCGTGATAATATGCATATGGATGTTTCAAAATTAGGTTGGCTCCCTCTTACCAGTCTTATGATATATCTACTTGGATTTTCCTTGGCTTTCGGTCCAATACCTTGGCTGATGATGGGAGAAATATTACCAGCAAAAATACGTGGAGGAGCAGCATCAATTTGTACTGCTTTTAACTGGCTATGCACATTTATAGTTACGAAAACATTCCATAACATTTTAGTTGGTATTGGACCAGCAGGAACATTTTGGTTATTTGGTTGCATATGTTTTATAGGTTTATTCTTTGTAGTTGTTTGTGTACCAGAAACAAGGGGTAAAAGTCTAGAACAGATTGAAAATAAATTAACTGGTAGAAAAGCTAGGTCCCGTAGAATGAGTTCAATTGCAAATATAAAACCACTTCCAAGTGGATGTTAAGAATTTATGTTAGAAAGTTACTAAAAGTGTTTTGTAAATTCTATTCATATAATTAATTTATAAATAAGTATAATTAATTTATTATAATCAGTGCAGAGAAAAAATAGTATGAAATGTTGTTGTAAAATGTAATTATAAATTTACTTACTTATTTAGTTTATAATGAGGCATAGTCAATAGAAAATAATTATTACAAGAATGTAATAACACAAAAATATATAATTATAATTTGAACTTTAATAAATATTAGATTATTATTAAATTATTAGCACAATCATAAGTTTAAAATATATCATATAACTATAGACAAATTGTAATAAAAGGGTATTTTAGGGTATGCATGATTTTACTTAAAACTACAATACAAAATTGTTCTTCCTAGTGAATGGTATATTAACTTCATCATTTTTTATTTGTAAAATGAATCTATCTATTCTCAGATCTTACATTGCGAATATTCAACTCTTAAAATAAAAATAAAATCTATTTGTAATAAGAATATAAGTACATTTTACTACCAACCCAGGATAATATTTGATATCTTAAAATACTAAAAGTTATTTCCTTAATTCTATTAAACATTATCTAAGTAACTAACAATTATTGTAGATATTTATTTTTGTACTTGTTACGAGTGGAACTAGCAAAAGCTATAAGCATTTACAGCAACTTAACTTATAGCATCTTAGAAATGTGATGGTTGTAATAAAATTAGGCTTAAGAAAATTAGTTGCATTATTTGTATTAAATATATTTGTAATACTTGTAGTGAAATAATAGTCAAATAAATTACTTTAAGCCAATTACTGTTTCATTTCATTAATATTTTGAGTGCAGTGCAACAATTTACTTTGTAACGGTTTTGGGCATATTACAAAGATCTTGTCAATATTTCTGTATAGTAATTTGTAGCTAGTAAGAGCAAACAACTAAATTTGTCTTACTTATCTACGGACCTACGTACGTTTAATTAACGTACGCTAGGTACCTTCTGCTAAGAATTATTGTAATATATTATTAATATTAAAACTTACCCATTACTTGAACGCGGCAAATAGCACAAGTATCACATTCCACATCCCAACTCCACATAGCAACTGCGTTCCATTTTTTAAGAGTAAACATTTTATCTGGTTTTTGATTGTCATTATCTCCACGATCCAAAGATTCACAGTCTTCTCCAGACATTATAAATATATTAATTTAAAATGTTATTAAAGTTTAAACAAAAATCAATCTGACAGTGACAAATGACAGCAGGCATCTGGCTATTTTAATATTATGACATTTGTATTACAGAGTATACAAATATGTTAACTATATATTGAAGATATCTGTTGATCTTGTTATAGGTGAAGGATTTAAGCTGAGTCTCTTTTAAATATTCATCCTTATATAATGTTATCTTTTTAATCGTATATTCTCCTTTGTGTGTTCTCCCTCATGTCACCTTAAATGAAAAATTTAAGGTGACGTGAGGGAAGAAAATTGTAGTCAAATAGAACATGCCGTTCTAAACCCTATACATAAAAAAAAGAAGAAGAAGAGCCTATAGATTTATCAATATAGCCTATATAAACTAATAGCTTTGAAGATTTTTATTGATAAATATGATGATTAATAAACTATTCTACGTTTTACATTTTTTTACTAACCTATGTAAACAAATGTTTTGCCATTTTTCTTTGCGTGTAACATTATCTTAGATTTCTTATGTGATGTTTATTGCTTCAAATTATTTATTGAATTGAAGTACCCAATAAAACTTATTTAAAATAATAGTAATGGCTATACTAAATATATTTATACCATGAATTTTTAGGGAGAAATTAGCAGATGACACGGGTTTACAAAAGGAAACAATATTTTTTTACAAAATGTAAAAAAAGTCTTTTGCTATATTGAAATTCAAAGTAGAAATATAAAATATCAAAAGTGTACATTTAAAAATCGCATTCTTTAAATTTAGCACTTTATTATCTTATTGTACATAGTAAAAATTATATCACAAATAATTTGTAAAATCATACTACGAAGTATAGTAATATAAGCAGTATTTATTGAAATTCTCATAACTATTTGCATATAACAATCGATAATGAGTCGACGAATACTTCTATATAGCTGGGTAAAATAAGGAATTAGTTGACCAAAGAACATCATGTCATTGGATTTAATAGATAATACCAATTACTTTTTTATTTATTTATTACAAAAAGTCAATGCTTACATTAAATATAGCATATATAAATATAACAATAAAATTAATCTCTATCCAAACTTTATATAATGTTATGTAAATGCTTTTCACAATAATAATTATCATGAAACGGTGGGTTTTATTTGTGAAAAAGTGTCACCGCGCCTGTTAGTGTCTACCTATTTTTATTATCCATTCTATTCCAATAGGTAAATTAAAATATATTGAATTAGTGTTCATGTCTCCTGTTCTTATATACATTCATAATGTTTAACTGTTGAGCACATTTAAATGCTTTCTTTAATAATTATTACATCGAATAAAAATTGTCATAGTATACAGGGGAGGCAATTTTAAAAGTTGCCGTAATTTTCTTGTTACTTGTAAAGAATATATTAGTTTTCTATTAATATATAAACCCTATTTAAGAGTACACAGGAAATTAATATATTTTTTATTATAACTGTTATAGTTTTTTTTAAAAAAACCTTTATATTTAAGTAAATTGTAATTAAATAGATATTACTAATTTCTAATTTGAAGCTTATTCTTAAATCATAAAAAATAAAAATAAATTCGTCAATTGAAAATTCACCCCTATTATTTTTCTTAAAGAATATATAATATAAACGTGCAAATCAGAAGAAAGCTACTAATAACGATCTGGCTGCAACCACTGTAGCATCCAAACTCTTCAATCTGTATTTGGTACCGTAAGCTGTACGGAAATCTGCAAGCACTCTCTGTAAAAAGAATTAAGCCAAGGATAAGTAGCAGGTACTCAAGCACCGACGAGTCTGTACCAATTTCATGATTGTAGATAAGAGAAATCTAAAATATATAAAATTGACAAACTTAAATTTGTACAAACTTAAAAAACTAATTTCATAAAAAATGCTGCAAAAACGACGTGGACCTGGATATTTCATATTTATTATAGCTTGATAATTCCACCTTATGTCAAGATAAAATAAATTTGTTATACCAAAGTGAAATGAAAGGCTCTTTTTTCTACGGAACCCCAAAAATTAATTATAAATAATATATAAATAAGACTTTGTTGGTCATATATTCAGTCTGTTCTATAAAATTTAAATTTACATTATATTCTTATATATTTAAAGCCAAAAAATATTCACCTGTACAAAATGTTGATAACGCTGAAGGTGCACTTGGAATACTTGACTGTACAGACAAATAGAAGAATGGGCAAGAATTAACAGTCCAGTAATCATTGCATGCACCTTGCATATTGATTTCCACATTTCCAGTAGTAGCTATAGTTTGGCATGTCACAGTATTTTGATCCTGTTCTATAATTGTAGAGTTTTGCCTAATAGGAAAAGATTAGAAATTATAGGTAAATAAATTTGAAATCAATCAATAAATAAATAGACAAATGGAAACCTAGTGTTAACATTAATATACCTTGGTTGAACTACACTACGCGAGTAACAAATTACCAGGCTGCCAATTCCAGCACTGGATCTCGTTACACGGATTTTTCTGTTATCGTTATTACCGTAGAAGTAATTCGGACTTATGGAATAAAAGTTAATATATCCTGGATCCACGTAGTCATCGAATTGCCTAAGGCCAGATGAACCTTCAGGATATAACGATCCACAATTTGGGTTTATAATTCTTCGGCCAACTGAAATTTTATAATACTTATTTATTTAAAAGCATCCCAAGATAAAATATAAAAAGTTATATGAAAACTATAAAAATTTATTCATACCTTGTTCGATACTATTTAATACAGGAGACATTGTGAACTCTACATTAGTGCCATCTGAACTCAGTGAAATTGTTTTAATATCATTGTGCATATCTCTCACCAAATTCCATAAGTTGTCGAATTGGTTTGTCGACGTAGCAAACAGTATTCGTAAATCTGAATAAAAGTATCGTTAAAAATATTAGTAAATATATTTTTATAAGAAGCATATATATATTTTTATCTATAATAAGAAAATGCTCACCTGGTACAGTTTCGTTCAGAATTCTTGCCTGTTCCCAAACTGCCTGATTGTTTTGTACAGCGGTATTTAATAAAAAGAGTAAGACTGTAGAGTTGCCGCCGACGTAATTAGATGTTTTTTCGTTCTCAAGTTCACTTTGCATCATAATTCTAATGTTTGTCAAAGTGGACTCTAGATTGATACCAACCAGCACTAAAATAATAATTTATTATTTAATTTAATTTTTGAATATGATAGTGAGATATAATAAACAAATAGGCTACAGTGGCATTATGCACATGATAAGTAGTTTCGCTACCCAATGAATTCAGATTAAATTCAAAAGAAAAGTGGCGAACAAAGTTTCTTAGCACTACTTTGCTGTCCTCACAACTTTGGCTGTGTAAATTAAATAAAAACCACAAACTTACACGATTGGTGCGTTGGCATAGTATATGCAATGTGAAAATCTGCTAACGAAAACGTTTTATTTATTATTATACTTCCATCGAATGCGCTTAGTAAAGTAACGCTTGATCCAAATTTGCCCACTTCCAAGTTATCCAGAAGATATGAAATAGCGGGATATATAGACTGGTACTGCCAAGCTGCATCGACCACCAAGTATAAGTTTGTTTTAGACCGAAAATCATTTGTAGTAGTTTCCGTTGTAACACAATTTAGATCATTCATGCTGCTACCTTTAAAAAGTAATAGGATGTACATTGTACATATGAGTGTTTTATAAATGATATTCATCTCATTCTAAGTCATTCGTTATTTATACTTACTGACATAACTTTGAAAGTTAGTTACGGCACTGTTTACAGGTTGTTGAAGTCCGCCTATTATTGTACCTCGTAAAGGCATATTGGTGTCTAAAGCCGCTGCAAAAGCGTATGTTTCTGCGACGAGTTCAGTATTTATTATGAACTCTTGGCTTAAATTTCTACGATTGCATGCTCTACGTGTTGAATCTAATACACCGTTCTGAAATTACATCATCATACAATCAATTTAAAGTAAAATATATTTTAAATAAACGTCTTTGGTTTTTTAATTCTTACCCTCGGACTGTAGTACATATCTAGAAGCTGTGACAATTTTAGTGAACTAGAACCGGCAATGGGTGTCCTTAAGAGACTCCCTAATATAAAACCATCAATATCACCACGTATTTCTGGATCCGTCATTTCTATATTAGTTCTGCTGTGTAGCATGTAGAATCTGGGCGCCTGTGTTGAATTCCAGTTACCGGCAGTACCAATTGAAATTGTGGGATTTCCTCTTTCAGTGTTTTGAATAAGTACAGCTTCAGCTAAATCGCCTGATAAAAAATTGAATTGTTGAGTTATTACATTTTATTTATATGGGAGTCTACGTGGAATATTGACTGTTATTTTTTAAATTATATATTATTATAAATGTTCCCTACCTGATAATGTCGTAGGATATAAGGAAGATACAAATTGCTGAATGTTGGGATCGTTAATAATTGAACCTTTGGCTAACTCAAGAATCGGTATGTTTTGAAATTGAATTCCCCCCGCAATTCCAGCAAGTACATGTCCAGCAGATACTGCGCCCCATTTTGTATAGACGACGCCATCTAAAATAGGACACTGGCTTTCTCCTAGTAATTGTCGTTCAGACTTCAAGCCATTTAGGCTCGTATATTCAACATCATCTTTGGGATTAAACCGTCTCATTTGTCCAATTTTATTGTTAGAATTCCTTTAAATAAACACATATTATTAAAGATTTCAATCACATTTATACCTAAAGATGATTATTAAAAAAATATACTCACAAAGAATTAACATCAAAAATTTCAACGTCGTCATTTTTCCTTATTTTATTAGCAACATCACGGATAGTTCTTAACATCCGATATTGAGAGAGTGAATTACAACTATTTTCATCACCACGTAGCCTTGCATCGATAGTTGTTGAAAGCATATGGTGGAGAGCACACTGTATATATTTAAAAGAATGAATTACATTAGAAAAAAAATATTATACCGACAATGTCCTGTTATATAGGTAAATATTACCTTCAAAGTAGAAGTGACCGTATTGTTAGCCAAAACTTGTAGATTACCAGGAATAATCTTCGTTAAAAGTAGCTTATTACGATGAAAGGAGTGAAACGTAGGTGCATATGGTAAGACGCTTGACGATACGCCCATATTACCTTCTGGTTGATGAAATTCTATTCCATCTTGTCTGTAACTGTTAAAGTATATATATATAAATAAGGCATACTAATAATTCAAATAAAAGCTTATTTTATCAATTCTTTTAAAGAACCTTAGTAACTTACGTCTGAAGCAACAAAACCACCAACTGCCTTAAATCCATATTCACATTTGCATTGTCTTCAATTTTACGAATTATATCAATTAAAACAGACATGGTTGTAGGTGGTAAATTATTTCTATTTATTAATACAGGATCAGTATAGCATTCTCTAAGTTCTGGAGCTACACTTGGTTGTGCAGTTAGTTGTGTATGGGTGGGACGCGTTACCGCCAGCATCGTAAGAACGAACCCGTATATCAATCTGTAATCAATATCTATTTGTGATCATGTTGAACACTCTAGAAGGATTTGTGATGGTTTTAATTCTATTAATATTAAATATTTCATACAGGACTAACAAAATAGTATATATAATCAAGCCAAGATGTTTTTTTAGGGTTCCGTACAAAAATAAAAAAACGGAACCCTTATAGAATCACTCGTGTTCCTGTCCGTCCGTCTGTCACAGCCAATTTTCTCTGAATCTACTATACCGAATCAGGTGAAATTTGGCAGGATGGTGTAATGCCCTGACCCGAACACAGATGTGTAACGTAAAAAATATTTTTTTGAAATAAGGGTAATTTTCGGGGGATAAATTATATAATTAAAAAAAAATTGCGAACCTTACTGAGTCATATTTCAAATGAAAGTGCTTGTTATCAGAATCTCGAACATATTTTTTTTAATTTTTTAAAATAAATAGTTTCGATGATATTCATGAAAAAAGTAAACAATTGACCATGTTTTTTTGGGGAAAAAACATTTTCAGGGGAAATATTTCACTATATTGTGTACGGCACCCTTTCTACGCGAGTTCAACTTGCACTTGACCGGTCTTCTTGACACTTCTTCTTATCTTTAATTATGGCGTTTCGAGCGTGCCAGTTGAGCACAATTTACTTCGCCAATGTCACGCTGAATGGAGAACACACAAAGGAGTATGGTACATAGGGTAAAAAAGAGATATTATTTGAAGAAGACACAGTTGAAGATTGCTTCAATGATGACAACAGCACCAAAATATTTAAAATGACTATACTATAGATAACTGAGTCATATCATGTACAAATCTATATCACTAAAATATATGTGTATGTACACAAAAAGATAAAAAAATCTTTTCATAAAACATAGGTAGATATAGTATGTTGTTGCACCTATAATAGTGTTATGAGAAATAATATGATTTGCTATAATTTGAAGTGTAGCCTTTCTATAAATTTATAAACCAAGTATTATAACAGACATTATAATGTTATGAGTTATGAGTAACATAAGTGCTTTGCGATGACTATTTTTCAATGTTCAAATTAATTTAAAACATCAAGAAGAGATCAACGAGGTTATTAAAATAAGCTTTAATTCTATTATGTCAATAATTTTTTCATTCAAAGGTTAAACTTGATATTCAATTTTCTTAGTACAAATTATATATTTGTACTAAGAAAATTGAATATATATATATATATATATATATATATATATATATATATATATATATATATATATATATATATATATATATATATATATATATATATATATATATATATATATATATATATATATATATATATATATATATATATATATATATATATATATATATATATATATATATATATATATATATATATATATATATATATATATATATATATATATATATATATATATATATATATATATATATATAAAATAGTTGTCTTTATATGTGATAAATTTCGTAGAAGACAAAAGAATCCGAAAACATAAAGCAATTATGAAAAACGTTTCCGTTTCTTTCTTTCAATAGACACTCACGAAAACGAAAATGTCTGAATTACTAATTAATGTCTTAACTACTTATACGTTTGTGACGTAAGTACTGAAAAATTTAAATAATAAGTAATAATTATTTTCTACGGTGCCGAATTCGAATAGTAGGTATGTGTTTAAGCATAATGACTAATGGTGGATGGAATTATTTTTAGTTCCGCGATATGGGTGGACAGAGACCGTCGTTGACAATAAAAATAAATCAAATAAAGGTTTTCGGATAATTTTCAGGTTTGTTACATTTGTAAGTACATAATTATATTGGAGGAGCGTATGTTTCTTGTCAACTGAGCAGTAAGAATTAGGTTGTAATAAACAGATGACTAATATAGCCATTCGACCCTTCTGTACATAAAGTAATTATTAATACACATATGACATTTTCAATTTAATAATTCAGATACTTCTTTCATATACAAAAGGTTATAACTAATATCTATTTAAGTATGTAAGGTACTTACAGTGTCATAGTTGAGACGTCAAATCTATATCTTAATTAGAAAAAAAAACAATTTTAATCCACTACACTACACTTTTAATTTAATTTTCATGTCAATTACTAAAGAGAAAATAAATTTACAATGTCTTGTAAACTGATATTTTTCGGGCACACCTAACGCATACCACGTAAAGACTTATAAAATAAAGGGCAGTATTACTTGATAAGATAATGAAAGCAGGTCTAGATAAATTCGTAGCTGATTATATTCATACTGCACGCTCTTATCTAGGTAGGTATCCATATCTATTTTTACTGGCGATTACAATGATAACATTGATTATGGTGAAACCTGTTATTTTTTTATTATGCTGATTTTGTTTAAGCTAAATTGTTTAACGTGACCCAATTTTTTATTTCATTATTTTTTGTAACTGTTATATGTTCTGAACATATATAATTGTTTTTATTTAGTATCTGGCAGACGAGCTTACTTCAATTGATAATATAAGACGGAAAAATATGTTTCAAAATTACTATTCGTATTATCTCGGTATATTACTTCAAAGATTTTCAAAAATACTTCTATCTGAATTGATGGTTCGTTTCTAACAACATCTAATTCGCGTCGAGTCAGGTTACTTCGAAAGCGCTTAACAGCGTTTACAAATTATTAAAGCAAATAGCAGCGGTTGAAAATACCACAGAGTAAAAGAAAAACTTATTTAGCTTAATTCACAACTTCTTTCAAAAGGGTATGTGACATTATAGGTTGTAGTTGATAAGGATTTTTCACTGTCCAACCTGTGGTTAATTAAATAAAATTATGTTTAGAATTTAGATGATTATAAAAAAAATGATTTATGCAGATTTTTTGCTGCTAAATAGTTTGTTCACAAAGTGCGGCCGCAGTGCAGGCCTAGGACCATAAAGTAAGGATCTGCTTGGTAGATGTACATTTATTTTTTTATTTTATTGTAAATAAACATGACATGACATTATTACAATACATACATAATACAATACTTACATAATACAATATATTATTATAATACATTTAAAAGGTTAACATAATAAATTTAGGGCAAGAAAATAACTTGAATGTCTTAACTTTGGATATCTCACTAGGATTCCCTGTGCGGAGATAGCCAATGATTCGCTCATATTATTAAAAACGTTGATTTAAAAAAAAACGTTGCTATAAAAAATATTTGTAAAATTTTTCAATATTTCATAACATTAATATTGATTTTTAAAAAATAATATAACACCAAAGGAAATTTTCACCTTTAAAAACTACCATTTATTTTTGTAAAGATATCATAACAAAATCAATCATTGTAAAAATTTTGCCTTAAATTTAAATAGCCAGCCTGACAAATCATTCGCAATACTTTGGAGATATCAAGCTGGTATCCTTTCAAACAAGCAAATAAGTAGGAAGACGGTAATAAAATTTTATTATCCGCTATCCCAATTATAAATTAGTCTTTTGTCTGTGAAGAAAATCCAACCATTAACGAATATTAAATAATAAATATGACGTAAAATTTTCAAATTGGTTCTTAAAGATGAAAAATAATCTTTTAAACTACACCACTCACTTAATCGCAAAATAATATTAATTAGTATATTAGACTAAGAGACTTAACTACAATGAAATAGTCATTGGTTTACTAATGAAACCAATTTGTTAAAAATTTCATTAATAAATCTACTTGAAAAGTCCATTGTAAATACTTACGTAAATACAGATTTTAACCTTGTGAATATACTGCATATTTACATTGTATAAAAATTAATTATTGACGAAATCTAATAAAATGTTATTTGTAAAGTCTCCAATACTAAAAAATAATTCGACGAGGATGGGATTCGAACCCACGCGTGCAGAGCACATTGGATTAGCAGTCCAACGCCTTAACCACTCGGCCACCTCGTCGCATACTGTGTGAAGTAAATTTTATTATTACATTTCATTACTTTTTAAAATATAATATTTTTATACATAATATATATTAAAAATATAGTAATCATTTGTTATTTTTTATTTTAATAACAACGTAATTATTATTCATAAAAATTCTCAATATGATCTTGAATTCAATTTATGCTATTATTTGCTTTTTATTAAAAAATAAAAAAAGAATAATTAAGCTTATTAATTGATCTTGTGGGATGTAAAACATAAATGATATAAATATTTTACCTGACGAAAAATATTAACAATAGGATACACAGCAGTGCCATCTATCAAAATTTATCGAACTAAATCAAAATGAAAATTAATATATAATTAAATTTATATTAAAAACATTCTGCACGTGTCAAGAACTTTAAAATATTTTATGCACTATAAACTAAATAAATGTCCCATGGTGAATAATAAAATGAAAATAAACCATTCTATTTTATGTAGATGATTGGCCCGTTATATAATACAGCGCCATCTATTATTTAATACGTTATGTCACATTTTACTTCACTAACTTAAGAACTATAAGTTTCATAGATGTCGCTTTAATATACTTTTCGATTGTGATAATGTATGAGACATTATTGTAATGGTTTTTCTTTAAATGAATAAAATAAAAGTAAAAATAAATTCTTTAAATTATAAATATCGACTAATAATATTGATTACATCATTCTAAGTTGAATATTTTAAAAGATTATGGTTTATGAATCAAATTTAACTTATTCCGTTACTTGCATTATCTGCTTTGTCACTTTTACCACTACGTATGATCATTAAAGAAACTAGTGAAATAGTGTACAAACTAGTGAAATAAGAAATATGTAGTATGAGTGTTAAACAATGTTTTTGTTTATATTTATTTCCTGTCAGTAATCATATAAACCTATGGAATGGCTTGCATACAATACAAATTTATAACTACTATAACAATAATTACCAAATATGCATGCATAATATTCGTATTAAAAGCTAAAGCATTTATTTTAAGAAAACTTGATTAAGAAAATTTATATATAATAAATAAAAAAAAAAAAAATACAAACTAATTATAGAATATAGTGCATGTATATTTGTGTAATGTATTAACAATTTCTCCTTGCTCATATCTATTATATTTTATCTTTTAACATTTTAACGTTATATCAAGAGGTTATGGTGACATAGTGTTATAGCAATTGACTGAAAATGACATTTGTTATTTCGGCCACCTCACGAGGGAACGATTTGGTGCGCTTTTCTCCATCTTGCGAAAAAGACGTGGTTGGATTAGGTATTTTAATCTTGTAACAATTTGTAATAGTTGGGTACATTAAAAGAATTTTAAAACTAGTATTTTTAAGGTACAATGTAAGTAATAAGTATTCGTTATATTATCTAGGAATCAAAGAAAACGTTTCATAAAATAAAAGCATACTGGAACATTGCTTAGAACTGAAACAAGAAAAAGAAAAAAGTAAGTAGAAAGATGAACAAAGAGTAGTCTTCTTTGAAATAAAAATTGCGCGTTAATTAAAAGCTCAAGGAATCTGCTGAAGGTATAAAGTAAAAGACCTTAATTGCAATCCGTTTGATTATATTATTTACCTACTAGCTATCATCGGCAGGCTAACTCGTTGCTCGACAGAGTCTAGACGAGAGACGAGCTTTCTCATTGAGATTGCAGTATACTCGTAGCATATTACATTGATTTGTGCGACCGACCGTCTCGCGATGCTGAGAACATACCCGTATGTATATGCAAACAAAAGATTTATAACCACATACGTTTCCCGTACAAAGCTTCTTGCTTTTTGAAATAAATGTAGACTAAATATAAAAAGTACGCTTACTTTATATTCGTTACTATTACGTCTGCTACTATTGAGGAATATATGTATGAAATTTATTAAGTAGGTACATGTATATATACTTTGTTTATTTAATTTAGACTATAAATAGACTAGAGTGGGTTGTTATATTTTTTTCATACAAAGTTTTAATTACCAATGTCTGTAATAAATGCTTATCACGTTAGGCGATCTTTATTATATTGTCATTAACTTTAAGACAATTCATTGAACATTCATAATTTAAACT
The DNA here is from genome assembly GCA_037178615.1 of Dione vanillae. Lineage (NCBI taxonomy): Eukaryota > Metazoa > Arthropoda > Insecta > Lepidoptera > Nymphalidae > Dione > Dione vanillae. The sequence continues at coordinate 2,873,463 of JAZFAU010000059.1, read as the reverse complement.
TAAAGTTTACCAAAAGTTTTTTTACACACTAACAATCAACAACATATTATTTAGGTATGTGTATGTGTAATCTTATTACACATACACATAGCTAATTAAAAATTTTAACGAGATTTAAAGTCATTCTTAATAGCATAACGACATAATATAATATTACAGCTGTCATAATATAATATAATAGCTTCCACTTAACATAGCAGCCAATCATAAAATATTTCTATTATAATTTAATAATTGTGAAATAAAAAATTAATATACATATCTGTGTTACAGTTACAGTGAAGCTACAAGAATGCATGAACTCAAATTGCAAATGCTGGGATTGGCGGATAAGACATCGGCAGGTCTTCAGACTCGGTAAATTTTACAGGATTAGAGCCTCTCATGTTTCATTCGATTTACGGTTTCTTTCAAAGTTATTTGTCGTTTTTCAGTAAGTGTTTGTGTAAAATGGACATTTGTTTCTTTGTACTAAATATTTTCAGTATGAATATGAACCTTTTGAGTATGCTACATTAATAAAAAGTATTTGACAATTACTTAATAATATATATGTTAAATTAAATTATTACCTACAACATTTTTGCTTATTCTGGCAATTTTTTCTTTCATGTCCAATATATGTAAAACATATATCGTTATTGAGTCCCACATAATAGACATAATACCTTAAGAGATTGTTCACAAAAGAGCAACCATTTCATAATATCCTTTAGAATATCGATGAGGAAGTCTGCCTAAGAGATTATCCTCTCACGAGATTGAGTTCTTGCGCACTCCAGACGTGAAATGTAATCGTCTACAACTTGTAGACCACCAGACCGATGATAAATCCCTCTCAACAATTTTATTCTACATACATATATTGTATATACGTAGAATTTTACTTCTAAATATGATGTTTAATAGGTTTAATTTTGGGTTTATTTTTTGCTTACTATATTCTATCTAAAAGTAGTCTTTATATATTCATCATAGTGAAGCAGCCCAGCATCTAAGTGTATACGACAGATGGTTGTAGGTTCGACTCCCATTCTATGAAATTAATTACTTTTATTTCCTGGCTAAAGTCAGAAAATAAAACGAGGCTTTGCACTCTACAGACGAAGTCTAGAAATGGGGCCAAAATTATTGAATCGATATTTAGATTATAACACTACGATTACTATGCCTAAAGATTCTAAGACATATAGGTAAATACGTTAAGCATTTTTTAATTAACACACATTGTTTCTTGTAGTTTCTATGGTTATATTAGGAATTAATAGTTATACAGTAAAAAAGTTTCAATAAAATCCATCCATTAGTTCAGAAAATGTAAACATAAAGACCTAATTGGTCTTTATGTTTACATTATGCCCACATAACTCTATAATAATAAAAGACGGATTCGAGTAACCATTATGTATAACTGTGCATCGATATCGACCTCAACTTCATTATAGTATACATATTTACAATGATATTATAAAGAGAAAAGATTTAAAATGATATGTATTGGTTTAGCTCTGAAACTAAAGCATCAGTTAAAACAAAAACCTCGTACAAAGCTACATATATTATTATCAGGTAACATACACACACACACGAAACAATGTCACGATACAATCAAAAGAGCTGAAAGCAGATCACCTATGAATTTTTGTGTGTGTGCTCTGTTAATGTAATAGTGTAATAGTTGCTGAAAATTATGTCTGTTTCAAGTAAACTTTTTGTTTAAAAAATCTAAAAACATCCATGTCAAAAAATCATATGTTGTTCTGAACATAAATTATATATAATTAAACAAAATTATATACTAAATATTTATAAAGGTGCAAAAGGAGACTAGTATTACACTCCTAAATCGATTTCCTAACACTTGATATTCTATGTGCGACGTCGCTCTCGTCTTCTATAGCCTCTGACAATTGAACCTGTAATAAATTTACATTGGCATTTACAGTTCAATCACATCAATATGGCAACAAGAAAATCACAAGAAATTATACGTAACATTATAATACAGCAGTTGCATTTCTAGCAACCTATTAGTCCTTTAATTTTAATTAATAAATATTAAAAGGCTACACTTTCAATAGTTTAATTTAAGGCTGTTTTGAATATCCGAAACAACTTCATATGATTTTAATTGTGGTAATACACTTGTTATTTTCCTGTGTAGGACCGTTAATTGACATCCATTGTTGTTATGGAAAATTAATAAAATCGAATCGTTTAGAAAATATTACTATGCTACACTCTGTCAGAAAATTTTAGTCTTAAGAGATTACTGAGATAAGTAGGTAGGAACACTAATTAAAAAGCTCGACTCTAATAGAGTGAAATGCTCAAAAAGAAGAAGGTAGATTTGCCGTTATAAGTAAAAGTTATCAATATTAATGTTTCATTTTTATACATTTCTAGGCAGTGAAATGATTACTTATGATATAAACCGCAATATATTAATGTTATAATACATTCATTCATACAATATATTCACTGTCTCGAAAGCTTCGTATATTGAACTACATTATTTCAGCTCAGTGATCTGATACTAAAACTGGATGGAAAAAAGGAATGAAAAGATATCTATTGAAAAATCTTTGTACCTTCTAATAGAATAAAAGGAAACGAAACAATATATTAAATATAGTTTAACATTTTAAATTTTTTATTGGTCTCGTAAATTGACCATAGAAATGTGAAATGGGTGAAATGTGTATGTATTTTCCCTATATACATGTACCTCGAAAAACTATTGATTACAGTTCAATTTCCATCATTCTTTCACCCGTGTACGTACAGAGTACACAGCGCACGGTGCATTGACGCGACGACGTTGATACTGACGACATGGGTTTTCCGTATATATTTACTGTATCCACTACGAAAATTAATTGGAGTGCAGACCGAACTCAATTACGGCTCGCATCGGATAACTGTAGATTTATTTCTGCATGAACTACAACGAAATCCGACTGCCTTTCGACAATTACTCTTTTTTACCCCACTTTCTCCGCTGTTGTATTTGACCTTTGATTATTATAAAAGGAAAGAATCTTTTTTGAGAAGACTGTTACAAGGTGAAGTGATAAAGAATTACTAAATTGTCACCACTGTATCCATTAATTTCACTTTTCAGGTATGATGCGTTTCGATCCTAATTTCTTTTGTCAAATACTATTTACTTTAAATCAAAACTTTAAACGCAAGATCGATACATAGTAATATTTGCCTAAACAAAGACATGTGACAAAATATTACTATTAGATATTAGATAATTAAATTTGACGAACATTTGTAAGTTTTAGTATAAATAAATATTTTGCAATGAACCAATATAAGTACATTGTTACTTATTAATCTTGTATTTTGCAGAGTATGTATAGTTAATTCTCATTTCCAAAATGAGCTTAAATCGTATAGTATAATCCAAGTATATCTAAATATTATCCAAATTTAGAAGGATACCATAAGATGCATAATAAAAAGACAAAAGCAAATTGTATTTTATGTATCTATTTCATCTTAATCTTACACAACAGTGACACTTAAAATTATGTTTTCTAACATAATCGCAAATTGTTTTTCCAACGAGATTATAAAAAATATCAATTGGTCAATCAATCTATATTATCCAGATATTGATAACTTATGAACTGCTTTCTATACTAATAGTTTAATACGAGAAGAAAACAATAATGATACTTTTTATTTCCTTTTATAGTAATATTGAATACTGAATACTGTTTGAATTACAATTACATTAAAAGAAAACACAAAAGTCTGTACATATTTATAATTGATAATATGATCAAAAACTTATATTAAAATGCTTAAATAAGCGTAAAACAAGAACTAGACAAATAATGTGAATGCTGCTGCAGTGAAAATTAAAATGAGAGATCGTCGAGCGTCGTAGCGGTTGTATTAAGCGGAAAATGAAATGCTGAAAGATAGTTGGGCGGGGAGGCACCACTGTACGGTCTGTTAGGCGGCAACACTACAGCTTGTATATATATATATATATATATATATATATATATATATATATATATATATATATATATATATATATATATATATATATATATATATATATTTATATATATATACATATAAATATATATATATATATATATATATATATATATATATATATATATATATATATATATATATATATATATATATATATATATATATATATATATATATATATGTATTTTTGAATATCTACTTTAGTGTTCTTCTGCCGCTTCGTTAATGTCTCTCAAAATGCTGTACGCCCATTAATAATTAATTTATTAATATTTAATACATAAATAATTCTCACTATCCCTATAGCAAATTTATGTACTTTATTGCCAATAGGCATCGTGATAATATTTATTTTTAATGTTGAGTTTAGACTCCGGCATGCTGTAGATATGCGCCTAACATTTTCATTTCCTATCTCCTGACGTTGAAGAGGATGTGACATTTTTTAGACGTGTAAATAAGCGCCCGAGGGTGAGCACAAGCCACTATAAAAATATACCCTAATTCCGTTTTCTTATTTCATTCATTGAGTACATTAAGGTATAATTACAATGTAATGTCTTGTAAGAATAATTAACATTTGCATGTACCATTCGATTATACTCATAATAATAAATGGAGTCTTTAGAAAGTGTGTTTATGGTTTAAAAGAAAATAATATACGACACTTGCGTGACTCACGCATTAATTTGTATGCAGGCTTTTCCTTTATTTGATTTTAAGTAAAATAATTTATTAAGCTAAAGACTAACTACTAGGCTTTAAAACTACATGCTATATGTTTTATATGGTTATTTTTTATATTTTATTTATAATTATAGGTAAAATTGCTCATAATTACATATTTAGAGTTCGTTTTAGTATTTTCTATAGTTATTTAAACTTAAATACCAATAGTTTACTAAATTGGACTTTATTTTTCAAGTGATAGTCTATTATAGTTAGAATTATAATTGCATTATTTAATATACTTTTCTAAATTACATAACGATCTAAATAAACAATTCATAAAATATAAATAAAGTTAAGAGTGGATCTCAAGACTGTCAGTAATATACGTATCTAAGTATTTATCTGTGATCTATGCATCGAAACTTAATTTACAGAAAATATTAAATTCAATAATGTCTGCATTATATAGTTTAACTGTATGTAACATAATAGTTTATAAATACAAAGTTTATTTATATCATCTTTCTCTCTTTTTCCCTCTTTCATTATTATCTTCTAAAATAATATATAATGAATTTCTTCTATATAATGAATGACGTCAATAAAATATGCAACAAGGGATTATAATTTCGCTTCGGCTTAAAATAGCTCAAAGTATTGCAGATTAACGTCTTACTCTGCAAAAAAGCAAAAATGTGCAGTATGCATTATATCAATATTCAGTCAGTAACGATTAAAAACAAGAACTCTATAGAAGCCAACCCCAGCACTTAACTTCATATTATAACTTTAGCAAAAGCTTTTACTTTCAGTATAGTATTATACCTACATAATACACGTAGGTACAATGTACAAGTATTTTAAATTAATCTCCCATGTCTCGCGTTGTGAATGCTTTTGATATATCATTTTGTGAGAATGCATAATAAAATTAATATTGTCAGTTGAATGTAGTATACAAATGTATGTATTTAGTTTGATGTTCAATTTTATTATTGCTTCTTTATTTCTCCTTAATATAAAAAATTGAATGATATCTCAAATACGTAATTATTAGTAAGCCTGGAGATGAAACCATGAGAGTCATGCCCCAGACTAGAAAGGTCAGATGCAAAGGTAAGCGACCTGGCGATAGCCCGGCGCGAACTCGTGACACTGTCTGATATGAACCGGTGTAACCCCTTTGTTCAATTACAAACGTCAGCTGCATATCAAATGAAGTAACGTAACATTTGGAGAAATGCTTGCAAAGAGCATTGTTTTGAAGATAGCTTCACAAAAGCCTAGTTCCCTTATATGTACATCTGTGCTGCTGTACTTATTTTTTTATGTTAAAGACGAAAAGTCAAAGTAAAAACTAGATACATAAATATATGTTGGGAGGACGAGCAGATTCGTTATAAAAATTATTCAAACATTTCACCCAAGAAATTTCTAACCTTTACATCTAACCTTCTAGACAATAAAGGGAATCATGAAGTTTAATAAGGCATTTTAAACCCCCACTTTTATACGACAGTTAGTCAATAATTATACTTATAATTTAATGTATCAATATTAAATGACTAACTAAACTAAAAATTTTAACAACATATGGAAAATTTCAATTATTAATGGGAAATTCTTACTATAATTGTTTATGAAATTATTATCATGTTATTATAGATGTAGAGTTTGTGTCATGTTATGACGCGTGTTGTTTACGACAAAAAATACAAGCAACATTTTTCAGCGTTTTTGTGTGACAACGTCCTCTCACGAAAGAAGTGCTTCAGGCCTTTGAAACTTCATGAAAAATTCAGGTCTTTCAGTGTTACCCGAAGCACACCTTTGTACGGGAAATCCACGATTTATTGCACTTCGACCAGGTACTGAAAGTATAGGTTTTAACGCTATAAATCGCGTTAAAGTAAAAACTCGCCACCGTATTATGTATTATTCATGATATTCGTTAGAGCATTGGAGTATATTTGCTCCAAGATAAGGAATTATATTTCTAGCTTAAATTTTAAATTTGACAAATTCTGATATAATAATATTATTGAATATATTTCGTGATTATTTGGTTAGTATTCAATTACTATGTTTTCGATTATATCTTTCATAAAAAATTACCAACGTATCCTTTGAAGATCAGAGAAAGAAGAGAGAAAATTCTAATTTCTAATTTCTTTGAGAGAAAATTCTAATTTCTAAAATTTTACTAAAACAACGTAAAAAATGCTTGTATATTTTTCGACTTAATATCGGCCGTCGTAGCTTTTAGGATAAACTTATCGCTTTTAGGAACATATACTAATAGCATTTAAATAAAATTCGTTGCCATCTAGCTACAGATACAGGCCTTTACATTAATGAAAAGTAAAAAAAAGAATTACGTATAATTATTTGATAGTCTAAAAACACATATATACAGAAACATATAAATATTGAAAATTATATAAAAATAGCAAATTAACGTAGTCGTGAATACAGTATCAACAATAAATAAAGAATTTCAATGTTTATAAATCAATTTGATACAGACAGATTATATTGCAATCTCAGAACCTTTCATAGATAGCGCTGAGTTATTGCCTTCATATCTCCGACGCGCTCGGTAAATTGACGCGAAACGCTGGTGATCCTTCGCACTGAATAAGGCAATACATATTTCATGAACTTTTCCATAAACACCTATTTTATGTTTACTATCTATCATAAATTTTCTAGCTGAATCTTGATACTTTAACAACCTAGCTACATAAAACAATATATTTTAAGAAAACAGCGTCTTATCTTTTTCTTCTTTATTTATCTATCTGTCCGTCTGGAAATTAGAAATGCTTGTATTGTGTTCATCAAATTGTCTTGACAAAATCGAAATATTGTCAAAATGAAATTTAATAGTGCTTTAACAATAACTTTTAGGGGTTCACTTTCAAGGGATAAACAAGTAGTGTCAAAGAGCTTCATGCTTTATCCCCACACATAGCAGGGTAGGGCAGAGTGAACCACAGGGACCGTGGAAACCGTTCAGACAGTCCACTCCTCGCTTTCCGCCTTTCCGAGGCATTGCGTTGAATGCCAGTTGCCAGAGACAAGAAAATGGAAATGAAAAAATCCACGTTCCCCGAGTGTGGGAATCGAACCCACAAACCGTGTTACATGCAGACGTTACGCCTCTGCGCCACGACGGTTCTCAAATTTTTCAAAATATTTTCATGTCATTTTAAGCAAATGTAGTCGCGAGTAAGTAGGAGAAAATAAAATTCTTATTTTAGTTACTTAGAAAATTATCCGTATTTAATCTATTTAATACACGTCAATTAACCGAGAAACGGGAAGTTCTCTCTTCCGTTTCATTAGCAAGCAATGTAAATAAAACTTGATGTAAATCATGTCATTAAGTCTCAAGGATCGCAGACGATCCAAGCTGGGGTCAAATTGAAATTAAATCACATTACCCCGGTAGGTATTTATTATCGGCAGATACGCTACTTACTACTAAGTTATATTTATACAATAAACGGATATACATCTATCACAAAAATTATTTAACATTTAATTTAATTTATTAATAGGATAAGATATTATTAATACACTGTTGAACATGCTAGAGGTAGGTCACATAAAGAGCATGATTACCCCTGAGAGGGCTATATGTTGAGTTTCATGACAGTGGACGAGAAGAAATAGTAATGTGTGGACAGTAGCGTTTGGCGCTTAGTAGCAAAGACGCAATTTGACAATGGCTTACAATTCGTATTGAGTTAACGGCAAGGAGTTAAAGGTAATTTATGTATCATGTATGTACATAAGTCATTTTCTTATATCTTCGATATCTTCATTTACAAAAATTCGGTCAATACAGCGCGCCCGATGGATCAATTCTTACATTGATAAACTTTATCTATATTTACATTCCTATATCTACGAGTGATGGTAATAAGTGTTAAAAATATGAATTTCATTATCATTAGACAATTACCCAAGAACTTTGCATATTTATTTTATTTCTTTCAATGTTCAATACAATATTTTATTATTAACTTATATGCATACCATTGTTGTATGGATAAAAGTAAAGCGTCTAATCATTGGGCCTCTATCGAAAAATATGCTTCTTAGTATTAAATTGTAAAAATGGGCGATAGATCCCAGATTATTTGATTTATCACAATATATACGAAACTGAGAAGATGACATATAAATAATTCATGGTATATATATATATATATATATATATATATATATATATATATATATATATATATATATATATATACATATATATATATATATATATATATATATATATATATATATATATATATATATATATATATATATATATATATATATATATATATATATATATATATATATATATATATATATATATATATATATATATATATATATATATATATATATATATATATATATATATATATATATATAATACCAATCAAATTTGTGAAAGAGGAATCGTCTAAAAAATCCACACAAATGTCTTTCACAGTTGTCTTTCTCAACTGGAGTTACAAAAGTTCAATCATAAAATAAATCAAGCTAGGTTCTAACAGCTTCTGATTGGTCTCTTATGACTCCAGTGATAGAAATGTGTAACTCTGTTTATATTGATTTTAGTCTTTTCATCACCCATTTCGGTCTCTAAACTAGTAGCCCAAATCGCCTAATTTATGTAGAATTTAGAGTTCCGTCAAGACCTAATATTCAGTTAATAAAATTTAAATACTACTATACCTATCAGTTGCAACATGATTTTAAGACATCAATGAAATATATGTTTTAAACCATTTGATTCCAATGTGAACTCCTTTTAGAAGGCCGCCTTGACGAGGCGGTCTTCTCTTGCTCTTGAATTTTTTTGGCTTTACGCTTTCTCCCTCATATAGCAGGGAAGGTGGAGAAAACCACAGTAACCGTGGAACCTTCTGCTTTTCGCGGCATTCTATGTGGGGTGACTAGAAAAGCGCGGTGCTTTCCTAGTTGCCAGAGCGAAACAAAAGAAAATGAAGTAATCCATTCTCCTCGAGTGGGAATCGAACTCGAAAACTGACAAAATAAAAATACGATTGCGTTAAATTATCGAGACGACGAACATATATGTGGTTCCGTATGAATTTCTTACCACACAACTGTAGAATAGTTTACTGGCGGCAGCATTTCCGGGTCGATACGACATGGATATGTTGAAAAAGCGCATCTACCTCCACCGTAAAGGCAGATAGTGTACCTGTAACGCCTAAGGTGTTATACGTTATGGTGGGCGTCGGTGATAACTTAACAGGTGACCCAAACGTTCATTTTCCTTGCCTTTCCCAAAAAAAAAGTATATAATCTACCGGAACAGGTCTACGGCGATATCGAATTAATAATTAAAGAGAATTGGGTAACCCTCACAATGAAGACTTAATTCTCGTATAGCGTGTGAGCATGCACCTGCTTGTTAGTTTGTTACAAACAAATTGTATTGGTTTACAGATTCTTTTGTATAATATTTGAATCGTTAGTAAATTATTGTAATATAATAACGTATATGTAGTACAATGTAAGTGTCATTATAAAGTAAACTTTCCGGTTGGAATTGGAATATATATTAAAACTACTGATGTGATTGTCATCATTTTTTAGAAATCAGTTGAATTTTAGGTATATTAAATCTATATCTTACTAACTGATCATATTGCAAAGTAAAGTAAAGTTAAAGTTTACAGTGATCTCTGGGTAGCGTTTCTGTAGTAGGATTAAAATGTTAGATTTCACAAATAGTACTACATTCAATATAACAGAACTCAGTTCAATTTTTCATTACGCTACGACAAATAAAAGCGTCCCATCGTTCTGCAGACCACCTCACTGACGAGCTCTACTCTTTTTCAATTTTTATTAGTGCTTCAAGCCAAACAAAAGCTTTCATGTGATCTTATCCAAATACGTTAAAACAAAAATTAAATTGGTTTATATTTTTACCTCGAATATGTTTTCCCATAATAAAATTTCTATTTTTCCCTGATCTTTACGGTCATAAAGTTCCAATGTTTTTGTTTGTAGTCTATATAATTAGTTAATAGCAAATTAATAATGCTTAAAAATATAAAATGTAATTGTTACCTACATATGATAACAAACTAAACTTTTTAAAAGTCACACTGTCCCTCTGGCAGCAGAGTACGTAGCTCTAAGACAAAAAACTTGTTACCACTCTTTTTTCTACCCTTTAATCCTAAAAAAGCAAAATCCTTTTGCTTTATGTTTCTTAATACAACTGTGAGATAGGCTGTGATCAATTTTAGCGAGCAGTGATAGATCACGTTTTAAATTGAATTTTCAGTTCAACTAGTTTTGTAATAACCTACCTTTCCTATGTTTTTTAGTTTCTCGGCTATTTATCGATTTTACTAATATATAATATACAGTACTGATGAATAATACTTAATATGATAGAAACTTATGACGGAAAAACATACGTTTGTTTGAAAGGCCGAATTTGTTCTATTTATATTTAATAGACAAGTAGACGATAAGGGAGGTGTTAATATGTGTAGTACCTATAATATATAACCTATACATACAAAATTAAAGACATATCTATAGCCGACGATGTAAAGTGCATTAATTCACACATTTTAAAAGGCAATATATACTATATTAAGTTTTATATACGTATAATACGTATAATACATTGTTGAAATTTTTATATCCATGAAAACCTTAAGTGCGGTGATGAAACAAAGCCTGACACCGAGGTACTACTATTATAGGGCTCAGACTGTGGCCACACTAGCGCAACACGCGTCTGCCGCACTGCTGCAAAATGCATTTCGAAAGCATAAAAGCACTTTTTAGTTTATCTTGTTTTCTCTATTATATGAATAGGTTTGTGCAGGTGACTTTTAGATTTTATATGACAGATTTTAAAAAGATTGCATTACATATATGATAGTGTACGAGAAAATTGTAAAAGCTTATAGTGCATTTCCGCCATCCGTCTACCAAACTTTATTCGATTGATTGTTAGAGTAACTACAGTTAAGTTTAGTGCATTAAACCGTTTCGAGTGTGTCAATGAAGCACAAATTATTTCCTTGTATTCATGACAATTGGAGAATATTCATGATAGACGAAATAGATGACGGATGACGGAAGTTGATCAACACTGCGAAAGTACCATTTCTAAATATGTAATAATATAACTGATCTTTATCCTTATTATTTTTTTTAGTAAATTCTTAATAACCCTTTATCCCTAGCGGGGTAGTACCCTTTATCCCTAACGGAGCGCCAAACGCTGCGGTCCCTGCATGCCTCATTCGCCTCGTCAACTGTTAGTAAGTATATATTTAATATTAATTTTACACAGATATATAAATAAATAATAATATGTATATTGTGATGTAGCAGTTAAGGAAAAAGCAATATTAATATTTGTTATCACAAAAATGCTTATAAACGTTGTAAGTTGGCTTTTGTCATAAATATTTTAGATACTTAGAATATTTAAAAATAATGCTTTAGTCCTACTCTTGAAGTCTAGTATACTTTTTGTTTATATACAAATAAGAATAATATCAATATAAATGAAATAAAATTCTAATCAATAGAGAAATTTATTTTCAAAATTATGAGACAAAAGACTAAAAGAGAAGAAATTAAGAGAACCTTCTAAGAGATCAAAGATGACGTTCCTACAATGGGCAAAAATAAAGACGTAAAAATAAAAATGTTATCTAGAGACCACACCGTAGCTTATGATGAGCAGCCGACTTAAAGCAATACAGTTTCAAGTTTATTAAAAACGTGTGCCCCGCTTTCTTAAGAAAGATTAATCTCTCCACCCCTGTTTGCCTTTAATTTAAGATTAAGTAGCATCCCATTGAATAGTGTAGAGTTAATCGATATAATGCTATTTTTAAGGTCATTTTTTGTGCAGAGTCTATTATGGATCATTATCTGAAAAAAAAAAAACAATAAAAATTATGTTTATAGTCTAGTTTTAAGTAATGAAAAAACCAAATGTACCGTGTGTATTTGAATATATGTATGATGATAATTAAAAACTATATGAAATATCTAGTTTTAGGTACTCCTCCTATTATTTATACTAAATTATAACAAACGCACCTGGTATTTATACATTTCATGCTAATATTATACGACCGTTTTTTTGTATTCGTTACCAAAAAATAACTTACATACATATGTATATTTCATCGCTCTGGTAAAGTAGGCAAACCGCGGCGTTGAGTTCCGCCACTCAACACGCAATGCCTCGAAAAAGGCGGAAATCGGGGACGGAGAAAGCAGGGACTAAGCAACAGAGTGTCTTAACACTAGGTTCCCACGGTTCCTGCGGTTCCCTCTGCCTACCCCACCATGTGCAGGATAAGCATGAAGCTACAAAAAAAAATGTATACATACAAACAACTTTATTTCAAATTATTTATCAACAATAAATTTAAATAAGGGAACTATAAAGAATCAAAGTGATGAGCAATAGGAAGAAAAGTCGTAAGAAATGTATTGTATGCTTAGCAAATAAAGTTATATTTATTATTAGACGAAACGTTAGTAATTGGCGGAATCTACCTAGTAACTAGCTTTACTAATTACATCGAGACAAATTGAATGCCTCAATATATTAAAGTTTAGAATAAAATAATAAAAATTGAAAATAAATATATATTAAAACAAAAAATAAGCCGTTTAGAAATATATATAAATATAATACTATTTAAATTGAGTGTTTATCATGTCAAATATTGAACTAATAGAATATTTATGAATTTTCTTTATTTTGAGTTTATTATCTACTATACTTAGTCTGGCCATAAATACTGTTACTATTCAAAAAAAGAAAATATTACGTTTGAATTTGGAATCTGTCATTTTTATATGATTGCTTGATGTGTTTTCTTATTTTCGCGCCATTATATTGTTAAATATTTTGTTATATTAAAATGGAGTGGGGTGATAAAGAGAACCGAATCGCTGTGATTGCCTTACATAAAGTAGGTATGGAGAAAAGTGCAATTTTTAAAACCCTCCACCCGCTTGGTATTAGTCAAATGTTTGTTTACCGGGCTATTGATAGGTACAATGATACCTCCTCTGTTTGTGACAGAAAAAGATCTGGCCGTCCACGTACCGTTCGTGTGAAAAAGGTGATTAAAGCAGTTAGGGAAAGAATTCGAAGAAATCCTGTCCGTAAGCAAAAGATTTTATCTCGGGAGATGAAGATAGCTCCTAGAACCATGTCGCGTATATTAAAAGATGACTTAGGACTTGCAGCCTATAAGAGACGTACTGGTCACTTCTTAACTGATAATTTAAATAAGAATAGGGTGGTAAAATCCAAACAACTACTTAAGCGGTACGCAAAGGGAGGTCACAAAAAAATTTTGTTTACGGATGAGAAAATTTTTACAATTGAGCAGTATTTTAATAAACAAAATGACCGTATTTATGCTGGAACCTCTAAAGAAGCTTCGTAATTAGTAAACAGAGTACAACGTGGGCATTATCCCACTTCAGTGATGGTTTGGTGGGGTGTTAGCTATGAAGGGGTGACTGAGCCATATTTTTGTGAAAAAGGTATTAAAATGTCGGCACAAGTTTATCAAAATACCATTCTTGAGACGGTAGTTAAGTCTTTAACTAACACCATGTTCAATAACAAAGAATGGTGCTTTCAACAAGACTCGGCACCGCGTCATAGAGCTCGATCCACCCAATCTTGGTTGAAAACTAACGTTCCGGACTTTATCAGCACTGAAAACTGGCCGTCGTCAAGTCCTGACCTAAATCCATTGGATTATGATTTATGGTCAGTTTTAGAGAGTAAGGCTTGCTCTAAACGCCATGATAATTTGGAGTCCCTAAAACGATCCATTCGGTTGGCAGTGAAGAATTTTCCTCTAGAAAGAGTTCGTGCTGCTATTGATAACTGGCCTCAACGTTTAAAAGACTGTATTGCAGCCAATGGGGACCACTTCGAATAAACATTGTATATTTTTAATAGTTATATATTGATGTATTAAACTAACTCACTATGAAAGGAATAAATGTTACGTATAAAAAAAATCGTGCTTTTCTTTATAACAATATTTATGGCAAGACTAAGTATATATTCAACTTTTATTAACATTCTTTTATCAAACATTACAGTTGTTAAATATAAATATGTATAAATAATTAAATTAACTGTGCTTAATTTTGTTATGGACATTAATTGGTTACACAAAAAGCATGTCAAATATCTTACATATTAGATATTTAGATTAATGAAGATGTAGGTAATTTTACGCCATTCGGAAATATCAAAAATGTCAAAAAGATTCTTTCACTAAATATACTTAAATATGATTTTATCAATAGTGCGTAGCCGTCAGGATAGCGTCAAAGTGGCTCAATAGACCTTAATCCATAATAAGACGTATGCACTTTTCTAAATTATGTACCCCTTAACAAGCACTGATACCATTGTACCGTACGACAGCGTTGTAGCGGTAAAAATAAGCCTAAAGAATGTTATGATACAATTTATTTCATTGCTTTCGGAAGCCCCGTTGACTCAATGCATCCTCATGCACCTGATTATTGGGAGATATTGGTTGATGTGTGATCGTGGCGACGGTTATAAAAATTCAATGGAAAATGCATATAACGATTAATGCCAAGCCAATCCCACGTAGCATGAAAAGTAATGTTGGACATGCAATAGAAAGCGGATATTTCATTTAGATAATTGAGACCTCAATCTCTAGGTTCAAAATAGCAAATTATCATAATAAATGTTTATAAAAATCAAATAATTTTAGTGACTCTTAAAATATTCACAATGTACACGTAGCTTTATTTTGATTACTTGCTCCGTATTCAGATAAACTATATGTGTAAAACAGTGTTGAGTTGAAAGTACAATCAAACGGTCCTACGATGAGATTTTACTATACATTTTTTTCTTTAATAAGTATATTTGAATTTCTAGACATAATTGATGCACAAAAACAAAATGGTATTATGTTTAAAAATGTTTACGCTAAAATTATTTATGGATATAGGATTTAAATATATTTGAAATTTCCAGGTATCGCATTTAGTACTTCAAGTGGCAGACTTAATACTCCTGTAAAGTTTTTGGATAGCGATTTATACACGATCTACAATAAGGTACATGCTTAAACTTAATGTTTATTTTATAAATTAGACAACAACAAGAAATGTTACCATACTTAAAAAGTTATTATTTGTAGTTTTTTATAAGTCCACATGACTCTATACTATTTAGGTATGTATATTTTACTCAACGGAAAGGAAGGCGATGTATGTGTTAGTCTATGTATTTATATAAATTTGTATCAATGTGCCATTCAAAGACCAAAGGAATTGTCCAGTTCTGATTATTCATACTTCAATGTATTCGTATTAAAGTTGCGTTCTCAACTAATTATATTAAAATAATAAAAGTTCACCATAATTAGAAGGGTATCCTCGCATTTTGTCAAAGTTAACAAAAATTATTCAGCATTTATTAAATATTCAAAAATGTTCTCTCCTTGTTTATGTATTTGAGTAACGATATAGGATATATACTGTTTTAATTATCAGTTAAATTTGTTGAAACAATTTCGTTACGTAGCTATAAAGTGCTATGACCGCGCACTACGAAAGCAGAGGTCGAGTTCAAATTAACTCCCTCGATAAAATAATAAGATTGAAAAATCAACCGTTTTATTTTATCCTAATTACAAAACGAATAAAAGTAGATGTGTTGAAAATGTAAAAAAAAAACATTTTTAATAAAAACAATTGACTGCATAAAAACTAAATTTGAAAATTTTGTAAAAATAATTAGTACACAAATCTTCCAAAAGAATCTTTTAAAATTTAAACGAGTCTTTTCTATTTTGCAATTAGGTTACATACACCAATGCATTTGTTTTTTAGATAGTATGTATGTAATAAGCGTTACCGTATAATTTCCTTTACATGTTCTCTGTAGAAACTGACGTTGGAAGTTACTTGTTCTCAAATAGCACACTCGGAACGCTATAACTAAAGAACCGAATCGAACCGAACTTACATGACAAAATATTTTTTTTTGCTTTTACTTATAAAAAAATAGGACGTTTTATGGATTTGTGTACATTCAATAGTACTAAGATATAATTTCATTTATTCTAGAACAGTTTTGGTTTCTGATTTATTTTGGTGATGCCATGTTTATTTTGCCGGGAAATAATTACATTTACACTATTTTTATATGTATTTATACATAATGAAATCCTACCGTAGACTGTACATTTTTATTTATAACCAACCGAATCTTAGCACACTAGTATTGCATATATTATCACATACTGTTCACTTTTGTCTTCTATTTATTTGTTGTATAGTTAATGATAATAAAAATAAGGCTTTATTGCACATAGAACAGAAAAGACAGAATACACTATAAATCATTATGTTGAAAACATTTACTATTACGTGCAATGGCGACCTTATCGCTACAAGTGACATAGTTAATTTCTAATTAATAAGTGTAAAACATATTTTTTAAGATTAATATTTTTTGCTTGTTTTCAACAAAATGGCATTTATGTTTAAATTTGATTTCAGTACAGTTTAGCCGAAAATGAAAAAGTAAACATCAAAGTGTTTTATGAGAGTCTTTGTCCAGACTGCATTGAATTTTTCAAGTCCCAATTTATTCCAACAGTACAAAAGCTGAGTCAGTATTTAAATATTTTTACTTTTCCTTATGGAAACGCACAGGTTTGTAAAAAATATATTTACAATATTTTTTTAACCGTAACTACTAAAGAACTTTTTAAAATATTTGTTATATTTAATATTGATAATCTTTATTTTACATTAGACCATAGTAAGCCGAGGGCGAGTTACATTTAAATGTCAACACGGGCCCGCGGAATGCTACGGCAACATGCTCCACGCTTGCGCTATTGATTACCTCCAGAACATTACCGCAGCTGTAATTTTCAATGGTTGTATGATGGACACAAGTCATCATGGTGGCTCGGACGATGCTACAGCAGACATGGTAATTAAAATATTCCAGCTCAATATTTACTTATATTAAAAATAAATTATTTTGCTTATAGTAGAAAATAGGTCTAATTGTTATTAATGTTTTTTATGAAATATGAAAAACGATTAAAAATTTAATAATTTCTATTACAGTGTTCCTTACAACAAAACATAGATTCAAATCCTATAAAATCTTGCGCTAAAGGAACACGTGGGGTGCAACTTCTTAAATATTATGGTGAAAAAAGCAAAGAAGCGAATTTTAAATACGTGCCATACGTTCTTATCAACGACAAGTTAAATGATGGAAACAATTTGGAGAAGGATATATGCAACACATTCTCTGTACCACCGCCGGAATGTACACCAAGTATACACCAAGTTTTACACAAATAATAAACGTTAAATAAATATATTACAAACATTAAAATGTCTTTTTTGAATATAAATTTTATTGATATGGTGTTTTCTTATTTTTTACAACCACAATCGATTAAAGCACTGATAGATGTTGACCACTTTGCTAAATTGCTCAAATCTCACTAAAAAAAATTGATTTATATTTTGGCGAAATGTGGTGAGTGCCTTAAGGCCACCCTCAACCCATGCTGGTTACAGTGTAAAGCTTAAAAAACACCATTTATATATAATTTTGTCAACCTTTCTTTAACAAAGTCCAATAGAACATCTTATTATATATAAGAAGTGGGAGTGAGATTGACGTTTTTAAAGATTTCTTATTCTAATCTTAAACACTTGTATTTGTGGAGCAGGGTTTACCTCTATACGTGGGTCAAACTGAAAGTTCTTAGAAAATCAAAAACTAAGCATTCTAGCAAGTTATTAGTTTTATTATAACTTTTCAAAATAGCGTCCATTTACATCAATACATCGCAGCATTCGATGGAATCATTGAGAAAAGCACCTTGCCCACTCGGCCTTAGGGGTCTCTTCAACGGCGTTTTGAAACGCAGCCACTGCTTCTTCGGCGTCCATAAAATGTTTTCCTCGAAGTTTTTCTTTTATTTTTGGGAATAAATAAAAATCGCAGGGTGCGAGGTCGGGGCTATACGGCGGGTGACCCAGTAATTCCACGTCTAAGGTCGCCAAATAGTCGATCGTTTGCCTGGCGGTGTGCGACGAGGCATTGTCGTGATGAAGGAGAATCCTGCTGCGAGGTCGTTTCTCTCGAACTTTTTCCAAGACAAGTGGCAAACAGTTGTTAGTGTACCCTCTGCATTAACCGTTTTCTGATCCTCTAAGACAACTGTCGCGTAATGACCTGTCTTTCCGAAGAACGAGGCCACCATCTTTTTTCTAACACTTCGACCTCTCTTCACTTTAGTTGGCAACTCTTCGGAAGGAAACACCCACTGAGCAGATGTCTTTTGGTTTCCGGATCATAACAGTAAATCCAGCTTTCATCACCCGTTAGTATGTCGAACACAGCATTTGAGTCACCTCTGTTAAATTTTTGGATCATTTCTCGGCACCAATCAACACGGCGGAGTTTTTGAGCCTCGGTCAAATTATGCGGTATCCAGCGGGCACAAAGCTTCCTGACCGCTAAATGTTCATGGAGGATTTTGTGCACTTGACTCATACCAATGCCCAGACTTGTCCGAATCTGCTGATAGGTCACTCTTTTGTCAGTCTCTATCATACGCCGCACAACACTGATAATATCTTCAGTCGTCGCTGTAGAAGGCCGTCCCTCACGCAAATCCTCGGTGTGATTAGTTCGACCACGTTTGAATTCATTAAACCAGTTGTAAACTGTGGCACGAGATGGGGCTTCATCGTGAAAAGCCAATCGAAGTCTATCATAACTTTCTTGTTGACTTATATGACATCGAAAGTCATAAAAAATCATTGCACGAAAATTTTCTCGGCTTAAATTCATTCTGACGTGCACAGACAATTTTCAATTTGCCGCCAAATCGTAAAACAAATGACAAATGAATGAAATGTATACTCAATATTATTGGTAAAGAGTTCTATTTTCAAAATTTAAACTTATTTTTTTAATATAATGCTTTTAAGTTGCAAGTTCGAAAAACTTTCAGTTTGGCCCTCGTATTAAATACTCCATTTTATTATTTCTATTTCCAGTAACAATTTTAAGTCTGTGACTTAGTTCTTAAGGCTAGACCACAAAAATAAAATCATAGGTATTTAATATATCGACTCAAAAAGTGATTTTACTGTCATAATTTTGAAATAAAAACACCACGCCTGCACCTTGAATATTATTTTTCTCAAGGACGCGTTAAAGTGACTAGATAACATTAACACCAAGCTAGGCCTACAGTGCCTTGGACCACAGACAAAACTATATTTCTAACATACACAACATGAACATACTCAAAGGGCTTTGATTTTACACTACATTATAGACGAATATATCGTCACAATAGTAAAATTAATACAAAATTTAAAAAAAATATCAAATTTGACATGAAGAGAACTAAGAACTTACAGTTTAAGAGGAAATTTATAGGTTTATATTAGAATAAGAACCATTCCATACTTATATATGTTACTAATTTAATGTCATTTAATTTATGATTGTCTACTTCTAGTTACCCGCCAGTCCCTCCAGATCCCCCGGTGCACAATGCATCTAGCACTTGATCAATATATATTTATTTTAAGCCTTAAATATACATATGTACTATATATGTTGTATCTATATAATACGTATAGTATGACTAGTCACGAAGATTAAAATACATTATATTGTACCATAGAAGTTCAGAATAACTATAAGAAATAAGGAAAAGGTCAACAAGATTAATTATTTTTCAGATTCAGAGATCAGAGCAATTTTTCATTTATACGTAAGAACAGGTATAGCATGAACATGCGAGTAAAATATGTTACACGTTAAAATTGCATTTCAAAGTAATTGCTCAGAAAAATTGTGTAGGAGTAATAAGTTTACATATATAAGATATATTAATAATTAATATACACAAATATATAATTATAAATTATAGTCTTGAACAAATTTCTTATCTTTGTTAATAAAAAACTTTAACAATTTATTTGATATCACTAAAAATGTAAGATAAGATAAGCTATTCATATGAATTGCGCTGTATTTGTGATTCATCATTTAAATAATGTCAATTGTACATAAAACATAAAAATATTTGTAAAAAAATAAACATCATAATTATCGACACAATGCTAGTTTAAAATAGTAAAAAAGGTTGTAATAATTAAAATTGTTTTTACATTTCCGTAGAAACGTAAATGTATGACGGTGTATATTGTTCGGATTACTGGAAAGGTCCAATATTGTGGTTGGTAGTACCTACTGCTCATAAATGCGTCATGAGGTAAATATTCGAAATATTTCTTATGAGTAAGTAGCCATTGCACCGTGCACGTTACTAATGGCCGAGCTAGTCATTTAAAAGCATTTATGATAACTTTCTAACAATGTGCTTATTTCTGATTTATGATTATTCACACAGACGGATGCAACAATAAATAACTGATGTTTTACGATGTTAACACAATAATAATATGTAGATAAATACACATACATATAATAATAATATGTAGAAAATGTATTTAAGCATTTCACGCTAAACAAATGCAAAAGTATATAGAAAGGCTTATTGTATAATATTTTGTAGCTAACAAAATAACATTTAATTTGGTTGAAAATTGAAGGGATTTATACAAATGAATAATACTTTGATCATTACATTCATAACGTCAAGAGCACCCCGAGCTCCAATTATTCCAGTAAGTGCAAAACTGCAGACGGCTAGAATTTGTATTGCATAATGTACAAGCAACCCACCTTGAATACCCGGAGAAAGTTTATGGGCTTAATTATTCTTTAATTACGAGAAACTGTTTAAACGCTTAGTTATTTTAAATTTATAATGCGATTTTAGTTACCATCGCGGCGGTGCAGTGTCTGACTTCAATTGCGATGGTTATGGATTCAATTCCTACCCGCAAAGAATTGTTAAATCGAATTTTCTTCGCTTTGACAACAACGCATTTCAACACACAATTCAAGGTTTAAAATGTATGATGTGGTATATGATGGATACGCGTGAAGGTGTAAAATTAAAAAAAAAATATAAACACACTTAGTAACTTTGCATTTACTAACATTCAGTTCAGTTCTTTAATTATAGCGATCCGAACGTGCCAGGTTAATAATATCTCAATAATATATAACATTTCCACTTATAATTATTTTATAGAAATATGTACATATGTATGTATACACATTTCTGTTTTATAATCTATGAAGGTATTCTTTATACGAAACATGCCATTGTGTAAGTAAACTCTACCCCGTCTATAATATACCACGCAAGTACCTAGTTAAGCGCTAAGCGACAACAAATATAATACACAAACATATTATCATATTCCTCCAGCGTGAGTTACATGAGCTAATAACTGACACGTGGCCTATTATGTTACATCATGACTAGTTGAAGTAATTATCTAAACAATATATGGTGGCATTGAAATTAATATCGTTCAGTAACTATACTATACTTGTACATCATTACCTGTACCGCAATACTGACGTTCGTGTTATGCCGTAATATAGCCGATAACAGAAGAATATTATCTGATATATCTGAATAAAGCCCATTTAAAAAACCTTAATGTAAATGTTTTCCCATTTTTTTCTGACATAATTTAATCTCCACAGCATCAGTAGGTACTAACAATTAGTCATTACCAATTCTATCTTTAACACATATGCATTTCTATTACCATAAAGCGCTATCTCCATAGATGTGATATATATATATGAATATAATAATGTTCTCTATTTTGTAACTGGTATACAAATGTAATCATTTGTATATCCTACATACACCAGTAGCAAATTTTTATCCTACTTATTTATTTTAAACTATATTCCGCACATAGCAGGGTAAATATAGTGTTTGTAATACACTCCATTGCTCAATTTTAAACTTCATATATGACAAAAATATTTTATTTGTTATTAAACAAAACATATGTAAAATTTAAATACAAGCTACATGGTAGTCTCGTATGTAGCATATTTTGTGATAAATTCAAATAAATGAAGCTTGTTCTATGCAGCAAACTCTTACTCTCTTTTGTATGAAACGGAGGGTGGACTCGATGCGGGGGACGGTCGCTCACGTCCCCGGCAAGTCAATGCGTCGCCATTCACCCGAAGGATTACCGACGTGCAACCGCAGGGACACAAACATCATCCATCTTTGTCTTATTTCTTTAAAACGAAAGAGACACAAAAGTCGACATTGAACGAAAACAAATCAGTCGCTAGAGAACATGCAATGGCGTTCTCGTCTCCCGTTGACTTGGCACATCGCCCAATGACGCGTGCCAGCCGACGACCACGTGCATTGAAAATATGTCTGTAGTAAAACCTATACTTAAATTATATTATATACTGAAAAGGAAAATAAATACCAAGAATAAATAAATACCAAAAAACTCAATAGCTGACAAAAAATTAATAATGCAAATTAAAATAAAAATCGCTTTTAAATTATTTTCTGAGTAATATCTTTATATATTTAGCTTTATGGGTAAATTTTATCGACACCTACGCAATTGATTCAACTTTCCTAATGGAATGACGACCAGGTTACTAGTTGCAACTTACAACTAGCCTGTATATCCTGTCTTGACAGAATTGCAGGGAGTAAACAAGAATTATAGAGCGAAAATAGCATTAATTATTTTAAAAACCTTCGACAAGCAAACTTGTTTATTCGATGTGCCTGTTGTCTTAAGCATTATTAAGCTTGTTAAAGTACATAATGTAACATCCTACTTACGCTTAGTAAAAATATATCACATCACTTAAATTTAATCCTTAATTATAAATCTTTATATGAGTAATATTGTCTAAAGTATAAGTTTACTTAATGTAATAGATGTGACAAATTAAAAATATTTAAAACTTGAAGTATACCTATATATAATACGTCTATACTAAAATTATAAAGTTGAAGAGTTTGTGTTATGGATTCGGCAATTTTACAACTAGTTCAACTGGAAATATTTTTCTTGTATTTGAGTGTTCATTTATCCAGGAAATGAATAAGTTTAACTACATAACGGTATTGTGAGTGAACTGTACATACGATCAGTGTTACCTAGGCCACTTACAATGGAACATATTATTAAGAATTTATTATTATGAATGGCACACATAAGAAAAATTACTACGAATTATTAGAAATTTCTCACTAAACATGAAGGCAAAGCTATATGTAAAATTTAATATCATATAGATACATATATTATTTAAAACTTGATGAAAAATCGCAATTAATATCTAACTTAATTATTATCTGAGTCGGATGCAGAAAGGCCAGTCTTCATTATCGTTATTATCATTATATCAATGATTTTTATTCAAGGTTTTAAATCTTACTTCTGGAGTTTCAATTTATTCTTTGACTATAAAGTATTGAATGATTACTATATACTGTATAATGCGCACATATATATTTGAATACGTATTAAATATTGAATATTAATAACAATTACAATAAGAGCAACTGCTTGTTACTCTATTATTCTTTAAATAAATAAATAATAGCAGACAGTACATAAAGTGTCTGGATGCAGTGTAAGAAGTAAAGGACGCGCCTTCTCGATGACGTAACACGGTTGAATCACGAAGGAACGGAATGATGCGCCTGCGCATATAACATATTCAACTATTGTGTCACTTACCATAGCCGTTAAACCAAATTACACCACTTTTAATATGCCAAAAACGTATAGCCGTATCCTCATTCCTATTGATTCATGTTTAACGTTCAATTCTAGTAGTAGCTAACTATGATTCGGCCTTCAGTTATATAGAAGTTGCTAAGTCTCACTTAGGAATTACGAACAATAATATGATGGAATTAATGAACCAGTGCACGTCGGCGGAGGCGCGGGGACCATCGAGCGCGCACATTTCACAAGCTTGGTCGGTGTGCTTAACAAATATAATATTTAACATTATCGGTTGTTCTATCATATCTTTACACATCTCCCTTTTTTTATTAAAGGAGACAGATAGAATCATTATTAATTTGCAATTTTAATAGTAAAAATATAGAAAAATTTATTTATTTTTGTACGATTTTTTAAAACAAAAATATATAAAACTTACGATTTGTTCAGTAAGAATTACAGCAATTTGAATTCATTAAATATATTAGCAATTATTACAATAAATATTATTTTTAGTTATCTACAAGTAAGAGTTATCACATAATATCGTGGAAACATTAATCAAAAGTCGATAAGCATTTAAATGGTGCAAATGTTACTTACGTAAATCAGTCTTTTGTTGTCATTGCGATTGTGGATCGTATATCAATCAGAAATTGCTTTTATATGCAAGCGATAAACATATCATTATAATAATTAATATAGTAAATCATTTTCATTTATAAGTCTTTATTTCATAACACACTATGCCGTACGCGACAGCTTGCATTGCCAACCCACATTCAAAATTAAAATTGGGGTTAGCAATATACCTACATGTTTGTTTGTATATATGTAGTATGTACATACTTACATATAACCTACCTAGTACCTACATAATAATCAAAAACGATAAATTGTGTTACAATCGTTAAAATATTAATATTACATTTATCAGTAAAAAGTAATGATTGGTTTCACATTTTCATTCAACAATACGTAGACAACAAATTAAGTTGTAACCACATATTTTTATATATATATATATATATATATATATATATATATATATATATATATATATATATATATATATATATATATATATATATATATATATATATATATATATATATATATATATATATATATATATATATATATATATATATACATACATACATACGTATATAAATGTTCTTTAGATTGTCTATATCGTATCCAAATATCCACATCATAATATCTAAATCATATTTTATCAAGGATCCGTAAAATTTCAGACATTTTTTTCCAAGACGTTTCGATGTTCAACGAAGTAATAAATTGAATTGCAATGAGTAAAATACAATTTTCGTTCTGTTGGCAATATAAAGGTTTTATTTTTAAAAAACACACATAGAGTAGAATTTTTTGTTGCTTTTCAATTTTGGTTTTTTTATACAATGACCGGGACTTGGTCTGCGTACATGGCTAGAGGTGAAGAACCTATTGGCGGGTCGGGCGATAAGCTGCCGCCATGTTTACTCGATGATTATTATAAATCATAGACGTAAACGAGCAGCCTTTGACCTGCTGATAGAGTTAGTAGCTCCTACTTTAGTCTAATTTAGAACTTATACATTAAAATATTCGAATTCGAACTACCAAAAAATTATGTTTTAGGTCACGTCAAAATAACTTTTTAAACACCATTATATTATAGCCTTTACCTGGATAAATTAACATTTGGCATTTTGCCTCGATTTTCTGTCATAAGGAAATAAAAAATATTAAAAACATTTACCCCTACATACACTTGTTTCCTTACACTGATGAGAATACAGTAAATAATGAATATTTACTACAAACAATGAATAATCTCTTTTAATAGCAATAACAAAGTTATCACGTGAATGGTGCTTGTTAATATATATAATAGCTGTAGGCCATTGGCTTGACCACTATTTCCTGTGATACAGCAGTCGCCGCCTGCTGTGTCGATAAACGTCCCGACCAACTTCCGTCACATTACACACCACGACCCATCTGCATCTCTTAATATTTACTCTCCATAAAATAACATTCTAACTATCAATTTTATGTATTTATACTAGCTGCTATAAATAAGTAGAGATAGCTTAATAAAGTATAAAAACTATCTTTAATAGACTCATCATATTGATAAATAGATAAATTCATAGCTCATAATATAAAATTACGGATTAAAAAATTCAAAATTAAGGAAATTATTCACACTATTACATATATGTTTATACATATAAACATATAAAGTATCAGTTTACTTGTACGGGCATATCCAAATGAATATGTTGTATTTGTATAATAAATATATTCTGATCTGTGACTAAGTATAATGGTAAGTCATAATAATCATAGCCTTTGTAAAATAAAATGTACACTTACCATTGCTTTATTCATTGCTTTTTTGCAAGTGCTCATATTTCCTACTTTTTCAAGAAGCAATTTAAATTAATGTTCTTGAAGTACGAGGAAGATCTTTATATATTTATAGATATACTACACTATTCATGACCTACTATTCTAATATCAGTTCAATTGAGTTTACGTAGAAATATTTTAAAAGTTAGCAATTAAAGATTGTAATTTTTCAATAAACTATTTCCAAACGATACAGCCCTTAGGCAATTTGTTGTATACCTAGTTAATTTTAATCCATAGTTAAGTAAAAATAATCTACAAACTTAATATTACAACTTTATGTAGTGATTTTATAATATATCCCTCTACATTCAATTGTTAAAAAATAGATTGATGACAAAAAATATTTCTAAATGATACAACGCTGTTAAAAACAAATAATACAATTATAAAACAAGAGCTAGGTTATTATTAGGTGTATGTTGGATTAAATTATACAACGTATCCGTGTATAATATTAAGAATACTTTAAGATAAAATCGAAATGGAATGGATTGCGGAGTAATCAATCATAGGTGTCGCGGATATGGCGCCAAGCAGAGCTGATGTCAGGGTCACGCGCAGTTGCGTCACAGCGGCCACCGGCTGCAACAGTGAGCACGACCTTACGGACACGCCAGTGCCCACTGTAATTATCACTGATCCATCTAATATTTATGTAGGTTAACAGCTTGTGTTTTAATACACAAAAAAATAAATAAATAAATTCAATGAAGGCGTTGTGAAGCTAAAATTCTTAGGTAAAATTTCTATGTAAGGACAAGAATCACTGTTAATAAAAATGTGTTTTTGCTTATTAATTTATGCATATGTATTGCATT
This sequence comes from Dione vanillae, assembly GCA_037178615.1. Classification (NCBI taxonomy): domain Eukaryota; kingdom Metazoa; phylum Arthropoda; class Insecta; order Lepidoptera; family Nymphalidae; genus Dione; species Dione vanillae. The sequence goes on along the minus strand of JAZFAU010000059.1, from coordinate 2,845,747 downwards.
TTTTTAACATGTCCCATTGGCTCTAGCGTTTTTAATATTCGGACACTTTTAAATAATATACAACTACAGGTACAAGAATGAGAGAATGAAAAGCCTCATTTATGGACTTTATGTAATTTATAATTCTCTGAGGCACTCTTACACCAACACTTATAATGCAATGTAATATTGTACATTTTAAAGCTACCTATGTACATTTACGTGAAGTATATAAACTAATTTAATTTAGTTCCATTGTTGCCTCGGACATTATTTGGACGGATATACGTCATTTTCCATTAACAGGTGAACAGAGACGTTGGAGCGCCGCCCCGGCTCCACTTCGAGACCCATTATTTAAATCCCGTTGGACGCGAGTCCCATTATCGTCCACTACTCCCTGTGTAAGTGAATCCGACTACCAGCTTCCACACAATATTAGTATCAGTGAACAAAACATTAACATCAATGGAAGTTAAGTCATTATTCCCATTATTTCCTTTCGGTTCCTTGTATGTAGATTTTATAGATTTTTTTTAATATATTATAATGTCACAAATTAAACTAGTATCTTTTAAATAAAAAATAAATATATTTTAAAATGACATAAACTTTTCAGCTAAATATAGTAATAAAATAAAACTCTACAGACTAAAATACAAGTCTACAGAACTTTCTAAATGAAATATCGTCACAAAATTAGTCGCAATATAAACCAATCTCTCGATAGCTTTGTGAGGTTTTTGTTTGATGAGCCAAAAGTAATTAATCAGTCAGAAGAGCAGGAAAGGTAACTCCTCAGCCGACCAATGTTATTTACAACTTCCTATCTGAAATTAGAAAGATATTTTGTTCGTGTCAAAAGTAACAGGACTGTTCCAAAAAGAGCTTAATATTAGATAAACTGTTTACGTTTTACTTTACTTTACTATTAATTAAATGACATTTAAATGATATCTAAGTCTACTTAAGTGACAAAAGTCTACGTTTAAAAAATCATGTATTCATTCCCAGAACCGTTTTACCCGCGCTTCCATGCACAAGAACTACTACGGGTCACTCTTATAAATATTTTATGCCGACCCTGACAAGGATAGAAGGTAGGTCCATGACTTAATACATCATTAATCTTTTACTTGCATCGACCAACACTGGAAAAAGTTAAATGAAAGTACTTTCACTTCGGTTGGTCCAACTTGCCAGCAAGTGATTTTTGTTTTGAGATGATTAACAGATGAGATAAGAAAAGAGAAATTATTTATTAACTTTAAAAAAATGTTTGAAAAAAAATTAACGCGAAAAAATTCAACAGCAAACGATGTTAATAACGACTTAGCTGAAATATTTAATATTTTCATACGTAACTTATAATAGTCGAAGGGAACCTGAGAGCCAGCCAGTTGGTCGAAGGGCAGGCGAGGCGTAGGTAGATGTCGCAGCGAGCAGCGACAGTAATTATCGCCTGTGTCGACGACTCCAGGCCGAGCGTTAACCCCGAGGGTCGGGCACAATACGCAACTGTCAAGATCGCATCCAGCCTATCACTAATAGCCTCAACACCACATTAACATCGTATATCCTCTTGTTCTATTTATTTTTGATTAGTAATCCCATTTCATAATTGCTATTCTTCAATTGTGTTGTAAATATACCTTCTATTTATAGTTAGTAACATCAATCTTTTTATTTTTGTTATTCTATAACAAAAATCAAAGATTAAAGATCTTTTTAAGAGACATCCGTAAAATTGAGTTGACCTTCACATAAATCATAAGAAAATATATAAGTAGATATGATAGGTGATATGTAAAATATGTGTGAAGAATGAAGATATGTAGGTTAGAGTTTTTACTGATGCCGCAAATATACCAATTATTCTATGGACCGTAACGATAGGGACATAATTAACAATTACTACTGAAGTATTATATGAAAATTATACTAGTTTATTATTTAGGCAGTGTCGCAACGAGCGGGGTGAGGCCTGGCCAATCGTGCAAGTCGACGGCTCATGGTCGTCCGCCACCCACTCGCCGCTTAAGCCCATATAAAGTATACGAGCACTCAAGTGTTCAATAATATCCATATTTTTATAATAAATTATGTTGCAATATGCTAATTGGATATTATTATTTTTTATCTTATCTCGATGCTTTCATTTTGTTCCAAAAAACATAAGTCTATTAATCATCATATCTATTTTGTATACCTCATGTATTTTGATATGAAGCAAGGATAACGTACACTACAACACATACTTTAAAGTTACCCACAATGTTACTTAAGAAGTTGTTTAACACGCATATGAATATTATGCATGTAAAAATCGTTAATTATCAAACATAAAGTGCTACTACAAAATGTAATTTTAGTGCATTAATAATTTGATGTTAACATCTTTTTCACTCAATTTTTAAAATCACCTTTAAATATAAAATAAATATGTAACGTGGGCATATTTAATGATATTATACTAACGTACTATGTATATGTATGAATAAAATAACTGTGACATTTTAAATTGAAATTTCTTTTTTCATGAGATTAAAATAAAAATTGTTAATAAAAGTAATGAATGCAAGAGAATTACAAAAAGAGAAAACAACAAAAATAAACAAAAATATTTGTTTTTCTAATAAAACAAAATTAAAAATAAATATCTTTATATTTTAAACCAAGGTATAGGAGACAATTATATGATTTATTATATTACACATACATTTCAAATAAATACAAACAATTATACAAGTACTAAAGGCATAAATTACTTCAAGAGGTGAAAAAATTATAAAAAAATGTACAGCTAGCCGGATAGTAGGTGCGACTCGTCTCATTAAAAGTCGAATTGTGTTGGACAACAATGCGTCATTACGTTTCCCAGTCTAGCGGATTCCCGCGATCACCGCAAACTTTATACTGTAATTACCTGCCGCTAGTGAAAGCTTCCTAGCACTTTGTAACTTCAACACAAAAGTTTTTTTGTGTATTAGCATGTGTAAGATTAATAATATTTTAAAACTATTATTTTTTTTAATTTTCATGATTATACTTGCTTGTTTGTTACAAATGTAACGACAATATGTGACGGATTATTGAGTTCTTGAAATATTAGATTATATAACTAACTAACTATACATTAATAAAAGGTATACTTAAGAAATTGACACTTTCAGATAAAATATACTTTGGTTAAGTATGCTATATGAAACTACCTGTATAATTTTTTTATATCTATATCTTCTGATCCCTATCAATGTACCCTCGTCTACCTGATATTGTACCTCTTTGTTTTGGTGGTCGTTGAACTTCTTATCTATGACTTGTTGAATACTTTAATAAGCTGCACCATTGACGGAAGGTATTTTTACAAGTTTCACTTAATTTCAGTAAACGTCATACATGGAAATAACTTTAATTTAAATATCTTTGAAGTTAAATATACATTCGAAACGTCATAAATAGAAAGAAAATATAAAGATGTATTTAAATATCACTTAATATGTATTTCATAATCATTACAAAACAAGTAATGGTATTGGACGCTTTTTTTAGCTTCACTTCTTATCCCGCACATAGCGGGGTAGACAGAGGGAGAACCTATTGTTATGACACTCCGTTCCCTGTTTTCTGACTTTCATGTCGACAGATATTAACAGAGTGCTTTGTCTTATCACCAGAGGGAAAAAATGAAATAATTCATTCTCCGAGGGGGAATTGAACCCACAAACCATATTCTTTACAAGCAAACGCTGTGCCATGACGATCCTCTACTATTAGTATTCTGGTATCATTTAATTACGCTACATACAACCAAATTAATATAAATAATGAAGTCTATACACAAATATGTTAATGCTACTGTAAATTATGTTCATAAATAGAATCATATTTTTATCATTTTAAATTAGCTGAACATAAACCTTTGTTAGGTAAGCACTTAGAAAACTTTATTAAATTTACATTTTAATAGTATGGAAAGTTAAAGAGAAGGTATAAAGAAAAATGCCGGTCAAGTGCAAACAGTGTGTGAATACTTTATTCTATGATATGCCTATGAATTTATAATTTTCTTTTATTTCTACTATAAACTTCGTATTCTACAGGTGTTAATTACGCGACGATTTCTATACGAATGCGACAAAACTTAAGTTAACTTACTATTCACGCTTTTGTTTTATGAGTAAGTTAAGTACGTAAGTTTAATTCTTTTGTGCTCCAATGACGTTAATTTCTGCGCACCGATACCTCGTCTCAAATTTGAAAATTCATTGTATTCGGATAATCGAAAATATGGAAATTGATAAACGAACGTACGTACATTCATATGAATAATATCGGGTAATCGACTTTTGTGCATACATATAAAGTAAATTTACAAAAAAACTAGTACATATGAACTACAATCAACGTTTACTTAGAAATTTGATTTGCGCGGGCGACGTGATGCCAGTTCAGACACGTCTACACTAGCACAAATACGACTTGTTTATTTTAATTCAATTGGCCTGTAAAACCGAGCCGGATGATCCATTATTCACTTTAATCGTTAAAATATCGATGAAGTACAATTAATACGAACCATACGTTTTTTTTGTGATACACCTATAAATTTCTAATTTTAAAGTATGTTAATTAACACTTTAACGTTCATAATATGAAATAATTAATCCTAGTTAACTATCCTCTTCAGTAAACGTATGTCAAACAATTCAACGCGTCTATTAATAGTTGGTGTATTTGGAACACACATTATTATGTTTTATCTGGGACAATGCGTTATATAAATTCAACAGTCAACATACTGTAGTTATCTTAAATAGCAGTCTATTGTAGTTATTACTTTAATCGTATTTACTTTTCACTGAGTAACTTTAGAGCTATTATTAAATTTATTTGTTTACGCGGCAATAGTTTTAGGGCTATTTGAACAACAAATGAATAAATCTGCAACTAAAACGAATGTTTCTCGGGTAGTGAACCAGGGGAGGGCTATGTTAGGAGCGGGTGAGGCAGAACGCAAATAGCGACATGACCCGGCCATTGACTCGGTTTATCCTAAACCGTCCCACTACTCCAGTTAAGCCAGCAAGACGCGAGAAGCCGAGCCAATCTGCCGCGGCTTACTATCGATGAATGTTCCAAACATTTCGGTTATCGTCCCGACCTAATTTTATTTAATGGAGTTTTATAATTTATATAAATGTATGTATTATTCACAACAGGAAAGTGTATTCTTGATAGTAGGTACACATATTCTAAGACATATGTAATATTTTTAACAATTAAAATAAAATACGAGGACAGAGAAAACAAACACAACGGTACGAAGAGGTGCAGCTCTGCCTGTAAACTTGACGGTTTGTGGATATGAATCCCACTCGGGGAAAATGGATTATTGAATTTCTACTGTCTTTGCTCTGGCCACGAGGCAAAGCGCGTCGTTGAGTTCCGCCACTTAAAATGCGTTGAAAGACGAAAAGCAGGGAACGAAGTGTCCCTATGTTCCCAAGGTTCCTGCGGTGCCACGGTGCCAGTAATTTTTTTGTACCTTCACCATTTATGCCACGAGCGGCATAAATGGTAAAGGTACAAAAAAAATACTGTTTGACGTCTCAAGATATAAAATGTAGTATTCCAAACAGATACCAAAATAACCCATTGTACAAAGAAACATTCAGTTACAATAATAATCAAATGAAGATAAAATACACGCAAAATGATACAGAACATAACTGGACCTGCATAACATTTTCCCTACTGTCAAAAACCAAACGTAATAACATGTCACATATGGCTACAGCAATGAAAATAAATATCTTGTCTCGTTAGAGCTTAAGTATAAACTCTTTTCTATGTATTTTAAAAAATGACACATTACATATCTTAACTATATATAAATATATTTGATTTCGAGAAATGATTCAACACTTGTTAAGCAAAGATATTTCATGCATACGACGTAATTAGTCTCATCCTTTTTATAAGTCCTTCCTCATTAGTCAGTTTATAAGGGAAGGAAGGAACTACGTAATAAGGCATGCTTCATGCGTGCAATCTTTTTCAATAGAACCGTGCCATAAGTTCTGATCATGTTAATGCCCCCATAACACTGCCGGTATCTGCCTTAAAAGGAACAAGGTGCACCATAATAGAAGATTAAGTGTATTTATTCTAGTAAGTAAGAAAGATTTTGTGAAGCAGACCGTACTAGGTCAATCTATTGATTTTAAAAATTTGAACAACTATAAAGAGCCAATTTAAAAGTGTTAACATTAAATTGGTTAGCTATTGGTATGTATTTACACAATGAGTACGCAGTGAATTGGCTCAAAACGGTCTGAATCATTGTTATTGCTAACGTGCACCGATGTCACTGAGTAGTGCGACCTTCAGCAAGTATGAAGTAAGCAATATCTTACTTTAATCGTACTAATATCAAAGTGATGTTATGATAGAAAAATCATGTTTATAATACACATTCTATATTTATATATGCGCCTACTGCTTGACTATGATAGTCTATTTATAAGGGTAGAACGAAGGTAACGCATAAAACACTTTTACACACAATAACTTTTATGACGTTCTGTAAAGTGTAATAAAAACATTGATAACGTCGTTCTGGCTTTATATTAACTTAATACAAAAATAATAGCATGTCACTTATAGATACCTATGTATAAGTACAGTACCTACAACATTCTTATAAAGTACAAATACTAAAGTACCTATCTACTATAAACAATAACCGAATGTACCTCTACAATATGACTAAATATTTATGTTACGACAGCTAATATCACTACCTTGTGATCAGACTTCACTGCTTCGCGAACAATGGATGATAGATAACGCTATAACTCACTGCTTTAGGTCCAACAATGCTATACGCAGAACTATAAAATTTCTATTTAAAGGATCCAAATAACCTGCAGTATTGACATTACCTACTGAATGAAATATGAGCATGGCTTGCAATTGTAATGTTAATGAAATGTAAACTTTCACAGTATGCACACATGCAACTATCTGCCGCAGACTTTATTTTATCCTGTCCCGTACGCACACTTTCAATTCTGAGTTCACATGCTTTGTTCAAATACAATGAATCTCTTTTTGTTTTTGTTCAGACGACCTCTGTTGATAATAAACAATATCGCTACTTAGCTCAAAGAAATCATGTACATACGTACCTACCTAGAACGAGATTTTTTATTGTGTAATTTACAATTGACTGAGTGACGTTGAGTTACATTTGCAAACTTAGTCATTTAATTGTCTTGCCAATGATTTTGTTTAATTGACTTCAGTTGACTTTAGATGTCTTTAAGTGGCTTCAAAATTGTGTAACTACATTTTAATGCACCGTAAAACTATTCGCCGACAAACACAAGGATTTCGCGGCGCTTCCCACGTCCGTTAAATTGGTTTACGTCAATGCTGCCATTACGCCCAAAATATCCATCCAACACGCGAACGCTAGCCGCTTAAAAAGCATGTCAATCAATTTGTATCGAATCTGCTGCTGATATGTTAATATTAACTATATCTACTGTATAATATATGGTGCACCTTTTTATATACCATTTAATTAAATATAATATTTATAGCAATTATATCAAATTGATTATATGTATATATTCTCTCAAAAATATTTTTTTATATTAAATCACGATAATTAACTAACTATTGACCTAGTGAGAGATAAACCTTCAAATATAAGTAAATAAATAATATAGGAATTACAAAACATTTCAAAATAATATTTAATTTACACAAATGAAACCTCAGTTCAATAATACTCTTGTTATGTAATTCAAAGTTGTGGACAGTGTACGTGACATTTACTGGCATGGAACAAATAGTAGACAGCCTTTGAGTTCACCACAATAAGTTCTGGTGTCTGGTTAAAAAATTGGAACATTAACTTTGGTTGAATTAATTAAAAGGTAAACAGCTAAATTTATTAGCTCTCAGCACAGTATTAAGTAAGCACGTATATTGCAAAAAGAAATCATAATCACATTAATTTCTTACGTTAGTTCTACGTTTCTTTATCATTAGATATATTGTGAAGATAATTACGACAATTAAAAAAAACATATCAAACTCCATTTAATTATTCATGTAATATACCTATGTATGTACATATATATGTTGTATAGAATACCATTGCCTACTAGACTGAAGCACCAAGCAGTTTCAAAAATATATCACTTGAATACATTCGCCATCGCATGTTTCGTTTTATTGGGCTTCGCTTGTTAATAACAACGGGTAGTTTTATAAATAAAAAATACTGTTACCAATTCAGTAAGTCGAAGTTTAAGTACTATTTAACTTTTTTACCTTTGTATTTGTAAATATTACGTTCAGTTTTCCTACGTAGGTATCACAAGTACGAGTTGCGTCCGTGTAAAAATCGAATTACCGTTAGACATGTGTCATCGCGGCCTCGTTACGACTGTCAGTACCAAAACTTGTTTTCCCCCATAAACCCTTTCCTCAGGTCAATTTCATACAGCTTAACCCACTTGCCAAATAATTGGGCACATCACACTCATTGATTGTAGACATGATATCCGCGTGGAAGAATAATTTTGTTTACCGCTCTTATGAGGCACCACCTACTTTGTAAATTCGGTTGGAAAGTGGTAAACAAAATATTTACTATGTCCTCCAGGATTAATCAAAATGTATACAACACGTGTCGAGTCGTAGAACCCTTTGCAGCGCTAATCATGTAAATATCTCATATTTTTCATCTGATAACATTGCCTATAAATAGTAAGTATCTATTTAATTAACGTGCCAGAGCTAGAAACCATTTTAATATGATAGATGTCTACTTCGTAGATACTTACTATATTTTGCTAAATAATGACAGGACAGCAAGCAGATGTAGGTAGTAAGTGCCAACTAAATTGCTCACTGTAACGTTATTTATTATCACGAAAGTTGGACGTGTGAATTAGCTTCTTGTTACACAATAACACAACATATAAATTAGCTGTTCATAAAATTTTTTAGCTTAGGTAATCGTCACCTTGATATACTTTTCATATGATAAATAAAAAAATCACACACATCTTGTGACTATTCATTGTGTATGCTCATATTAAGTACCTATATAAAAATATGAAAGAAATTAAAATAAAAAAAATAAACTTATATAATATATAATTTTAACGTACACGTCTCATAATACAGTCGGGTTATGGGTTGAAGCGAGTACTATGTTTCAAACTTTACTCAGGATAATTAATAAATTTATTACTATGTTAAATAAAATCTGTATAAGATTCCAATACCCAATTCATTTCTTTTTTTAATGTTCTCTTTCAAACGACCCCGCAGTAATAACAACAAGTTTAGAAGAACATTTCTATAAGAACTTCATTGAATTAAATAAAAGTATATGGGCTTTTTGAAATGTCTTTTACACGGGTTTTAAGTATCAGCTAAAATGTACCCAGGCTAAAAATATATGTATGTAACATGGAAAAAGAAACTATTGCTACTGATATCCTATCCTATAATTATTTACTTAACAAACTTTAAATCTCTTTATTCTACATAGGTACATATTAAAACTATTAATACTGTCTTCGATTTTATTTATTTATTTATTTATTTGTTAGGACAACCAACAGTAGATCCAATAATATATTTAATAATATAACAACTTGAACTTGAACATGGAAAATGTTACAATATACATATTCTAGAACATAGCTTGAACCAAAGACAAATACATGTAAAAATTCCGCATTGACATAATAATAATTCCATTAAAATTACATATTAAAAACACATAGGAAACTGTTAAATAATCAAGAAATATTATTAATTAATAATTAGAAAAGAAATATTAAAGCATTAACCATCTAAACAATAATAACATTAATATTAATATTTATATTTGTATTTCTATAGATTACAACATTTTATTGAATTAATTTATATATTTTACTACTGGCTTACATTTCCTTTAAATTGAATACTGTGCTTACGTACTTGGCTTAGGTAAATATCATTTTTTTACAAATCAAATGGTCCCATCCGCTTATCGTTGCCAACCAAATATTTTTTGACTCTTATCGATTAGATGACCCGAAAATAATAAGTAAGGATGTTTGGAAGTCAACTTAAATGCTTGAAATATTATCTCTTCAAAAATATTAATGTAAAATGAGAGCCAAGTTGAATATTTAATAATGCGTAGATATTAACAGGAATTCTCCGACAAAAGAATCAAGATCTATATGAGTGCCAAGTTCTGTGTTCACTTAAGATGTAATTAAATTACTTTCACTGTTATTACTTTGTTGATATTTATTCTCAATAACTCTCAGTTATTAGATGTTTTTGAATAATAGTCTAACTACAAACTAAATAGCAAGTTTCTTGGTCATCTGGTATATGATTATTCTTTTCGAGTGTGGATAATTATTCACTTCACTTCAAATTCTTTGCAGGAGTGCATTTATTTACGGTCGAAATAGAATAACTGCAAAATCTCTCTAAAGTTTGTTCAAAAATCTCGGCCTGTCCAGAACTATTATAGTATTATTAATTTATTTTTAGAACGTAGGTAGTAGTGGGAGGAGCTCGGACAGTGGAGGTGAGTGTTAATGCATTTTAAAAGAGCCTATTGGGTCGCAAGTCCCAGGTACTGCTCTGAGCACCTGTTCCTACAACATCTTTGGCCCAGCACCCGCATGTTGAACCCACGAAATGCTTAGTAGTTTCCTTTCTTCTCATATATAAAAAAAAACATAAATCTTAGTGTAAAAGTATATATAATTTAGAACTGAACGATATTCACATATGCTAATCAGTTGCACTTCTAAGAAATATGTCTGCTACAATTGAAAGTATAACAAAACCAGTCGATGATTCAGCGTTGATGACGCTAGGAACTAATGGACTTCCAAGGAGACTAAACAGACAGTCATCATCAAAGCGTCTATGAGTAAAACAAATATGATTAAGATTACGTATATCATTCCATATTTACATAAACTTTAATGTATAAAGCTCTATCATCTGTCTATGCTCTTTAATTTACCAGATAAATAGATATTTATGACAAACATAAACTAAAAAGAAAATAAAATTTACATCAAGACCCATCTACATATGATTTGTACCACAATCCTGTGCATCCAATTAACACTCGATAAAAATGTTTTAATTTAGGCTTAATTGAACACTACAAAGATTTGTGTCTTTTACCTTTTCATATACTTACCTCGCAAAATATAAAAGAAACGTGACAACAAAAAAAAAAACAAACGTAACACAGTGTAAGCGCAACGGTTGTGACTTTGATTCGTACTTGGGTCAAAGAATTATTACATATTAAAGATTTGAATGAGACTACCGTAAAAACGCGTAATAGTTCGAAAATTGGGCGGAAACTCGGAAACGAATCTTCAAAATCTCCCATATTATTGCAACCTCATGTTAATTTAACATGTCATTTCAAACATTTAATGTGTCACAGACAGTCAGATGAATTCATGGTGACTTGCTATAGCGTAACGTAACGTTATTTTATAATAATGCTGCATTCATAATAAATCTCTAGTCTATCGATGATACGAACAGCATTCGCGGAAACCAAATTACACCAAAGATTTTGAGTTCATGTCGATGATATTATTATCTGCTATGATTCGTTATATCCGCTTCGAGAGTATAAAAGTTTTATGACCTTAGAAATATTTCATTCATATTTATTAATAATATATGTATATAAAATAACTAAGTTACAATTCAACGCCTACAGAACTATAAAACTGTCAGTTAATAAGTACTTATATCTAAGAATTTTCGTATTAGTTGAAACATTTTTTTTTGTCGGTACAACGAGCATGTTACAAGAAATGAATCAGACTTCTGATTTCATGTCCTCAATATTATGTTAAAAGAGGAAAAAATATACAATTAAATGGATTCTTTCAATATCGGTATATTTATAAAGTAAACTGCAATGCTATAACGTCACTATCATTATTTTTATTATTACTTTAGTGTATCAATTTATTCCAGATTTATTTATTTTCATTATCCTGTATTAACATTAATATTGGTAACGGCTCTAGAGGTAGATATATAGGAGTATTGTACAAAAATAATACAATTGAAAAAATATTTTATTTTTAAGCATTGTCAGTGCTTAATATTTAAATAGACAAAGACTTAGCAGAATTAATAAATATGTATGTTGGCAGGCGTACACAATAATTAACTGGGAAATCAACACCTTATTCGCATAGATATATCACATATAATTGAAAGGCATGACAATTTGTTTATGTGGTTGTGTAATACATGATTTGTGTGATGTGGTGTTCGTTGTATGAAGCGCTTATCGCTCGGCAGGAAGTGGCTTGGTTTATTATTCGTGTCGTGCATCATACGGCTGCGTGCGCGAGCGCAAGCGTCCAAGCTTCAGAAGAATTTCTATGGACTGTCCAGATATTACACTAACGGTATACCTTATATTAAATTTATGTAATATATTTAAAGTTTTGATAAATATAAAACTGTGTTTAAAAATAATATTTTTGTAACGAATTTCTCGGCTTTCTCTATTGTTTGTATAATGATATGGTAAGTGTCAACAAACAATTACATAAATGACTACTGTCTACAAAGATACTTAAACGTAATTATGATAAAAATTAAATCCGGTAACTAGGTCTTGAACCACGCTACTGCACATTGATGTCATGATCATATTATTTGTGACCTTTATATTTTATTCACTATTTTTTGGAACATTGTTTAGAATTATTTGATTTGGCAAAAAATATTTGATAACATCTATAAGAATGTTTTATTAATGGTAAGCAAAAAATATACTTGAATGCCTGATGGGTAGGATATTACCTTTAATAATCTGCCCTTATAAACGCTAAAAGTGTAGGCTAAAATAATTGCAATTTCAATCTTTGAATATTTTCATGCATTATTACAAAAAAACACAAAGATTCCTGAAAAACACGCCAACATAGCCAAGGCTAAAAATAAGAAAGTAGGTAAATCCTTTTCGTGGCGTCCTTCATAGGCAAACAGGTTACTCAGCGAGCAATTTTAGGTCAACATCTTAGATTACTGTTAACAGCCGTCGATCTGTTAAAATCACCGCCTTCTCGAGTAATTCTTTGATTATTATCAGCAACCCGTTCTACCTAAAATTATGATTATGCCTTTCTGTTTTCGCATGTAAGCAATAATGCATACCGTCCGCAACAAGGTCTCGCCGCTGGACAACTGTGTACATTTACCAGTATGGAAGTTTTGTTTCTTGTAAGTAGATACTAAATAAATAAGAAAACTTTCGTAAAAATATAAACTGTAACGTTTTCAAGAGAAATTTACATTTTATAAATTATACGTATAAACATATATATGAAATATAATGTAATGATTAAAATAGCATGGGTTCTACTCAGGTTATTTCACAAGTCCATATATAGCTCAACTATAGCCATATTTGAAAGAAGATACGTTCAAACAAATGGAAAAATTAACATACTTGCGAAGGTTGCTTTAATTAACGTATAGCAAAGAAATGATGCAACATTCACCTTTACCGTTCGACTTTACTGTGGATAATAAACCCTTTACACAAATACATTATTAATTATTTTTCAATGAATGTATTACATTTCTATTATAATTTCAAAATATAGAAGCTGTTTATTGTTTAGATTTTTTAATGGCTTACCAAGTTAAATATTGTTATAAAAACTATTTAGTACAATTATATATATAATCAAGTCATTGACCAATATTTCATTTACCTACGATCGGAATGAGTGGTTAAAAGCGTCTTTGCAAACGAAACGAAATCCATTTGCATTTGCACTTAGCAAGGATGCGACCAGAATAATGTAAAAATAAATAAAAAGTAGTTAGTCCGACTAAGTAATACGAGAGAGTACAAGATGCGCTTGTAATGTGTATGATCTAACAATGTAGCCGGAATATATTATGATAGAACAAAATACTCGTTATTCCTTTACGTTTCACTACAAAAAAGCGGTAACATTATTAATTTACATTGTTCTTAAATAAAAAAATTAAACTATTTTCTATAAAGCTAATAAATTGACCAGTCAAATTGTGAAGATGTGTACAAAGAAACCGGATGAATCAATCAACTACTGGTGAGTCACATCGAAGGACTACGTGCACTCGTCCCATAATTGGGCCCCCATTCTTATTTCTTAAATGTACATGTTTATCCAGTGGACGTGCTCTGATCTCTCATTCCCACTCAAAGGCTGAGATAGAGCGACGAAATGAAATCATCATTTGGATAAGAAACCTCTCCTTACTTCGTCTTTGTATTTTGTCTAATCCAATGCTATAGATATTTTTTAAAATTCCACATATCTATATCAAATATGTATATAAATAACACTACAATAAATTACACAAAGTAAACAGGAACTCGCTGACATCGATGAACAACACATGTCATATTTTAGTTTATCGCTTTCGTGAAGGATATTGTGACTCATAAATGAGATATGATAACATGGAACCTTGCAGAAATCACCAAATCACAACGATTGTTTCTATTTTATTTTAATAAAAATATTATAACGTTTTTATTTATTTTTATTTTAAATTAAATCGGTCTTAGCAACTAATTTAATCTTAATGGTATAAATTTAATTAATTTGTTAATACGAGTAATAAACAAAACTTCAGTCAAGTGCGAGCAATACTCACGCACCGAGAGTTTCGTACCTATTTTTTTTTATGTATACCACTAGCTAATGCTATTTACTACGTTCGAATAATAATAATAATAATAATTTAATATTTATTATACTTTATTTATTTTCTTATTTTATTTTCCTATTTAATGATTAATTTAAAAAGTTATTAAGTATACTATTTAATATTATGTGAAAATTTTAAGCATCTACCTCGTAGTCTCTAATATTGGGCAAAAAAATATTTAAAAAAAACACATATTGTATGGAGTCCTTCTTAATATTTTAAATGTTTTTAACACTTGTTGTTATAGCAGCAACGAAAAAATACAATATGTGATTACATTATACATTAATTTATAATGTAATCACATATTATACATTAATTTATGCATAATTTCAGCTTTCTAACTTCACGGCTATATATAGAGATATAAACCGGTGACAGACAGACAGACTGCAGACTGAGGCTTAGTACTAGGCTCTCTTAATACCTTTAATATATGGAAATTTATAACTTATATTTTATTTTTTTTTTTCGAAAAATATAAATATATAGATAATATATATTTATATGTTTCCAAAGATAAAAATATTGTAAAATATTATAAACAATTTAATTAGGAGTTATATTTTTTAATTATATGCAACTGACTCCTCGATATAATATTGCGCAAATGCTTCTTTGAATCGCTTTCTACGTTGGCGTCACGTCCCTGCCCTGATAAGCCAACTGATCTTACGTAAATCCCTCGCTGCACTACCAGCTGTGCACTTTTGAACCGTTGCCATTTTCATCAATCGTATCGTGTACTAATTTTTTAACTTGTACGATTTCATTCTTTATTAAAGGTTAACATTTATGGAACATTTTAATCTGCAATAATCAATACTATAATCCACGAAATTTAATTTAAAAGACGCTGATATATTAATTAATTATAATCAAAATTGTTTTATTTCATTTTCCTTAGATGGTGTATGTACACTGTGATTTCGGCTATTTAATCAAGCGAAGTAGCTCGTTATTAGGAGTACAAGTTCCACGACTCTAGTTTTTGTAGTTGCTAATTTATATCGTTTATTCATTAACTTTATTGATATTAATACATGTAATCATCGTGGCGCAAGATGACGTCGGAATAACATTACGTCCTTTAAGAAAGGTCTTTCAACAGGTTTGGTGTTTGCGCATACCTAGTTTCGATTCCAAGAGGTAACATATAGCAATAGAATTTGATAGGAGCAAAGTTTGTATTTACTTGTAACTAATTAACAGTTTGAGTAATCTAAAATACTTACTATAATAAAAATTTAAAAAATGTGATGACATTAAATATTTTTACAAAAATATCATACAGCCAAGTATATTTTAATAAAAATCATATAGGTAATATAAGTAAATGAGTATAGAGATATCTCTGTAATATTATTTTTGGTATTTTTACACAAGGTTAAATTTTATAACATATATATTTTTAAGATAATTTCCGCAATATGCTCTAGATCTGACACGTCATAGACTATATTATCTTTAGATATACTCAGAATTCATATTTCTTGCTCATATAACTAGAGAGGTACTTGTGGTTTTTTATTCTTTGTCATTCGTAGATTGGCGAAAGAGACATTTTTCATGTTTATTAAAAACAATTCAATAACTTCACTAAATAGAGTTTACACATGTACGCAATAATTTTTGAAATTATTAAATTCTTAATTATTTACCAACTTTATTATAACTGTATAAAATTGTTACTTGGACTATTATGGAATATCAAGAACGGTTATTATTTTAACATATAGTCATAATGAATTATTACTAGGCACAATAAATATATTTATTAAAAAGAGCTTTTTTTATTTTTAGGTTTCATTTAATTATAAATTATAATATATCAGAGATGACCAGCAACATGACGTCAGAGCAGCACAGCCTCTAGTCTCCCACGCTCACTTTCTATGGGCGAGCTCCAAGCACGTAATCAACCTGTAATGCAAAATGCTTTATTTGTTGTTTTTTTGTATTTATTTTTTTCAGCATTGCTAACTATATTAATTGAAATGTGATATCGTTAGTAAATTAAAACAAAAATTATATTCATGAAATTAATAATATCAATTAAAAATATAAAAAATCAAAGCTCAAAAATCAATACACAGGTTTGATTTTATATTTACCTATTAAAAACGGAACTAATTTGTGTAGTCATTGGTGTTTGGTTGCTACAAAGGAAGCATATTTATTAGTAACACGACAAAACAAGTTTTTACGAGCTAATTTGTTTCCTGTAATTGTGTGCATATTCTTTTTAACTCTTAGTCATTTACAAGCATCGACAGCATTGGACGTTTGCCACGGCGTGTACGTACGTGAGTCAGGCCTTAACGCCTTCAATAAGCACGTTTGATTCTAGTTCGACTTCCACTGCCTAGTTGCGCATATTTCAATACAATTAGCAGCTCATAGCAAAATACCGCTACTTTTTGTACGCCTGTGAACATACGATTTCACCGGGAAACTGCTGTTTGATGATACCTTTCGCTTGATTCACCGCCGGATAAAGGCAAGAAAAAATTTGCTCCACTTCCCAATGACGTCTGTGACAGCGATGCTTAAAGAAATGTTAATTTCGAACATATATATTGTGCTAAATATTGTTCATATAAATATATAAATACATAATATTATTAAACTATACGAAATATAATTAATTATTGCCTGGTAATAAATTGATTATTTTGACTGGACATCAAAAAATAGGTGGAGAATAAACATTTCCTTACCACGTCAAGTTTGCAAACACTGTGGTTGGCATTGAACTTTAGGCTAAACATTATGTTGAAGAGATGACATACGTTTGGCACCGCACCAACCGCTGAATCTCAAGATACGGCAGACAACACTCATATTTAGACGTGCAATGTATATTGCATGGTATTGCGAATTTTGCTTGAAATCATTTCAGAGAATATTTAGTGGTAACATTTACGTTTTAGGTTTCTTGACTTTTTACATAATTAGGTTGGTTTAGTGGCAACTGGCATGTTCTAAGCTCGTTATGGATATCGAAATACATCACATGTATTTCAATTTAAATACTTTATAATTACTCGGTGTTTAGGCTTTGGTAAGAAAATTGTGAAGTACGTTAACTTGAAAGGTACCTGTAAAAATTAAGGCATGAATTTCTGTGTTCCAAAATAATAAATATTTTAACACATGTATATTAAAATTGGCTTATGTAAAATTGGTATTGGTATATAATGGTTTGTAACAAAAAAATTAGCCGTGATTTTGACCGACCTGACCAACTGTAATGTCAGTTTAATTTTAAATATTGCATACGTATCAAACAAAGAATTAAAAAGGGGCGATTTTTAAGTAGTCTATTGACATCAAGCATCCGTGCATGTATGTGTTACAATGCAAGAACCCCTTCTTATATTATAATACATTTGTGTATTTAAATCATATCTATTTCCTCAAGTTGCGTGGCGTTACCAAGCTGAAATTAATATCCATAAAAAATCATATCGGTGGTTTTTTAGAGCACAATAAATACAAACTTCTAACTCAACAATTCATATGATATTAGACTTTATGCTGAATTTTAATGGAAACACCAAATTTAATAGTACAGATACATATCCTAAAAAGGTAAATTTATTTATTAACTTCATTTCATAAAAATAAGTGGATACAACAGCTACTTTAAGTTTATTAATTTTTATAACTTGAATTTTAGTTAACTATAATCGTGAAATTAGTACGGAACCCGCACCCTTGGTGCGCGAATTCTGCTCGCACTTGACCGATATCTAAATATATGTAACATCACTTCAAAGCTATATATTTAAATAAACAATATACTTGTTTCCAGCCGTTCTCTTTATTTGGTAAAAACGTACAATATTTTGTAAAAAAATCAAACGACAATCACAGCACCTATTATTATATTACACCCATTCACTGTTACGTATTGCCGAAAGAATGTCATGATTTTATTATACGATAATATAATAAATGTATAGTTAATTAGCAGAGCAAAAATATCTGGAACTAATTCTGTAAAGATTATTATAATGTTCTTGTGTTTAGTGCATGTTACGAGAGACATTGGAAAATTTAAGCCAAATGCTAATAAGTGTGACGGGTTATCTAATGTGAATATATGACTCAACTCAATTGTATTGAAAGAACAATAGATTATCTCGCAATGTTACGGTTTGAAGTGTTGAAGAGTAGGTTATACAGTCCTTACATCCTGAAATGTCAGATAGCTCACTGCCCAGTTATATTTTTGGTTGTAATTATATACTTATATTGTGAAATGATGTGTTTTTTGTTGTTTAAGAAAGATAAAAAATATATGTATAGCAGTAGGATATCGCTTTTATTTATATCACGTTTCTTAAAGTCCTCTTAGTTCATTTTATTTCGAAATTACTATGTAATTTTTATATAAATAATAATTATAGAACATAATTTTGTATAACTAGATATTTAACAGAAAAACAAAATATATAAAAAATATTATTGTAAGAAACAATAGCGATGCTTCTCTTCTCGTTGTACATAATTAAAAAATCTTAATAATATTACGAATTTCAAACTTAAACATATTAATTCTGATGCCTACAATTCAACACGCGGTCGATTGAAATCGAATGAATAAAAATCTTTTGAGTCACAAATAATTTCACTTTCAGGCACGATTACGGTGTGGTTATTACCCGCTTGCTATCGGTATACACCACCCACCGGAGTTCACTTCGACATTGCATGTTACAAACAGTACCGAACGCACGCACGTAAAACTTATAACCACTGGACGCGAGTAAAACTTTCGTGATGGATTATTCGATTTAGTTTCACTTCTAACGATCGGTATTTTTGTTCGAGATTGTTGTACACGTGTCATGGATCGTTGATCAGAGGCATGCGTATCTATTTAGAATTTAAAATGTGTTCAGGTGCACTCACTTCGTATAGCGAATAGGTACTTAGTGTTATTAAATATAACATTATAAACAAATATTGTTTAGACATTGAAATTAAATGAAAGTCCAAAATATTCAAGGAAATATTAACATTTTTAGTATCGCCCTCAGGCCTCACCAAGTTGACAGCTTAAAAAGAATAAACATGAGTTCGGTCAAAGAGCAACACTAATTTGAACGGAAGTCGGCTGTGGATGTGACCTCATGTTAATACATGTGTTTTAAGTTTATTTAGATATTGCATTATTTATATATAATAGCCATAAAAATATTCTTTAAATTTTGCTTTTTCCTTTTAACTGTTGTTGTCCAATGTTAGTTGCTAATATTTAAGGATTATGAAATCATTTTACTTATTTTTTCCTTTTCTAGTATTTTTATATTATACTAGCAATTTTCAAATATATTAATTTAAAGTAAACTGACAATTTGTGAAGAACTTACAATATGCTTAGAAATTTAAATTAATAATCTTAACACTAAGAAATAATTTAAGGTGTGATTGAACAGGTTTAATTCCATTCTATTTAGTGTATGAACCAGTTGATTAGCACAAGGTATTGCCTAAAACGAAGACAATGTTGCAGAACTGGGTAATAATTCCAGTGTGATAATAATAAATTAAGCTTTAACAAATTATGTCATAACAGTCCCTTAAAATCTGTTGCATTCAATAATTAGGGATTATAATTAACTTACAATGAAAAATGTTAGAAGAACTTCTAAAATGAAACCTGTTTAACACGTGGCTACATGATATGAGGAGGGCCGTCGAATACAATGCACGTCTCTCATTTTGTTATTATGTCGCTCGAACCACGTGTGCGTTGCTCATCCCATCCATAGTGGCTGTAAAATTATACAATATTCTCTCTTAATTGAATCCACTTAGGTCTATATTGCTTTAGATGTCGAGTGATGTAGACGAACCCCCAAACAACATTACAAAGTTATAAAACAATGTAAAAGGATCTCACTTCTATAGACACTGTAATGAGGCTGATGCCATTCCAGGAATTATTATTATCCTAGCAGCTCGCTTCATATAGCTGTTGAACAATACACGGATTTGTCAATACAATTTACAAGGAAATAAAGTAACACTAGAACTCACCAGAATATTTAATTGTAGTTTTGGTCATTATTTCCTCAATATATATGTTTAGTATAAAACATCTGCAGGGCCGGCAGACGTGGTTCTGACCGGAAAAGAAGTGTATATGATTTATAAGGTATGGCATAGATGTCTTACTAGTAACTATTTGATCGGTTTATTGAATGCTACACCTCATATGTTGGAGAATACGTCGACTGCTGCGGTGATAATTTAATTGATATTAGTCCAGTTGTTTACGAGTAGGGTGACAAAGTGATTGTTCATTTATGCCATTGCATAATTGCATATTTGATATAAGTATAAACGTGAGTCGTGAATGAGCCAAGCTTAACTAAAGGTCAAATGTCATAGGTTGAATGTCATTTATAAAAATATTTACCATTTTTTCGTTACTATAAGTTTAATGTCGGCAACTGCTGGAGAATTAAAGAGCGGCGTAATTCAGAAGACAAGACAATACAAATGAAAAAAGGCTTTAAAGGACTCCCAAAAATGAATCAAGTGATGGCAGATTTATATATGTTAACGCTTGTTTTAAAAATCACCTTGAATTAGTGGCATTTGAACCTAATCACATTTTATTTGTAACGTGACACATCTAGTATCACATGTATGCCACTAATAAACAAAAAAACACATTCCAAATTTCCTATTTCAACAATGACATCACGATACGTCTCAATGATCTAGCCATAGTAAGTGCAACTAATGCAACTCAAGGTAGGCTTTTGCGTAATTCAACAGAGAATAAACAAACCTAATATTAAGCCTACAGATCTAGGCAAGGCTTGCTCTTTATTATTAGCAAAGTCAAGTGGGTTATTGTTATTTTAAATTACAATTATTAGAATAATAATTATATATTAAAATGATTAATAGAATAGTAATGGACATTTTAAACACACTCTATATATTATAAGAACTTATTCTTATAAAATATGTAAATGATAAATTCATTATTCTTGAATTAACAGAATAATATAAAATAATAAATTGTGTTTCCTATATCGATATCATATTTGATTGCTTTCAATCTGCGTCTTATATGTAGTAGTAGAAACGCAAATATAAAATAGAATGTTCTAGATATTGCCAAAGGAAATTGCCTATATAAAAACGCTATGTATAAAACGCTTGATAATTTACTATCTTATGTTAGTCAAATATGCATATCATATGTAATATATAGTTATATTACTTGTCGGCTTGATAAATTAGGTTGTGAAGTGATAAAATTCAGTAGTAATCTTTTTAGTAAGTAAATACTACTTTAGAAAATGGCTGAATTGGATAAATTTCATTTCTTGTAATACTTTTGTATATAGACATGTTATGGTACTGACCTTGTTGGTTAGTCAATGGGCAAAACATGCAAAACCAAACTTTCTAGAACAATTTTAAAATATTATTTACATTTATTATAGTGATAAAGTACTATAAATAAAAACTGACCTTTTTAAAATTTCCAAATTAAAGGTTATATATTAACGCACAGAACCAAAGCCAGTAGATAATTTAATTGTCAACAATTGATATAGTAATCGTTCGACCCTCTATTTTACAACAAATGCAACAGCGTTAGCGACTTTAAACATCCTTAATAGCAGCTTTAAACTGGAAGTATTCAATCGAAACAACATAACTGCACCCGCATTTATTGTTCCATGAGAACATTCGACTCATGAGAACAAGAGGGTATCAAAGCTGTCCATGTCTTAGTGCTAGTTAAATAAAACATGGCTTATAATACTTTTTATTGATGAAACAATTTATTATAGCAATTTATAGGTATATATTATATTTATTACAAACACAAGAATATTATTTACTTTAAAGTAATTTATAGCAATATTTGCTTCTACATATGTAGGGTATGTAATAAAAAAAACTAAATACTTTCATATTTATACGAGCTTTTAAATTATATTGCCTAATAGATACTAAAATAAAGGATGAACGGAAAGCATACGTTAGCTTTATTTATAGACCGCGCCCCACACGCAGCAGTAAGTGCGCGCAGAGTTGCGCGGGAGACGCTGCCGGCCGCTGCTATTCCAAGCGGGACCTTGCACATTTACAAAGCACGTACAAATACTTACGCCTACATAAAATTAATCTGATATTAATCTTAAGGTTATATAAAGATACTTACCTTGATTTTTCCGTTCTTGATTAGATTCCATGTTTCGAGCAACGGAAGATATTTTATATCACTTCATTGAGTGGACATTCAATAACTATACAAAAACTAATTATAACAAACAATATGAATAATTTATATTTATTTTAAATAGAAATTTGCAGATATAAGTTGATCTCATTTTAATATTCAACTCGACTTTTTGGCATCATCTATGGTTGCGGAATCCACAACCTGCAATTTGATATTAGATAGTAACAGTAGACAATTTTTTGAATTTTTTTTTTTTTTTTTTTTTTAGCTTCACGCTTTATCCCGCACATGGCAGGGTAGGCAGAGGGAACTGCAGGAACCATATGAACCTAGTGTTAAGACACTCCGTTACTTAGTCCCTGCTTACTCCGTCCCCACTTTCCGCCGTTTTCGAGGCATTGCGTGTTAAGTGGCGGAACTCAACGCCGCGCTTTGCCTTAGTTGCCAGAGCGAAGAAAATGGAAATAGAAAAATCCATCTTCCCCGACTGGGGATCGAACCCAGAAACCGTCGCGTTAGCCGCGTTACAGGCAGACGTTGTGCCTCTGCGCCACGACGGTCCTTTTTTGAATGTTTCGTTAAAATAACAAATATTATTATGTTTTTGAAATTGGATTATTTCACATTTGATTAGTAGTAGAAATAAATTACCTTTATTAAAGGAAGCGAAAGCGAAAATCAACCTTGATTGTACATAAATTTAAATAATATCCCTTTTAATAGCTTATTTACACTATTTAATTGGTAAAGTTCAAGTAAATAATGCAAACTGGTGCTTATAAAAATTTCAAAGGGTCCAAAGGACGTACACCTGAATAATAAATTAAAAGCTAAGGAGTTTTTTGTTATAATTTTATATTTATAAATTCAGTTAGATATTTCATTATGTTTAAAGAAGGACTGTAGTTTATACTTACCTATTGTTTTAATCTTTAACAAATCTTTATTTGTACTTATTTTAAAATGAACTAAAAGAAAGGGTCACTAATAAAGATGACCAATTGAAAACTTATTGTTTTGTTTGTATGGAATTCGAAAAAATAAAGAACATTATTACGTCTCCCTATAGAATTGTGAAATATACGAATTATATTGTAAAATACATTTATTTTGTTTTAATAACGTTAAATAATGTCGTAATTTTTATTAATCAAAATAGGTGTTTTGTGTGTCCCTCGTTGCAAATGTTATTCAAAAAATATAATTATTTAAAACAAATTTTCAGTTTCTGTATTTGTATGTAAGATTTTCTAAGCTTGAAGGAAGTAATGTGATACAACACTAAGCCAGCAGTCAACGTTAGTAAATTGGCTTTATCTGGGCCGGTAACGGCACCTAAACAGTAGTAGTGCTTGAGCTTCTAAGTAATCAAACCATGACCTAACTAGATGTGCAATTCTCTTAAGAATAATATTTGTTACCTCGAAATATCACATATGTATAACATATCTTTATTTATAGTACACCTCAATCCTTCTCACTTAACAACGACATTTAGATACTTCAAAAGTGCGCGATTTTTAGTTTAAAAAAACCAAGATAAGATAATTTGTTTGATTAAATTGATAAAGCTACTGTTAAGAGCTTGATCTATGTATCATTTTTCATCTCCTTGTCTTATAGAATTTGTATTATATTATTCTGTAAATCATCAATTATATGTTAGTCCATAAGTAAACTTACTTTACAATGAAACTAAATCTGCGAAAATATATAATTGTTCCTTTTCGTCTTTTGTTCTAAGTTTCTAAAATAACAAAAAAAAAGAAATTGTAATTTCGTAAAATTGATTTTGATCAATTTATTTTTCATTAAAGCACTCAGATGTTTAATAGAATTTTTAGGAGTTAAGCTGGCACAAAAGAAAATTAAATAATTTTATAATTTTGCTTGTTAATGATCAATATATTTGTATAACAAAGAAATCTAATTAACTAATTGTTGTTGTCAGGCATTCTGATAATGTAGTAAGGCAAAGGAAAGCTTTGCTTAATTAATCACTATTAAGATAAAGATGAAAAGGGAAGAATAGGACACGGAATAGTTCTAGAGATTTAAACACATGTATGCATACACAAGTTACCCTACATCCATTGTTGAGCCCCTTTGTTTACCTAACTATAATTTTATGTACCCTACTAATATTATCATTGAAATTTGTTCTAGAAATAAATAAGTAATAGTTCTAACCTAGTAAAATTGTGTACCTTGTTTTTAACTATGCGAATGCTTTTTAAAGTTCACCTTTTAATCAAAATTTATGTCTACTTCCTTATCTATGAAAATGGTTGCCTGATAATCTTTAATTTATGTTTTCAAAGTATAGGTAGTCAGATCTCCATCTATATATAAGCTATAATGTCTGTCAAACATACTGAACAATGAAGCCATATCAGGCAACTGTCCATAGAAAGTAAAAAATTCTGTTAGCCATAGTAAGTAAAATGTTGTTTATTATGCACCAGATATGATACAAAAGGTACAATATTGCCCTTAGTAGTAAAAAGTATAAAACAGACCTTACCGCTAAATGAGTAATTGCCTCAACAAAGCATACCTTTTGATTGAGGAAAAAATTGACAAAGAGAATAAATTCTATTCTACAGTGTCCTCATGCATGATGTTTTTCTTTTTAATAATAAACAAAGAGCTAGTTAATCAAATTCTCTTAACAGTCATTAAGATGTATTGCACACAAATTTAGCAACCTGTATTTTGGTATATGGTTTTTATAAACTACTACCATATTCTGCCTGTACTAAAGGCAAAGCTACAGATTTTAAACAATTATTGAAATATGACATTACTGCGTGTAAAGCTCAGTCATGGTAAAAAATTGTATGTATAATTTTTTAATTTATTTGTGTCATTAGATAATTAAAAAGATTAATTAATTATTGTATTATATTTGTATACTATTCTTGAATATTGTATCTACTGTCATATTTTGTAGGCTGTAAGTATATTATGGTAATGTAGAAAATATTTATTTTTTTATAGTCATCTATGGAAACAAAAATGTTTTTACTATAAAGATTACTATTTAACTACTCAAAAAAATCTAATTATGCTTGTTAATATTAAAATATCTTTAGGTATTGAAATGAAAATAAACAAATGTATTACCTTCGAGTCTGAAGAATAAAACTTCACTAGTTAATCTCCCACTTAAAACTTTTATTATAGATACTTTGTTATATGTATTATCACAAATCCTGGTAGACTTTAAAACACAATCACGCAACTGACAATCTTTATCTGCATTTCTTTGATTATTGATTTTTCATATAAACATAATTTACACAATAAAACACAATTTGCAATATGACTTAGGTGTAAACTCTTACTCATCGCACTTCACTCTACACAATCATATAAGATTATTGCATATTTGGATGGCTTTTTAATTCTCTAAAACCGTCCTTGTCCTTCCACATTATTAATCTCAACAAATTATATACAAAGTTGACTAATATTAAGTTACATTACAAATGTTACTGTTGTTGCTTAAAAATTTGATACAGATTCTGATTTCAATTTTGAAATTTTTTTAATTGTAATACACAAAACATGATTCTTTCAAAGCTAAATATAAAATGTCCCAATCAGATTATAGATATATTGTTTACTTCATATGATAAATATGGTTACTGCGGGAGTATCTACCAGTACTAAAGTATGAAAATATAAGATAAAGCACCTCGATTGGACAATGGTATGTATCAAAGATATTAACAACGTGATATGACGCGCATCGTGACCGCCGAGGGTCCAGCGTTTTGTGCCAGCAGGCTAACGCCCAGGCCCCGCTGGAGTTTCGCGGCCGTCAGCCGAGGTGGGCTCACTCCCTCCTCGCCCTTGCAGTCTTACGAGAAATAAATGCCACATTACACACTAATATTAAAGCACTGTACAACAACAATAATTGTCCTTTTTCTTTTCGGGGCTAACGTTCATTTCACGCACTATTTCAGCGAACATTTCGTTGACGTTGGTACGACTCTTGGCCGATGCTTCCACGAATGGGCAGCCCCACATTTGCGCGAGCGCATTGCCTTCCCCTTGTGAAACCTCGCGCTGGTGTTCCAAGTCGGCTTTGTTACCAACTAACAAAATAGGTACACGTTCTGAGCCTTTGACGCGAGTTATCAATTCCTTCATGGGTTTGATATCTTGGAAAGTTTGATGATTTGTTAAAGAGTACACAACTACAAATCCTTGACCATTCTTTATGTACAGGTCTCGCATAGAAGCGAATTGTTCGGTACCAGCAGTATCCAAGATTTCTAGAACACATGGGGAATTGTCTACTTCTATTTCTTTCCTGTAGAAATCCTCTATCGTGGGGTCATATTTTTCCATAAAACACCCAGACACAAATTGCACAGTCAAAGCACTCTTCCCGACCCCACCCGAGCCTAGCACGACCACTTTGAATTCGCGCATTATTGTGCTATATTAATCACACTTGCCAGTCTTCTATAAACGTTTCAAAAACGTATTCTCACTTTGTGCTATAAAAATGTCATTGCTATGTTGGATAATGACTCACTCGGATGCGACCACTGAGAAATGTCCACATAAAGAATGGTAACTAAATCATAAATAGCGACGCCATTTTAGTTACTTGAGTGGCAAAACAACTTTGATTGCATCGCGGTACTCTTCTATTCACTTTATTCTCGATAGTACAAACACGGAAGCAACATCTATCCAACTGACTCGGTTGCTAGAATTGGCACCAGCAGCAGGTTGGTCAATGCACCCTATTGCAATGGTTTGATTGGCGAATGGGAGTATTTCCAACCGGATGTCGGTGTTGCATACACAATGATCAATATTTACATCAAATAAATATATGTCATATTCAAGACAATATAGAATTTGAATAAGGTACTATATTATATTTAATAATTTAATGGAAAAAATAAATTTAACATAAACAAAATATTTTGTAACATAGTATTAGTTGCAATTTCATTTTATTTTATCAATTGCCATAAAAATTACGTTCTATTATAAATTTAAAAGTATAAATATATAATATATAATTATATACATATATTTATTTATACAATGTTGAATTTAAGAAGAAATAATGAAATATACAAAATGTGACATATTTAGTATACTGCACAATTCTATTATAAATATACTCGAACATTAGGCATAATTACTCAACATAGCAACACTGAACAGGAAAAACTTTATGAATTTAAAGTTTCCTATCATGAATTGCGTTCAAAAACTTTAAGGGTGGAAATCGTTTTATCAATATTTTATATTTTTTGTTATATGAAAATTATAAAAGGTCAAATATTAAAACGTTGTGTAGCTCAAACTTAATTTATTTAATTTTCATTAAAAATTACAGTAAAATTGTAACACATTATATCTAAATCACTTAACAAATATATATATTAGATACTCTGTGATATATGGACGAAAGTAAGTAATTCATAGTTAAGGTTTATTTAGTTTACTTATTATGACAAAAAAATTAACTTTTAAGACATTTTTGGCGATCACTTTACATTTATCTTAAATCTGTCATGTACCACAGATATTTGTACGATATACCGTGACGTGTGACGGCTTGTATTACGTCATGGATCCTTTAGAATTAGATACATACTGAAACTGATACCAGCGTAGTTAGTTTTATAAATTTAAATTTGCAATACTTAATGTTAAAATTCCAATTAGAAATTTTGTTATATTATTTAGAATATAGTAATCATATTCTTATGAAACAGGATTATGAGCACAACCAATAGAAACAGGATATAATAACGTTTAATAATAATACCGGCTATTTTTGGCTAGTTAGAAGTTTGATATATGTAAGTAATGAAAATTTCGTCTGTACCCATAAATAAATTTCTGCTTGCACATGATAAAATTTTGATACAAATACATTATAATTTCACCTCAGTTGATTTACCAAATCTTTGTTATAAATGTGCTGTTAAATGTTATAACATATTTTTACTCAAATTTACCTATATATTAAATGAAAAAAAAAAGTAAAATATTATTATTAGGTGTATGTAGATAAACATAATGTAGGAAAAGAAAATATTTAGTTGGCATAAGTAGAATTATCTCTATTAGAGATCTCTTCCATATACGGGTAGAGGTGAATTAGTGGGTAGCAGGTAGGTAGTGCTCATAGACATTATATATCAGTAGTCTATTTCAGTAGCAAAAATGATATTATTAATTCTTCAAAAGTACAATTCATCAATATTATAATAAAAATTGTTTTCCTTTTAGTTGAATATTATTTACATTTCAGAAACATGTCACATAAACCAACTCCAGTACAGCCCAAATTTTCCACCAAGTCAGGGCTATGCTCCCCCAGCAGAAGGAAATAAATCGAACGACAACTATCCAATGCAAAACTATCCACAATCTGGCCCAATGTTACCACCTGGTGCCCAACCATTACCAGGAATGCAAACAGGATTCCAACCTGGTTTCCAGCCAGGGTTTCAACCTGGCTTTCAGCCTGGATTTCAACCTGGTTATCAGCCAGGTTATACTCCAGGATATCCTCATCCTCAACCTGGTTACCCACAACCTGTAATGCAACAGCCTGTTCCACAACCACCAGGTACAAATTAAAAACTTTATACTAAACAACTTTTGGTAGTCGTAAAAATACCTATTTTATATTTGTTTGCATAACACAAAAGTTATAATAAATAAGATTTTACTTCAAAAATTATAGAATATTTAAAACACTTATATGTATATAAAGTATACAAAAAAAATTATAGTTCTAAAAAGTTTGGATTCTTATTGGAATATTGTGGCACAGTTGCCACAGTCAGTCATGTGACTGTTAATGTGATGATCCTGGACTTGGTTCTTAATTTTTCCTTATCTGGCAACAAGACAAAGAGGAGTTGAGCTGAGTAAAAGAACTGTTGAAGTTCTGAATGGTGCAATGGATATTCATAATACTAAGCGCTTACCCTGCTATGAGCTGGATCCGAATACTTATTAGTGTTTATAATGAATATAATTACTAGACTCTTATTAAACATAGTTTTTATTAATGAAAAATAACAGAATTTATTATGAATAAAAAACTAAAATTAAATTAAGTTAGTATTTATAATATTAATATTAGTATTTATAATAATTAAATAATTTATTATTTATGTACAATCAAAAAGTAAGGAATGTAAAATAATTATTACTCAATGGTCGTCAATGAAAACATTGACATGTTTAACTAAAATTGATAAAGATGTTTACATAAACTTAATGTAAAAGTGATATTGCTGATAATTAGTCTGCTTGTGTTATTCGCAGTTATGACAGTAGATAGTTGAAAGTGATTATTCCGAATTTATTTGTTTTTCGTCATAATATAAAGTTAACTTCGGCTAAAATTATGAAAGTGTTAAATGATAGTGCAGATATTAATTTTGAATTTCTATCCGAAGACCTTCCTAAAAATAGATTGAAATTGGCACATGAAAAGTGTTCTAAATTCAGAAAATATTTATCACGAAAATGTACAAAAATCGTTAGCATTGATAATAAACGCATTTATATAGAAACATTATCTGTGGAAAGTGCAAAAAGATCTATTAAACAATTTTATAAAAAAATATTTACCAATCGGTTGAATGGTTATGAACAATTACTAACAGATGAAGAGAGGAGGTTAACAAATCTTGTCGATTACGTAAATGTGGTGGAGGGCATCTAAAATATTTGTCTTGTGTTGTGTTGGTAATGTTTTCATATCATATCAGGTCTATTCATATAATTATGTATTAAAAACATAGGTATCATTATAATAATTACGATATTCATATATTTCTACCTATTTATTTATAAAATTATACAGTTAACGAGTTGTTTTGTAAAACGCGTTCATCTCAGGAAATGGGTCAAATAAAAAGAAATGTTTGCATCGGGCAGACCACCTCTATGAAGTTATAAGTAATACTATATCACGTGAATCGTTTTAAAGTATCCACTCTAATTGCGGTCAAAAATATCTCGACCTCTTAGAATGTGTCATGTCTCATACACAATTCTTAGTAACTTTAATTAAACTACGTGAACAAAATTCTACCTACAACCTCACTAGGTTTTAATATATTTTTAATAATGAAACATTTTCTAATACAGTGGTGTCAATTACTATTTATATTTGTATTTATTAGAGAGCATCATTTTCTCCATGCATCATCGGATCAAAGTATTTTTTCAATATTAGAAAGAAAATATGCTAAAACCATTGCGTGTGTAATTAGTAGGAAGAAATGTTTCACATGAATAAGCCTCATTGAAGACTCTTTGCAAGTTTTATAAAATAAGTACTAAGCATTTCTACGATTTATAAATATGAATATTAAATTAAAAAGTATAATAAAAAAATAGCAGTTGTTACGTGCGTGCGTGACTAAATTCGATGAACATATGTTTGGAATCAGATCCGACGAAAGTATGTGGTTTTAAAATTTCTACACAATGTTTTTCTACTTAGAAACAATGGAAGCATATGTGTTAACATAATAATAAAATATTTCTATTTGGTATACGACTGAAGACTGTCGTTTCGTAGAGGCTCGGCGTCTGCCTGTAACTGATTAGTTGGTGATTGTGGGTTCGATTCCCACTCGGGGATAATATATCATTATTATATTGGCGGAAAGCGGGGAACGGAGTATTTAAGATGCTCCGTTCCCGTTCCATTAGGTTTCCTCGGGTCCTGCGGTTCCCTCTGTCTGCCATACTACAAATAGAAAAAACATACAGAATTAATATGTATAGAATATATGTATAGAAGTGGCCACCGTTGCTTTATGTATAATAAAATATTAATTAAATAGTGTTGTTAAAGTAAGTACATACTATAAATATTTTTCTTTTAAATTATAATGGCATTTTATTATCAGAAGTATAATAAATATGAAGTGCAGCTATATTTACTTTCGTTGGCATATATCAAAATAATATAGTTTATTTACTTATAACATAATTTACTTGCATAACAAAGTAAATAGTATGTACCTAAGATGAGATAAAATTAATGACGAAAGCAAAGACATTAATTATATATTTTTAACATATAATAACTATGTAAATTTTTCTCTGCTTAGTACACAAACTGCATTTTTATCTTAACTTTAAAAGTTTTATATATTAACTTTAAAAGTTTAGTCACAAAACTTTACTAAATAATTTTTTTAATATTTGTATAGTATTAGCTTTCCGAATGGTCGTCAATAACGCAATTATGGTCTACTCACTACTTGATACTTGACACCTACTTACAGTTGCACTCCTTTATTTTGCAATATAAGCCTTATAGACATACTTAGGTTAATATTTCTATAAGATAAGAGAAAATAAACAAAGCTTGTTATTAAGTGTTATATGCTATGTACCTACTCAGAGCTGTAACTGGAGGTATCTTTTAAAGAACGTAAAATATTCTGCCTTAACGAGAATTTAAATATTTTCTTTCATTAATTTGGATTAACACTTAAAATAAATTGTCATATTGAATGTTGTCTGTAGACAACATTATGTTATGTTATATTATATATTATTCGTTATGTATAACGTAATAATAACATAGGTTTGGGCACGTAGAAAGAATGCGTCAATAGCATGGGGACTCCCCGGAGAGCATGTTTGAAGAGGTTACTGACAGTGGACGAGGCGAAAGAGGTATGCAGGGACCACAGCGTTTGGCGCTCCGTTCTCTCTGACTACCCCGCTTGGGATAGAGCGTGAAGATGTGCGTGTAGATACGAAAATAAATCTTTACTTTATAGAAATAGAACTAACTACACCCTATTCTATTATTAAACATATACAATTTCAGGTGGCTGGATGACTATACCGCAAGGGCTAACAAACTGCCCTCCTGGCTTGGAATACCTGTCTATGATTGATCAACTTTTGATTCACCAGAAAGTTGAGTTATTGGAAGCATTCGTCGGATTCGAGACAAACAATAAATATACAGTGAAAAATTCAGTTGGTCAAAAAGTATACTACGCTGTAGAGGACAATGACTGTTGTACTCGCAATTGCTGCGGTCCGATGCGACCTTTTGACATGCAAATTATGGATAACTTTAGAAATGAGGTAACATGTTAACCATCCAACACCCTATAATAGATAATATTTTACAAAACATTAACATATCAGTGTGTTTTTTTTATTCTACACTAAATAATTAACCAATGAATGAGGTTAAATTTTATTGAAATATGCCTTTAATATGACATTAATAATAGAACTTGATAATATTTCATCTGCAAGAACGTTCAAGAATATTAAATCGTTATAAAATATGCGGTATACTTAGGCAAAGACTTTGTAAAAACAGAACGAACCTAATGTCAAGACATTCTGTTATTTATTTTTCATATTTTTATTATTTTTAAAGTGTTAATCCACACTGAGGATAGAAAAAATACTTAAAGAAATCATATAAAACTTTGAACGCAGCGGGAACTCGAACGCGCTCAGTGGTGAGAGCGCCTGCACGGTTCGCAGGAGGGCGCGGGTTCGAGTCCCGCTGCGTTCAAAATTTTTATATGTTTTCTTTAAGTATATTTATTTTTCACCCAACGTTGTGACATTGTGTATTGAGATGCAGATATAGAACACAAAGACGCATTGTCTTTTTAGTACTGAGAAAATGCATATAATTAATTTTGTTCCAGGTCGAGTAGGAGACCTGTCTTTTTTACTAAATAAGCAAAAGTTTTGAATTTTTAAATAATGATCTTACTAAAAATTTATTTTGATTACAAGTAATATATAAGTCGATATATGAAACATTTCACGCCTGCTTCGGAATCAATCTATATATAAAGCCCGTTACTCTGTTAGGTGCTAACAGACAATGAGCAGCTGAACTTATTGGACATAAGGAGCTGAAATTTTTGCGATTAGACTGTAGGGGTATTTGCTTAAATAATGGACCAAGTTTATTTCGTTCTATTGAGTAAAAGCGAAAATTATACCCAAAAAATCAATAAATCAAAAATAAAAAAAATAAAATTGTAATGAAATCACTTTGTATTCTCTACATATCGCTTATAATTAAAAGCAAAAGAAATATTAAAAAAACTACGATTTTGTCGACTGCTAATACAAAACCAAAAATCATATCATATTTTATCCGATTTTGATTTTTCTTACTAATAAATACCTTGTTGTAAACATCATCTTATTACTATATATTGCTTTACACTTTGTCCCGCATGTTGCAGGGCAGACAGAGAGAAATATAGGAACCATATGAACCCAGTGTTAAGACACTATTGTTTAGTCCCTGCTTTCTCCGCTCTCTCCGGCATTGCGTGTTGAGAGGCGGAACTCAACGCTGCGCTTTGAATAGTTTTCCAGAGTGAAGAAAATGAAAATAGAAAAAATCTATCTTCTCCGAGTGGGAATCGAACCTTCAAACCGTCGCGCTTACAAGTGGACGCTTACGCCTCTGCGCCACAACGGTCCTCTATAAACTTCAGGTGTACATTTACAGGTAATCCACTTGCATCGTCCACTAGCATGTGACTCCTGCTGGTGTCCTTGCTGGCTGCAGAGCATGGAAGTGACTGCCCCGCCAGGCACTGTGATCGGCTCCATCGAACAGGAGTGGTCCATCTGCAAACCCTCGTACGTCATCAAAAATGCCACCGGTGATGTCGTTCTAAGAATTAAAGGGCCATTGTGTACTTTCTCCATATGTGGCGATGTGGAGTTTCATGTGAGTTGTTATTTTGTTTATATTATATGTTTTGTTTGAATATATATCGTGTTGAATTTTGAGTGTCACGTTTTTGGGGTAAATTTCATAAAATAACAAGACATTTTAAGATTCATATCAGTTTTAAAATTTTAATCTGTGTTCTCAAAGTATGAGAAACACCCGCCTTGGTATGCTTTAATATGATTTTACAAAGAAAGTAATAAAGAATCAAAGTAGAGGTCCGAATCCCGCACATAAGAGGTTAATTCAGGGGCAGAGTACCTTCTTTCCTCCCAATCGGGTGTTGTTGTCAAAGTCAACAAGGCTAAAAGCATTGACCACAAATCAGGAAAAAATACCTATATACGATACGTAAACGCATTATTTATTTCTATTTAATCAATATCACGCCCATATGAGCAACTGCCACACAGCAGACATTGCTTTCAGCGGTTTCTTAAAAAACGTTTATGGTATGGTATTTTATTACAAAAATGAATTTGAATATATTTGATACAAATAAATTATCAATTATATACATTAATAATAACAATGAATTGAATATGAATATGTTATGCTATAAACGCAACGTGTTCTTCAAGGTTTGGCCTTCCATAGCTTTTGGCTATTAGCTCCTAACAACATAAGTATTTTTTTGTAGCGCGCTGCCGCTCCACGATTCCAACGATGACTCACGAAATCGAGAGATCTATAAAGCAAATTTGTTATATCTACTAATATTTTATTTTGCTCCGACAAATGGCACTCTGCCAGGTCAGAATACAATATTCTGAATTATATAATTTGGCAATATACAGAAACATCGACCTTCGCTTTAAGTTCAAAGTTCAGGCTTATTTGAAAACGCTCGCTTCCTATTTTCAAAGAGACTTGATTTCTTTTAACAATTTAACATAAGCTAGTTTTTCAAAAGTGAACAAACAACTATACTGACAATAAAACCCTAGGTTTAAAACAGTTTCAATGGAAACCAAATAACCCAATATTTTTTTACTTCATGCCAGCCCAAAGTACTGTTTTATATTTAGATATAATTCAATAAACCTTTACCTATTTTACATTTAAAATTTATCGGTTTGATTGAAGTCTAACTTCTAAAACCAATTGGACTCTATACCAATACAATACGCGTCACAAACTCTCAAGGCCTCGCATTATGTACCCATTGAGTATCATTACTCACGGTTGGCAACTGCTAGCACGATGTAATCTTATCCATTTAGCTCTCTTAAATATAAACTGACATCAAATACCGCTTTAATGAAACCAAATCACTTTAGTCTATTTCTACTTATCTCGATTACCTATCGTATTGACTCCCAATCTCCACGTTGTACTTCAAACGTTTGTTGCTAACTCGGTAACTTGTTAATTGTAATAGATTTAAATTCATTTTTAAACGATTATCATGATATAGAAATGTACTTATAATAATTCCGGACAGGTCAAGAGAGGTCCGGTAATTTTTGTCGGGGCTTCTTAGTTGGTTTTTCTGAACAGTTAATTGTTAAATTCGAAGTATGCAGATAGTTGTTGATGTAGAAATAAAATATTTAGTAATATTTTTCCCTGTAATAATAAACAATTCATGAATTTTATACTAACATTCGTAACCCATATTAAAATTAGATATTTAAAGTCTGTTGTAAAGGGTTTTTTTTTATTTAGCCTTCTTTGCTATACGGTCGTCCTCCGTTATGTGCATACGTCGTTTTCCTCGTTTTATTCACAACCTACCTACTTGCAATAATTAAGTTAGGTACACGTAATGACGACTCTAGTCATGATTAATTTCATTATTAGTTTATAATCAAATTATGTTGTACATGCAATTGTTTATATTATTAATTTGCCCTTTAAACTTGTTCGCTATTACGTTAGTGTAGTACATTTATGTATTACCTATTTAGCCACAGTTTTTCCTCATATACCAAGGCAGAGTATATCTAGTTTCAAGACACTTCGTTCTCCAATTTTCACTATAATATAGTATTAGGAATAATAAGGATACTAATATTAAGAAATTCAGGAAAGAAGGATATACCTAATATTAGGAAATTCAGGGTTGATAGTAAATGATAATTAGTATAAACGTAAAATCGTCACATTAGTGCTATGCCCATCTTCTCGAATATAATGTTGCGAATACAAAGTCTCACATTTATTAAAAGCGATTGCAACTTCATATCTAACTCATCTATTGCCGTTATGATATAAAAATTTGATTTTAATTTTACTCTTATAGTAGTTGCTTTAGGTTTTTTTAAATCCTAATGTTTTTTAGCAGTTCCGCACTGTGTACCGCATATACTAGTGTTGTCAGAAAGAATTTAGAATGAAGGAGAATTATTTCTCCACTGTTCGCCCAAATTTCATTTATTGTTTTTACTTAATAAGGCGTACATAAAAAACACAACGGTTATTGTTTAAAGGAAAACAACTACTAAAATAATTACAAAATTCGGTAATAACAAAAAATTGTGATAATACCACAGGGATAATTCATCGCATCATATATCTCCATAACTTTTTTTGCTACCTTTAACATCGCATAAGATTATAACCTCTACCTATTTACTAGACATGTCGTCGAGAAATTCAGCATTTATATAAATATGTTTCTAAAATAAACATTTTTTAATTTTGCAGATATATTCAAAAGACGGTGAAACGAAAGTGGGCAAAATAACGAAACAGTGGTCGGGACTGGCGCGCGAGGCATTCACTGACTCCGACTACTTCGGCATCACGTTCCCAATGGATTTGGATGTTAGGATCAAAGCTGTGCTGCTGGGTGCATGTTTTCTCATTGTAAGTATAGAAAATTTAGTGATTGCTTCGGTTTTAGTTATAAAATGGAAATAACTATGTTTTTGCCGACCTATATATGAAATTTTGGCGTGTCAGCAAAATCTATAGAGTCAATAACGGTTAGGTTAAAACTAGTTCTGTTTGACATTAAAAGGTGCTGTGATATTTTTTTTTACATTTCAAATTTACATTTTTTGAGGCATTGCGTGTTGAGTGGCGGAACTCAACGCCGCGCTTTGCCTTAGTTGCCAGAGTGAAGAAAATGGAAATAGAAAAATCCATCTTCCCCGACTGGGGATCGAACCCAGAAACCGTCGTGTTAGTCGCGTTACAGGCAGACGTTGCGCCTCTGCGCCACGACGGTCCTCGGCGCCACGACGGTCCTCTGCGCCACGACGGTCCTCTGAGCCACGACGGTCCTTAATTATTCTTAAAAATATATTAAGTTTAAATTAAATGTGTAATATTTATACATTTCAGGACTTCATGTTTTTCGAAAAATCTGGTAACAACGAGCGTGACGGACCTGGAATGCTCTAAGACTCAATATACCTTATAATCTTTATACTTCCGAAATATACTCGAATCTCTTATGAATTTTATATAATGGTTAACCATTGAAAATGCATATTCTTATGTTATTAATTCAAGTAGCAGCCAAAAGTGGCGCAGTGAGACGGCGTCTAATTGTAATGACTGGTAAAGGAAAAATAGCAAGCGGAAAACGGAGAATCCTGTCACTACGTTATCTTTCTCTACTCTAGTATTTTAAGAATAACGCATGAAGTTTATTAATAATGCAAATATGGTTGTTTTTCGCTGCACAAGTGTTAATGATACTATTTTAGTGTAAGTGCGTACTAGTTGGCCTATAATTAATGATTTGCACTTTTCTAGTTATAAGATATTATGTTCTAAATATGTTAAAATATACTATTTTATAATGTTTTTGTATTGTTATACTTATAAGAACAAATTTATAAATATATTGAGATTTTGTATTGAATATTCAAGGTAGCATTTGAAGCTGTTGGGCTGACA
This sequence comes from Dione vanillae, assembly GCA_037178615.1. Classification (NCBI taxonomy): domain Eukaryota; kingdom Metazoa; phylum Arthropoda; class Insecta; order Lepidoptera; family Nymphalidae; genus Dione; species Dione vanillae. The sequence continues at coordinate 2,807,117 of JAZFAU010000059.1, read as the reverse complement.
ACTTATGGAACTACCCTCAATATGGCGAGACAACTACAACGTGTACACAAGGTATAAGTGGACGTTTAGTTAGTGCTAAATACGAAATCTTTATATATAGTAATAATTTTTATAATAAATATTATAATATTTCATACATATTAAGACGCGTAAATAAGTAGCAATCTCATACATTTACTATATACTATGCCCTTTCCTTATCAACATATACAATAGTTAATCGAAACGCCATTAATAAAAAGAAGAAGAAGAAGTACAATAGTTAGATAAAACTTTGGATCGATTCCTTGGATCTAAATTAATTAAATATAAAGATTGTTTTAAAAATTACGTAAATTGTGTTAGATGAGACTTATGATTTTACTAGTGATTTCGCACATTGAAATATTTGTGTGGCTGTGTTTATATGTAGCCATTATAAATTTAGAAATCTCTTTTTTATTTTTGTTTGTATACTTATGATGGTCATAGACTGATTTTTATTTTAAAATACTTCACTTTCGAAAATATGTTTTTGATTTTGGTCTCAATTTTTTTTACGTTTATAATGTTTATTTTTTTTAACTAAAGTAGAAACTCGATTTACCGGACTTTTCAGCATATATATGAGTACATAACATTATACGTTTTATAAACAGGTAGTACATATGAACGAAAATCAATGTTTACTTAGAAACAGTTGACGGGGGCGGCATTTTTACATATAATTTAATGTTAAGTATTAATATCTAACTATAACTGATATTATCTTATTTTATGTTTATTTTATTTTTATATTATGTTTATTTTGATTTTTCCTCTGTTGCCATACATTGAAAATACTTTTAATGGTAAAAGTCCTCAATATAAAAAAATGTTTATACTTACTTGTAGGTTGTGGCGCCGCTAATGACTCATATTTTTGTCATACATTACATTTAACTCTCGCATTTATTATACCAGTAATCAAATTATATTAATTGAAGCATTTTAACGACATATTTATTTAAAATAAACATAACTTAACGCTTTAGAATTTTATGAAGAAAAACTACACTAACTTACACAAATTTTATGTACTAACTATACGTAATAAATAAAAAAACGACATTGAAATAACATTAGTGAAGATTTTTATATCAAAACTTGCGTTCCACGAAACTATTTCACTAAAATACTCTTTTTTACTATAATACATTGGTAAAAAGTTATTAATTAAATTTGTTATATTTTGTAATTCAATATTAATGATGTAATTATGTATTGATGTAATTATTTTACTTTTTATAAAAAATCATTTATGCACAACAAACATGTAAAAAGTTTAAGATTGTATTCGTCACAGATCAAATATCTTTATAAACGATTGTATAATTTAATATTATAATAAATATTTATTATTGTATGGATTTGATCTTCCTTGAGCTGTTTTATTTTAAATTATAATGTTTACAGTCTATTATAAAAATAATAATAATAAATTATATTTATATTTCATTACATTTCATCTTGTCTAAGCTATGTAAAACTATTCATGACATTATAATGAAAGCCATTCTAAGTCTGACTGCTGGTGCCTAATTCTTCATCTTAAGTCTTCTACTTAGATATATACAAGTTTTAATTGCATTTTTTGTAATAATTATTATAAAATTTCTACTAACTATACAACATGTTCTATGCTTTTGAATTTATAAAATATATTTTAATTTTATTATTATTTTTGTTTCTATATAAAAATGTTATTTATATTTGACATATTAGAACAAACATTATTTTCAAAATATCTTGTTTTGTTTCTAATATAAAGTACTATTTTACCAAATTCAGCAAATATTTGGTGAGTTAATACTGTTGTTAATTAGTAATTTATTATTTTAGTCAAGACTTATATATTTTTTTCAGTTTCTACCTATAAAGTTACTTATTCATACAAGTTTTAAGAATTTATGCCAGCTAATGTAATATATTTTTATTTTAATAAAGCATTTTAAGAAAAATTCTGTGTATTTTTTATTCAATCTCGCTTTATCCGTTACTTCAGTTATCAGTTGCTTTCTAACTATACATGTGTACACACAAATGATCTTGCAACAATTTTTAAGACCTTTAGTTTTCAAGTTGAAAGCTTTGAAAGTTGAAGCCAAGGCAACAAGACCTAATCTTAAAGTACACCTTACATTTGTTCTTAATTACTATCTCTTTACATAATATACAAGACAGTGTTGGTTGATTAGCAAAACTTTTGTTTATCTTATCTTTTTGAGTAAAAAGATACAAAAGACTTTAAATAACACTCAAAGGAATGATCAATAAAGAAATGTAATACTTTTACATTATTATTTATTTATTAATTCTACATAATAAGAATAAAAAAGTATGCAATTGGGAAATTTTACATTATGTGATTTTTGTGAAAGCTGTTTTTTTAGTACACACAGATAGATCAGCTTGTTTCAGAGGAAGACCAACAAAACTGTCTTCACTTTTAGAAGTGGAGTACTTACTGAGAGGTTTCACTTCTCTATGGCTATGTTTTATCACAACCGGTTTTGGTAGAGATGAACTCATCTTTTTTACCCACTGACCTGAAGGCAATTTTTGTGCATCTGGTACTGAAATCTATAAAAAGAAATGTATATCTATATAATGATATTTACATATTCAATTATTAGATAATAGATTTTAATAATTGTATATACCATTTTAGTCTGTTTGGCACTCTTGTAGGCAACTGAAGGTAACAATACATTTTCTTTATTACTAATTTTGTTTTCTTTAGGGGTTGTGGACATTTTTTGAATAGAAGTAACATTAGCTAAAGGTTTTTTAAGATGGACATCTTTAATTAAAGGTACTTGAGGGCAATTTTTAATATAAAATGCAATGGGGCTTGTGATGTGCTGATATGCATTTACTTTATTAGGTGTTTTCTTTGATGAAGTTGTCAAAGTATGTTTTTTTGTTGAAAGTAAATTTTTCGGTGTTTTGAAAACATGTGTAGTTTGCTTGGTTGGTGTAGGCAATACTAAATTTTCAGATTTTATATGACTAGAGAAATTATGATCTATTTTTACTGTCGCTTGGAGATTCTTGTAAAAAATTTTTACTTTCATCATTTGTTACTTCCTTCTTAGTCTTATGTAAATTTAAATCTTCATGAGAACTTAATACATTTTTTGTTTCTTCATCTTTTATTATAGCTTCATTACAAACTAAACTACTTTTAAGAAAATATTCTGCATTATTGTGACTATCATTCTCTTTTGTTACAGGATTGTTTAAAATGTACTCAACAACATCCAGTGTGTTATCTAAATCATTTACAGATTTAGGTGAAACACACATGTCAGAAACCATTTTTTCAAGCCTTAAGAAGCTATCATCTGTTGATTTTATATCCCAATCTGATTTAGTTACATTTGTTACAGAATTTGGGGAACTAAGAGATGGCCTCACATATGACATATTAGGTTCAGAGTTAGTCTCAATAATTTGTATACTGTTATCATGTTCATATTCATCTTTAGTTTCAATTGCTTCCCTGTAATAAATTATTAATTTAAAAACTAAAAATACATTATTAAGGATAAGACCTAGTAGTAGAATAAAAAAGCCTAAAGAAATAAAACAATAAACATACTCACGGTAAACTTTGCCTATCACAATAACTATTAATGAATATACGTTTTTTAGCTTCTTTTAAAGATATTTCACCAAAAAATACCTCGTCGTCGCTAATGTCTTCTAATGAGGATAAATTCATTTCTAAGTAAAATTAAAACCTTCGATAGTACTGAATAATTACTTATTATTTTACATATCATGTAACTATGGGAAATATTTATTTCATATACAACCGACGTCTACAAAATTTAAAATTTCAACACACAGAGTAGAATATTATTGCCAGTTGTCAATTATTATATACAAAATAAACTATTTCTGTAAATAATCTTTGAACATCAAATACAAAATATATAGTTATTGTACATATTAAAAAATATTGCTTTGCACAAAGATCAATTTTCGCTAGCATACCAAATAGCAATAATTACGTTACAAAACAGAATGAGATAGTAAAGTGTTTGTGATATGTTGAAAAATTTATTATTTTTCGTGACTTTATATAATTTCATCGTCACATTAACATACAGCAATCCACTGCTGGACGTCAGGCTCACTTAGATTATTACCATATACCAGCCATCATCTACAGATCATTTTTTTACAAGTGAATGCATTTTTTTTTACCTACCTTTGTTATCTACAAACTAATTGCTTTAGCTTGCACCGATTCGATTTTGTGACACCGATCCAATTCTGTGCGTATGCGCATGGTATAAAATTTTAAAATATAACATTTTGTGTAAATGTATAACATCGAGGCACATTTGACCAGAATGACATTTACATTTACACAAGGGAATAATCAACTAAAAACTTCCTCCTGTTTCATTAGAAACCTATAATATATAATAGGGGCCAACCAGAATTTTGAAGGAATTGTACTTTCACAGTATATTAACATTGAACATGATGGAAGGTACAATCTTTGTACTTTACGTGTATAATTCAGTAGTACAGAACTACACTTCTATACGTCCTATATATGTACGTTCTTCGTTAAAAAGAATTATTTGAATCAGTGAATTACTGAAAAATTACGGGACATACTTAAAATACTTCTTTATTTGAAATCTGTCAATAATAAGGAAATGTACACATATTAAAAGTAAATTAATCCAGTATTCATATTAGCCACTACTAATTGCAATACTATACTCTCTAATTTGTACAGTCCCTTAAATACACAGCTAGGCGCCTCGCCCGGCCTAATATTCGAAGAGATAGTGTTTGCGGCAACGATGACACTGATTGTTGTCTTTGTACAGGCGATTAAAACAGATCAGAATTATCTTATCCTTAATACTCTCTGCTTTGTTCTTAGGGTATTACTTGCAAGCTGTTGCTATCCATTATCCATTGTGTTAAACTAACATTTGGTTCAATTAGGTACTTAATCTTTCTATATAGGGGACAGTTATTTGTTAAACATTTTTTTACCCGAATTAAGTTAAGTATATAGGTTTTGATAGTTGTCATGAGGATAGCTTATAGTGAAAAAACATAGTTACGTTCGTAAGTTAAGTCAGTCCATAAAAATAACTTACAAATTAAAAAATAATTTACTATAAAGTCCTTCCAGTTAAAATTGCTCTCGTATAGTAAATCCTTAGACTTCTAAGAAAGGCCTATGATTTTCATAGAGTAGGATTGAGACCAGAACGTGGAGGACTGACGAGTGATAAGAGGCAGAGTTACAGTTAAGTAATACTTAAAGAAAACATATAAAAATTTGAACAGCAGCGGGACTCGAAGCCGCGCCCTCTTGCGAACTGTGCAAGCGCTCTCACTGCTGAGCTATGAGAGCAAGAGGGCGCGGGTTCGAGTCCCGCTGCGTACAAATTTTTATATGTTTTCTTTAAGTATTTTTTCTATCTTCAGTGTGGATTAACACTTTAAAAATCACAAAAATATTACAGGTATGTAATTTATTATATTATATTCAGCGACTGACTATGACTTTGTTTCCTTTGTCACGATCACGTCGTTGGTCAATTCCACATCGTTTTGTAATTCATTTTAGCTAACGTTATGTTTTATTAAATAAAAATTATGACATGTTAACATATTGAGCTTCTTACAACTTATACATGTAATGTTTGTATAACTTATTGTAGTTTTTTTTTATGTAGGCAGAAGGAACTGCAGGAACCTTAGGAAACTAGTGTTAAGACACTCCGTTGCTTAGTCCTTGCTTATTTCGATACATTGAGTGTTTCGTGGCGGAACTCAACGCCGCAATTTTGCCTAGTTTCCAGAGAGAAAAAATGGAAATAGAAAAATCCATTTTAAAAAATATAATTTCTACTATATATACTGTTTGCATACATATTATATTTGTATGTAAATATATAAAAACAATTTTTTACACAACAAACCAATAGGTCCTAAGTTATTTTGGTTAAATTCAAAGAATTACTTCCATGCTTGCTTAAGATTTCAAATAGTTTAATGATTTGATATAATACCAGTAAATTGCAAATTAGATTTAAATTTGAATTATAATGAAAAACATTTTGATTTAAGTGGTACTGCTAACGCTAAATAAAATTATATTAAATGATAATTTAAGTAAAATGGCAAAATTATAATATAAGTATAACATCGAGGCACATTCTACAAAGCCACTTTTCAAGATTTAGTAAGCTTTAGGCCGTTCTGGCATAGCAATACAGGCAGATAATAATTTGAATTTTTCTGTGTCTCAACAATAAACTGCCTGTTATAAAAAGAGAAGATAAATCTTAAAATAAATAGGTAATAATAAAAAAATTAGACTATTAGTCTATATTATAATTTACTTCATTATTTTTCTCAGTAATTCAGCAGCTTCCTTATTAGCATGATGGTCATCATCAGATTTAGCAGGATATCGTGCAGCTAATTTAAGATAGTACTTAGCTTGATCTGTTTTATTTAATTTTAAGTAACAGCAGCCAATTCGAAGTAGGTTTACACTATAAAATCTTGGTTGTACTGACTCAGCTCTTAAAAAATATTCAAGAGCCTCTTCATAAGTTGAATGAGGTATGGGTGCATAGATGGCCTCAGCAGTTTTTCTTTGATACCAGGGTAATTCAGTTATTTGGTAACAATATTCACCCAATATATGCAAAAGGCTTGCATCATTTGGATTTAATGAAATGGCTAAATCCATATGCTTTTTTATGTTTTCCAATTGCTCTATTTTTTCTTTGATGCCTTCATTTGAACTTTTTGCATCTAATAATAATGCATACCATTTCTGAACTGATGAGTTACCAAAGTTTTTGTCTAATTGCTCATTAATCATTATAAAAGCTTGCTGAACTAGTTTTTTTTTAAAAGCTTTGTCATATCTGGGATCTTTTGCCATGTTATATAACACACGGCAAATGCGCCATTTTATTTCAACATCATCTTGTACCTAAAGCAAATTTAAAATATAATATTTAGTAGTAAATAGTATTTATATTTCATTTTTCAATTAATTTTAAGTATTGATGATAAATTTTGTTAATATTTATATGTAAAATTAAAGAGTTATTATATGATTGTAAAAATTATATAATCTAAAGTTGTTTGTTATTAATTTCCAGAATTTCAGCAAATCTTTTGTAGTACTTCTACTGACAGTAAACCTTTCTAGTAGTTAAGTATTCATAAATTCAATTCAATTCAGCCTATATTAGAAGTTTATATATTATATAGAATCACCTCATAATTTTTCAACAAACTGTAGCATTCTTCATAGCGTCCTGTCTCAAATATGTGGTCTGCAGATTCTATAATTGATGGAATTGTATTTACTTTATCAACATCAAAAGAATTCTTTTTAGATGTATTAAAAGGCCAAATAAATAAGAAACTAATGTATTTATATACTTTAAAATCTCCTCTGCCTCTGGCCTCCTTATGTGTCTGAAATTCATAAATATAAAAGGTTAAAATATATTAATTATATTCTTATGTCTCTATACATATTTCTTAACAATGACAATTTTTATTGTCATTGAATTATATATTCAAAGTAATATAAAAATATAGATACATATTTTCTTTCACGAACATGATGAAAAATGTACCTGCGTTCCTTTAATACCTAAATTATCGCTAGCAGTTCTGTGTTAACGCGTTAGTTCATGATACATTTTATAAGTTTACAACTAACCTCAAGCTGACAAATATTATTGTATTTAGCTTTCCCAATATATTTATAACAATTGAGCACGTTAGTGTATATTTTCCACGTAACTTGAAACGTTTTCATCGCCAATTTTAGCGATTTTTATACAAATTGATTTATTATTTAAATATTAGTTTAATTTAAATATTCTTAGTAATAAAATAAGTATTTATATACTACTTCACGGAATATTGAAGTATATAGGTCTGCATAAATTATAAAATTTGTTTACAAACAATGTGAAATGTCAAAATAGTACATGCCTACATTAAATTGCTTGTTGGTGCGTTTAGTATTAGATATGAAAATATAAAGTTAATGTAATTTTTGAAATATAAATTTATTATTTGAGAAAGAGCTGTAGATTGTAGAAGTCATATTATAATTTGTCATATTAAAAGTATTGATGTGTTATTTTATGTTTTATCCCAGCTTCTTATTAAGAATCCTTTTTTAACAAAATGTTGTAATTTTGTTTTCGGTATATTTATTTAAATATATGTTTACCAAATTTTAATAAATCAAAAATTTATTAAATTATGGTAGACTTTTATTCTACACTTTTACTTTTTACCTAATGAATTTTGAAACTAGCAACATAAATCAAAAATCAATTTCTGTGCGGTCCAAGGGCGGGTGTACTGTTGACAGTTCTGTTTGGTGAAGTGCTATTGAAATTGTTGAATTCGATATGTTTTTAATCTAAATTGTTTTCAGGACATTGCTATCATTATGCAGAGATCAGGTAATAATTATATTTTACTAGGATAATGTTCACAGATAGTATTCTAAATCCAATACAATTCGCGCCAATTAATATTATGTGATTTGTAAGTTTAAATTTACTAGTTCGCTATGTGATTTTTCAAATTGAAATTCTTTTTACTACTTCATATATTTGTTAATTATTTTTTTACAAATTATGATATTGTGTTATATTTTACTATTAAATACAACTTAACTAAGATAACAAAAAAAAAACAGATAAGCATTTCTTAATCTGACGAATCAACATTGTATTTTTTATTACTAACATTAATATATTGGTAAGTCATACGAATATTTATCACCGTTTTCTTAAAAGATATGTCATAAAAAGTTAAATTTGTTTACATAAGATCATTACCGAAATAATACATTGAATAACCATCAGTGTTTTTTAAATGTATTTTCACTCTTTAAACCACAGCTTGAAGTCATATTTATGACTTACAATATTTCCAGTAAATTACTATAATCTGTTTTAAGAAATCAATGTTTTACTCAAATCATTTATAAATCATTAAGTAAATAAAAATATGATAGCCCTAAATGATCAAATATTGTTAATAATTTACCTAACATCAAAAACATACTATGAATACTAACATTTTAAGAAATATCAATTGCTTAAATAAAAGAAAAGAATCCCACCTGTAATATATTCATTCATTATATACTAAGAACTGCAAAAGAATATTCAATCATAGTTTGTAATTAGTTTGCTGTTAATATAAGTAAAATTGCAAATTATATGAGTATTGTAGGTTGAAATCTAACAGTGACTGAACCTACTTTTAACAAGTTATTTTTTCAGTCCTAGAATATTAAGGCTTTAATTGCTTTGCTTTTGAAATTTATAAGTACCATATTTTTATGTTATGAATTGGTACAGATTCATAATAGGCAAATAATGAAAATCTTCAAAATGTACTTGATTAATTTTGTCTCTTACATAGTTGTTGTTGTGGTGCATTGGCACAGACAGTACACTTTGTTATTAATTTAATTTGTAATAAGTGACAACAAATCGAGGTTAATTTGTTGCTTATAATTAAGGTTTACTATATCCTAAATTGTACAACAATTTTTTTATACTGTCCCATGGGCTAGCAAATATTACTTGTTATTTCAGGATTAAGAAATTATATCTAAATAATGTATATAGCAAACAATATGATAATATTAGTGTTATAAAAAATACTACTGTGAGACTAAAACTGGTACTGATCACCTGTTGTATGCTGGTAAACAACGAAAGGTGGCCTTTTATTTGTCATATAGTTTTTTACTGCAGTGAATTTAAAGGAAGTTTCAAAATTCATATTAATTTCATATAATTTTATAGATATGTTTGCTCTCCAAATATTCTTTATATATAATACATAATTCTTATTATTTCTTTAAATCCATTTTTGAGCGAGTGTTTAACTTCAACTGTCATTTTTACAATCAGGTACTTTCTTTTCAATGGTCTTCAATTTATTACATCTGCTGTAATATATTAAAAACTTATGAGTGAACTTTTAGTTCCAATTATAAAGGTATACCTAAATGAACTATTATGTAACATTAAAAATTCCTAATACAAAAGAACTTCTATAAGCTGGATATCAAGAGAGAGGCCAAAAAAATTAGTAATACAGGTTTTAACTTATGGAGAAATTTAAGTTCAAGAATTTGGTGTTATAGAAGTAAAATAAATAACATAAATAATAAACAGAAATAGATATGTTTTTTATTATTATTATTAATCATATTTGATGGTCACATTCATAAATAAACTATTTATACTGATAGTAATTACATGTGCATTTTGCATGTAAATGTTTTTCCCCCCTACCTCTAATTTGTTTCAATTCTTTTAAACATTTGTATCCTGTAAGTACTGTATTATTAAAATGTATTACTTCTAATATGGCTTACCCTCACTATTAGTATATTATTACTTTGAAGAACATACTTACATATGATCACAATGTGCTAAAATAGTATGATTACAAATATAATACAGCAAAGATACAAAAGCTTTTTGGGTACAACTTTTCTGAAAAAGTTTTCTTCATGTGCATTTTATTTCAGACATTGTCCATATTTTTTGCTTTTACTTCTCTAAACGACTTTTTCCAGATTATATCCAGCATGTGATTTTAATGGAACATTTTTGACTTTATTATATTATATAATGTACTGTGTACACTTTTGAAACTTGACACACTGTAAACACTCTGTAGTTTGTGGTTACGGGTAGACTGAGATGGCGTTCGATTGTCACTTGATATAATTGTTATATCAAACTACCGCCAATGATTTCTTACTTCGTAATGGCGTCGAGTCCTGCCGTGGATTTTGGTAAAACGAAAATAGGATGTTTTTATATTTTAATAACGTTGTGGATCCATGCTACGAACATATATGACTTCCCTCACGAGAATAGGGATTTTATGAAACCGCTCACACAACCGCTAATACACGACCATTTTTCACATTGTGAAACAGCCGTCATTTCGGTCTTATTTGCACATATTATTGACAACTTTTCCACATTTGCCTATTTTCTGTTAGGTTTTTAATAGTACCACTTCTCCCGCCATCTCCGTCTTGGCCTACCGATTCGGCTTTTGCTGTTTGAGGGTGGACGTTGGATACGTTTGCCGTTTTTTATATATATATGATGCTTTTAAATAATCTCATTTATAAATATGAAACAAAGACGCCGTTCCCGTTTGTCTGTCTAATATCGTTATATTGATATTGGTTTGTACGTCTGTTATACTTCTTTAAAAAAGTTCTCTATGGTATATATCTATCTTCCAAGGTTAACCCACAATATACATACAGTAGTAATTAATTAGTATTAATACCTTATTGTACAGTATTAATTTTTGTTGTTGTATATTAAAAAATAGAATATCTAATCAGTTATCCTAAAATAGAAATACCCGGACGAGAAATTAAATATCAATAAAGCTATATGGCAAAGATAGAGTTGCCTCTTTATATTTTGACATAGTTTCGTTTGAATATTTTTTATTGCGATTTTGTCTAAATAAGTTATTGTTAAAAGACCGAATCTTTAATTCATAGAACTTAAATGTATTTAAACTTTAAAAAGGTCCTTGAGATTGAAGAACAAAGTAATTTTACAATTGTTTTATCTTTACTTTTGAAGTACAAATGTGTAAAAACGATAGAAATATAATACTAATTAGTAAGTATAGTTTTATACAAAGCAATATATAGTTATATTATATTTTTAATTATATCGAAATATTGGGTAGAAGATGGCGAAACCTATGCTGTCGTTTCATGTGAACACGTACAGTCCACAAATATGATGATCATGACATGCATATATGAAGCTTGCACTTTGTATTCAAAAAAAGGTAAACGGTATAATTAATATCGAGTATTTTAGGAAAATAATCTCTTTCTTATGATTTTTTCTAGTTTTATTGTTTTGAACTCATAAAGCGTGTAGCTTTTTGTTTTAAAATAATTAAAAGCAGTGTTCTCTTGCGGAACCTGACTGTCATGACAAGCCACAACAACGTCCTGTTACTGTAATCAACACCATTCTTTACAGCTATCCTTCACATTATAACGTTTAGGTAGTAAGCTAATAAATTTTTAAATTTAACTCAAATTATATAATTAAGTTTAATTTATAAAAAAGTTAAATAAAATTCATAATTATATATAATTTATAAATAAATATACTTTGGATAGTCGGTGTATACGTTTATTGCTATGGGATCGAAGTCCGCATTAAATTAATACATCTGTTTACGATTGTGTTATCATGCATTTAAGGTACTTGAGAACAATCAAGTCTTGTTGAATAGCAAAAATATGAGTCTCGTTACATTAAGAGATCATAAATTATAACATAATTACCTATTATTAATTATTATTGTTTCAATAAAATGTAAGTGTATTGTAAACAATCAAAACCATATATTGGCTTAGGCTACAAGACAATAACAACCCTTGACGTTTGTTAAGTTGCAAATTCTATGCGCGTATTGAAATAACTTGGAATATAACTGCATACAATCCGAGTGGTACGACCGCTTCTCATTGCTCAGTTCCTGTGGACGTGCGCGCAAACAGTCTCCTGTTTGAAACTCAGCGACGCTGGATCATTTACAACGCACGTGTGATCACCTAGTGACAACTTAGCGTTGCTTATACGAATTATCTAACTACAACGTTTAAGAAAGTATTTAGGACAGTAGATTGTTTATCCATCATTTCTTATAATGTCGATTCAGTTCAGTGCATCAGTGCATTAATGTGCCCAGTTTTTTTGTAAGCAATATGTAACCAATCGAGGAGCTCAAGTCGAAGATATGGAATCCATGGATAATAGTGTCGTACCATGTAAGCAGAATTAAGTACATTTTAATGAAATAAAGAATATTAAACTGGGTGCACTTTCATCGTACCAATCGGGAAAATTAAAACAATGAATGCGTTTCATTTGTCTTTGAATGTATTGTAACAATTTAAATTCATATTTTTTATTTTGTTTAACATGTTTACGCCACATCATTCAATGTTCAATTGGAACGGAACAATAGTCGCACACATGTATGATTCAGTCTTGTTTAGATATTTTCCCAATACTGCAAACAGCAATTAATACATTGTCATTATATGTCTTACTATGTAAGTATTGTGTGGCAGAAATCAATGTAAATGGATGCTAGATACTTAAGCCAAGAAAGTCTGGATGATGTAGGTACATGTTGTCTTCCTTGCCTAGGTATGCTTTAATTATACTTGATATTATCTATATTTTATGTAACTTTTCTAATACAAATTTTGTTTGTTTCATGTGCTGTTTTACACATCATAAATAGCGGTGAGTATTATATATGGTTAATTAGACATTTTAGTCGCAATCAGAAAGCTGTTAGCAAAATGTAAAGGAATATCGTTTATGAATGCCACAATGGTATCGAAAATAAATTATTAGGTCGCCGGGACCGTTTGTTCACTCCGCACGTACCAATACATAGCAAGCGTTGTTTGAATTACGAGTAGGAATTCGCGACCGCTACTTGGCCCGTGAGTATGTTCACCAGGCGTTAGGCTCATAAGGAACTGTGACACAAATATCGGTCCCCATGGTCATCCATAGGCTAAGGCTGACCGAGACATGTATACAAAACCGAATGAAGTGACGAACGCGTTTACTATCAACGACTCATTGTAGCTTTACTTTCAGTACGCGAAATCGTAATCGCGGAGTGGTCGTTATTTATAAAATATTCAAATTATAAGTCATATTATGAATATATTCTCTAAATAGAAATAAAATTGGATTTTTTATAGTAATAACAGTTTAAAAGTAAATTTTCAATTATATGAAATCATGATCCTATATTTGCTTTATGTAAATGGAGCGGTAAACGGTAAATCGTGTTAGATGTTTTATTCGAATCGAAGCCCTATTTAAGGAATACAGTGGAAATATAAATTGTGCTACTAGTGTTTGTGTGTGCAAACGGACGATTGTAGCATTTGAAGTTATTTATGTAATTAGTGACTCAGACGTATAGGTGTTTGTGTTAAAAACACCATAAAGTCGTTATCAGTGCCAGCTTTAAACCAAGTGGTACTTGGCGTTGATTCACTCAACTTCATTCGACTCTCCTCCGGATGTGATTTGTCGACGGAAAAATGTGGTATCATATTTGTTAGTAGCGCACTGCTGTAATCGTAACAGTTTGTTTCCTCCGTATGCAGTTAGCGGATGTATTATGTAAATATATTTTATATATTTAAACCATTAATTTACCTGTGTTGTCATACATAAGTAAATATTAGTGACAAAGGTTATAGAATGGCGTCAGTATCTGATTCACCATTAAATAGATCGCGGAATAGACCAGTGCTCTCGCGATACAAGCCAGTCAATGGAAGCACTGAACAGGTGAGGTAATCCGTCATTTGCTGATTTAATATTTTTGTTAATGTTGTAATAGTAAAAATATGTCATATTTGTTTAAACGATAATTAAGGTTCGGTAAAGTAACATTTATGTAAGCTATTCCACTTTATCTTATCGCTACACAAATAATGCGTTGTATGGCTTATTTTACATTATATTAGTATTATCATTTATATATAACTTGCGTATCCTACGAAACAGCCATATTCCTTATGAAGAATTGAATGTTTTTTTTTTTCAAATAATTACACTATGCATGTCACGCGAAGTTCTATATAATTTAAACAAACTGCAAATGTTTTTGCCGTTTTAAAGGATTAAGTACGCTGTGTTTTTTTCTAGTAAAGCCTTACAATAGCTAACAATTGTTTTATAATGAAATTGTGTTTTGACATTTTGTAATAATAAGTCAAGGCACTTATTTAGTTAATAACAATAATGATATATTTTTTATAAGTCTTTACATTTGTTTGCAGTTATAGTACAATTTTTTTCTATTTTAAAATAGGTGATGGAATAGAAAAAATGCTGTTTAAGTATTTTAATCCGAACACGCAATATTTTATATTTATAACATTGATGACTGATGCTATTGATTTTCCTGTTGGCAGTAGGCTGCATTACTACGGTTAGTAGTACTCGTAACATTGAGAGTTAAAGCAGATACTTAATAGTTAAATTGATTCTATATAAAAATAATGACGTTTTAGTAGTTAAATAAAATTATATATAAGAGACATTTACAACTTCTCCATATTATGGATAAAAAATATTTAAAATATTTTTATATATAAATATTAAATGGAAAATTATTAGAACAAGTGAATGAAGTAGTATACTTGGGAAGTATGTTAAGTAGAGATGGTAGATACGAAATGGATGTGGAAAGACCTATTGCTGCCGGTAACAGAATGAAATGTGCCTTAGTTGCATTGTTGAGACTAGAACGTCAGCAGCAAAGCTTCACGTTTGGTCGTACACAATGCAGTTCTGGTTCCGACGCTGTTATTTGGCAGTGAGACGTGGGTATTACAGAAGAAGAATGAAAGAAAGATGAATGCTGTGGAAATGCGATCTCTTCGTAGTCAGCTTAGCTGACCGAATCCGCAACGAAGAGGTACCCTGTGTACCTCTTCGTTGCGGATTCGGTGGTAGGATGTCACAGTAAGAATGAAGAAGAACGTGCTCAGATGGTTTGGGCACGTCGAAAGAATTGAAAAAAAGTTATACGACACAAAAGTAAGTGGTAAGAGAGGTAAGGGGAGACCTCGGTTTACGTCCGAAAACACAGTATCGAAGATACTGGAGGAAGGTCACGTAAAAAGCATGAGGACTCCCCGGAGAGCATGTATGAAGAGGTTAATGACAGTGGACGAGGCGACAGAAGTATGCAGGGACCGCAGCGTTTGGCTACCCCGTTTGGCTACCCCGCTAGGGATAGAGCGTGAAGTTATGTATGTAATTATTAAATATTACGCATAGTTAAGCAATAGGTATATATATATATATATATATATATATATATATATATATATATATATATATATATATATATATATATATATATATATATATATATATATATATATATATATATATATATATATATATATATATATATATATATATATATATATATATATATATATATATATATATATATAGATATATATATATATATATATATATATATATATATATATATATATATATATATATATATATATATATATATATATATATATATATATATTTATTTATATATATATATATATATATATATATATATATATATATATATATATATATATATATATATATTTATTTATATATATATATATATATATATATATATATATATATATATATATATATATATATATATATATATATATATATATATATATATATATATATATATATATATATATGTATATATATATATATGTATATATATATATATATATATGTATATATGTATATATGATCCCCCGATTTTCTAGAACAGTTTTGATTGAAGATTATTATACAAATTTTCTAAAAAAGACCCCGGAAACCGTCATGCGTGGGAAGTAGACATTTATATTTCACTTCATTATTTTTATATTTCACTTCATACCGTAAATACATTTTTGAAAATTCATAACAATCGCATATTCGTTTTCGATCATGAAATGTTTGTATCTCTATGCCCTGTTTTAGATCGCTACATTTGTAAGTATGTGAGCACGTGCCTTTTTCAGTAAACAATTCACTTACTTCATAACGAATACAAGCAAGTCAGTGATAAACCACGAAACCTGTTTATATTAAGGTAAAATAAAAACCTATACGTTTATGTGGCTCTCTTACCGTTGTTTTTTGCTTATTATAATAATGTCCATTTTGTTCTAGTTTTACAGTTTAGATTTTTAATTTAAAGATAAATAAATATTTTACTATATAGAGAAATAATTTCTTTATAATAGGGAAGTCCCTTCCCTTCATATGGGGGCCATGCAAGCAATGCACCCCTCTCCTCTATGCCTGCTCACAATAATTCCATTACAAGATTAACCCGTCCTTAATTTGGGCAAGTTTTCATATCTGTTTTACGTGTGCAAAAGAATTTGTATATTTCAGCTTTACATATAATCAAACAATAGAAAAAGCAAAATATAATTTTTATATTTCAAATTTTAACAAAAGCCATTACTGATATTTTTAATTGTTCCCTTGTAACATTTGTTTACTTATTTAGCTTAAAATGATCGCTGTAATGATTTGATAACGAATCCGGTATAATATCTCTAGATATCAACCTGATTGATCCTTGATCTAACAATTGTTTTATTTATACATCTGTGTTCCTTATGCATGTAACATAACGCAATGGCGATTACTAATCAACTTACATTCTTGCTTGAACTTAGCTTCTGTATAAAACATATATCATAAAATTGTTATTTTAAGCATAAGTAACTATGCTGTATAGTTTTGTTTGCATTAACGCTCCGTTACGAACATTTACATGGCACGTGCAGGTCCACATCTTTATACAATCTTTTAACATGTTTACAGTTCAACAAACTTTCAAAGGAAAATAATCCTATTTGATGTAACTATTTTTAAATTACAACTTACGGTATCAAAAGAGGTTTCCATCATATTCATCCCTTCGAAGTCACTACAAAAAGTTAGTTAAAGTTACTTTGAGAAGCAGCATCTTGAAAGTGTGTCACGAATCTCTACGAAGTGGATCGTTGTGCATGTATGCATATTGCCACTATACATTCCCACGACCTACCCTAACTGCTTGAAAAGGGACTTAATGATAGAGTGCAAGTTGCTTCATAGATTAATATTTTATATTATTTAATGTTTCATACTGTATTTAAATATAGATACGTGGTGTTTTTAATTAAAAAATTGTGAAAAACATTCACATTTTTTCTATTTCAGCAGTTTCTCATAAGCCGTACAAAAAAAATTCATTTATAAATATATTTATATACAGTTTTATACAATAAAATAAAAAATAAAGACTACAATTGCAATTAATTCGCGTTTCGCAGTTAATTACTAAAGGAAAGTAGCTTCTATTAGGGGCACAATTTTCTCATGATTGTAATCATTGTTAAAGTTTTCTTTAAATATGTTGTTGGCTTCGACACAACGATATTGTCGTTAGCACTTAATGTTATCCAAAACACACTTGGTATAGCGTATAAATAACATACATTCAGTAATTCGTAAACAAAATATTTTTGTTGTAACATAAGGCTAGCGACAAAAACTGTTTGTTGTGAAGTAAATATTTTAGTACGAGTTCGAAACGTACCTGTACACATTTTAAATTATTAATGAAATTTACTTGTATGAAGGCTTATTGCTTATGTTTTAATAACGTCGTCACCTAGAATCGTCTAAGCATGTCATTCCCTAACTTACTTCAAACGCCATCTATTGACAATTAGAAGGGATAATATTCTAAAATACTATTTTTTTCGTATTTATTTCTTGGAAAATTAACTCACTTTCTAACCATTCCATTATACAATTATATTATTATGAATATAAGTGAAGGCCACTTTTTATAAAAATTAAGTAATAAACATTAATAAATACCCGATGGTTGTTAGTTGAATAGTAAACCAAACATTGTACGAAAGCTTACTAATTTTTTATTTGAATAAATAAATACGTAACTCACATTGTATTATATTGTTTCAAATATATAGCCTGACCAAAAGTTTAATTTAAAAAAGCATAAAAAATCCAAAAAACGAAAGCTTTTAATTAAAAAAAAAAGTTTTCATTTCTAACGCAATAGACACGAGAATCAACAAAAAACTTAAGATACTAATAGTTGTACAGTAGTAATTGAGACAAAATTTGTAAAAAAAATGGGAATTTGAATTTTGACCTTATTGAAATAATAAAGTTGATTTCAATATTTTAAGTTTATTATAGGTAGGTAATAGGTGAATAACATTCCAGAACTATTGTCGTGTCACGTTATTTGCAAATTTATTAACTTATGATTCAATTTGTATTAAGCCTAAAATTTACAATAAATGAATCAATAACATTACGTTTTTCCTTGTTTTTAATACATAGAAAATAGAAGCATTATTTGCTTTGCATTTAAATAAAATTTTAATTAAATGTAGTTATTATTATTTTATAGTCCGCAATAGTAGCACCATCTATTGTGTGTATACGCTAGTATACCTTAAGATAGTAGGATTTTATACTGATCATCACAGGCCACAATCACAACTAGATGGCGCTTATAGTAACTTAACGTAGCTTTTAAAATTAACCGATTCGTTGCGATGTCTAATTTGCAAACTTCTAACTGTGGCGTCGAACAAAAATACCGTGACACTGCTGCTGTGCCAAGCGCCATACAATTAAATGACACGGCTCCTGTGTCTTCAGCCATGCGAAAAAAAAAACAAGCGTTTTGACCATTCTAAGTTAAAAAAACGTTAGTTTACATTCGAAATCCAACGAGAACAGCTAGTAACGTTGTTTCAAGGTATAAAAAGTGGAAAAATAAGTGTATTCTTGGAAATGGCGGGTAAGTGGCTTTCTAAATACAGGTGTGCTAAACCTTTGGGTCTAAAAATGTTGTTATGATTTTCCTTTAAAGAAATTTCAAGTATTTTAAACTATGCAAACGAAGAACTACCAAGTTTGATTATGAAGTTATTAAGAAATGTCATGTCATGTAATTACACTCAAACTTAGGTAGTCGGTTACAATTATTATTGTCAGTATAAAATAACATTTTGCTGAATAGATGATAAATATTTATTGTTTAAGAAATACGGCGTAAAAGAAAGTACATTCCCGAGACAGAAATTGAAACTCAATGTGACTCCGATGACGACATATTTGAGAAGAATTCGCAAACATATTCAGAAGACTGGGAACAATCAGCACATTTGAAATCTAAAGAAAACACAGAAATTGAAACTCAAGACTGGGAACTTTTCAACGAGCTGGGAACTGGGAATACTTCAACGTGCAAAAAAAAAGTGATGGTGGATAGAGCAACGTGCACAGAAAAAGTGACGGTAGACGTAACAACGTGCGTAGAAAAGAATATGGTGGACAGTGCAAAGTGCATAGATAAGGATGATGAGTCTCAGGCTCCAACTGTATTGGATATCCATGGGTGTAAATATTTTGGCCGGTTAGTTGCAAATGAACTACTGCGCTTCAAACCAAATGACAGGAATATAAAGATGCAGAAGATTTTAGATATAGTACGAGAACAATTTTAATATTTAACTAAACTTATCTAAGTAGTAGGAATAGAGAGTAGGTAAAACTTAAATAAAGCCAGGTTTTAAATTGATCGATTTATTAATAAAAATGTTACATAAGCTTGTTCGATTCACTTTAAATCACAAATAGGCACAAATCAATATTTTTCTTGTTTAGTGTATGTATAAGATTTGCAGTTAAGTGTTATAGAGAATTTCAATAATTGTGAAATTCTCTGAAACAATTATTTAGGCATAGGCCTGGGAATCCAGGGCAATCAGGACAACCAAATAAAACAGAAACTCTTTTTTTAGTTTTGAAATAACAAACTCTACATCTTTTTCTAAGAGTATTACCATCTCCTTTCTTTGGCAAATTGGCGGGTAAATGGATTTTTCCATCTGACAGAGGCCTAGAAAGTTCAGATCTATTTGGCATTGACAATAATTCCTCCATTATATACATTCTAAATTTGTAAAATGAAGTTTGGTTATCATTATTACGTGCGTTATAAAGCAAAAAGCCATTTACAAGACATATTTGTATTATATGTATAATCACTTTTTTATACCAGCGCAGTGTCTTATGCTCACAACAGTAGTAACTGAGCATCTGGTCATGTCGGTCTATTGCCCGCATGTATTTATTGTATTTTATTTGTACGGCTGGTTTGTATTTCACTGTGCGTACACGGCGACTAGTAGTCCCTTGATAGTTACTGGTGTGTTCACTACTTATAAACAATATTTCTCGTTTATCATGCCACTTGGTGACGATAATTTTTTTGTTGTTGTGAATTATGCACGATTCACCAGGTTTTAATTTAATGTTTTTTATTTCGTTTGGGTTCCCAATACGGTTTGCTCGTAAGGTACCAGTAACGTAGGTGTTTTTGTATAACAGCTCCTCACTCAATCCCACGCTGGTATAAAAATTGTCTAAATATAAAGAATGACCTTTATCAACATATTTCTGCATAAGCAAATGAACCACTTTCTTGACATGATTTCTACCGCCAACTTGTACATCTTGGGACCCTGCGTACACGTGAATTTTCAAAATAATTCCGTTGGAATCGGCTAAAATATACAACTTAATCCCGTATCTATGTCTTTTTCCTTTGTTGTACTGACGGAAGTAAAGTCTTCCTTTCCACAAGATAAGAGACTCGTCAATGGTTAACTCTCTCAGTGGATAATATACTGCGTTAATCGTGTCATTGAATAAATCTATTAAACTGTTGATTTTAAATATACTTTCTGGTCTTTCATCATTCTGAACATTTAATGCTCTTAAAATTAAAAAAAACCTGTCCCTTGACATAAATAGACGTGGACTTAGGCGAAACAAATAATGAGTGGACCAATAGTCCACCATTCTATTTAACTTTATTGTCCCCATCAGCAACAGTATGCCTAGGAATTTCTTAAATTCGGCGACACTTACATCAGTCCAATTTTTAAATCTAGCTCGTGAAGTAGTCGCTGTTGCTTTTAGTCTGTTCCCGCATTTATTTGTACATTGTAATATTAAATTTAAGAATTGGGGATTTAAAAATAAAAAAAAATAGTCCAAATGACTTTGGAGGTTGTCGTCATGTGGCGGCAAAATACCACTGGTTCCCGTAAAGGTAATATCAGGCATATTATTGGGATTACCCGGATACCAGCCGGTAGTTTCTCCTCCTTCATCGTGCTGTGGATCTAACTGAGGATCATCAATATTAATTGTTTCCTCGTCCAGATTTCCACTACTTATTTCATCCAAAATGTCATCGTTGTTTCCGGTCAAAATTCCGTATAAGTCGTCGTCACAAAATGAATCTAAGCCTGGCATATCATACAAAGACTCAGTTTCTTGTGCAGACATAATTCTTCTTAACTCAATGGCTATAGGATCTTCGAGGGATGATGGTCCGGGCATCGGCGAACTTGGGATATGTAAATTAAGTGGATTTACGGGATCCATGGTGGATGATGGTCCAGGTTCCGGAGAACTCAAAGAAGGGTATTCCATATTCGTTAACCTCACACAAAAAATCACACGAGTCCGGATATAATAATTAATCATTATGTACAAGCGAATGTCGGTATGTAAGTAAGGTAAACAGCAGAGATACTCAGAGCTACAGTATGCACGTCTGATTACTACGGATAGCAAAACAGAAGTAATTTACAAAACGAAAAATCAAGATGTTGTAACCTAATAGTTGTTGTATCTTCAAAAAATGTTTAAAGTTTCGTCCATTGTTTAAAGCAATATAATATATATTGTTTTCTCCCTGCAGTTTGGGTCATAAAAGATAAGCCGGCTAGGGCGGTGAGCATAAGGTGCGGCAATGTTATTATCTATGTAAACAAATGAGTCGGGTAAGACACATGCACGGCGGCGGTGCGGTATAAAGGTTGCTGCGATATTGTTAAGTTATGATCATTGTTTTTTAATTGTTGTGTGATTTGTTTTTCATCATTATCTGCAAATTAATGCTGTTTTAACATTTAACATTTTTCACTGCAAAAAGATGTGATCTGCCCTGGCTTTGCACGGTACCTAAAATGTGTATGTATGTAGGTATTTTACATATAAATCATCTCCTTGGATCATTTTAACTATTCTTGAAAAGTGCAATAAAATAGCGAAAACGGCTTCATTTCATACTAGGTTTCAAAAAGGTTTCATACCCCTGTCATCCTTAAAATCATGTTATATACAGAAACGAAGGCTACTAGCTTGATTCACGTGAAAAATTAAAATAGTTTTGTTCTGGGTAGATCTCCCTAAACTTAAATTTGAAGGAGTTTTCATCGATTTCAAAATGGCACGGCTCACGCGTCTAACGCCACGCGAAAAAAATAACGATGGCACGGTAGCCGTGCCATCCGCAACGAATCGGTTAATTTGTAGATTCACAAATTTAGTGTTCGTTTGTGTTTTATATGTTTTATAGATAAATAGGTATGTGCTCGATACATACATTTAAAATTAGCCAAATTAAGAAAAGCCGTCTTACGTTGACGAAATTAGTACGAAAAGCAGTTAGATATGATTTGTATCAGAGTTATAATATGTTAACTGTTGTATATTTACTTATAGATATTATAAAGCTAGATGTGCGATCTCATGACGATCTCATCTTGAAGGATTATGAGGACGCCTATATTTTTGAGTTTAGTTGGTACTGCATGATAACGGTAATTACAAACAGGCAATCGAAATAAATAAAAACATGTCCCTAGTCAGAGGGGCTGTCGGGTAGTGCAGATAAAATATAGGTTCCAGGGGTTGGAGGCGCGCATGCGCGTTGTGATATTCGGTCGATCGGCATGACCGTGACCACAACACGCGACTACCACGTGTTATATGCAATGCATGCAGAAGTCTAGACTCCAGATTTAATTACATTTCTTAGAAAGTATGGTGTTAACGGATTAAATATTCGCTTTCATTTGAGTGTGGTTAGTCGAAATTATATTCGGTTGGGAGAAATCTCTAAGAAATTGAGATTTACTTATTAAAATATATTTAAAGAGAAGTCAGTTAAATTGTCTACTTATAAGAATTTCAGCATTAATGAAAACGTTTTAAAATATCAAACTTTAAACAACCAACACTAATATGAAGTGTGATTTCTGTTATAGTATACCAATCAACATATAAAATAAGAAACCATAAGAAGGTTTATTTAAACATTCATTTTCATGAGTAAAAATCAGTCATACATATAAACTGTACGTATACTATAATTATCGTAATCATTACTTTCAGCACTAGTAATATTACTGACAATTGAAATTGTGCTTTAAACAGGCCAACGATCTAAGACGTCATTTCCTTCTTTCTCCAATTAGAAATCGTTCATGAAAATTCCGTTGCAATTATTAAAGTCTATACTGATGACAGTTCTTATTTTGAAATATATTTCACAATTAAAATATATATCATCTATATTTTCGAAAACAGTGTGATGTCTAGCTACAGTTAATAATCTTTGAAAGGATTATACTGGGTTAATTAATGCATACATTAAAGTATACACTACGAATGTAACATTGAGTATTTATAAATAAATGCTTTGCCAAGTTCTTTAATAATGAATCCGCGAAGAATTCATGAATTGACCTTGACAGAGATGCAACAATGCATTTTCAACCCTCGAGTCGGACAGTCGTGTGGCAATAATGCTGGATACGTTGGGGTCGGCGGCAGTGGCTAATAGCGACAGCGCCGAGTGCGGGGCGCCGTGAGACTCCGCCCGCGCGCCTCGTCTGCACCGCGCGAGCTGTCAAACCGCCTCCGACAGGCACCCGATACGAACGTTTCCATATTTAAATCGTAATATTGCGATTCGTTTTGTTGTTCACAACCAGTGACAGTGTGTGACTTGATATACTCGCATGACGGACACTAATTCAAGGAGATGAACGGCAGCACGACCACAGTGAATGGCGGCACTGTCAATGGCACTAATGGAGCTTTAAATGGAATCGGAGCTGCTCCACGTACCGCTACCCTTGGAACACCAAACAGCTATGCATATACGTCCACCGGCTCGTTACTCGGCCGCGGAGGGTCTGCAAGGCCGGTTCCTCCCCCGACATTGCCAAAATACAGCGGTTCATTTAGTGCTGGCAGTACTGGAACTGGTCTTAGAGATCGTGATAGAGAAGGAGCCGGTGGATCACACCGACTGGCAAGTCTTGAAAGATTAGCGCTTCGTCAGCGTATCATAGAGCAAAGCTCTAATAATCAGGTGTCAGCCGGAATAACTAATAGCACCTCTGGGGCGAACGGTGGACCTACCTCAGCTACTGTCACCCTCACCGATACAGCAACGGTAAGCCCCATACCGTACATCTCGTTCACCCTCTCACAGTTCCCCTAATCATAATGAACGCACCCCAAAAGGGAGGTTCGTTATTTTAGTTTAGCTTACCCTTCTATACATAGCGCTTTATCGTTTTAATACTACATATATTAAAAAACAAAATTCTTGGGACATATTGGTTTCCGTAATTATGAATTTAGCTTAAATGCATCGTATAAATATGGCCTTTCATCATTATCTATCGTATAAAAGTGTCAATGTTAAAAGTGTTGACAATAACAAATAATTTCCAATTTATACATTTTAATAATTTATACACAAATAAAAAGCATTAAAATTATGCCACTTGGCTTAGTTTTGCCTTAATGTGAGTTTTTTTAAGAAATAAAATTACCTGTATATGTAGGGTTGACAGTGATAAACAATTAATGTGGTAAATAACAACATCAAAAGTAGGTAATTTAGTGACAGACAGCTGTATTGTTTTGCTTCTTCATATTTTAAGTGAAGTGAAGTGAAGATATAAAGTCTATCAATATCCCAAAGGTTACATCGAGTATATTCCCACGCATGTTCTACTTGCTATAGCACTGGTCTCTACCGCTGGAGGACTAAGCGGGTGACTGACCCTTTGTCTTAGGGTTAAAAATAACTATGAAACGGCGGCCATTCTGCTCGCATGTGTCGAATTCACTAAACAGTCATTAACTATTTCATGGTCGTACCCTGACCTGAAATTTTCGGAAAGCCTAATTTACTTAATTCTACGTTTTATTTATCCATATGACGTATATCACTTCGCAATGCAACAATCCTTGATTGTTGATAACGTTAACAATACGCTTTACAAATGATAAAGTAGTCTGTTTATTGCATTTATATTCTCTTCGCCACTCAAATAATGAACTTTGAAAATTGTTGTAAGAACTCATTCTTCTTTAATATATAGCGCCCTCATGCCATATTACATTTTCTAGGAATGCTTATCAGTTAAAGTTATCAATGGTCACTTACAGAAAGTAAGATATAATGTATTTTAGGTTTCGTTTATATGTTTTACCTTCTTTAATTTACCGTTAAAATATAAGAAATTAATAAGGGATTGACCGTCTTAAAAGTTTGCAGAACATACTTTCAAATTTTGAACTTTTTTACAAACCAGCTAAAGCGGTTGGGGCACGTTCTCCGTTTACAATGTTTCCCATAAATATATAAATATATATTCTCAATGGATCGATTTTCGGCTCTTTTACTTTCATTTAAGATTCATTTTTGCTAAGAATATCTCCTTACTTATCTCCTTTCTATTAATCTGTCTTGGCTTTTGTGTGCCTGCTGAGTATGAGTGTGACGGGCTCGGGATCTTTTTACACATATATGCGTATATATAGTTATAATTAACTCATACCTGAGTAAACCCAAGTGTGGTACGTGCACACGATGTGACTTTTAAACTTTATTTTAAGTGTTATATTTATTCCATAATGCTACGTAACTTTGTTTAAATAGTAAAAATAGTAAACAATTGTATAGTATTGTGTTTTATGTTCATTAAAATACTTTGATTTTAATATTTAAGTAACTTGAAAACTTATATTTATTTACTTTTTATCTACGCGCGAGAACATAATAAATCCAATACATGCGCATAATAATAACAAAGGTGTATAAAACGAAATATCTATAGTTATGCTAGCAAAGCGTTAACATCTGGTTGTTTTTACGCCCCGTGTGCCGGGACCTCAATGGGGCGCTTGTGTGCCCTGCTGGCCGACAGCCGGTAGTGCCGGTAACTTAACCTCAAACTGATACAGACGTGAATGTGCTTCACATTAAAACGGTCTATTTGTGTTATAGTCTATTAAATATCTTAAATCCTCGATTGCGTTAGTCCAATAAAATTAATTTTGTTAGTGCTTTGATGAAAAATTATTACAGTTAATATTAAAAGTGAAATTTTGTTAAATTAACAAAAATCTTAACAACTGTCGTGTTATGTTTTGACGGGACTATTGATATAATGTATTTGTGAATTCATATTTGATATATTTCATTACTTTTGCTATGTTTTAATATTTTGTGAATGTGTTCATGATGGCTAATAGAACGGTAACTAACGGTGCAACTCAACAAGCCAAGTTAAATAGATGCGCTAGTAGTGTAGGTGATATAGGTATTGATAAAGCAAAGGTGGGATGGACGAGTCCTCGAGAGCTATGGAGAAATTTATCTTTACGTAGAAAAGCAGAGGTAAATTCATTTTGAAGTAAAACTTTAACTAGTGAAAATTAAATTTTAACACTTTTGTCTTGTAGCGTAGTACACAAATCTGAATGAATGCAAAATTGTTTTGATTTTGTCTACCTGTTGATGTTTATGCTTTTATTGCACATATTTAGTGTAATTATTTATGTGTTTATAAATACGTTGTTGATTATTGTTACTTTGTTCTTGAAATAGAGTTTAAATAAGAGTTGATGGTTTATATAGTTGTCTCAATATAACATTGATATTATATAAAATAAGCTTCAAGTCTTATCCCTCGTATAGAGATGTAGACAGAGGGTACCTAATGCTAAACCACTCCGTTGTCTACTTTTAATATCGCGTAGGTACATTTCATATTGCATATAGCGAGAATATAAAATAATTTATTTTTTCTGAGCAGAAATTGAACCCACAACTGTGACGTTTACAATCAGAAGCTGGTAATAATTTATATGCATTAAACACTAAACTTTACAAGGGTAAATACTGGATATTTAGTTGCTGTAAATCACTAAAATAGCACATATTGTATACCTAACTTACGTCATTTAAGTCTACAATAAATCACTCAATGCGTATCCATTTTCTATCCTTGGTGACTAGGTCGTTGACTTGTTCTTGTAATAAGTTACAAACGCATTTGGCGTCATTTTGTCGCTTTATCAACAAGTAAATGTGTCTCACGAACTCATTTAATAGAATCTTATATACTTATATGGAGTAATGAACAATAGGTAGTCAGTGATCGCGTATACTATCGCAATCATTCTCGACGCTTTCACGTTACTTACATACAAAACATATTTCAGTTTTATGTTTTGTTAATACGCTTAAAATATATACAAAATATTTAAATATTACTTCTAATAAGATTTACCTTAATAGATTATTGTAAATAATTCAAATAGACGAGTCTTAAAAATATTTTAGTATAGTTTATCAATATGATATAGGCCCCTTTTCTCTTCCATCGCTTATTTTTAAGGTGATATCATTTTATGTGTACGTCGCAAGCTACTCCTTACGATAATGTGCCATAATTAATTTAACCCCAATTAAAAGTCCATGACCCCTGTGCGAATATGAATGAATGACTAAAAATTTTTAAAGGATATTTTTGATGTATATTATAGTTGAGTCCTTTGTTTAATACAAACATTGCTATTTGTATATCAATTTCCTAGATGTCATTCCACACTTAACACCTTTTGATGAATAATGTAAAGGTGTTACATGCGCTGAATTAAAGAGTAAATAAGATTTATTCAAACTTTATATACCTATGTATAGAAACTAATAAAAGGAAAATATTTATATATACTTTTAGTAATTACTTAGGGAAAGTCGTGTATTGTTATTCGGCTTCATCTTATTAAATCATCTCGCGCAAGTAATCTCTCAATGAACCCGATGTAGTCTCTATTCTAGTTTGCCTACGCGTTACCATCCACCGCCCACTGTCAGTATAAGGTAAATGCAATCATTAGGGATGGTGAGTTAAAAAAATCACGCGTATCGTGATTTATATCATTTTATTTTTTACAAACGAATTAAATAAATAATAATAAATTTTAAATTATATTTTGTATAAATATATATTTTTTAAGATATTAGCGAAGTCATTACATTTGATAAATAAGTTTCCTAACTGTAGCTTTAATACATATTTGAAATGTTTTTTAGAATTTGAAATTTTTGAAAACAGTAAACACGTTAATAAAAATTATGCTATTAAAGTAATTGCACATTGCATCAAGGTAGGAAAATATAATAGGTAGGTAGGTGTAATATTTTACAAAAATCTAAACAATACTCATAATTTTGTCATATCAATAGATACCTATTACAAAATTATGAGTATTGTTTAGTAGTAGAATCGAAATGATAATAAATATAAAAAATATCATTTTGTGTCAACATTTTAGATACATGTATTTAAATTTAATAACTTATCAAGACAAACTAACTATAACTTATCAAGTTATCTGTTTTACGCTCGAACTAGACACTAGCTAAAATGAAAAAAAAAAAACGAGAAATTGAAAATAATTAACTCTTACAAAATGGGGATCGAACCCACAGTCATCGCTTACTCGTCGCGTCGCCTTGCTCCAAACAGTGGTTGTTTATAGTCATTAAAGTTATGACATAGTGTGTTCACATTCTATAGTGTTACATTAGGTATATATTACTCTACAAAATTGTTCTAGCTAGCTTTAATAAAATATAACAACCGTTACACGAGACGTAAAAAGCAGTAGAACAGTATACACACCTAAAGCGGATTTTAACGTCATTATGCACGTGCTCTTAGCCATTAAGTATTACTTCCCGTAGCATGTATAGGTAGTTTTATTTGAGCATCAAATTAGACTATCAAGTTATAACTCACAAGGTAGGTATACCATGTGAATACGCCTAGATATTTTAGCATGCCATAATATACTCTTTCTATAAGTATAAGAAATCTTTTTGGGTCTTTGTTAT
The DNA here is from genome assembly GCA_037178615.1 of Dione vanillae. Taxonomy (NCBI): domain Eukaryota; kingdom Metazoa; phylum Arthropoda; class Insecta; order Lepidoptera; family Nymphalidae; genus Dione; species Dione vanillae. The sequence goes on along the minus strand of JAZFAU010000059.1, from coordinate 2,777,291 downwards.
TTTTTTCAATTGACCTGGGATATAGACTATAAAAAAAATCAATAAATGAAAGCTGTTCCACTTATGTTCCATGTATTGATACCATAAAACAAATCGAACAATAAACGTGGCTAAGTAGAAGCAAAATTGTGCTTCGACATCCTTTGCAATAGTGACGGTGAGTCAGAGCGGATAGATAGTAGCGTCTTACGCGGTATGTCATGTTTCCGTACAGTATTATTATTTCCATTTTTTGTTACTCCAGGTTGAGCATCAACGATGTAACATGCCAACTAGAATTTCTGCTTTATTTGGATATGGATTCTTGCAATTTCCTTTTTCGTTTAATAATCACAATTCTAATGAATATATTTTTTGAACAATTTCATGTTAAGTACTTGTTGAACTGGTTGGGTTATCTGATTATGACTCCTTAATGTAATAGAATAAAAAACTATAAGTAGCATAAATTATATTTAAATTCTCATGTTTTACACTTTTACGATTTGTATATTAAATTTACTTTAAAAGAGTATTAAAATAAACAAAATCTTAAAATAAAATTTTAACGTTATAGATTGTATCACAATTTTGATTATTGTTAAGAATATTTCGAACATTGAACTATCATGTGTATTTAATTATAACTAAATTATACAACTGTGGATATTCAGAAAAATTAAGTTGACATTTGTAATTTAGTGAGAAAGGGTGAGCAAACCCACCGAAATTAGTTTCATTTCTTAATAAATATTATCTATTTCTCATTGTTTTAATCACATATAATATACACATATATAATACACATACATAATCACGTCTAATATATAGTACACTTGATATAGTATATTTCTTCTTAAAATAATATTGTAGCTGATGTTCAACCGTCAATGGTACATTATCATATCTTTAAACTTTAGGAAACAAGTCTTAAAAGTTGTTCTACGATGAATGATTCATATTAGTTACGCAAGCTACTGCAACGGACTCGTAGAGAGTTGTTAATTGACAGGTGCACTGGCATACGTTTCTTTGGTATAATCATAACAACTGATATACTTAAACAAATGCTTGAATAGATAAAGAAACCCTTCAGATAAAGCTAACATTTTGTTGAGATCATGAATGATTTTATTTAGCCGACGATAACCACCACAGCATTTGCTAGAAATTCAAATTGTGTTCAATATCTAGCATTTAATAGTTGAATATTTCAACAATGCTGTCCCTTGCGATACTGTTAATTCTTGCGTGAAGCAAACTAACGTTGCGCATCGTTCGTTTCTATGCTTCATCACATTTTGTCACCTACCGGTACGTCACATATCTATAAAAAGGCTCTCTCCACTTTAATATTTTTTTACTGATATGAAAGTAGTTATACGAATAATTTGTTTCAATTTCATATATTTCCCCTGTATATATTTCATGATTTAAGTAGATAAATATAGATAAAATATTTTGTACTTCATAAACTGTTATCGAAGAATATAATTAGGATGCTATAAATAACTGAGAACTAACTGTTTTCGTTTAAATAGCTATAAAGTTACTAAAAATATTAACAATATAACAATCGGTATATTATACAAATATACACAAAGAAGCATTGTATATCATTAAGATATTTGTTTACATGTTGTTATGAAAAACTTCTTTTACGTGTTTTTGTGTTTATATTGATAAAACTTTTTTAAGGTAAATAACGACATTACATGAATGTTTAAACATGCTTCTTCCAAACAAAAACATTGTTGATCTCGAATGCAAAATTTATTTATGTTATATACACAGTACCATGTTCTTGCTCTGATAAACACCGGATGACGATGAGTGGTGTCAATAACGCGATCGGTCGACATATGTATAGCCAGCCGTCTTACGATGTGCGGGTAAGAGAAATCGACATCGTGTTGTAACTGACGAAACCGACATAAGAAAAAGTAATTTTAAATGCAACATGTGTAATGTTGTATGCATTTATTTATTCTACAAACCGCTTGCCAACGTTTTTGAAGTGGTAATTTTGGTAACGGTGTACTATGCTAAGTCTAAACCGATTGCCGAAATTCGTCTTTAAGTAACTGTATCAGTATTCGGATGTGAATCATCAGTGAAAAATAATACAAAAAAATACTAGGCTGGGCATGTTCGCATATATGATGCTAGGTCTAAGGCCATGTAAGGGTTTATTTTTTAATTTTATTCTTGGGTAAACCTTTTGACGGAACATATTGCGTTGTCGATAACTTTATATATCCAAATAAGGAAAAAAGTGTATAGAATGCCGATAAAATGAAAGTGTAAACAGTTTTGTGAAGTAAAAAAAATGTTTAATCTCATTTTTGAACTGGTATATTTTCAATTTCATTCTGAATATTTATTTAAAACTATATATTGTATTTATGTTATATAGTTAACATATATTATACTGTGTGTATATATAATATTATAGCTATTTAGCTATAGTAATTATAGTGTGTATTGTTACACACTCGCCTTGGTATCGGTGAGTCATCAGGCGCCGAGCTTGGAGCCAGCCGGCTGTGTACTTACGCTTAATGCAGCACATGTATAGGCTGACAAGCGCCGCTATACCTACTTTTCGTATTTTGTAATAAATCCACGCTCGTTATATACTGGTGACTAAGTTTTATTTCTCTTTAGATATTGACACAGTATGCAAAGAAAGAATATTATTCATTGACCTGAGATCTTTAATGAAACGTTTATTTTATTAATAAGCGAAATAAGTTATTTATATATATTTCTATTTCAGTTTTCTTAACATATATTTTTACATTTGTATAATTTTTACAGTTGCAGAGTAAGCGCGAGCTGTTCTTTAAGTCGGACACAGTGAGCGGCGGTGGGGTAAGTGCCACTGGCCTCCCGAATACCGCGCCGCCTGCTCCACCAATAGCACCCTCTGCACTTAAAGACGCACTCGCCAAGCGATCAGCAACACTGCCCGACCCAACAGAGAACAGTCATCATGATGCCAACGGTACAGCATCAGCAGCCAAGCTCAGCAACAGCGCTTCAGTGGATGCGGGAAAACCTTCGATGCCTCCCCAAATGCCCGCCCCACCCGTACCTACAATGGCACCGCCTTCAATCAACGCGCCGCTGCGAAGTACAGAGAATATAATGAAGGTGAGATTGTACTTAACTGTATTTATTTTTTTTTAAATATATGTATGAATATTACAATATTTTGTATTAAATAATGTATTCCAGAAATCTGATCATCCACCTGTTGCGCCAAAACCAGATTTACCTAAGATAGAAAAGCCAAAGACCAAAGAATTAGACGGATATGTTGGTTTTGCAAATCTACCCAATCAAGTGTATAGAAAAGCAGTCAAAAGAGGATTCGAGTTCACCTTAATGGTTGTAGGTAAGTTATTATATTTTATTTGTAGGTAAAAGTAAAATAGTGATTCCTTTTGAACAATAATGATTCCTGCAAAACAATAGACACGACGTTATTATTTCTCGGCGCGCTATTAAGGACGTAGCTTTGTACGTATAACAGTTTCGTAAAAGAAAACGCCAACCTGTATTTTTTATCCTAAATCTTTGTCATGTGCTGCGATTTCAAACATTATTTTATACTTCCAGGTGAAACGGGATTGGGCAAGTCCACATTGATAAACTCATTATTCCTAACGGAAGTTTATGATAAGGATAAACATCCAGGACCGTCACTACGCGTTAAAAAGACCGTGGGCGTAGAGACAAGCGTTGTTTTGCTTAAAGAAAATGGTGTCAATCTGACGCTCACCATTGTCGACACGCCCGGCTTTGGTGACGCCGTCGACAATAGTAATTGGTAAATGTCGACTTATGATTTTATTTTCAACCCAGATAGTTTGAAGTAAACGATTTATAGGTATATGTAAAGATATTAATTAAGAATGTATAAGTTCAAATTATTATCTTTTTAATATTTAAGTAGAATCCAAAGGTCGAAATAGAATCAATGTATCGTAGATCAATATGCGTATTATTTTTATGTATATATAAAATCGCCTTTCTAAACACATTACTTATCTTATTTATGGCCGAAGTCGTGTAAATATTATATAACTCTTTCTAAAAATGTTTGGTCATTAAATATTGCATACAAGTGGACAACCAGTTTAAATATGAATTCAACCGATATGTTATCGTATAACTTGTTGTAGGCTATAAATAAATTAAGCTTACTTCTAACATACACATACATAAACGGAAAATATAACATTTTAACCTGATTTTTTGCGGCTGTTGCTGTAAAACCAGTTTGTTAATTGTCCCAATTTTTATTGAAATATAAAGAACTAGTTTTTAGATATAGTTTTTTTTGCGTTTCATTCGATTAATACTTTGGTTTTTCTTTATATAACCTTGTGTCGTTAAAATTGTGTGAAAAAAAGAAATAATCATCACAATAGTGACAAAATAAATACATTACAGTACTTCAATACATTAGTTCATTGTCATTATAATCATTATTTCAATTGTTATGGATTTTAACACATTCATTTTTATTTTTAGTATTTACTCAGAACATTGTATCGATATGATGTAGATTTTTGAGGTTCTTATACCATGGCTCTGTATTACATTCACAAATGTATAACAATTTCTAAAACTTAATGTATTAAGACTTCCCAAATGTTCAATGAGGTTTATATTTAATATAATAATTCGCATTTAGTAATTCCTTTTATGAACTATAATCTTTTAAATACATTGCCATTTTAAATTACCTTCTAAGGATAAAAGCAAGATAAAATATACACAAATAAGTACTTGAAACATATCCTCAGCATAATATTAATTATCCGTTTAAATTTCAGCTGGCAACCTATAATCGATTTCGTTGAATCGAAATACGAGGAATTTTTGAACGCCGAGTCGAGAGTGACTCGCAAAGCGGCGCCGCCCGACACGCGAGTGCACTGCTGCCTGTACTTCATAGCGCCCAGCGGACACGGCCTCAAGCCCCTCGATGTGGAGTTCATGCAGCGGCTCGGCGATAAAGTCAATATTATACCCGTTATAGCTAAAGCTGACACAATGACGCCCGAAGAATGCAAGGATTTTAAGGAACAGGTAAATAGTTGATTTATTTTTTTAGCGTTACGTTTTGTCGTGTATATAGTAGGATAAGCGGAACCTAGTGTAATACTGTTCTATACAAATCATTGAGTTCTCTGGGGAATTAAACGAATCTACACATTGTGTTAACAGTCATATGCTGTATACAGTATCTGACAGTCATCAGTAGTATAACTGCACTACAATGGTCTCATATATTTTATTACACATTTAAATATACTACCAATATGTGGCTACAAATTGTAATTTGTAGAACTCACGTCTACTTATAGTTATTTTTTAAACTACAAATCTACTTTAATTTTACATATTTTTCATCTTTATGTTTAATTTGAGTAAATCTCGACTAATGTCTTCTCAACGTGCCATATAAGACAATCAAAAAATTTGGAAGACATATAAACGAGAAAAAAATTAAGGCTTTCAGGTTCGCGATGAGGTTAAAAAAAGATCATTGTTGCAATCATGAGATTTTAGTGGGCTTAAATGGGGATCCGTAGGGTACTTGTACCTTGCGCTCTGCTCACGGAACCTGTGTTGACAGAACTGTGTCTTGTGATAGTATTTTAGCTGAGATCGCCTAGACACCAGTACACTTTTCTTTTGTACTTAAGCCAATAGTGCTTCTGAATGATACAATCATTTTTGGATAACATTATAGCTTCTCTCGTTACCATTTAGAAGTAGTCCAGCTGCTGTTAGATAACTAATTTCAAGGCAGAGTAGTTGTATGGATTCCACAAGCTTAAGTTTTGGCCCGTTACTATAGAATTTCTTAACTTCTGGAATGAGTTACTCATGCAGTCGTTAATATTTGACTAATTATCATTGCAAATATTCCAGATACTAAAAGAAATAGCCCAACACAAAATAAAGATCTACGACTTCCCGGAGAGCACGGGCGAGGAGGGCGAGGGCGCGGAGAGCACGAGGGCGCTCCGGGCTCGCGTGCCGTTCGCCGTGGTGGGCGCCAACACTGTCATCGAGCAGGAAGGGCGCCGCATACGCGGCCGGAAGTACCCTTGGGGGATTGCTGAAGGTGTGTTGTACTAATAATTGATAATCATATGTTAGCTTCCCTTATATAATAATTGTGTGAGGAAAAAAGGAGCTGTAACATTTTTGACAACTATATGTGTTATTGCACACATAGAGATTGCTATTAGGTATATTTAGTTTCATTATAGTACCCAGATCTAATGTCTATGCAATAAAAATAGTTTTATTAAAAAAAGCCAAACAGATGACAAAATTAAAATCAGTACTAATGATTAGTGATTTTACATACCTTCTATATTATATCATATATGATTTATAGTTAAAAAAAATCATTGTACAGGTATAATTATCCTATTTTGTTATATGTAGTATAAATTTGTTTACTATGTATGTTTTCGTAATAACCTAATATTTTTAAAAGTAACTAACGAAAACAATTAACACAATGCGATATAATAATTTACTATAGAAGCGGATTAGAAAATGCATACCTCTGTAAAACTAATAACCTAATTTCACTGCATTAATAATCATTCAAGTTGAAAATGAATTAATATAATCTTGTGGCTGCTACATTAGCATAAAATTTTACATAACAAACAACTCAATTGAAAAATGGATAACAATGAAAGAGAATGTATTAAATTTATGATTGGTTATTTAAACAAAACTATAAATGATGAAAAATAGTATCAAAATGTATATATTTGATTTATGCGCATCCTACTGTTTAACGCAATCAGTATACAGTTGATGTTAGTAGTCAATTGCGCACGTGGCGCGCATGTTAATCAACTAATTTATTGCATTCATTCGCTTCATACCTATTCAATTGTGAAAAATTAATCATTGTTGCCAATTCTGTTTAAAAAAGTTATTTTGTAATAATACAAGGCATTGCATATAACATTATTAGGTCACAATAATGTAAAGAAAACAAAAAAATGACATTATAAATAAAAATTATAATTATAAGATTGGCCGTAAAAACTAAAACCACTGAATCCGCCTTTCAAGAGACTCTCATAAATTAGTGTCTTGAGAATAAATTTTTCTATATGCAGTATAAAATATGAAGTTAAAATAATAATTAAACCGAATTTCATATCATTCCAGTGGAAAACCTGGAGCATTGCGATTTCCTGGCTCTTCGAAACATGGTTATCAGGACACACCTGCAGGACCTGAAGGACGTGACAAGCTCCGTCCACTACGAGAACTATCGTTGCCGCAAACTCGCCGGCCTCTCCCATGATGGAAAACCGCACAGGATTAATTCTAACAAGTATGTTTTATTAGTTAATTTTTTGTCTTCAGATTTGTATCGTTTCTATTTTTGGGTATTTAATGGATTTTAAGCGCGTTATTTGGTAATTTCAAATTTTTTATAAAATTTGTGTCATTATCTTATTGATGAATAAAAATAAGCATATATTGTTTTAACGAAATATAATTACATTTTTTCTTATTTTTTTCTTATAGTATATCGGATATTATTATGAGATCATCAAATACCCAAACAGTTTGGTATCATACTATCTATCGTATCTATCTTCCGACTTGTCATAACAATAAAATATTGAGTTTGTTAATTTAACATTTTCTGCCAGTTTATTAACAGAATAGATTTTAACATTCGAAGGCATGGACTAACAACCTGAGTAGACAGGGTTGGTATGTTACAGTCAACTTTAATGTATTCATAAGACTGCCGTCACCGTTATAAGGTGACCAGACTTCTTATCTATATATTATAACTAATCTGTATTTAAGCAATTATTTAAAATTAAAGAACTAAAAATAAAAAAAAATATTACAATCATTGCTGCATGTCTGGTCATCTTCGGTTCGGTGTAATTTTATTTGATTATCGTTTTGAGCTATTGATTTGATTCCTCTCACCTTCTTAGCGCTATAGATGCATATTACATTCTTCACGATTCGAATGTTTTGTGCTTGGGCATGCAGAAATGATGTACTCACTTCCTCGTCATGGATTATTTTAAATATATTGTCTTGCGGTGTTTATTTACGTGTATGCGCTGGCCGTCGCCATGTTGGCATTTTTAAAATATCCATGACTGAATGTCATTAATCATAATAAATATACGATTCATACGCTTTCGCAGTGGCATTAATAACAATTTATCGTTCATTATTTACATTGTGCGTTGTGTGATACATCGCGTGCCTTGCAGTCGTGCACCGGTGTTATTGTTCGGATGGAACAATTCGTTCAACTACAAACTGTCGTACAAACAAGTTTACATTGATTACAAATGAGTGGGTCATATAGCTTGTATCCTTAAAAGCATTCTTGCTTATTTAATTATTTTCAATCTTGGTAGAATATTTTATTCTTTCGATTGCCATTCCATTTTTAGGTAACGTTTATAAACAAATAGTATATACATTTTTATAGTATTTGCTTGATCTACTCATAATTGTAATTAATTATGTACCATTTTTATTATAACACTTTGCCCACGTATTACGTATTTATTTTTTATTGAAACCTAGAAACAAATCGCTATTACCAAATGCTACAGTCGATTAAATTTAACGCTGTAATGTCGTGATAATAATTATATATAATAACATAACAATATGTTTGTGTATCAACACACAATTGTCTTTCATTAAATAAATATAAAACATTTAAGCAAAACACAATATCTATTTTTTAATTAAATGAAACGTTACACGTTACAATTTTATATTAAAATTCCTATTTCTGAAACAACTGCCCAATCCGAAAAATAACACCAAACAAATAGTCCACTCGCACTTGTCGAACACTCGATGTGATACATATCGTCGCGTAGCTAATGCCATTGCAGCGTGTGCTGTGGCTGCGGTGCGCTAACGACATTGTTGCTATTCAGTTTCTGCCCGCAAGGACTGATGAACAGTTTCATGACCGTGTGGTAAGTGCCGCCGTACATCGTCATATCATTACATATTTACAAAGCACGGGTTTTACTATTATATATATTCTATACTTGTTAAGATATTGAGGTCGTCGTGCACCGGCACGGTATATGCAAATGCAGCGGTTGTGGGTTCAATATCCCCTTCAAGTAATTATTAGCACTTTCCTTGTTTTGGTAAGACAAAGTGCGGCGTTAAGTTTCGCCATTAAAGACACAATGTCTCGAAATGGGGATCGGAACATACGGATAATAGCGTGAAGATAAAAATAGTAATATTGAGAATAACTTTACTATAATAGTCGTTATAGTTCTTTTGATTTTGCTTCTTACTCTTCAGTCTGGGTCTGCAATGAATGTTAACGCACGTAATTTTAGTATTGTTTTTGCATGGCTAAATGGTCGTTTTGTTTATAGTTACTTTACTTTTTATATCCGTTGTTATAGATGATTGCATGGCACGTTTCACGAATCGATGGTTATTTTATAAGTATATGTTAAAGAAAGTTCCTACACTTCTTAAATGAAGGCACAAACTATATCGTCAATCATGGTTTTCAATGGTACAGAATCGATAAATATTTGATACATAGAACATAGACAGAAGTTTACATTTAAATTTTTTATATATTTTAAAGACGCACAAATAAATACTTGTTTAATAATACTTACATATTTTTTTCAAGTCTTTTGGTATTGGTAACCACAAGTACATATTTAAACACAATTTGAATATACATTGACAAACCTTACCTCTAAACGTATTTAATTGCATGAATTGATTATCTTATATAATAATAAAAATATTGTGTATATACATTAATTTGGGTAAAGCACTTTAACATTGCTAGGTTATATCATTAATATTTTGTTTGTTCTCAGGAATCCATTGGCTCAAATGGAAGAAGAGAAAAGAGAACACGACCTCAAGATGAAGAAGATGGAAAGTGAGATGGAACAGGTATGTTTTAATAATTATTAAATGATACTTAATGTATGTTTGTCTTTACAACTTTACGTAGAAATAAATGCTTTTTTTAGAAAAAAATTTGGCATAAATTTTGCTTAACACTGATTTTAAAGTACAGTAGTAAAGTCTTTCTAAAAGCAAATAGTATTTTTATAATTCTGTATTCGTGTGATTATTGATTACATTCCATGCATATTTATTGGTATGAAGCTTTTTGTGTCACAGGATACTTGCAATCAATGCGTAATTATTTATTCAAGGAAGTGGTTTTCGAACAAGAATGTACTGTTGGTTCCTTTTCCTTATACGGAGCTACAATGTAGGACGAGTAAACTGATTAATGCAAGAATTCTTGTATAGAGTTTTAAAATTATAATAATGACTCTATTTACTGCTTACAATATTTAAAGTGATTCGTGGTTTTAAAAATAAAAATAGTGTTTTTAAAGTTCGTTATTTTAAATATCAAGTAGAATAATTCGGGTTAGCCGGTGTTAAAAATAAAGAAGTTTATTTACGCTAAACTTCTTTATTTTAACATCGGTTACAAATGTTTTGTAAATATAGTAGTAATAGTCTATAAAATTAATTTACAGTGGGATTATTGTTAGTTAAGAATTGATTGTTATTTATTGTTAGTAGTATTATTCAACTTTTATCATTTATCCAAAGTCGGTGCTCTAACGAACATTTACGCTTAATTTTGAAACAGGTCCACATGATATATCATTTACATTAATCAAATGGAAATAACTAAAAATACTTAAAGAAAATATATAAGAATTTGAACGCAGCGGGACTCGAACCCGCGCCCTCTTGCATGCCGTGCAAGCGCTCTCACCACTGAGCCATGGGTTCTTCATCACGCCGCGTCGAAATTGTTATATGCTTTATACAACCTATTTCGTTGTTAACATGTTAGTTGGAAATAACTACTTTAGCTTTTCTCGATTAAAAATCAATTGAATATTTAATCGGAATCGATATTATTAACCATGATCGACGCCCCAGGTGTTCGAAACCAAAGTGCGCGAGAAGCGCGCCAAGTTGAAGGAGTCGGAGGCGGAGCTGGCGCGCCGGCACGAGGCGACGCGGCGCGCGCTGGAGGCGCAGGCGCGCGAGCTGGAGGAGCGCCAGCGCGCGCTGCAGGCCGAGCAGGCCGCCTGGGAGCGCGAGACCGGCCTCTCGCTCGACGACCTGCGCCGCCGCTCGCTCGAGGCCAACAGCAAGGAGTTAGTGTCGCACGCCCTTTTATATCTTCTGGAACTGATGTGTCTCGACCCTAAACTCTCTCTTTAATTTTTTATGCCTTCACAGCTTTTTTATCCTGCACATGGCAGGATAGACAGAGGGACTGCAGGAACCATAGGAACCTAGTGTCTAGACACTCCGTTGCTTAGTCCTTCCTTTCTCTATTCCCGCTTTCCGCCTTTTTCGAGGCATTTGAATGGCGGAACTCAATGTATGTACTCAACTTTAATGTATGTGGATTAATACTATGTGTAGAAAAGACAGTTGATAAAAATTGTATATGAAACTTTTTTATCGTTCACATAGTTGACAGACAGACAGCGCACAGCCTAAACTATTTAGGTTGTAATTTGTCATATTAGTTCTATTGGGAATATTGGAAAGCATTAAATGAGAGTTTACAAAAATTCTTTCTAACTGTAACAATTTCAGTGCCTTACGAATTATAGTGTAGGTACAGTTAAGAGTAAATAATATACTAGTAAAGCCTACACGAAATAAAAATATTTTTTATTTATTTGATTAAATTTTTGTTGATATGATATAAGTATTAGCTCTAATTTCAAAATTAAAATGTATTATACTTGATATATTTCTTTAATCAATTATTTGCCCTGCAACAGTGGTATGATCAGCTTAATTTTCCTACTTTTTAGGATAGTCATGATAATTAAAATGAAATATTTACGTAAAGATATTTTATTTATTTAAGTGAAGATATTTACTACAGAGCATGTTTCCACTTGCAGGACGGTCGACGGCAAGGATAAAAAGGATAAGAAAAAGAAAGGTTTGTTTTAATCGCGTATGTTCGCGTCGGCTTCGCACCCACCGTTACTGTTGCGTGACTAACATTGGAGACCTACATGCTTCTCTCGGGACTCGCTTCGGTCCTAACTTTTTATAGTTTACATAATATGCTAACGATTCAACACTCTTTGTTTATATACGAAAATAGACAGCTTAGAGTCATAGTGTAATATTTGTGTTTAATACAACCTTCATTTACTTACCTATATATGTTCCTTTAAGTTTTTTTACTACGACAAATGAACAAAGAAAAGTGAATCTGTTGGAAATTTATATATTGATTCATAGAATATTACAACTTTAGACTCTAAACTGTAGATAAACGAAATTCGAATAAATTAAAAAAAAAAAAACATTCGAATTATTGCAAACGAAGCTTAAACAAAATTTACATTGTAAATGGACTTTTTTTATTTGTTAATAACTTTATTAAAATTGAAGGGAGTGTGTATAATGCTTCATCGCAATAGCTAAAGCAACCATCGGCTATCGGCCACTTCTGTAATGTGTACTCGTTTTAATAAATCTTTATTTATACTTTCAAGGTATTTACTCCGCATATCGTAATGTATTGAAGAAGCGTACTTTGTAATCGTGCCGTTACTTGCACTGACCTGAGATTTTACGAGATTTACTTATAATAGTGCCATTTCAATTTAATATAAATCGCTTCGCAAAATATTTTGTAAACACGTTTACTTACGTTCTTGTTTGACTAACGTTTAACGTGGGCTTTCCTCTACGTCTGATCTTATTGACGACATTGAACATGTCTCTTGTGAACTGTACATAAATACTAATATTTGTATGACGCATAATGGGTATTTTGTTATTTCGAATTGATGGGATGAAAGCAATTTGATATGTTTGTATCAATTATTTATACAATTTCAACTCATCCTTCAATTATTGGTTATTTATGTTTCATAAAAATCTCAATTTACACCGTAACGTGAATGTTTGATTTATTGTGAATTTCAGATTGGTCATTTAAGAATGTCACATCGGGAATTTCTATATAAAGTGAGCAGAAGATACAAAATTGTATGTTATGTTATATCTTCATTACATTTATTTAAATACTAATTGACCAATATTTTGTATTAACTCTTAAACAACGACGCTGTAAACTAATTATATCAAACATTCGATACCTTTATACATTATGTTATTTTGTTATCTGTATTTATATTTATCATTATAAGAATTCCATGACAAAGCATTTATTTTGTAAGTGGGGCCTAATTTTATGTGACTTTTGAAGAATTATTAAATTTTTGTATGAATTTTTTATAATCATAAAATGACTTGATTTTTGGTGTCACTTAATTTTTTTAAACGCAATAAATAATAAAAAAGACAAAAAATAATAAATAGTCAACTTTAAGATTTAGGATAAACATTTTATAAAATACTTTGTGATATTTTAATATCGTGATATCGGGACTAGATGTGAACGCCGCGGATCACAAATGGGCTAAAAAGCACAATTTTATTCAATTTACTCCAGCTTGAGACTCTTATCGTCCACAAAGTTGCCAAAGTAGCCTGTAATTACAATTTGCTTAAATTTTACTAGAAAACGAAACGGTAACCGCTCAAATCTGTGTGAAGTTAATGTAAGCACGTGTGTTGGTAGACATCGGGCTATATTCATTGCTATGTCATGTACAAAATGGCTTTTATGACAATATAATTAAATCCGGCAAGCAATACAAATGAAAATATGACAAAATATTGAATAAAACCCATATAGCTCAATATTATAACGATACGTATTCTAATAATGCTAGCGACATTTTGTTGAATTTTGAACTAGATGTTACGCATCGTAGTTATTTGAGATTTTAGTAACACCATTTAAAATTAAACAAGGATTAGATATTTTTTACTTCTTTATAAAGTAATTGTACGAGTTCAGCTTAACGGTACGTAATGGAGTGATAGAAGTGTGAAAAGTCATTTGTACTTCACGTATTATGCTTAGTTGGTCTGAACGATTACGAATGATGACGTCAATCGAATACATTATAATACATATATCGATTTTAAAACTAGTACTCGACTTTTATCATAATATTCTAGTTTTAGACGAGTTAGTGGAACAAAACAGTAAAATAGCTAAATAATTAGTGATAATAATAATAATCGAATTAAATATACATTTCTCGATATCGTTCGTAACTGTTCAGTCAACTGCTTAGTGATATTGATATGCTCATAGGTAAGGTGTGAGTTAGCCTTAGCCTTAGCTAGGTGTTAGATTGTTTTTATCTGAAGGCACGGGACGTTCGAATGGTCGCCGACATGATTTTGACGATGGTTTATATTATATTCTATGTTTATTCGTAGTTCGTAATCGATACTAATCGACTCCTATCCTGTTATGAATAAATACATAAATTTATTATGTTACGTATGACTCCTAAATAGTGTACTCAATACCTTGCTTCGTGTAAATATTTTTGTTTAGTCATTACCGATTACACTATTATTATATATTCGAGTGATTACTATTCAAATAACTCATTATTTATGATTGCATAATCTTTATTTAATCGACATGCCATGGTTAAATTTTGTATAATTTTCCTTACATTGCAGTATTGACTTCCGATCTAAAATTAGATATGTAGTTCTAAGTATATGCTTAATTTTGTATTTTGTGTAGGGCAATGACCCATTACCACACGATCATTTGCTTATTACCAAGGATGTGTGATGTTGGAGGGCAAAGTCGAGACGATGTAATATATTGTACCTTTGAATAAATATAAATAAATACGTAATATATAGGAAAAATTGTTTTATTGATCTACCCCTTCTCTATAAACAGTATAAATATTTAAAGTTTTAAGTGTTATTTCACACCAAGGAAAATATCATACAGCTTGGTATCCGAGAAGATAACTAAGAGTAACGCGTTTTGTTTACATGACTATCTAATTATTTTGTAGTAGCCATATACAGTTTATTAGTGATATAATATACGCTTTTCCCTGAAAAGAAATAAAGTTTTCGAATTCAAACTAGTTCTACATTTCACGAGTCCTTTCAAGACATTTTTAGGTAATTATTATAAAAATTTCGGATAATTATAGCAGTGTAAGAAGAAAACAGATTTATATTATGAGTATTTTTTTATTAAATGAGAACAATGAACACAATTTTATTGTCATTGTTCTAGGTTCCTTTATATAATTTGATTTAAATGTAGAAGCTTATACATTTTAAGGGAGGTTGGATTCAAATAAAAGTCTGAAATGCTTTCGTATGATTTTTTTAAATTTTTCCATTCGATCATTATCACGCCACAGTACAACATCATCCGGATACTTGACTATAAACCTCGCAATACGAACGACGTTCACAAATAGTTTCAAACATGCAATTACCTACACTCATTACCTGTCACATCGATTACAACCTCAAAATATTCTGTTAAGTAAACAACATGACTACAACTATTTATTATAATAAATCTTTGGCAGCACTATGGAAAATATACTTCTAATTTATTTTAATCAAAATGCAACTTCGAATATAATATTATAACAATCACAACAGTTTTTTGATCTTACTATTTTATTTATTTGCTCTTAACAATTTCAGGTTGATACGATTACACGTATGTTGTCTAAAATATCTTAATAGGATCTATATCTTATAAAATAATTAATATTTACAACATTACATTTCGGGGGTTTACTCCTTCAGGCTTCAATCATTTACATTCAAATGGTAAGAGAAGAATAAAAATATATTTCGATACAGTATAATATTATCTATTCAAAATATTTCATAGTGATCAGATAAATTTAAACGTATATAAATAAACATTATTTGTTTTTATTATAACAGTGGTAAGATTCTAGATTTGTAACCAAAAATAACGCAATATGGCTATAGTTTCTAATCTATGCGATCGAAATTGATTTTTAGTTGGTTAAATTTAGTAGGCAGCAACCATCTTACATCTCCAACCCTGTTCCGATCTACACTTCGTCTAAATATAAAACTATGCAATATTAATAATTACTATTATTGGTGTTCTCGTTTTGTCCTATTAAAATTTCTACGTTCAAAACTTTGAAATCAATGAGGACGTTGTACTAAATTTCAAAAGTATTTTTTAATATCACAAATCTCTGTATCTCTAGTTTCTATTCTAGTAGTAAAACAATATTATCATAAATGCGATCGAATTTAAGTAATTTTGACAATGTAGTCGAAAGCTATATTAATAATTTTAAATAGCTCAAAGGTAAGTCAAAAAGCTTCGTAGCGTTAAGAGTTAAACTTCTTAATAGGAAATACGATTAGTATTAAATTATTAATAAATGACCGACGTAATATGTAAAAATACCTTAATTTACGACAAGATGAGAATGTGCGGTTCCATTATTTATAATTAAATTATTGCCTTTTGCGATTAGCATCGATATAATATATATTCTACGTTTAGAGGCACAACGGCAGCTATTGCATATATATGGATATTTATTTTTACTATTTGGTATTTGTTTCTTATTTAGTAATTATTGCAGATCGCTTGGTCTCCCTATTGGAAACTTAGTAAGTATGTAGGTATGTGAAACTAGCCGGAAGCGCGTTACATAGTTAAGACCGTTCATAGTGTATAGTATATAAAGTTAATAGAATAGACATAAATACATAAATGTTTGATTTCGTTAATTTATCTTTTCGTGACACGTTTGAATGACCTGTACAGGTAACGTAAGTAGTTTCATATGTAGATATTTTTACGTTTCTCTGACTAAAAATTAAATTGTCTAATTTGTTATTACATTGTGCACATTTTATAATAATTTTCGGTTAGGTTATAAAATAGCATGTTGTTACGTGTACAGGTGATTTAAGGTTAAACAATGACAAAATAAATAAATAAACTTTTGATTTGTAAATAATAAATAGACAGTAACATTAATTATGAAAAAATAGTAAATTAATATTAATAGCTACTTTTATATATATTTTCCCCGCTGGTATCTACAATGTTTATATTTAGAACAATATAAAATCCAAAGTCATATTATACATATCTAGATTTAATGGAAAATTACGTAGTTATCTAATGAAAATATTTGAATAGCGTAAGCAAATTTATCTACCTTAGACATTAATAAAATTATAATTTTTGTTTTAATTGTGAGCTGTTAAATCTAATATATGACTAACGTTTAGTGGCCACAAGTTCGATTCACAACTCTTATATAAAGCTTTCTCAAGCTCTTTAAAAAATCGAATATTGTTTAATTGTAATAATAATACTATAATCTTAATATATTATTCGTCATAAATTTAAACGGACTTATTATATATACCATAAAATTGTCTAAATAACGAAAATATATATTGCATACGCGAGTATACAATCACAATATTACTTATATTACATAACAAATTACATTTGCGACGTCAAAAGTAACTACAAAATATAATTGTGTAATAAACAAGGACTTTAGCACAAAAATGTGAAACAAAAGTGTTATATAGACCGTACATAGGGAACATCGAGCACAAACCACTGACGATGATTACATTTAACAAACACGAAAGCTAATTGAACGTACTGGTACTAGCTTTCTATTTACACTAACAATATTTGATTCCGTCCATTTTAAGAGGTAGATGTTTGTTATGCACCCAGTTACTTTAGCAATTATGCATATATATATATATATATATATATATATATATATATATATATATATATATATATATATATATATATATATATATATATATATATATATATATATATATATATATATATATATATATATATATATATACACATAATAAACATACACATGTAGAAATATAACCATATCATATTGATCACGAAGAAACAAAAATAATAAAATTAAACAACTTTTATTTCATAAGCATACACAAAATAACTTAATCATAACACTGTACACACATAATATATATTAAATTTCATTGGAAACCTATATAGAGTATGGTAATTTTCGAACATACCTAACTATAATTGGTACGCATTGGTGCAACTTGTTTAGGCACGATAGTTAGTAACCTAATATTATTTATATTTTATAACACAATAAACCCTTAAATACTAAATAACGAGTCGCCGTTTCTGTTAACACAGAAACGATTTATTTTTCTTCTAGAACGGTTGATATGTTTATTATTGCCGTAACAGTTGTTTGTTACAAATTGGAGCTATTGATGGGCGCCATGCCTAGCGATGTTGCATAGCAGGTCGTAGCAGCCGCAGTTACACAGAAGCATGCATATCAGCGTTGCCAGATTTTTCGACCATCTTAATTGTGATATTTTTGATTATTATACGTAACTAAACAATCTATAATATCCATTGCTGTTGCCCTCATAGTAATTTTATATTATAGATAAATGTAGGAATTTGATAAGTTTGTCATGCCTACATGTATCGTGCAATTTGTAATCTTCTGTAATAATATGTCTACAACTCCACCATTATATATTTTGTAGACTTTAGTCCTACACCAAGTATTTTAGCGTTTTTTAACAAAAACGATAATGTCCGGCAATGCTGATGCAAATATAAGTGCAGTGTCCGTGACTTGTGAAATTATCACAGACCTTTACTTTTTTATTGAAAATGTTCATAAGTCAAATAAATATTCATTGCACATTTCGCAAATATTTTTTTACATTTTAAATTGATTTGAAAATATGAGTGCTATATTCATATATTAAAGAGAATATTTATTTGGTTCACGACATAACTGTTTGTGCTTCGTTTCCGTCTATATAACACTGAGTGTTTCACGGGCGACGTGGGAGCTGCTGTTAGCCACCAGAGTCAATTTCCCCCATCTTAATACCAAACATCCTCCCGTCACAAAGATGAAGTACGACATTCATTACATTTACGGTACACACATGCAACACACATCTATCTCTTTTTTTTCTTTCACAATCATGCAATGACTGCCCAGATGGGCGGGCGCGTTCCTGCCATCGGAGGCTGGATATTGAGATTTGAGACACCGTGATTATTTACAATGTACATATATTGTGTATAGACATTAAGAAATATGCGGTAACATTGAATGCAGAAGTCAGATGTGTTGTATGATAGTAAATGTCCATGTATGTAACACTAGACACATAAATGCTAAAATAATATAAAAAAGCGACCGTGCAAAGTTTAGCCAAAATAAAGTGCAAGAGGAACACAGAAAGTGCAAAGTGCATAATAATATACTGCTTATAAATAATATACTTTGGGAATTAATTATTATATATATACAGAAATAAATACATATATATTTGTATGACATATCATTTAGACATATATTGGAAGTATTACAAGCTACAGGGATAACACAAAAATATAATCCTTAGTGTTGATGCTTACGTATTGTTTGTAACATTTTGTAACAATTATATAGTGTAACAAGTTTTCGTATTTATTATTGTACGATTTCACTCTTTCTTTACTTATTCATCACAGTATGTTGTAACGAGGAATATAGTAGTTTGTATATGAATGTGTCAACGGTTAGTAGGGATGTTATTTTGGTATTTTTTATTACCTAGTACAGAAAATAGAGTGTAAAATATGAATTATGACGCAATAAGATATTATCTACTACTGAACCATTACATAATTATTATTAATATAATAGGTAGGTACGTTTGATCCACAGCCAAATGCGTCGTGATCGCACGCATGCGTTCTTTGTCAAATGAAACCTTATATCAAAATATAATACAGTTCGCTTGTGTGTCGCAAGTGGTCTGCTTAATCTAATCATTATTATCGTACTGTCCATCTTATATTAGAACTAGCTGCAATCCATTAAATAATCGCAACTGCATTAACGAATTATTTAATACATTAGCAGCTATATAGATCGGTTTTGGAGCCACGTTTGATTATATTATAAATATTTAAATGTACGATAACTTTGCCTGTGATTCTCTTTTACCGACATATTCATTATAGGTTCTTGTATTTAAATAATATTAAAATGTGGCGTCCAAGGCAAGCACTACATAGACAAGTGATCTTATTATTTAATCAATTTCTTTTAAAGCTCTTTAAAAGATTACCTACGTGTGTACACGGTGACGTCTTTTTGGCAGTTTACTTTTTTACTGCTAAAACGTTTCTATTCTTTTTTTCATTAAATAATACGTATTGTGTTTTATTGAAAGCTTTGCATGGCTGCGTGGCAATGCGTGCCAGTTGTTGCTTTATCAAAAAGTATGAGTATATCCACACGTATGTAGATTAAAAACAAGATACCTGTCAATCTGTAATGCTTGCGAAACCGAAGGCGACGACGTTTTAAGACGTTTATCTTAAAACAAGAGGAAGCTGACCCTGGTCCGGCGCGCGTCGCCCTTGCCGCGCCGGCCCATGCCGTACTGTCACATGGCCGTGTCGGACGTACTCCCTCCCGGCTTGGCGTCGCCGCCGCCCCCGCCCGCAGCCTCTTCATCGCGCGCGCTGCGTCCGGCGCCCGCAGCTGATAGCCCCGTGAAGTCCAATTTGTACTGCACCATTCGTTCAAGTTAAAATAATGTTTTGATTATAGTGATCGGGTATTAAGGCTCTATAATAAAACGCATAAAGTGATTATATGTTTTAACATTTGTATTGACGACGATGGCTTTAAGGCTCTTTAATAAAACGCTAGAATTATGAGTAATTTGAAAACAAAGCGTTAAAACACATATGCAAAATTATTTTTGGTACCTTTGAAACTGTTTACACGTTTATTAATACCAAACTTTGAAAAATTTATGCGTTTTGTTAGAGAAGCCTTAGCCAAGTACCGATGTCTACGACACCGCTACGGCACCCATTGAAATGACATTAAAGACCATGCACGCATTTATTTTTCCATAAACAACTATTATTGTGATCAAGTTTGAAATATTCAATGACAGCTCCATTTAAGGGGCAAATATTACTAGCGGTTAAACTCCATAAAAGAGATAGCATATGACTTAAAGTTATAAAATGTCTTAACGACACTTTATACACTTTAAGCTAAGATGAATAGTCACACAGAGTCTAAACTATTGTTTGCAACAGCACATAAACAACATCCAGATATTAACTATCGTATACACCATCAAACATTACTACGCTAAACTTCAAAAATACGACGTTAACATGTTCACTTGAATGACGTCATTGCATTGTTGTTATTGGCATTGCATGTTAAAAGCTTTGTTAAACGTCAAAGCCAACAACTCCATTCAACACAATTACCTACATTATCCATTTAATACACTATTTTCACTTTTAAATGTGGATGCTTTTCTTAAGTTTGGCTTCCAATGCATAGGAACTCTCTCGGGCATACAAAGGGAATACTGAAATTATTAAAAAATAATAATAAACTTAAAAGGGACCAGAAATAAAAGGTACTGTCATTCTGTCCGTGGTATATTCTGTTCTATTGTTGGGTCTGCAAAAAAAAACATGGAACTTAGCGTTCTTTAAACAGTATTTGCTTGTAAAGGCTTTTAGGTGATGCCTACCAAAGTTTGATTCGGGTTGGTCTAGCTGTCTAGCGTACCTACTTCTGCCCGTGATTATAATCAGATAATTACAAGAAACATCTTCTAAAAACAATCTGATAAACTATACAATATTCTCAAGAAGAATTACACAATGCATGCTTAAGTGACTACATACACAGGTACACACAGAGTTACATGAATATTGGTGTTTTTGATAGTGCAAGACTGAGACAGACCGAATCGCCCCCTGTATTTGTTGAGGTTTTGTTTATCGCTTTGTCCAACGGTATAAGACCCTGAGTGTTGGAAACCACCCAGAGTAAGGCGACAAGAGAACAGAAATAAAAAATCAATATAACATACAATAAAATAAAATGGGAATTTATAAAGATTTAAGAGTTCTATATCTATATTAATCTAACAACTAATTGCTAAGAAGATTTATTCTTGTAGTTATAATTCTAAAAATATGCGATATCTAAAGTTTGTAATAAACGGCATGTGCAAATGTAGTTTTGTAGAAGACGCGTAAATAAGGACAAGAACAAATCTTTGGTCGGTAATTACACTTTTTACCCCCGCAAGTCTAACATGAACGAATATAATCTTTAAAGTACTTAACGGGTGCAACACTCTGGTGCCTTTTTATCACTCCCACACTCTTCTCCCACGGCAAAGGTACCTAAGGAACATTACGTTCCGATGCACTAAATTCTTTATATTGCCTATAAAATTGTCTATACTTTCAAAATGTGCCATGTGTTGCTCGAAAAGGTAAATTTATTCACACAATAACAGATAGTAGCATATGTCACCTTATTTGCGCAGTCGAAACACGTCGTGACGACTTTGCTTATTACGTTCATAAGATGCTTGGTTTCTTGGATTACATTGTCTACTTTACTAAAAGTAGCCGCCCTGCCGACCGTCGGCTCCTTTACTGTAAACTGAAGCTGTTGAACGTAGGTCGGTACTTTGTCTAAATGCTCTAAGAGTTCCTTTTTTATTGTTCCAGCAGGTACCTTCATTAATAAAAAGAATATTATTAAATGTTTTAAAAATTTTCATGCTTTACTTTGATATAACTTTTACCTGATAAGAAAATTGACGAACGATTTTATATAATCTATTAGCTTCTTCCGCAAAGTATTCGGCTTGTGTGAAGAGGTCTTGTGTAGTGTTGAGGCGACCTTCACCTTTTGTGAACTGGTACATAGCAAAGGCCATGGAAGACATATTTTTCGCCCTGAAATATAAAAAAACAATATCGAATAGCTTTTGAAGTACTTCTATTGTAATATTTTTAAACAAATACAACAGAAAAAAATATATTTTAACAAACATATCACTACGTTGTAGCGCAGATTAGGTGTGCATAAAATAAATCCTTTACCTTCTTTTTTTTTTTTTTTTTTTTTTAGCTTCACGCTTTATCCCGCACATAGCAGGGTAGACAGAGGGAACTGCAGGAACCATATGAACCTAGTGTTAAGACACTCCGTTACTTAGTCCCTGCTTACTCCGTCCCCACTTTCCGCCGTTTTCGAGGCATTGCGTGTTGAGTGGCGGAACTCAACGCCGCGCTTTGCCTTAGTTGCCAGAGCGAAGAAAATGGAAATAGAAAAATCCATCTTCCCCGACTGGGGATCGAACCCAGAAACCGTCGCGTTACAGGCAGACGTTGCGCCTCTGCGCCACGACGGTCCCTTCCTTTTACATTCTTTTTAAAATAATAAAATGATAATTTGTACTATTAAATTACCTCTTCACGATGTCATTATTTTCATCCGCACCCTGCCATTTTTCAGTCTCGGCATCCATCTCAGACGACATCATTTTCATTTCCAGTCCTGACTTTGCAATCTTTGCTTGTTCGTCAGAATCTAATCGCACCGCTTTCAATGGTTTACTCGTTGTTCCATGTTTCTGTGAAAATGTTAATAAAGTATTCGTTAGCCCGTTTTTTATTAAAATTTGCCTAATTGAATTAAATTTGTATTGTTTTGGAATAAGATATTAATTATATAAAGATATGTGCATAAAGGTAAATAAAACGTCATTTTCAACAAAGAATACTTACTCCAGGTCTCGGTAAACTACTATACTGTTGTTTGTCAGGCCGTTCGTCTGTCAAGTCAAGCAACTCCTTCGCGAGGCGCGCCGCGTCGGTGAGGAGCCATGCCCACATGTCTACGAACACGTCGAGGTTCTCACGCGCCGCGGCACTGCTGGGGTGCGCCGCGAGCGTGCGCGCCGCCGTCACTACTTGAGGACCATATATCCGCAAGTTGATTTCGGCAAATTTTGCACTCACTTGTAACGTTTCTGACATTGTTATATGCCTAAGTAACTTGCATACCTGTTGACAATCCAATATTAAATAACAGATATTAATTATAAAAGCACGCAAATAAATGTAACCTGCCTCAATTATGTGATCTAACTGCTCGTGCAGCCGACTCGCTATATTGTGCAGTCTCTCAGATTCTCTCTCACCACAGGAACTAGCTGAAATGTTGTGTAAATGGAGATACAATAAATGATGGACTATTTTATTTTTTAACACTTTGTAAACTGTACTTTATAAGATCCTTAATGCTTTACTGATCTACCTATGTGTGCAAGATCTGAAGCAAGTTTTCTTGCTTCATCGGCAAGGGGTGCTAAATCTCGTGCTTGATCTCTAGCTGCCGCTACCAAAGCCCGTTCAAGCTCTGATGCTGCACTGGTAGCTCCTGTACAGGCGCTTTCCAGTGCAGCTCCACTACCTGTACTGCCTTGCTCCTCCTGGAAATTAGACGGGAAACAAGTCACGTTGTTGTCATGAGAGTATGAATAAACGTAATCAAAATAAACACACGTACTAAGGAAACAGCAACAGCAACTAGTCTTTCTAGCTCGTATGCTATTCTTTCTGCAAGCGCGAGTATCCTTTGTCTGTGATTATGTGAGGTATATGCGGAGTCGGTGAAGTCGTGCGTCCTCTCGACGAGAGCCCTTAGTATAGAAGCAAGCGCTCTTCTCCTGCTACCATCGGCACCACCCCGAGCCCTTGCCGCTCGGACTTGTGTTGACAAGCCGCGTAGCGCACCTAACGCTGTCCCCGCCTCCCACTGAGCAGCCTAGTAACGAGTGCATATACATTTTAAAATATACTTTTTATTTAAAATTTATTTTACATTATAATTTAAATATTTTTATTTAGCATCTTATTGAATTTATCATTATGTTGCATTATATTAAGATTTATTTGTTAACATTTCAAAACAAAAGATTTGTTTCAAATCAAAATTTAGTTTGAGTAGCAAATTGTTTGTGTAGCGATATCTTCAATTAAAAAATCTGCATAGTGTTAATTTAGCGTGTATTTTTGTATAGCAAAATAGGCTATACTTATTACAATATAATTTGGCAAGAGAAAACAATGAACTTACGAAAAGTCTAATTCAAGCGGGTCTACATTCTCCTAGGCGACTTGCGTGACTGTTAGCGAAACTTTTATGTTGTGTTGGAAATAAAAAATATTAAATGTCAATACCTATATGAAATGTAATTTCAAGCTTAACAAGTACGAGTGCAGGTTACATTACTGTTTATATTTATTCTTCCTCACACATAATTACGTCATGCGTTAATAATTTCCGCAAAATTCTTATGTTATCCTGAGCATGAGAAAGAATACTTGATTATAATTCTAATGCGCACATTTGTTGTTTATTTAAAAAAAAGCGTACTTAAAAACAACTATAAAATGCAATAAATATAATTACATAATTGTGTATGCTTAAAAAAGGAAAGGCACTCTCTACCTACATATAGTTTATGTACCTGCTCGTGACTATCCGAAAAAGGTTGCAACTACAAGAAAAATAAAAATTGTGTTTATGTTCAGCAAGTCAGAATGGAAGGGCGCTGAGAGAAGAAGTATAGGAATTACAGGAGAATATTTGTAATGCGAATGGAAAAACCTCTATTTTTATACTTACGCAAAACAAATCCCTTGATTTCCTTATGCATTGTTCGTAGACTCGTATATAAAAGAAAATTTAAATATATAAGAATATTTTAATAAAAATAAATGAAGAAGAACAGAACAGCACATAAATGTTTGGCTTTAGTATTCGTTAACGAAGCTTTTAATTTATTGACAATATTTTATATTATATTAAAATAAGTAACGCAATAAAAAATTGTAACATTCAGTATAATTTTAGTATGAAGTAAACGTAGTAGGTCAGTTCCAAGGCTGCCCATCACGATAGCGTGACGATTGTAATCACGGTCATACCAAAACGCCTGCCGGAAACAGGAAATTATTTATCTGTGAATATAACGTTATTGAATGCTTTCTAACTTTTGGTTATTTTCTGGTATCAAGACATTTTATGTATTGCTTATAATATTATTTACAAAATAGAATAATATTTTAAATTATTCAATATTTTACTGAAATGGTAATAATCTACCCGATTTAGATACACCTCAAAGTTAATTTTGGTTCAATATAAGTTTTATGCGATATTTCCGTATCCGTAAATTTCTCAAGAAAAAAATAAATGAGTAATATAGTATAGAGTAGGCTTTAATATTTATTTGAATTTTATCATTTTCATAAACTATGTAAACAGAAATGAAAAAGAATGTAATGTGAAATACGTATATATATATATATATATATATATATGTATATATGTATATATGTATATATATATATATATATATATATATATATATATATATATATATATATATATATATATATATATATATATATATATATATATATATATATATATATATATATATATATATATATATATATATATATATATATATATATATATATACAATAAGTACAATATAAAATAAGTACAATATAAAAGTTACGTACTTTTCTTAAAATATTAATAAAAAAAATTAATAATCCCTTAATTATATCTCTATCAATTATTATTAGGTGCACTCATATACACATACGTAAGTAAACTGAAGTGTTGAGTTTCATGTATCCATCTCAACTTCTAATAGTGTCACGGAAGCATTATAGGCGATATATACAAAACTAGAGTATGTCCGCAACTTCGTTCGCATGAGCTAGTGCTCACTCGTTTGGCACCCTTCAGTTCACTATTAGTTCATAACACTGGAAATTGAGCCCAAGTTGTAACCGTCATCAAATGAAGTTACACCCAGTTACTGTACAATATACAGATACCATATAGTTTGACTTATGTTTCTTGGACTCTTGTAGTTCAAAATTAAATATCCTAGTCTATCTAATAAGCCTCAAGTTATAATCAGAAAAGCAGTCTATTTGGGTATTAAAATATATCTTTAGCATTTTATCATGTTTCCTCGTTATGATAGTAATATTCATAAATACTATATATATATATATATATATATATATATATATATATATATATATATATATATATATATATATATATATATATATATATATATATATATATATATATATATATATATATATATATATATATATATATATATATATATAAACTAAATACTATATATATATATAAATAAACATGAAGACTCACCATCTACGAACTCGTTTGTCGTTTCAATGTTTCTTTAAGACGTACAATAGTTAAGTTTTCAGTTTCAATACTCTTATACGAGTAGTGCCTGATTACGAGGCGTTTGCATTTGTTGTAATGTCACTGCCACCATTGTGGTTTTACTCTCACAATATCACTGATATGTGTAGTTTAATTAAGTTAATTTATGTTTGATATAATATGAAAGACGTTATTTTAGTATCGTATCGATTATTGGCAATCAGCCAGTTTTCAAATGGGATAAGCAAAAGTAATTAAATTTAATGCATCCCAACATCAACACGTGTATTTTATTGAAAGCAATTCATCAGAATACATAAATTAAAATGTATGCGTATGTGTATGATATACTTACCTTTTTGTGATTATATGTAGTAAAATTATTGTTATATAAATTTTTCGATGAATTCAAGTTTGGGATAGCCAAGTTAGACTATGTCAAACAACTAGGTATTTATTAGACAAAACACAAATAAAACTTTTAGGGGTGAGTTTCATAAATAGTACCAAAAGATTACATTTTTAATTCGAGATTCAAGGTAAAGTAAATGTTTGAGAGTTTTTTTTTTGCTATATTTAGAAGAAATCAAATTTGGAATCAGGATTCATTAAAGTATACGAGATTTGTAAAGTGTATATACCTACAACAATTATGATATTTAGATTCTAAGCCCAAATAGAATAGCTGAATTTTGTTTTTATTTACTAGCCTTTTTTATAATTTAAATAAATCAGTGTAAAATATTTCCTTCATCATCCGTAATATTAATTAAAATGCAGACCTCGTGTGATTGCTCCTCGTGACCAGGCAGGCCGTCACGCACCACGTAGTGTATAAGGTCCATCGCGCGACGCATCTGACAGAATACCGTGTCACGGTTCTCTCGAGCAGAAGCGCTGCCAGGGTGCCTCATACATGTCTGTGTAAAATATAAACGTTTCATGACAAAAGTGCATTTTATTGGTGTAAGACCTTTATACGCCTATTGAAATGGGAATAAATAAAGATTGAAAACGCATTGTATTTATTGGTATGCATAATAGTTCTATATGCATGTTACTTTTGTGTCTAGTGCTGTACTAAAAAAGCGTCTTTATAATAGCAAATTTATTAAAGTATTTTGAAATCTACGATATGGTAAAAGGGGCTGTAAGCTTGAAATATTCCGCTACAGGAATAGTTTTAACGGTTGGCTGTTTCAATCTACATATATAGTAGTCTGTGACGTAACTTGACGTGGTGTTAATTTCGTTTTCATACTAGATTTTTTTAGACAGATGTAGATCCTATGCACGAATAATTCTTTAACATACATAGAAAAAGAGATAAATTGTTTTTATCATGGTCATGACTTTAAAAGAATAATAATTTTATTATTTGATTTAAACAAATAAATATTTCTACTCAACCATTGTATTTCATTAAAGTTGTTATTTGTCGTGGACACAGACAATAATATTACACAAAGCTGTCAGGTTCCTTTTTATATACATAAGTCTCACCGAGTTGTTTTCCTTGCCAAGTATGAATTATGTTTGCCTTTGTTGCGAGAAGAATAATAAAAACTTTGCATTGAATACAACTTAATACTAAGTATATTTCTGTAGCCTTTTATTTTAAAAGTGATTATGTAGAAAAAATTATTTAAAAATGATTTGTAAAAAAACACATAAATATATCAATTAATAAGTTTTGTATGTTATATTCATATTGTGAGTGCTGGAGGTAAATAAATGTAAATTGAAAAATATATTTTCAACTAAGAACTGGCAGTTCCAGAAATTATCGCGTTCAACAAAAAAATCTTCCACTTTATTATACTAAAATATATAAATATGTTATAGCTAATTTAAACATAATTTTCATTTACCTTAAACTTTATCTTCGATAGCGTAAACAGATACACTTCATGCAGAAGACAATTTATGAAGAAATATTCATTATGTAAATGAAATGAGCTCGTTTTATATATGAAAAGGAGGAATAAGATAAACAAAATTGAAGAGGCTCATTATGATGATTATGTTGCTGTTATTTCAAAGTATTTCTTTCATTGTACCAGCAATAAGTATAGAATCACATGTCCTATTTACATTATCTCTACATAGTACGACACAACGAGGCAACCTAGTATTAAAACACTTCCCTAATTTCCGTTTAAATGTTAAAACATAGTATGTTGAATTGCAAAACTCAACGACGCGCCTTTTCTTCTTATCAGATTGAAGAAATGAAAATAAATTGTCATGTCTGATTGTAAAACTCAGGCAATATGCCGCTGCGCCACGACGGCCTCTTTAATTGAAAATATTGAACGTAATATAAAAATATTGTTTTCATCATAAATTATAATCATGCGCGTTTGTAATTCTTCATGATTGTATTTTTTGAAGCGGGTATAAAATTAATACGATACAACGTCTGTTAGTTCGTGATGTCAGTCAATAGTAGTAAAATAAATCTAATTTAATATCAATTCGCATTTCGAGACTTGATTCATTTGAGCTAAATTTAGAATTAAGCTGAAATGAAACCCAATTGTGACTATAAAACAGAAGAGTAATAGCGGTCTATAAACCGTGTCACAAACAAAGCGCGGCCCGGAATTGGCGCAAAACCTACATAATAGATGGGTAAGGCTACCCTAAGACGGGTCTAATTTACGCTACCGTAGACAGCCGGACACTTCGATACAAAATTTATGTAGAGTGGTTCCTTTTGATTATAATCGATTGTAGAGATTAATTAATTTATATGATATTTTCTATTTTAATTTTTTATAATTTCATACATACTATGTATTTTTAATTCATGAATAATATTACTATACCTGAACTGTTTTTAGAGTATTATATAAAATTCATTTTAACGTACGTACTGGCTAGAAATTTCATTACCACTAATACCTTAGATGAGGTAAGTAGCATAAGCGTGGATCTTTCCAAGACGTTTCTTGCGGCCGCTACTTGCGCTCTCCTCCTTTCGTCGCGGAGGTCCGCCCTCCGTTCAGCTGTAAGCCTCGCCAGCTCCACCATCCCTCCTCCGAACTCAGTGAAGGCTCTTACAAATTCCGCGAAATTGGACACCGACTCTAATCGATCTAGAGATCGCGCCACCTGCTCACAATCAGACAACTTTCAGTTCACTTATAAAAGTTTGGCATCTCGTTAGTAGTTCTTTGCCCTCGTTTACCCTATAAAGTAACTTAAGAAATTGCAATTCATTATAGAAAATTAAAAGTTAAGTAAAATATTGACTTTTCTATTTTATATTTAAAATACTTTTACTTGATATCTAGGCGAAAATATGTAAATATTTTTATACCTTGTCTTTAGCTAACAAAAGTTGTCTCACAACGACCATGTCAGCCAAAAGAAGTACTCTGGTGACGGAGGCAAGGAGCGCGCGCGCCGCCGACACCATGCCTGCGCCATCAGCCCCAGCACACACTCGTTCTATCGCACGGCCTATGGGACAATGTAAGTGCACATAGTCAAACACACATACTCATAGTAATGACATGAGATACAAAAAAGTTTCTATAATTTTGATTTTCTAATATTGTACCTAGTACCAATATATTATTACTATTTAAAATTACTAGCCTAAACAAAAATAATATGAAGCAATAACAATTAAAGTGTATATTCTATCCTATCCATTTTCTTTGTTGCGTAATAATTTGCTTAGCCAAACTAATAAAGGTACATTTGCCCGGAACATTGGTGTACCAGTTTAATTAATGAAATAATATGCTAATAATTTATTGCAGAGTCCTGACAACAAAGAAGGCAAAATATATCTTCGATATTAAATTCCTTTAAAGAAAACGTTTTATTTACAAATAAGCTTTAACTATCATAAGACTATTCGGTTTGAACCATTTTACTCGTATTTTAATATTTTTAGTTTCTCAGATACTTGTTCACGTCAGTTGCGTTCGCTTTAAATATTTTTGTCAACAATCAAAAATAATTTAATATGGAGTTTGAAGATGTAAATTGTACCTGTAAATTGTAACAAATACCACAACTATGTCTTATTCGAGTAAGCGACCACATAGCATACAATATAACGTATGTAAATAGGTACAAAGGAAATATTTGTTTGGGGTCAAGAACGATCCAATCACTGCCTCATGCCACCTATTTGATTGTTTTATGTGATTTCGTGATATAACGAATATAAATCGATATAACAAATCATATTCTTTAAATACGACTCAACAAAAATGTTATATATTTTTAAGATGAAATTGCTTTTTTAATAATTAACATTTTAATTGCTGTTAACTTGTTCAGTTGGTAACACTTGTTCACTTACAACCGAAATGGCATAATCGTTTCCAGTTGATTGGAGTGGCAATCGCGCTTAAACTAGATTAATAAAGGGGCTCAAAACGTGGCTTCGCGAGATTTACGTCGCTACACCCTATAAAATGAGGATACCAACGCTTGCCACCCGATTCACGTTCGAAGTCCTATTTCTTTGCGTGTATTCGTTACACGGTCCGAATCTTGGTGCAAATCTATTTGATTAGTAAGTAGTAGTTATTTTTCTTATGTCATTACCATACAATTTCAGGTCTTCTAAAAGTAAATTATGACAATTAAATTATCACATTGTGTGATCAATCCTGATTAAAATCTTTTTGTTTAAAAATAAAACAACTATACAAATTTTTAATTGTAGTGTCGTGAAATTAATTTTTTCTAAGATTAAGCTCTAATATGACATATTTTCCACTACATATACTTATATAAAGTAAAAAAAATCTTTTTCTATAACGAAACTATAATGACTATAACGCAAAAATGCGACAAACCACGTAAGGAATTCTATTTAAAATAACTCAAGGCTTTAAATGGCATCGTAGCTTTTACTTTTTTTAGTAAAAGCTCTTAAACACGCACGCAACACGCATGAACATATTATATTTATTATAATTTAATAGTTTTACATATTTCGTTACTATAGTTATTTATACATTAACTTGGCACGTAACGATTAAAAATCAAGTAGAGGTTAACTAGCATGACAATAGTCCATTTCAATGTTAAATGGACTGTGACCTAAATACTGTGCTTGTAGAAAATTCATTGACTAGTGGAGTTTTCATACTAAATAATAAACGAGATTGCTTTTGTGCAAATCCTACAATAAACAGTTACTTGCAAAGGGCTTACGCGTGACTACACGGTATTTAGAGGTGTCTGATTGTGCCGCAGTCTACGTCACTAGCTGGTGCATTGCGCAGCAGATAGCCATTATCGAATAGAATGTTGTCCCTGTGAATATATGTGGACGGAAATTAGTTTACTTCCATCTTAATGGTGTGGTTCATAATGTTTTATACTAACGATTACAATTTAATATTTAAAAAATGCTTAAAATTTAACGTTTCTTTATATATACTGAATATAGAAAATATTAATTTAAATATAAGATAACGTCTTTTATGATTTATTGCATAAAGATTATTTAAGTAAATTTTAAATAATCTTTATACAATTAAACATAAACCTTCTTTAGTATTTTTAATAATATATTTATGTTAAAGAGAAAAAAAAAACATCGAGATGAAGAACAATATATACTGCAAAATTACATTGACAAGTATACAAATCTTATAGAGAGAAAATTCGACGTAGAACAAGGAAATATATTATTATACCAAAATTACAAATAAATTGCTCTATTAATCGCTGTTTTCGGATTCCGCACAGCCAGATTTAATATACCGTGACTAGAAATGAAACTAATGTCTTTTCTTATAATGTTTTGCATGAAAACTCGTAAACTCAACAAGTAGTTTTTTTATTTATATATGCTTTTTTTTATTTATGCGTCCAGTGCTAAATTAGACGCATTCTGAAACTTCTTTTAAGATGATATATAATATAATATAATAAAATTATGAGGTAGAATTAGTTAAATGTACGAAGGAAACTTTTTATATATTTTTTCAGTATCCTCTCAGCTTACACAATATGTTGATGGTTATTTTATATTATATTTTAAGATTATTATTTACCTTGAAGCAAAGACATTTTTGAAAATGATGTCTCTTCTTTTCTATTTATATAACATGAATGAATTATAAGAAATAAATAGAAAGTAACTGAAAAAAAAAAGAAAATAATGTAAAAATATAATTATAATAAAAATAAAATATATTAAAATTACTTAAGTAATTTAAATTTGAAATAGCTACTTGGATATAGCCTACAGCTCTTCCTGGTTTTGTAGCAGTCTGTTGCTGACAGCAACTGTTGCGCAATATACAAAGACACTCCATAAACAAAAATTATATTCTACCATTTAAACTCAAATTTCAATAAATAAATATATTTTGTTTTGAATGCTTTAAACTTTATATAATGATGATGAACTTTATATGATGATAAAAGATGATGTGTCTTAAGATAATCTTATTTTTTATTGTCAATTTTAAATAATAATAGAATACATTCATTTTGTAAACTTTCGTATCATTCATTTCATATTTCATATTCAATATTTTTTCATATTTTCCCTCTTAGAATTTAGATTCCTGACGATAGACTTTATAGCCATTTAGCATTTACTTAATGTACCATAAAGCGACTTCTCGCCCCACCTGGAGCCAGATAGATGGTAGCGTAATGTAACGAAAAACGACGTACGTAAATGTTTTGTAGAATTTTTTATACTTTACCTTGCCATATATGCATAAATGTTATGAAATACTCATAAAGCTAGCATATGGAGTTGTTTTGGTAACATACCTATTATTTTATAGAATAAGAAAATTTATACAATATTTTTTTTTGTGGGAGACGTCTTACGTTTTACGACTACATTTGAAGAGTAAATTACAATTGACACCAATTATGTTTATAATAGTAATTAATTAAATTGTTATCTTTACATTATGAAAATATATAATATTTTACTTTTACAAATATTTTCACCCAAATTTGTAAAATAACTTTTTGGATAACAACAGACAGTTATCACAAAATATTTTTATTTCGTGCAAAACAACAGGTGTTTTCATTTTATTCGATGAGTTTGCAATTGAACTCTAAAGTTGCAATTATACGGGAAAGCCTATATTAAAACTACATTTGTTTGAGCCACAGTTAAGCTCGAAGAACGTAATAAACTCGATGTTGATTGATTAAGCGAGCTTTGTTTACACTTGATTAACATGTAGTGCACGTCGGTTTATTAGTTACTAAAAACTCTGCATGGACGTAGAAATAGTGAGGCTGAGTAACAAAAAGGTAAATGGTGAAAAAACACCTTTACACACACACACACACACACACAAGTCATTAAACTGTCCTGAAAAATATAAGCATATCGCTTATGCATTTCTATTTAGATAATGAGATGTGTATATTTATAGTAACGTGCAGCAATGGGTAAAGTAGCGATTAGTCTTGCTGTAAGCAAAGTAGTCGTGTATTGAATCTCCGCGCGAAATAATGTACTATTTTTATTTCCCAGTCCTCAAAAAGGAATAAAATGTCAAGTTCTAAATGATGAAACAGAGGAAAACAAAAAGGTTCATTCAAACCCATTCAGTAGATTTGAAGATGTGTGTGTACAAAAAAAAGAACTGTTTTTTTATATCACCGCACCTAAATATTTTTTTGTAATAAAATATTCAATATATAGATGTGTTATTTTTTTATAGAATTATAACAAATTATTCAAAATAAGATCATCATAATCTTTTAAACATGTATAGTCCGACAACTTAAAGAGAAATGTGAGTGAATAATTTGTTTTAAATGAAATTTTAAGAGCTCAAAGGATAGAGAGTGAAATAAAAGCTTTTAGCAGTTTTTCAAAGCGATTCTCAATTTTAAAAGCAAAATGTATTTGTATCCGTCTTTATGTTCGATGTTTATGAATACATATAGCCTAAGCCTAGAGTTTAAGATTTATTTGTATTCAGAATGAAAAGTGGAACGTTGAGTACGGATTTAAGCTACCAATTTAAAGTTTGCTTTTAAATGGGCAAATAAATTAAGCGACCTAAAATAACTTACACTTACTTTTATACAAGATACGAAAAATATACATGTATATGTTCCATACATATGTTTAAAGTGTGGTAAATACTATTTATTAATATATATGTATAACAACCTATTATAAGTGTGTTCTTGAACGTTTAGTTTTTAAATTTAGAAACAGCTGTTAGCTGAGCCTTAGCTAGGATGCTGTGGTGCCTGATAGATGAAAAACTTTCACATCAAGTGTTACCCAACAATGTTTCAACTTAACAAAAGCTTCCAAAAATTAGTTTTAGCGTCGCACATTTCCCACATACTACTAGGTTGGCAGATAACCTAGTATTGCAGCAAATCACAACGCTCTACAATTTCCGTCCATTTAGGCATACGATGGCTACGATACGGGTTGCAATATTGAATGTTGCTCTTTATCTTTGTAGTATCTTCTGTTCAAACCGAGAAATCGTTAGATATATACATATTCAATTTCATTATATAAATTCAAAAATAACCTTTAATTAATTGTTTATTGTCATAACACACAATATGATAGTTGTAATTGGCTATACTGAATGTACACGGTGATTGTGTGTTTAATTTCCATTAGTGAGATAACTTGGACATTATATTAAATTCACGAGGCTGAGTTAAAAAGTTTGAATTGCTCTTATACATTTACTGTTATTATACTAAATCTTATTTATTTTTAATTATATGTTGTATCTTTTTGTGAGTACCCCGATCATGCTGAGATTTCTAATTTGATTTATGTGATTGGTTTTTATTTGTTGCAGAATAGCTACCATTTGGTCCCATAAAAATTTAATTCAGTTTTAGTTTTTATTTTATGAGCTGATTTGTTCACTTGAACGATTCACAATACTTGGTTTATATTTATATACTTTTCATAAAGATTTTTGATCAAATTTACACTATTCTAGTTTGCAAAATAACCATTTAAACCGACTACAGTAAGTAAGGCCTGGCATCGTCTTTAAATCTATTAGTAGGTAGCATTAATAATAATATTGTACATAAGAGGTTCGTATTGAGCGAAGTTTAAATATGAAATGTTATAAATAAAATGTTTATTAAGTAATTTCTGGACTTTCAGTTATTCAAGTTATTTTCTTAATTAGTTATTTTTACATGTTTGATATTTTAATGTTATGAAATCATGCCTCATTAGAGATTTGAGACCTTAGGATTTATATATTTTAAGTAAATTCTAATCATTGTTTGTTAACGGGCTGAAAGTATGAGAAAAATTATTGTAGTAACAATAGTTCTATGTACAAACGTTTCTATTAACTGTTTTATTATAGTAATATATTTAAACTATTGTCAATTTTATAATAGCGTAGATAAACTTTGTAGAAAGCAATAATCCTTGAGAATCTGTCCCATTTGGCTTTCCTCGTAGACGTTCCGGCGTCTATAACGTAACCGATGGAACGCTCCGAAAAGTGTTACTTAATGTTGTCAGATTGTTTAGGAATGTATCCCAAAATTCGCGGGTTACTCTTGTACATTTTATTACAAATATAAAGTAATAAAGAGAATTACTTGTTTAGATTTAATGTTGTGAAAATAAGCAATATTAATATTATTACTGTTTATTCCATAAAGTTTAATTTTCAAGCTCAGTACGGGTCTGTGACTATGTATTTCTACGTTGTCTTTAATTTGAGCCGCCTCTGGGCCCATTCATTACTTTTAAGTACTACTTCTTAGGATATTACGTAATATGCGTCTCCTCTAAACCAACGTTGGAATATTAAGGTATGTACATGTAGAATATAATACTTTGCGTTAGGGATTTTATGTATAGTTGCGGAATAAGATATATAAAATAAATTTATTATATATATGTACATTTAATATTGTTGTGCTACTGGGATTTATTAAATTTATAAGGCAAAGCGTGGTTCAATTTTAATATGGGAAAATATGTGCGCTTTATAACATAAGAATTTATGACTTTAATAATAAATAATCGCTTTCGTAACCTATTCCAAAGATTCATAGTGTAACCTTTCCCATATCCACAATGAGATTATATGCCTGAATTTTTTTCCAATACTCTAATTCAGGTTTAATGCCCGACTTTGCTGGAATACAAAGGCAGTTTCATTTTTAAATAGCACCATTGACGGGCGGCGCTGATCTTACTAAATATAGATGACCCCTTGGTTAGTATTTTTATATATATTACTTAAGCTCTGTTTGTAACATTTATCGTCATTTCTATTATTTTTAGTTAAATCTAACCCAACCTTGTACTTTAAGCATTAAAGACATGTGATAAATACTTTAAATTAAATTTATAGGATGCTAATTAGGACACACAAACACATACACACACAGAAATATATATATATATATATATATATATATATATATATATATATATATATATATATATATATATATATATATATATATATATATATATATATATATATATATATATATATATATATATATATATATATATATATATATATATATATACACAATATAGTGGACTGAGAGTAGATCGAAGCAAGTTTATCCCTCCTCCTCGTGATTAATCTTTATGAATTTGCAACTCCTGTGTCAGATTAAGCCCTTAGGTTTGGGCGCGTCATGTGATTTATGTTTGTAATAATTTCAGACGTGACTATTATTAAATAACTTATAATTGGTGCCTTTGTTAACAAAAACTTTAATACATTTTAGATTTATATCAGAATGAAATAAAATCAACAATTTGCTTTCACTTTTTTTTTATTATTATTATGCATCGATGGTACAACTAAGTATTAATAAAATGTGTATATAAAATTTGTATGTAGTTGTTTTTCGTAGGACCGAGTCCTTTTGAATTCACAACGAGCTTAAATTCTGTATTTGAGTGTAAGCGTACGTGCTCTATGTATACTAAAATAATACAAAGTAAAGTTGCAAAATATTTTCTTGTAAATATAAATACATATCATTTAGGAAACTATAGTGATATCTTTTTTATAATATAACTGAAGTATAAAAAAAGCACGTGATATATTATATTTTGAACGTAATTTCATAAAAGTACGATGTTTTCTATGATGTTTTTTTTGTCAGCAGGTTCGCAGTCGAAGTAATTATGTTCTAAATTTATATAAAAACATAATTTTTTAATTAGTATCAGAAATTATGACTCAAAATGTATAAGTAATACGTGCCTATTAAAGTATATTTGTAGTTAAACTTGTACAGAATGAGCACACTAAATAGATTTAAGTTCAAACATGCACGAATACATACAAAATATTTGTCGTTTTGTTAAACGCATTGATATAAGATATTTAAAGCAGCATATTCATAAAACCAAATAGACATGATTCAGATGTTCATACTTAATAAAATAGTCAAGTTACCAAAACATTAAACCTATAAATCAATGCCTAAGCGCGAACAAGGTTTAATATGCTCATCTCGTTCGCCGCACCTGGGAGTGACTATGATATATTTAACACATACGCTGATGCTTTCCCCAAAAAAAAGTTACTTTATAAAAAATCAACTTCTTATTTCTTTAGTAATTTCCCCATATTCAGTTCAGGCAGACACTACATTATATGTAAGTCAATCAGTCAAGTCAACTCAATATATAAGGATATAAACAGTTAAGGAATATTTAGTCAAATTTTCTAATATGACTCGTAGTTACTAAATATTTGGATTATCATGACAAATGTGGAATTACGTAACGGCCATGTTTGGCTAATGACTCCCTCATTTTGTTCTATGCAAAGATTAAAGTGACGCTCAGCCCTTTTTAATTATACAGTCTTTATTCTTCATTGTAACATTTCACAATTTTCTATTCTGGTTTTAAGCACTCACCTTGTATAAATTGTTAAGCATAGTCATCATTGTAATAAGTAAAATAACTGTGTATATGACCTTTCTCTACTTATATCTCAAGGTAAAGAGTGCAGGGTTTCTTAAGATCACGATTTTGCATTGCAAAGTAATGACTTGTTTCATGGGCAGGTGTAAAGTTTGAGATTGTCATTTTTAATAATTCTACAAGCTTATATTTCCAACCTTCTAGGCGTGCCCATCGATTGCATGATTTAAATAATTTATTTCATTTTGTCAGTGTAATGTGATTGGAAATTTAAAAGCTAAAATAATATTACTTTTAAAGTAGATTAACGTAATATAAAGCAATCTGTTATTGTAGTTTAGAACAATGAAAAGGTGGTATAGGGAGAGATCAGCAAGTATTAACGTTACAAGTTTGAACTTGTTTTTGTTACAAGTGTTATAGTTACAAGTTTTCACTTGTTATAGTTATGAGAGTCTCTATTGTCTCTTGGCGTTTATTGTATCATAGCACCGTATATAAAGTATTTAATTAGTTAAATTGTAAAAGAGGGACTGCTTTTTTTACTTTACTTTTATTCTATTAAGCAGCTACGTAATGCTTGTAATTTCACAGAGCAAGCGTACCCTCTTCACTCGCCACCCAGTGTCGCTGTAAAGGTTAGTAGCAAGGAGGCTAACATAATTAGGCTCACATTCGAAAAAAATATTATATTTCACTATAATACATTTTGGGCTCAGGTAGGTGAGTGTTAATAGATCGTAAAAGGGCCCCTAATAAAGTCTACGAGGGCCTCAAGCTTATAAGTAATTTAAAAATTTTAATACAGGAATTGACTATAATGCGATAGCGGGTTTTACTCACATCATTTAAATACAAACGATTATACAATTTTGTAGTATTTGTAATTACGTTCAACTGATCTTTCAGTTGTATATTTTTATATACGATTTGTTACACACTGAAATTACCATGTCTTAAAAACAATGGAAATAGCACTGGTATTTTTAATTAATAATAACATACATATATAACATTATTATTAATTGAAATGCAAAATAATATATTTTTTTTATTTATAAGAGTTTTATGAAAAGACAAAAGTATTAGTACATTTTTACATTGAACGTTTTTTACCTTCAAAGCAAAAAGCGCGTAACTAATGCTTATTCCGCATCCCTTTGTCTCGTTGAACGGTCGAGGGTGATGAGTGACGCATGAAATTACATCGGCGTTGGCAGATACCCGTACTGTACTGTTGTCCTTAGAATTTAGATCCCAGGCTATTACCAAGGGATTTGACATTATGAATATTTCAAGGGCCTTAAACTCCTCACCATTGAGTAATGAAACTTGTGTTGATCTCGGATCCGATGTTTATTTGGTAGGGTAAAACCGGGATAGATGCCCCAGTTTTGGAAAAAACCTCATTATTTTAATGCTAAATATATTGGCATGAATTGTTCCTGTTATATGGGTACCTTAATCATTTATATAACTTTGGAACCTATATTTGTTCACTTAATTATTACTGGTTTTATAAAAATTAGGTTATTGTCAGACAATTTTTTTGGGGATTGATGCCTGACTAACCGGATAGATGCCTCA
This sequence comes from Dione vanillae, assembly GCA_037178615.1. Taxonomy (NCBI): domain Eukaryota; kingdom Metazoa; phylum Arthropoda; class Insecta; order Lepidoptera; family Nymphalidae; genus Dione; species Dione vanillae. The sequence goes on along the minus strand of JAZFAU010000059.1, from coordinate 2,736,668 downwards.
CTATAAAATCGCTTCGAAGGATAGATGCCTGTCATGGGGGATAGATGCCCTTTTGAACAATCAACAAAAATAAGTAATCATAATGTAATATTTATTAATATCTTTATATATAGATAATATGATACGCATGACCATAATTAAATATATGCATCTCTTTAACAACAAAAATTTGTTTTTCAGCGATAAATTATTTAAAACGTTCATAGAATCATCTCTAACCAAACATATACATTTATATTTTAACGTCATAATAATTATTCAATATTTTTTAAAAATCAACATTAATTTTCATTTGTAATGAAAGAAAAATTAATAATTTCATTTAACTTTAGTAATTAATAGTTATTATTTGTTTTAGCTCGAATCGGAAACTGCTTCGACTTTTCCACATGTAGAGCAATTGTTCTTAAAAAGTGTACATGTTTCGTGTAGCCTATTCTGGCACAGTATACATTAAATCCAGTGAGATTTAGACTTCGTGTTATTGCAGCTATCAAACATCCTATGTTTTCCTAAAGTCAATTTAGTTTAGTTTCTAGTTGCGTAACGTCTTAACGTTCTGGGTGGAATATTGAATCGTCTGGATATTTCATTGATCCCCAATTTTTTTTTCTCAATTTCATCGAAAGCTGACTGTAGCTGCTCTGGTGTCCAAGAGATTACTCGAGCTCGCACACCCTTCCTCTTGTTTTTCATTAGCATGGCTCACCTACATAATCAAAGCAGGCATGAATAAATATGTCTTGACATGCAAGTACCCACACAGATATTACAGTATCTATTAGTAAGCACCAAAATAGTCATGACGTAATATAAAACACATTAATCAGGCATTTATAGTATAGAGGGAAAGAAGCTCCTAAAGGCATCTATCCTTTGAAAACTCGGGGCGACTATACCTTTCGCTGGGGATAGATGCCTCTTTATATTTTGAGTAAAATAAAAGCAAAAAATCAATGATTAACTTCTTAATGTGTTGTCAATGAACCAATGTATTAACGTAATTAAAACAGAATGTATCCCATTACTACTTATAAAGATATGGAGCTGTGAATACTTACGTTTGAAATTTTGAAGCGTTCGTTGTGTCCGTTCCAAATGTTTCCAAAGAAATAAGTGAAAAAACGTTCACTAAGCACAACAGTTTACGTGTCAATAAATTGGGGGGTGCATGTGGCAAGTATATAAAGAACACATACGGTGTTTTCTTTTTTGTATACTATGTTTTTAGAACCGAGGCGTCTATCCCAAAACGGCATCTATCCCGGTTTTACCCTATTCGAAAAATAATTTGTTGATTTCATACTTTATTTATTAAAAAGCAAAACTATAAAACGTATGAAATGTTAAAATCATATAAAATATCGTATTCTCTTTTGGCGTGGAGAGCAAAATCTCGTTTAATTTTAGATAAAGCACTTTAAAGAATGATTTATCCTAACGAGCTACATCCAGCTTGTAATGATCCCCCGAGGCAGTACTCTCGCTACGGATTATGTACACGGCATAGACTCATTTTTAAACGCTGCCTAGCGTCGGAATTACATAAACACTACGAGCTCTCTTTTGTTTTGATCTTAATTAATAAGTTTATAAAAAATACGTGAAATTATTTATAACTAAATAAGCAAACACTATTTATTAAATGAAAAATAAAGCAACTAAATTTCATTTACAATCATCAAATTATGAATATTCAATTAATTTTCTATGAGAGGACGTGGAAATGCTAATATATTCACTCTGTCTATCTCGTTGTATGAATAAGATATGTGAAGATAAAGATTACACTTTTGCAAAGTAATCAAAAATAAATTATTAAAATATTGGAATAGAGGACGTTTGTGGTTCAGAGGTGTAGCGTCTGCCTGTAAACGCGAGAGTTCGTGGGTTCAATTTCCATTAGGGAAAAATGGATTTTTTAATTTCCATTTTTTTCGCTAGGTAAGGTGGTATTGAATTTCGCCAGTCAACACGCAATGCCTCGAAAATAAGTCGGAAATCGGGGAACGGAGTCTCTAAACACTAGGTTCGGTGCCTGCTGTTCCCTGTGCGTACCTTTCTATGTGCAGGATAAAGACATCATCATCAGGTGCTTGAAGACATAAAAAATATTGGAATTTGATTGGATCTGAGTCTATGCTTGCTTGCTTTAGTAACATAAAGTAAAGTATTATCAAAATTATAAATATTGCTCTAGTTAGCAAATACCAATACAAAATATAAAATCTTAGATGATATCGTCTTAAAAGTAGTCTAATTTTTTTATACTGTGACTAAGTGACAAAATATTTTTTTTCTAGTTTTTTTTATACGTTACGATAGACGTTATGATCTATGTATATACATTGTGTCTCATATATATTAGACATGTCCCACTTAAATGTCAAAATGTACGAATGAGACTGTTAATTACATTTTATTCAGTTGCATCATATAATGATTATGCAAGGAAATTATAAAAGCTTTAGCTGTAAAGATATAAATGAAAAATATAGGAAGAATACAAATTTGTTTAAAAAATGTTAAAGTAAACTGTTTTGTAAGTTAGATATAAATTTATTTACATTTCAAAATATTTCAAGTTCTTTTTATTTTAAAAATTATATATAAAAGATACAAGTGATTTACTGATATGTAAACAATAATCAATTATACGTAAATTATCTACATCAGCATGTACTTAATTATATGGTATATTTTTAACTGTTTAAAAGGTAAATATACTACAATGTTATTATTATAATGTTATTACGGATTTAAACAGGAGCACAGAAATATAATATACGATAAAAGAAACACTACTATACTAAAGGTACTGAAGAAATAAAAATATTAAAAGTATATGTGTTTATTATTTTATTTTTTATTTTTTTTTTCAATCATCTTAAATCGTATTCAGAATGGCTTGCATGGGACAACTTTATTTGTAAACGAAACCGGAAATGTGTCAACACCAAAATCTACTTGCTACGTGCAAGGATTGTTAATTTTCATTGTGCTCTCAAATTGTTTGATTTTATTAGGTTTCATGGATAAAAAAGGTTTTATGTTACATCGAGTTTGTTTAACTGTACTTAAAATATGCTGATATCAATATATATATTTTAAAAGGCTTTATATCAATCTATTGTCTACAAATCGTTATCGTCGAAACACTTAAATTAATTAAATTATAAAGAAATAGAAATAATGACTATACTTTTATTTGTAAAATATATAAAGAATATAACGCCAATAAATTACTGGTATAATGCGAGTCGAACTCGCGTATTGTGGATTCCGCATCTATTTTACGATTGTAGGTTTAAAGGACGTACAACTTTAAAAGCTGGTACAATTAAATTTGCAGATGTGTGTATTTTGTTTTGTTTCTGTGATAGATCTATAAATTATCGGTTTCTGGACTATTTCATTGACAACTATTATATGTTCCCGTTTATTAACAAATTTTTAATTTCCTGATTGACTGTATACGTCATATATACCCGACATATTCATACCATTTACTACGAAAAGTTAGAAATTGATGTTGATTTGGAAATTTATTTTTTATAGAAACTTAAAAAAATATTTTTTTCTATAGAGTTAGAGCTTATAGTACAAATAAAGGAAAAAATACGAAAATTGCATACAAAATTAGTGAACATGTAAATTTTTAGAAGTGGTACTTCTCGTAAGTCAGCGAATTATGAAATTGGTACAGAGCCCTTGGTGCGCAAGTACTACTTGCATTTGGTCGATATTTTTTTTTAGATTATGGGTTATTCATGATTTGCTATGCAATTACTGTCTGCCAAGCTAAGTCGAATTCAATAACACTTTGTGGTACCCCATTAAATTTTAAAATTGATTATTTATAAAAATATTATAATACGTTTAAATATCAAAAGCTATTGGTACTGAACAGAAAACAACAGTTAGTAAATAAATACTTGGTTACAGTCTCTGGAACTTAGCTCATTATTGCAAAGTATCTCCATTTTATGAGTTTACTCTTACAAAGTTGGTTCTCCTTCACTTGAAAACAATATATTATGAATACAAACTTAAATTATTAGAGTTACAAACAATATGGATCGTCGTAGCGCAGCGACGCTACGTATATCTCGAAAGACGGAAAGCGGAGAACGGAGTATCTTAATAACTTTAGGTCTGAAGAGAAATAAAAAAAAAACATTTAAAGGATTAAACATAAATAAAATATATAAACAGTCTTTTCTATTGTATATTTTCAATTATTGATTACACCATGAGTGGCTTAAAATAATATTACTTATGGCGAAGGCAGAAACACACCTGCTACCTATTTCATATTCATCCGGTTTCTTACATAAACGTGACTTAACACGAACTCACCCCTACATTAGCAACGCTAATTGCGCTCTTATCATAGTGAATACGAAATAGTATTCAAAGAAATACTTTTTGTTTCTAGTGATTATTCTCAGAAATTACAAAAGATAAGTTAATTTGAATAAAGATCATTCTGAGCTTATTTTGTTTTTGAATTTATATTTGTTTCAGATATAGGTGATATGATAAATAAATTGATATTAGTGTATTTAAAGTTGAAATCTTCTTTTTGTGCTATAGTTATCGTTTTACATTTATAATTTTGGTTTAATCTTACAAACATACTTGTTAATATAATGTATATGTGATTCATTGTGATTTTGACCTAAACGTGCCTAAAGAATAGAATTCCTTTTACCTTAGGTAAAACTTTTATATTACATTAATCTACAAAATTTTTACACAGCTATTTCTTTTAGATATTCACGTATATTTACTGACAGACGTATTCAATTACACAAAGGCATAATTAACATTTATATATCACATTTTACATTATATTATATAGAATAAAAGTGTTTTTTGCTAAAAACTACCAACTACCAACTATAAAATTAATAGTTACTCAAGTTTTTCAAACTTCTATATAAATTAATCAATATCTCATAGGTTACGAAACGTTTTAAAATTATAATATAATATCCATTACTTTGTAGTGTATAAGTTTTGAGCTTAACTTGAGCTATTTTAGGGCATTGTTTGTAACGGTGCCGCCGTTATGTCGTGGCAGAATGCCAACGAGTCATCTTACCTACATTTCATAGTCTCTCGTATACAAAGATCCCTGAGGACCTGTGCACTGTTTATGTGATTATTTAAAAAATACGCGATAAAAGTTAATGACAGTTGACTTAAATCCTAAAATCAAAAACTATTAGTAACTTTTAACAATATAAATAGATACATACATACACAGGATTTTGTATGTTAAATTCGCTTTACGAGGTCTCGCGTAGAGCATTCTACGTTCATTTTACATTCTACTATTATATTTTCCATATTAATACTCATATACTACCGTAGACATAATATTTCTTTCATTCAAAATATAATTTATATGACTTCTTATTTTAATAATATATATCTTAGTTTCTTTTATAATACAATGTTTGTTCTAACAGAAAATTTTTAAACATTGTTAGTTAAAACATAAATAAATCTAAAATATAAAGTAAGCAAAAATTTTGCAAGCAGTCTTTTATATTACTATCACAGTGTGCACTAGCCTTTACTGAATACTACGGTCATGAACTTGTGATAGCTGTTACGTAACATAAATGTTTTTGTATCTAATTCAACTTCCTACGGAGGAGCGAAGGAAATATAAACTGTCAGGGTTGCTCTATATTTCGATGAATAATATTAAATATTGATTTTCTTATTTATAATATTTGCATATATTTATGAAAGGGGCCTATTTATACAAATGTACAGAAGTTTGTGTGCCTAGTTGGTTGTCACTAGAAATAGATTAAGTTAGATGCTAAAATCTGCTTGAGGCACAGAATGTCTATGAAAAATACTGAAAGAGACGCTTGGTTATCGTTATGCTTTTTACATGAATTTTCTCTAGTGTTAACGCTATTATGCTTTCGAAGGTCAACTGACATCTTCCCCTATCTCTCTTATCGTTGACTCTTGCATTTTATATCTTTACAAGTACTTAATTTTTCATACAAATATGTTTATGTCTAATTTGTTATGTAACATAATACAGGGATATAAAGTAATACAATTTACATAAAATTTTTGTAAGAGTAAGAATGTACATATGTGTGCTTGCTAGGCGCTTTTCCGTGCAGCTTCTACTGACCTAGTCGTCTCCCATCTTAATGCAAAGTAGGCTGAAAGGTTAAAGACGTCTTGCAATTTCATATTTAATGGTTCTAAATGTATTTCCTTTTCTATTAAATAAGGTATATATTTGTCAACTTAACTACTTCTATTTGAATTTCAATACTGGTAACTATTATAAATTTATTTTAAAACAGTAAAATGATAATATATTTCCATGAAAAATTATTTAGAATAATAAAAAAATATTAAGACAAACAGTTAGCTGCAAGTCATATAAACACGAAAAGGAAATTGTCCGCAACAAATAAGTATTTTATGTTTCACTTAATATTTGTACTTAATTTTGGGACCATTAACAAGAATAAAACAAAATAAATGAATGAATTTTATTAACAAAGTTTATAAGTATAAATAGAACGAAGAGAAAGAACAGTTCGTCTTGAGGAAAAGAAAACTCATTAGTTAAACTTTCTAAGCCATTTTGGTGTTTGCTGCTTTCTAAATAGTTATTTTAGTAAAAAAAATGAAGAAATGGCGTCAGGGACGTACGATATGTACCTACATTAAAAGTTATGACGTTGTCATTTATCCTAACTTTAAGAAATAAAAAACTAGAGGTATTGAACAAATTATTAACATAAAGTATGTATAATAGTATCCTTCTAGTAATAGTTTCTTGTCTTGATATGCTAACTAGCTAGTTTCTGTAATGTGATATAATTTGTACTAATATTTGAACTGCCAACATTTATTAAGCTGTAGTTGTGAATAATAATAGCAATTCGTTATATTTACAAAAACAGCTAGTTAGAAAACCAATACTAACAAAAAAAGTTTAAGAAAAATTATTTTCGCAAAATGTCTTTGCTGTAAATTTTGCAAGTTATATATTTTCGATACGTGAGCAGCACTCACAAGCGCCCATATTGAACGTATTATCCGATTATGAAGTATCCGCATTGGCTATTAATCAACTCAGATTGAATGTCAGTTCAAGATGACTACAAGAATTAATTATCCTATCAATTACTTAAGTCTTTATAAAAGCATAACTATTGTAGTCAAATTTAAATATAAAAACTCATATTTTATTGTAACTTTAACTAGTTGTGTGCATTTATATTATATTTCAATTTAGGAGAGTGCTGTTCAACTAAAATTGTAATTGCTGGTGTACGTGCCACGTATCGAGAACGGCGCCTGGTTCGATGTCTCTCGGGAAATTATTGACTTTCATACCCAGGCCAACCACAATACTGCCAGAGATCAGTTCAGGCTCTTTGTTAGCATATTTATTTATTTTTTCAATATTTTAATATTTTACTTCTTACATTACTGTCAGGAAATCTAAATAAACAATAAATTTGTTTAAAGTATACAGGCTAAGAAGGAAGCAAGAAAAAGGAGAAGTTTCAATTACAAAAATAAATTAAATATAAACCAAGTAACGTTTTAAATAACATGACTTTGCTTAACTCGTACCGTTATGTAAGAGCTGGAGTAATTAACAAATTTCCTGGGAAATCATTACGCGAGTATAATTGATGAGTAAAATCTCACACGTTAACAAGGTATGTTTTTCTGAATTTGTATGAATAAATTAACTTAAATATACCACTGGATTTGATGTTGATGATGAGATGAAGATTTTGCAAGGGAAGTTCCAAAAATATGGATATCACAACCATGCCCATTATCACCAAGCTTAGTTTGATTTATTATTACTACGCTTTATTGATATATATTTATTTTTACGCGTAATCACATACATAATATATGTTTGAGCCTAATGTCTCTAACACTTAACAGGTGAATCGTTATTGTTAATTGAGCACTTAGCAGCGAACATGACTCTTGTAAAATAAAATGATGCCTCGAATAGAGTATAAAATCATGGAAGTCGAATACTTTTAACTATATATTTTGTGATATAAACGAATTTAAAATTTTATTTTTATATTATACTAAATACTACGAAAAGCGAAAAAATTATAACTGAAAAGGTTTGAAACAAGATGGATAAAGAGAAAAACACTCTTCAGAAGATCATAATATACCGATGGTGACGGGGAAGATGACAATTTATATCACTATATTATATAAAACTTGCTTAGATTTTTTTTCCACAGCGTAGTAAAGAAACACTGCCAACCTTTAATTGTCAAGTTTTTATTGTGCTACCCAATACATGGCCAATAAAATGTCCCTCTTTAAGAGTACCTTCTAAAGAACATACATCAATATTGTATATTGAATGACAAAAACCCAGTAAACGTTGTATGTATAATATTTTGTAGTATATTTAGTACCAAGATTGCACCCGGAGCGGTTACTTGTACGTAGTAAATACTTATAATTTGCTATATTACTATAAACATTTATAAATAAGCCTTCAGATAGATTTACTAAGTGCAGCACTCATTTTTAACGTGTCTAAAATCTCACGATAACTGTGCACGGCAAAGAGTCACGACATCACATCAATTTAAACTGATACCGCATTACGGCACCTTTGTGGCCCTACTGTGTCACCGGACAATGATTAATATTGTAATGCGTAAGCTGTAAAATACAATATACAGATAGTAATTTCATTATTATACTAGTTGGTTCCCACAACTTTGTTTGATAATAAAATTGAAATAAACCATGCCATTTTTACTAAGTTGAATAATTTTAATTAACTAAATTTTCATACTTAATTTTATCTTAGCTGATCTAGGGTAGTTCTAATTTTTGATTTATAAAAGTAAATGGAAAATACATTTTGCAAAAATGCATGTTTAGTCACCTTTGCTATGGCGACATTTTATTATTTGGCTTAACTTGAATTGATTTTTTATAGCCTTCCAGACCTATATAACAAAAGAAAATTAAATTTGTCCAGTAGATGGGATGTGAACACACAAACAAATTTTAACTAGATTCAAACTCTGACAGAAATCTGCTTCATTTTTAGTTGAAAATATTCAATGTAGACACATTTTTTTATGTTTTACTTTAGGAAAGGAGAACAATAAACTTGTTAAGATTTACTGACTCTCTTAACTTATGTTTAGGTTTAATCGCTAAAATTATAAGACTAACACTTAAATATTATTATCCGCCACTCAACACGCAATGCCTCGAAAATGGCGGAAAGCGGGGACGGAGAAAGTAGGGACTAAGCAACGGAGTGTCTTAACACTAGGTTCAAATGGTTCCTGCAGTTTCCTCGGCCTACCCTGCAATATGCGGAATAAAAGCGTGAAGCTATAAAAAAACTTAAATATTAATATGTAATTAATACACTATAAATAAAGTTATTAAAAAAGTAGAACAACATCCGTCAGAATTGTCATGCGCCATTAAGATATTTCTTATATCCTATTTTTATTTTAATATTATAAATAACTTATTCATAAAGGTGACAAAAAGAAAGTTGTAAAAGGCAGAACATATCGCTTTTTATTTATTAGTTTATAAGTAATTAAATATACATATTTCTGTAAAGCATTTAATATAGACGGAAATTTTGGCACTTCTTTTACCCAAAAGTATAATTACTGTTGTGGCGTTAATCTCTTCCGGCCTACTAATTACTTAAGTAAAATTCGGCAATAGATTGAAATCTGCTAACAAATATTTTTCACTTATACTGAAAGCCACGTTTATATTATTTTTATTTTTCAAAGTAAAAAAATATAACAATTTTTAAAATAATAATAAAAAAAAGATAATAATTTTTGTAATAATAATTTAACAATTACTAAGCCATAGAATAATGTTGTTTATAATTAAATTATACACTGATTTAACAGAATTTATATGAACGTGGTAAATATATCTAACAGCAAATATAATTTTCATTTTAAAAATATTTTACATATAGTTATTAATTTGCTGATACAAAATAATTTTTATGTAACGCCCAGAGCAAAAATTTCTTTCTAAATAAGTAAAAATTATTTGAACGTTGAAAATGTTTCGGGTTTTACCGCTGAAACTTTTAGGTAAAACCCAATCGGTCAGTGACAAATTACAAACAATTTCAATACCAATCAGAGGACTTTCCGGAAAATTTTCGAGCGAATGCACTCAATGAATTTTCTCTTCATCTCTCTATTATTTCATAATGATATTGTTAATATTTGGTAATATTTCTTTTTAAATATATATTTCTCAAATATATATATATATTTTATTTATGTATACAAAATTTCTTTAACACTGCATATTCTGCCCTGAAACTCGAGTTTCATTTGGTTTATACAATTTTTTTTTAAAATAATATGTAAACAATATTTTTATGTCTTAAAAAATAAGGCTCTATTCTATTGTTTGTCAAAAAAATATCATCCAATTGAAGAGACTGTTAATTTTAAAGGTATAATCTATATATTATCTTGTTGTATATACTTTAATGTTTATGTGTTATTTATATAATGTTATTTTTAGCTTAAAATATCAAATAAAAAAACTAAAAAACTTATTTACAATATATGTAAAAATACTGACAGGTATCATTTAACTTTTTTTTGAATCTGTCATAAAGTGTATGATAAATACAAAATTGAAGATGTTTCACGTGCCCTATCGTAGACAGTGATCAGAAACATTTTGGAACATGCTCAAACATAATAATATGATAAAACTTTGTTATTACCTTTCAGCCGGGGCGTGACTCGACATAAACACGTCTCCGCACAACTTTATATCCGTTCACATCTTTTATGTGACAGGTTAACTACATGTTGTGCTGGTTTTCTAGCATGTCAATCATCAAAACTTATCATATGAAAATTAGTTACGTAATTCTATTTTAAATTAAATATTTTGTATATGTCTCATTGGAAAAAAAATATTTTTTTTATATTTAGTCAGTTAAATAATTCTATAACACTAAGAAGTCACATATACAAAAAAAAAACATATATTCTAAGTAGGAAAGATGTCTATCTAGCAGAGAAATAACGAATTTTGCTTTCACAGGTCTCAGATAGAAATATCTAGAAGACAAAGACCTGTATGAATTATTCTAGCTCTTATATGGTAGACATTATTAACTACCAGCTTACTAACATGTAACCGGTTAAACGCCTTAAATCATGTAAGATCATCTACAAGAAATAATTTAAAGTTATTTATATATGTATATTAATTCGAATTCCAGGAACATGAAAATTAAGATAATTTCAGTTAAGTAGGAATGGTGTTTTCAAAGGAAAATAAGGATAAATTCCGGAATCAGGAAGGAATCGGGAATATTATGATACGAAGGCAAAGGATCTTTGCCCGGATTCACACTCGGGGTAGATTTTACTTTGATATTTTACTTGGAATGAGGAAGGATTATTTAAAGATCTATTTTACACTTAGGTTCGTTTTTATACAAATAAGAATAAATTATATAGAATGTAAATTTTACATAACAAAATAGCTTTTCTGTTTTGCCATTACTTCATTGTATGTACTATATTATAAAGCCCTTTATTAAAAAAATATTTTTTTATATAATACAGTTGATAACTGATACTTCACATTTGTAAGTATCATCTAGAATTTTTATAACTTCTTGCAAACTTCAACTTTTACAAAGTCATTTATCTTGATTGAAGCAAAGCTGGGCTAGGCTATAGACTTTTCTCGCTTTAATTTCAAGAAACTTTGGGTATGGTTACTAATAGTTATCCAGAAGCAGTCAAAGCAATAATGTAATTTTTAACCTTTAGATTATATTAACATTAAAACATTATTTCAACTTTCGTAACGCATACTCTATAGTAAACAAAAATTTTTCCTTATTACAATCAATTTAAAAAATTGAATAACTATAGGTAATTTTGGTTAATAAAATTTTAGAAATATGTAATATATGTTAATATATGTTAATGTATATATGAACTTACGATGTTACAAGCAAATTCTATTAAAGCTTTCGTTGTAAGTAGATACAGTCCGCCGTTTTTGTATCTTACTTTAGAAATATTTTCCATACAATAATTTTAAGATCAAGTAGCATGCGAAACGTTTTACTAAGCGATTAAAGTTAAAAATAAATTTTAATGTGTTAGACGCTTTTAATTTGTTTATATTTGTGTGTTCATCGTCTTTTGTAAATTGAGCAAAGATAATTTAATTATTTTTTTTTGAACTTAAACTTTTAAAACTTTTTAAATATTTATAAAGACAAAGAACGAAAGGGTCGTTGTTATATAAAACTTTTTAACAGACTTATTTTTATATTCAGTACAAAGTATTGTAAATCATAAAGTTTCACATAGCCAACAACAATATAAGCTAAATTTAATTATCTCTATTAAGAAACTTGATATCGATGGAGAAAAATAAAACTTAAATATTTTTCTTTAAGAATTCGTTTGTGTTTATTTCTTGGTAGCGAACATTGACTATTGTGTAAATATTGTAGTAATACTAGGCCAATATGAAATTGTGGCATTTGAAACCATTTAAATGCTATTAGATATTTACATCATGTGCTGAATTTGAAAATACGCATGCTTAGAATTTTTCATTTTCTTAACATTCCTTTTTCTTAACAACTTATATTTTGGTATATATAATCTAGAGCTATGTAAGTGTTAGCGTTCATTCAATTTGTAGCGTGAAGCCCCTGAGGGGCGTAATCCGTGGCTTAGGTCTATTGCGTCCTGCTTTTCATACTACCAGCCATATGATGGAGTTTCTATATTTGATATTACGTTAATAACGATAACAATAATATTTTAAGTTTTATAGAATGCGTAGAAAATTATGTTAATACAATTTTATTGAAGCCATTGTTAAACATACGCGTCGTCTAGCTGGCTTATACAGTTACATCTCGTAAAGATTTTCTAGCATACTAAAAAGCAACAATCCAGAAGAAAAGAAGAGTGAAACTGAAAAAGGTTAATTTATTTTAAAAATGTTACTTCTGTAAAGGAACGAAAAAAAAATTAAATAAAGAAACCTAAGTTAAAATTTGAAGTCCTCCTAACATAGCACGTGAATTACATTAACGCGTGTACATCTACTATAAAATTATCATAGCAACAGAAAAAAAATAAAACCATAGCAACAGAATTTTATGAAGGGGAGGTTCTAGGGTACTATACTTACTTTTTAATTTCTATAATAAAATACGGAAAAGTCAGCGGTGCGAAATATGATTTTGGAAAGATAAGAAGTCTTATTTCCGCTGCAAATTATACAGTTTTCGTCGATATGATTTATATTTCCATTTTTTATTATAATAATAATATGAAATATCAGCATAAATAGTTCGATACTAAATAATATTAAAAGTGCTATATTGGTTTTTAATATAAAATTAACTTAAATTATAAACATAAAACAACACAATAAATTAGTAATATTTCAAATACATGACCGACTAATCGTTAGGTATTGACACCAAGCTTTTTAATGATTCACATATCTACATTGTCTTTTGATTGAACCATTGTAATACAAACAATGCACGTCTACATAATGTATACGCACATACACATATATATACACAAAGACAGAAGCGTTAAGGGTACTTAATTTTCCTGCTCTCGACAATCTGATGGATTTAAGCAGGGTGAATTTAATTAATAAATTTGCGTCTTTAACTTGACTTTATACTAATTTGTAGTTTAAAACCCAACATTTTATTGGTGAAATTCAAAATTTATACCCAAAAGGTAATTGTAAAAATGATAAAGCCTTGCTTTTAACAATTCAATATATGTGTATCATGAACATCATATGCTAAGATAAAGTAGGTCTCATAAATTGCACTTGTTGAAAAAGTAATATATTATAACGAAAGAATTCCAATGTATCTAAAAGGAAGGGTCGGTATAAAGTCCATATACGTTAGAGGAGTCTACGGTCATAATCCACAGGGCTGGGCTCGAGTCCGCACTCAAGAATCACATTATCGCGGTATTACGCTTATGCGTGTCTGAGATCACTGGTGTAACGTCACGAATTGAATAGTTACAGCCTAAAAAATATTAACGTTATAAGCCGGATTACTTATATCCACGCCAGAAATTGGCAAAATATTGGCAAATAGTTAACTTCATTAATTTAACAGTTAACTTCACCAATTTAATAGTTAAATTCATTACTTTACTTTATATAAGAGTATAATTACTCCATATTAACGAACAACAAATCGAGTAGTATATTTGCATATATATTTGTTTAAAGTAGGATTATCCTCAACAAACTAACTTGCTAACCACAACTAAGTAACTCGCTTCACTATCAGAGACAGCTATCAACAAAGAGTCCCTTAGTTTTAATAGTATAAACAAAATAGTTAAATATATTACTGTATTGTAATAGAAATTATTACTCACACATAATTACGAATTATAAATTTTGTCATAAAATTATAATTAGTTCAAGGTATACTACTTCAGGAGTACTGTATCTCGTAAAAACATATAAGCTAGATTGCTTCAGTTGCATTTACAAAAGTTCCCAAATAATATTTTTTAACAAGTTTTTCATGTACAAAGTGCCTAAAAACTATTAACAGTTTTATTATACGTATAGAATTATATATTGATTATAAAAGTATGTAAGCGGGTCGTGAGAGATACATGAATTGCAAATTGTCTCATTTCGTCAATACAAAAGAGCGATTTGAATAGTCCCAGACATTAAGCTGCTTCTCCCGGATTACATCTTTAGTGAGAACGCTCCTAAAATATTCCCATAAAGCGAAATGGAAGCAGAAGTAATAAAACGTCAATAAACGTTTAAAATTTAAGCCATTAGTACGAAGTTTATATAATCGTAAATTTGGTTTCTACATCTTGACATTTTATTTATTTACTTTACGAATCACCTATAAATTTTAAATCAAATAATTTGGCACAATATTTTCCATATTATTTTAACGTGTAGATGGTTATGAAACTAGATAACCTATATATATATATCTTGTGTAGAGCAACCAAGGCAGACTGTGTAACGTAATCATAGTAGTAGCGCACCTCGAGTAGGTATTGCACTGTAGTTCGCATACAATGAACTGACAAGTACCCACTTGGCCGTCAGGTAAAGTAAACGCTGTAACGGCGTGATATATTTGATATTCACTGCATACGCTATGCATCGTGATACTGTGCTAATATCAAGTTAGTTAATTTTACTTACATACGTGCTTTTGACTAATAGTAATTTAAGTAATGATTTTAATATATTGAATCCAAATATATTAATATATTATTTAGAGCGTATAATATTTGTTTTGTGATTAATATAGAGTGTAAGAAATATATGCTTTACTTATTAGTTAAATCAAAGTGCTGCGTTTGGTTACACGTTACACTAGATTAATTATTATATATGCGACCCCTCCTTAGTTTTATCAGCTCGATTCACACTGTTATTTATTTATTAAGGTAAATAAGGTTTTTACGACACCACATTACAAGTCTTCGATGTTGTCGGATTTACTCTAATATAATATTTTTATATTAGAGTAAATTATAACAATAACTCATTAGGTTTCTATACATAGAATATTTTAACAAAAAATTATTTAGTTATACAGAAGATAAAGATAAATATAATTACTAAACAAAATTGGCGTGAACCATTTTAAAATTTGTTGTGTTTGTGTAGAAGACAAGATCCGTATATCTTCGGATCTACCCGAAAGATTTGAATAATTTTTGATTTATTATGTATCTGTTAAGTCTGGGCAGAATCGCATTTGCTGCAGATCGATAGTAGTCAATTTGAATTTCGCCATAAAGAATATCGACCATAAAAAATGCATAAAAATCAAGGATATCATCACCTTAAGTAGAACTACAATGTATCAGCTAAGCTATAAGAAATAATTCTTAAAGGTACGTAGATTACTATATATATATATATATATATATATATATATATATATATATATATATATATATATATATATATATATATATATATATATATATATATATATATATATATATATATATATATATATATATATATATATATATATATATATATTTATATATATATATATATATATATATATATATATATATATATATATATATATATATATATATATATATATATATATGTTAAATCTCTTTATAAATATGTCACTTTTTATGATACTTTTTAAATAAATACAAGTATAGATAGATAAATACCCAGGGAAAATGCACTCCAAAAAATTAACAAGGAAGAAAGAAACAGGAGATGCTATAATTATGTCATAAATAGAAATGTAACGGTGACGAGACAAGGGAAAGGCTTTCTGCTTTTTATGTCATTTTCTAGCAGGAGGCACGTTAGTATTTAATTTTCATTGTTTACGTATTTTGGATTGTTCAAATGAATTAATAAACTCTAAAAGTGGTTTTATCAATGTAATAATTTTATTTTAAATATTTTGTACTTCTACTCACTTTTAGGTTAGGCTGGGCTAGGGTTTTCAAATGAAAAGTTATTTTATTCAAAAAGACAAAATTTTACAGATTATGTACATTTTTCTCCGTATATTTGACTTAGTATGTCAAATTTTAATAATTATAATGAGGGATCTTAACATATTGAAGTCTTAAATTTTTACGGTGTCTTAATTTTTCGTTTAATCGATTAGCGCGATCAGCTAGTCGTCTAGTTGTCCTTAGTTACACTCCATACTTCTATATTTATAAAACATTTGAAATTTTTAAAATATTTTTATATTACGGTGTAAAAGTAAAAAAATATAGTTGTTCTTTTGAACATAATCAAACTTAGTAAATGTTTTCCGTAAATTTATTTTTGTAATATTTATAAAAAATAATTAAAGAGTTCTTATAGTATTATTTATAGCGTAATATATTTTAATGTGCAGAGCCCTAGTTAACAAAATCTATGAACACGACTATTCGTTTCAGTTACATAGTGAGATATAAATATAATCTTGGTAAGTTGCTAACTATAACTAATACCTGTCTCAATTTGGCCGAAGAATAATTATCGTCCGACCCACCCTTAAGAGAACACTGACTGAGATAATATATTAGGGTCTTAAGCAATTTCTCTCAGGTCAGTAATATTATCTTTCGTTTGACAACTTTTATAATTAAAGCATAAATTTACTTACTAATATTCTGTGTTTAAAAGCTATAGACCAAATATATATATATATATATATATATATATATATATATATATATATATATATATATATATATATATATATATATATATATATATATATATATATATATATATATATATATATATATATATATATATATATATATATATATATATATATATATATATATATATATATATTAAATTTACAAACGCGAACGAACACTACAAAACGTTCAAGTTTGAAAATTAAGGTCAAACTAAAAATTACATTTTAATATGAAACATGAATTGCTCACGATGAAAGCCGGAAATAATACAGCTGTATAACCGAAAGCGTATTTATTTTCAGCATGGGGAACATATTTGTTGCATTGTTACGAATATGTCCTGGTTTTAAACTTTACGCAATGATAAAACATATCTCACGAGAACAAGTAAATAGAAACTCGTGCTGAATAGTTCTATGTGACTTCATTGCACATTTACAGTACTATTCCCTTAGACAATAATAAATACGTTTTGTTATTGTATATTCAAGTGATTAATAATAACTAATAATACATACATTGCTGTATATACTGGCAATACGATGCTTCATATGAAAACGTTAATATATGTATATGCAATTTACATACAAACACTACAGATATTATTTATTACGCTGAGCTAAACAACGCTGGACAGAATTGTTCTTTCGATATTTTAGTTAGGTATTGATCTTTTTACCTCAAATAATTATGACTTTATTGAATATTCATTTAAAAAAATATAGATTTGTAAACTTTTATTTTAAAATATCTTTAATGAAATTTGAGACGCTTTATAGAATTCAACAAGATAAAGTTCCAACATTATTTCTATTGAAGTAGAATTTGCTATCAGGCACACGCGTCGTTGCCCACGCCGCAGTCTGAGAAAACGTTGTCTGTCGCAGTCACTCCTTAATATAAAATCTAAAGGGGAAAGTTCAGCAAGGTTAAGTAAACCGAGTATTATTTTACGAACGATGTGAAAATTCTATTTTAAATTATTTCTCTATTTCTGATTTGAATTTAATGAGATTTGCGTATGTTACATCAAATGTAATATTTTAAGACGCAAAGTGTCAAGATATATTATTTCGTTAAAAGGCAATATTAAAAGCCAGGGGATTGGTCGCTGAATTGTATGAGATTCATTCAATAGTTCAAATCCTCCAGAAATAGTTCAAAATTCTCGAAGGCTAAACTCCAAAAATAAGGAATTAGTGTTAGGTTATCAAGTCTTAAAATAGTTTTTACATACATTTAGCAAATAATACTGGGCAGTGTTGCAGTCTCTCTAAGAGTGCCAAGCAGATATACCGAAACAAACATATAATTCTTTTTAATTTCAACAAGCCGTGAGAACGGAAGTTCTTATTACTTAGGAACTAACAGAATACGATAATTTCTAACTTCCAGATTTGAAGGGATAAGGCATTAATAAATAACGCGCACTTCACATATTTTCGTTTTACCGATGAATAATCAACATGTACAAATAGCCCAGCTAGGTAAGTTCCATTTCAGGGAAAGGATCTCTCATCAAATTGAAGTCCAATTTCAATTTGATGAGAGATGATGAATACTTGGTATTACACTAGATTAATGTGAACTTTCCTAGAATAATGATAACATCCGTAAGGTCTTCAGAAAGGAGAATAAAAGTAACCAGCATTGCTCGAAAAATTGCTTATTAGAAATGACAATGACGGACATTGATGGCCATTGAGGCGGAAACGTTCTATAATAGCAGCCCCGAACCGGATGACGCTCAGGGCAGGCCCTATACTAGGTGGACCGTCAATCTAGTTAAAGTTTCTAGAAGCCACCGTATACAGATAAAGCAAGAGAGAGCGTCGTGGAAATCCCTTAAAGAGGATGATTTAATTACTGCCGTACTTATACGTAAGTATTTGCTTCATATGTAATATTATCATAATTCAAAAACATAACTAATTTCTGAAATTAAGCCTAATGTAATTATTATTTGTTTAAAATTTTTACATATTAGTATAAAATAACTAACGTGTGCAAGACGTGACCTACTCTATTTAACTCGCGCAGCTTAGGTTCAATCACTATATTTTATGTTTCAGCCCTTGCATGGAAACTAAGGTAACTGTAACAAGTTATAACAACAGAACAGAAGTATTTATTTAATTTTTAAGTGACCATAAGTAATTTAAAATTAACACGTAGGTTAGCAATTTTGTTACAAAATATTTTTTGATATAATTCAATATAATATAATTTAGAAATATTAGTATATAGTAAACCTATATACATATGTTCAATATTAGTAATGATCTTGAATAAATTTAGAAGTGTAATTTAGGGGAAAGCTTTTATGGTTTACGTGGTTAAGAGCAGAGATAAAGATGAACGACGGTAGGTTACCGCCTACCGCGTGCGAGGTGTTTTCACGGCAGTCGGAATTTACGCCTCTGCTGTGTTCACAGCTGGAGGCATTGAATATTGCAAATGCTTTACTTGTACATACATACATGTATACATACATCCTCTGAAATACCATCGTGTATACCGAACGTGTGTAAATTCAAAATGATCTATACATGATTAATGCGATTAAGACATTAAAAATAGATATTTCACAAATTTATCATTGCACTTATATTTTTATAAATATATAATTTTTATTTAGTTTTTGTAGTAAACAACTCTGTTGTGGAGAAATGGAGGTATCCATTAGCTTATACGGGAGTGGTGGCCGCGAAGGCCGACATCGATACCTGTAATTTATTAGATTTGCCCCAAAGGCGGATAATCTCCTTACTTGTGGTTGACTAAACGCACCTAGTCTACTGTGTTTGACGTAGTTAAAGATAACTGTAGAGATTTCTTCATTTCTATTTATGTTTCTTTACTTTTCAATGCCGAGTTATCACGTGCTAAATAAGAATAGATCGTTCTCATATGTTACAAATAATATGTTATTCGAAGTGCCTACATATCTTAAATCATGAGGTAATGCTAATATTTATTTTAAATAATATTGAATTTTAATTTTCATAGAGAGTGTTCCTGAATTAATTTTAAAACAAAGTTATCATTCAAATTATTAAGAGTATAAAAGTTAAGCTATACTACTTCGTCACAAGTATTAGGAAATACAGCATGATATGTAATTTTTATACAAAAATATATACCGTCCTCGTCCACTTTGTCTTGTAATGAAAACCGCAACCGCAATAAAATCCGTCGCGTACTTTGGAAGATATACATATACATATATACATACACACAAAATTTATTTGTGGGAAACAAAATTATAGCATAAATTAGTATATTCTACCCAATAAGTTGAGAAGGGAAGTATATTAAACTAAACGTGTAAAAGCTATAAGGAATAATATATTTCATAAATATGTTTATTACTTATTTTACAAAACGAAAACTTTTTTAATGAACACCACTTTAAGTTACACCTTTGCTTGTTAAATGCCTACTTAAGACTTATAATATTGAGCGCTGTTTAACAAGCGAGGCGTTGAGGTAAATGTTTCGTGGAACCGCCTTTTTATAGATTTCATTTGGTTAAAAAAAAAATTATAAAATTACTTAAGTAAAATATTATATAAAAAAGTTGAGTTTAAAAAAATGTTACCATACTTTAATTTAGTTACTTTAATTGTAACGTAACATGGCTGTGTTAGTTTTATATTATTAAGTTACTATATTTCAGATGAAAAGAAAAAACATTGATGAGTATAAATATTTTGTGCAATGTGTGTTCCTTTTGAAGGTGATCTTGGTTACAACTAAAGACGATTGTGATACTGCGCTATTTAAATACAATTTTACGATGCTCTAACTAGATCTAGCTATAGCTTAGCTTAGCTAGCTCTACTAGCTAGCTAGTCAGATAGAGCAAATCACAAAACTAGTTCCTTAAATAAATGTACTAAATAGTTATACGACACACTCATTACTTACTGTATGTTTATCTCCGAGACTTTACGATGTAATCTTTTAGTAGTCAACGCGCACTTCTTAGACAGAAACACTTACGAAATCGGCTTGGAGTCATATAACTAATTTATTACACGTAAAATGACCTCATAAAATCAGTATAAAAAGAAAGATTTATTTGAAGAAAAATTTGATGGTTATCATGGTTTTGCGTGCGTTTCTTTACATTCATTACATTCTAGATTCAGGCTAATGATAAATATTTAGTTACCGTTCTAAATAAACATTTTAGGTTTTAAATTTTGTAGTTTATGTTTTTAAATATTCTTCTGGTATTATAATTATAATATAGCAAAAATGTTACAACTTTCATAATTAACATTTAAAATGATTTATCGGTTTAAATCTAATAGAAATATTATAATATGCAATATTCTTGAAGAATAAACAGCTTTATTTCCAAATCTTCTAAAAAATAAATACAGTAAAATGAAATAAATAAATAAAAATAAAATTATTTTAATTCAACTGCCAACATCTAAATTTTATTTGTCTTGTACTGACAGCCTGTACGATATCACAACGATGGATTTCCTAAAACATTTTATTAATTTAATAATTTTTGGACGATTCAAATAAATATCGTATGTTACTACAGTAAGCTACAATGATCATAAACGAGAAATGCAAGTTTACTAATAACTTTTCATGTTTGATCAAAGCAATAAATATATTAATAACATATTAAATAATGTTTTTATAAATATAAAATTTGCCTTCTTTAAATACTTTGTTTTCGTTTTGTGTTTCTTTTTCTTTCCGCTTTGTTTTTATATTGTAAAGTACAAAACTACTTAAAAAATATATTGAATAAAATGAATTTCGATGTTAGTGTAAGTTTAAATTAAACCTCAACGTTATTGTAGTTTTAACTATGCACATCTATTTTTTATATGTATCATAGATACCTAAATGGATGACATTTATAAAAAGGCTATCCCGAATAAATATAGGCTGCTTTGTATAAGGCTGCTTTTGTTTGACTACGACAGTTGCCGCCCCGATAGGCACTGAAAGGTGACAATAATATTTGAGACTATAAATTTTGTAAAAATAATGCATTTTAAATGTTTCCCCTTTTAAAAATATAGCGCATATTAATTTAAATATTATTAAACTAGATTTAAATTTGAAAGCTTTTTTAAGGAATCGTTTATATTTGTTAAAAATCTGAATAGTCTGCACAGGCAGTGAGAAGCTTTCGAGAGGGAGCGGTCGCTGTATACAAATATAGCCGTTTTCTTTAAGTGTTTCAAGGGCGTCTTTTTAAATCTCTGTATTTCCTTTTTTTTCACCTCCCTAAACCAGGTCAGGTGGATATTGTAATCGCAACTTTGAAAGCTGTATTGCGAGTAAAGTTTAATGATTTATTCGATGTAAAGGATTACTTAGATGTTTGATCATTTAATTGACGAAATGGTTTCAGGCAAAAAATATACTACGTATTTGTGTCATATCACAATAATAATTCCAGTAATTGTACAGGCAGAATTGCATTATGAAAGTAGACAATTGACTGAAATTGCCATCGCATCGTTGTGCATGTCACTACTAAATAATTAATAATCAAATCGGACTCGCGCATCGAGCGTTTTGTACCAATTTCATGACTGTAGGTCAACAGAAAGTACAATTTATATAATTTATTAAAGT
Source organism: Dione vanillae (assembly GCA_037178615.1). Classification (NCBI taxonomy): domain Eukaryota; kingdom Metazoa; phylum Arthropoda; class Insecta; order Lepidoptera; family Nymphalidae; genus Dione; species Dione vanillae. The sequence continues at coordinate 2,713,761 of JAZFAU010000059.1, read as the reverse complement.
TAAATATACGGTCGTATGTACTATTTTTTTAATGAGTTACACGTATATTTAAGTTTATATTATTTTTTTCTGTTTTACTTATAATATTTCATTTTTTCTTTACATGTAATCCAAACAAAGACAAAGAAAAAATATATTTATTAACTTTCAGATTAAAAAACGTCACTTGCAAAATAATAATCAAAATGTAGTTTATACACTCACTATATTTCACAGGTTGCACAAAAAGCTATAAAAATATGAAAATTACTTTAGTTTTGAGGTTTTCATTGTTTTTGAAAATTATTGTTTTCTTCTGCTGAGCTATTGTATTCCAAACGGAGTCACGAGTCTTTATAGAACTTTACCATTTTAAAAAAATAAATACATAGCAACCTTTTCAACGTTGTGGGACTTGATTCTAACTAATAGATACATTATAAAATCATCGATATAATTTTTGACATACATTATATTTTCCATAAAAAATCGTAATATTTAAGAGGCTTGGTCTAGGTTACATATTGCGTGAAAGGCTCACTTTTGCAAAACGAATAATAAATAGCTAATATATTCTGCAAAATATTATAATAACAGAGGTTTGATTACCCCTAAATATAATACTATAAGATGTAATACTATGAAAGTAGCTAAAATAAAAACAAAGCAAACCGCTTCACGTCATTTATTAATCTAATATTTTGCCGCGAAAGCTGCTGAGCGCAATGTATTCGCCAATCCATCAATGCGAGCTTTAAGAAATTTTATTATTATACAATATAAAATTTAAAGGTTAAAATATAAAACACTAAAAGAAAATAAAAATGTTACATGCAGAAGTTTGTTTTGTCTTATATACAAGTTTTGTCTTATATATTTTTTTTATTTATTTTATTTTTTAAGCTTCAAGTTTTATCCAGAGAATATAAGTAGGGTAGGCAGAAGGTTCCTTCTGCCACAACACACAGTTCCCGCTTTCCAACTTTCGAGGTATTGCATATTAGGTAACGCAAAGAAAAATATTTGTTTTCGCTAAGTAGGAATAGAACTCACAAACCGTCGCGTTTACATGCTGATGTTGTGGCTCTGCGCCATGACAGTTAAACGGTGCTGGGGTAAGACTTATTTGCAGTTTAATTATAATTGCTTAAAGTAATTTGATAAATTATTGTAATATTTTATTCATAATGTAGCTCTTATAAATTTCAATTTATATACAGTATGAAGCTGATAAAAAAGTAATTTTATAATCGTTTTTATATAAATAATTACAAATATTGTAAAGGTTTCAGTAAACAGGTTAAGCAGTGTAATGTTACTATAAAACTAGTTTTAATTAAAAATTTAAGTATATAAAATATCATAATATTAAATTTTATAATAGCTATTAAAAGGCAACGAAAGGTTAAAATCACTTCTATTCTTACTAATCTACAGTAATAATGCTAAATGTAATTGCAAATGTCTAAAAAGCTGCACGCACCTTTCAGGTTGCACACGCGACCGGTATTTCTTTGTATGCAATTAGGTAAGTTAGCGTTACACTGCAACAATATTTTACTAAAAAATCAAACTTAATAAAGCACTTAAATGTATTTTTATCTTTACTTGTTACATTTTACATTTATCTGTTATGATTTTGTCCTTCACTTAAAGTCATACAGCTATGTTTTTAAACAAAGCTAGTGCGTCATTGCATTTTTTTTAATTTGTTGCCCATTTTTATCTTTTTTTTACAATGGCGCCTTTATCTAACCGGCTAGTTACTTTTGGTAACAGTACCTGTCAAAATATTTATGTCTTATTCAATATTTTTAGGACCTTTATTTGGTCTATGACAGAGTTTTAATAGGTAAGTAATTTAAAAAATATATAAAAGATATTGAATTTAGCTAAAATTGTCACACACAGAATGGTTTTTATTTTGGTCAAGTTTAGGTTTGATATTAACATGTTCGTGAGAGATATAATATAGTTTGTTTATCATGTAATTTTAAATATGACAGTTCATAATTAGGACATATTCGAAGGTTTTTGACGCAGTTTTTAAATTGTAATACGCTAAATTTACCTTTTTGCACTCCGAAATCAACCTTTTACACAAAATTCGCTGTTTGAAACTTGGAATTCGTACTATTCAAATTAGAATTTTTGCATTCATAATTTATTCAAGTAAAATAAAAAAGAAATTTTACCTAAGTAGAATAATTCTCTTAATGCTTAAACATTAGAATCAAATTCCTCCATATTCATTGTCCTTTCTTTTTGTATAGTGACTTCAAGTACATTAGCACAAGATGGTGATGGAATAAGTACATTATATACGACTACTGTTGAAAAGTAAGATTGCAACCGCATGACGAAATCCCTTTTGTACTTCCAGATAAATTAAAGAAAGACTCTTTTTCGCTCAAAATACGTAAAATCTTTTATTATTTATTTACTGATATCATTAAGGCACATGTCAGCTTCGAGAAAATCAAACGAAATCCGAAAATTATATAAAATCTAATAATATTTTCGATATTGTCTTGATCTTTCAATAATATTGAAATGGTGAAATGAAAAAAACACCAAGAATTTTTTATCCATATACACGTTTATAGAATATTATATTTAAAACATATTCTTACCCTTGCATGCACGATATGTAAAAAAAATATAAATTTAATTTCTATTGTACATTTATTAAGCAATCTATGGTATTTACAAAAAAAAATAAATAGATGGGAACTGAAATTACGCAGTAATTCATTGGGTAGTTTATTGTAGTCTTCCCGCAAAATGTGGTAATTTCCAGAATAATCATGGGTTTTTGTGTTCTACAGGTAAATAAACTGCATAAAAAGATCTAAGGATAGCAGTATATCATCTTTACACAACTAGTAATGATCTTTTTGTCATTTGTTTTGCTCTGTTTAATGAATAAATTTACATTTATTCTTATCTCACTAGATATTGTCTCAGTCCACGATTTAAAAGATAACGGAATACAACAAAAAGTCGCAAAATAATGAAATTTATTTTTTTCCAAATTTTATAAGACGTATTATTTCAATTTACATTAAGGCGACTCACGTAATGTAAAAAATATGCGTCTTATTTCTTAGTAGAAACAACATTTTTGTAAACGTAGAATTGTTTCCACGTTTTACGTACGAAGATATCATTCTACAACAATTTTAACTAGATTAAATACTTTTTTGTACATAGTACAATAATACAGTAATGTATTTTTTTTAAGTTACCATTGCTTTCTTTGTTATATTGAGATGCATAGCTTTGTCTTAACAATATTTTTAGTACATAGTAGTGTAGCGGCACAATGTCTGTTAGTAACCAATAACAACACAGGCAATTAATTGAAATTCTATTTTAATTTTCTCGCAAAGTAAACAAAGTGTGCGCGCGCTTTTCGTTTCGCTTATTTACAAACAAAGTCGAAGATTGTGTATGGAAGACTTCTCAACCAATTTTTGCGTATTTTGTGATGAAATACTTTGTCCACCGTCTACTGCTCTATATCGACAGAGTAATTTAACACTATAAAAATTCTCTGTATATACTGCTATTTGCGGAATAAAACGTGAAGCCAATCCTACCACCAATGTTTCCCCTTTTTTGACCAATGTAAGATATGTCGGAGTCACGTTGATGAAACAATGAGAAGAATCGATGCTAAGGATAAGAAACATCTCAGATATCAAGAATGAGCTAAGGCGATTTTTATATGTAAGGATTATATCAACGGAAAGACAGAGAAATAATGTAGTATATATTATTGTAGAAGAAGATAGATGATTTCTATCTCAGTCTACTCGTGACTTCGAAAACCAGCAGGAATATTTGATAATTGAACTATTTAAGTAGGTAGATACTATTTAAGTTTAGTAACTAGGTATATATTAAGATATACTTAGTAGTAGTAGACGAGGATGATTAATATAATAACTGCTTATTACGTAATTATTTAGTTTACTGTTTGTTGTTGTTTCTAACACCAACAAAAATAAACAAAAGCTATCACATAGAAAATAATATTTTAATTAATTTAAAAGTAATGATAATTTAATAATAAAGTAACAAAATTATTGGTACATATTTAGTATTTAAAATTCGTTACTACTGGTGTGCTTATTGTTAAAAGTTAATCGGTTGCTTACTCATAGATATGTTTGTAAATATAATATACACTGCATTATTACGTGTGAAATATTGGCTAAAAGCCAAAATTTTACACGTAATAATTCTATAATTATTTTTCATAATCTACGTACCTTAATTTGAAAATAATTAGATTACTTTTGTTTACCACTCTATACGTGTTGTTATTACATATATTATGCTAAAACATGACGAACATTTCCATAACGCAATATTTACATAACGAGTATAATATATTGTACACAATTTTTCATAATATATTTTTTCTCAACAGGCATATAGACTTTGAAATGGTTTAAACGTCCCATTTTATTCGTCAATTCAAAATGTGCGTCGCACAGCCATATTACCTGAATCCTGATAAATACCTAATACAAAATCATATCTTAAGAGTAAAATTTTACCACAAACTTAAGTAAGTGAATATATTCACTCACATACATGTATATTAATAGTATAACAATACCTGCAGCTCGAGCTTCTTTGCACGCCAGCACCATACTGTGGCGTACGTCAGGGTTGTCATCTGCGATGGTCTCCCCTACAGCCACGAAGCGTTCAACAGCACAGCAGACGGCGGCACCTACACGCTGTACCGCTGCTCCGCCTGCCGCCGCCTCGCTCCTCGTTGCCACGAGACTGCTGATCTACCAGATAATATAAATCATTAAATTTCCTAAGAATATGACAATTATATGCATTACATATGAAAATAAGTCATAAAAAATTATATTTTGTTCATTATATTTTAGAAATTCTTGGAAAATCCCGTGCTGACAAGCCAAAGCTTCATGTCAAGTTCATGAATCGACAAATCATATCTCTAATTTTGACTGAGACAGGAGGACAAAGTATCTCATGATTGAAAATACATATACATATGTCTAATTAAGTACGTATACACAGTAATAAAAATATTCATTAAGTGCAAGGAATACTCGTGAACCGAGAGTTCCGTATCTATTTCATATTATCATACATATCCATTGTGTACGAAACGCAAACGAACAAAAAAATAAATCATTACAAATATAAATCTGTAATAATTTATTTATATGTTAAGCATATAAATTATCGAGTTGGGGTTTTCCTCTATAAATATAATGTAAGTCTAGGTCAATAAATTATATTAAATAAGAGACTGCAAATTGTGATCGCAGGCACTAATTTTGTGTAATGTGTATAAATTTCCATCCTTTTTTTGATTTCTCCATAGTATAAGTTTTAACTTATTGTAGATTTTAATGTTCAACGGGAGTAAGCAAGTACCTTGGAGGTATTGATTATGTGACGATTTTCATACAAAATACAAAAAATGTCTCTCACGCTCTGACGAGGTAGTCAGAGAGGCCGGTGCGCCAAACGCTGCGGTTCCTTTTATACCTCTTCTGTCTCGACCACTGTCATTAACCTCTTTATACATGCACTTCAAAGCCGACACCGTGTTTTTGAAAGTCAGCAGTGTATTCCCTTACGTCTCTTACAACTCATTTTTGATTTATTTTTTACAAATCTTTCATCGCTCAGTCTTTCTACATGCTCAAACCATCTGAGGACGTTCTTCTTTATTTTTACGGTAACATTTTCTTTGGTACCTATGTATCTCTCAATCCTGTGTATCTCTTCGTTGTTAATTCACTCAGTTAAACTGACTTCGCATACCCCCCGATGTGATCATACCTCGACATTTCTTATAAAGTAGAAAAGAATAAAAGAACTTTTTATTTTTCTTCTACAATACCCACGTTTTGCCATATAAATAACAGCATCATTATCAGAACATAAGTTTAATTCCTGATTTTTCAAAATAGTGTAGACAGCCATACATATAAACCGACAGACTGTTCCGTGTATTCCATTTAAGATACCCTTATAAAAACAAATACAAAATCATTTTATTCTATTCTTTTTGTTCCAAAGGTAAATCACCATATACAAATTTAGATTTTTATAAACAATTATCACTATCAAAATTTATTAATAGATACATTACACATAGGTGTAAACTATAACTAAATTAAAAATTATTTTAAAATATTAATTTATAAATTATTATAAATTATATAATGAAGAGTATAGAAACGATCGTAAAATTTGGCAGCATTTTTTTAGGATACAGTCTACGTTTGATAAACTTGATCCTTTAATGGATTCATGTCTTATTAATTACGTATTAATCCTTTTTACAAAAAAATGTAAACGCAACTTTTAATTTAATTATAGAAAATAAGTTGCAATCATGAATAGACTCAATATTTCAAGCAAATAGTACGTAGGCGTATTATTAGTAGAACTTTTATAAAATGCTTCACTGAATGAGCTTAAAAATATATATTTTTGCAATATGTACGTACCATTTATTAAAAACACATTTATCTTTCCTATTATACTAGTATATATGTATGTTTAAGTTATAACTTATAAGTAATGAAAAGTTACATTTGTTTCAACTTTGGTTTGGTTAATTTCTTTCGCTTAGGTTAATCAACTCTAATAAGATTATCAAAATTATAAATTATTAATAGAATTATTACATTATACTAGTAATACAACTATATTATTTGAATAATTTAGCAAATAAACGTACGCAATTGTAAACACTTACATAACAAAACAAGGAGCTAATTTTAGAAAGTTAATTTTAATTGTAACTTATAAGTTACGATTTAGTAGATAGATAGAAGCTAGAGATGTTAGTTATGAATTATTAATGAGATTTTCGTTGAATTGAAAAGCCTCAGTCAGCAGTTCAGATGGAGAGAATAGGTTTCATTATAGTCATTTGGAGATATGAAATTGCAGTCTGCATTTCGATGATCTAATAAATTGTTAATAGTTCTCTTTTGGTGTGATATTTTTATTATAGCTTTTTCTGTTTCAAGTATAAAGTTAGAGAAAAATACAATTTTTTTCTTACAATGATAAAAATGCTATTTACTAAATTTTTATCCCAATAGAGGGTCTACTGCTTACTACCTTTAATTACGTAAGTATGTATATCTTAACAAATGATACAAAGGCTTAAGAAGGAAAACAACTAGTATACATAATCAAATTATGTATAAATTTACATTTCGTGTATATTTCAATATGCACCTATAGCAAAACGAAAACCTTGTAGCAAATGTTTATTTTACAGAGGTGAAACTGAGCAAGCAAACAACTCGTTGAATTTTGAAATTACAAAATGTTGAAAACACTTTCAAAATTATTTTTTGTATGAAGAGCTAATTTTTATTTACTCTTTCTGAATAACTTTTAATTTTGAAACTTATTATGTTTAGTAATAAATCGTATTAAAAAAAATATATAAAAAAAATGTTACATAAAACATTAAAATATTTTCAGGTGTTGTGAATTTAGGAAACTATATTCATTCAAAATATCTCAAAAGAAATAAAAAAATATTATAGAATTCAAATGTTATTTGTTAAAATGTATATCTTTTGGAGTATTATTTACCAAGAAATCTAAATTGAATGAAACGATTCTTAACGTAGCGTGGGGCACGATAGAGACAATGTAAGGAGAGCTTCGTTCAAGGTTATTCTTGCACGCGAGTACAATTTTCGGCTACTTGTTGCTTTCATTTTTTTAGCTTCCTGATATGATCGTGCTGCCGATACTTCCGATAGTAAATAAGAAAAACGCGCGCCGGAAGTAGAGCAAGTAGCAGCTGTGACATACCTGGGGCTCGCGGCACACATAATCGTCGTCATCGGAGAGGGCGTCCATGTCGGGAGGTCGTCCGTGTGTGTGCGGACAGAGCGCGCCCTCGGCGGCGGCGCGCTATCGCGGGCGCGCGCACGTGCTCCGTGGCGCTGGCTCGTCCTGCACCGCACCGCTCCGCGCGAGTCTGCCGCGGCACTGACGGCCGGGCACGGGCATGGGGTCGGGGAGCATCGATCCGCCGACGATGCCACCCCGCACGCGCCCGCCCTCGACGAGACCACGTGCGAGCCCGCCCTTCATTCCATATCAGATGGGAGCCAAACGTATCACCTTTATAATTTTATTTCGTTATTTTTTCGTATCCAGGCATAATACGATAGCCGTGTCTTGTGCGACATGTTGAGTAATCAAGTTTTACATTTATCTCATTCGATATTTTCTTTATTGTTTTAAAATTTGCCGCTTTTCTACATGATACTTATTGCGACGCCGCAGAACGGCAAGCAACAGATGTCGACTAGGCGGGAAAATCTGACATCATCTGACGTAAAACACAGTTAGTAACGTTGCAGACTGACGATTGTACAAGCCGAAAATAGAATTACGAGTATAGATATTGCGTAAAAACCGAGAATATCGTCAGCAAAGAGAAGCTACGTCAGAGGGTTACTCCAGTACAGCTGTATTATGAAAGAACGTCATGGAAAGTGGACAGCAGCGACTTTGCGGATGTGTTTCTAGAAATGCATGCGTGGCGTACCTGCTTGATGAGTGGGAGTAGTGTTTTCTCGATGGACAGCGTTTTTATTTGGGGAAGGTGGATGTCGACATCTGGCAGGCCGGGGGCCGCCATGGCAGGCGCGGGCGCGACTGCGCGACTGCGCGGGCGCGTCGGCCGCCGCGCTGCGCCGCCTCGCCGCCTCGCCGCCCGTAAACGTGACATTGCGTGTTTACAACGAACTCTTGCGGGAATATAAAAACTACTGCTTTACGTGTTTTGTTTTGATTTGAGGTGCCAATTAAATGGATTATAACTTGGTCTAATTTTTATATATCCTTTATAATTATTTAGATTTATATATTGTTCATTTATTACTTTTTTACCACTAATGTAAAAGATAGCCGGTAAAAATTGCAAGGTTATAAATAAAAAAACGATTTCAAGAGTTACCGAAATTTTTATTTCTTGATAAATGAATATAATCTTATCATATAATCATTGGCACATTATCACACAATTTGTCAATGATCTACACTAATAATCTATTAAATCATGAAAAAAATATTTATATAAATTAAAAAGTGTACTTGTAAATAGGTTTCTAACATGAAACAAATATGACATGACAAAAATAAAATAAATTAAAACACAAATAGATCTAGACGCCATAAGAGATTTGAATATTGTGATATTTTCAATGATTTATTATTAAATATTAAAATGAAGTTTTATATTGTCATTTTCATTATAAATTTACATTTATATAATATACATAATATAAGTAGACTTTGGTAATTGTTACAGTTAAATTAACATTATAAATACTAAATATTGCTTTTATCCTATCTTAACATACATATATTAGGTGGTAAAAATTTAAAGCTCGTTAGAGCTGATAATGTTAAGTATTCGTTTTGTTTTGTTGTTTTGACATTGAATACATAAATTACTTTTATTTATATACTTAATGGCGGTATAATGATCACATTGTCGATTCTATAAAGAAATGCATTGCTAAACTAATATATATATATATATATATATATATATATATATATATATATATATATATATATATATATATATATATATATATATATATATATATATATATATATATATATATATATATATATTATATATATATATATATATATATATATATATATATATATATATATATATATATATATATATATATATATATATATATATATATATATATATATATATATATATATATATATATATATATATATATATATATATATATATATATATATATATATATATATATATATTCCAGTTATAGGAGAAGCAAAAAAATAGCCATTATAATCATATCTGTTAATTTCGTTTAAAGTAAACAGATTTATATTTTAATTAATAAAGAATATTTTCTGTTTTATTTAATCCTGCTTACGATCTACAATGTCGGTACAGAGCAACTTACAGACTATTAGTTAAAGATAGTTATATCACACAACAAAAATATTCTAAACCTACCATTGACTATGACTTGAGTTCATAGTTACGAGTAAACTATTACAACATTTCACATTAAAAGTGGAAAACGACATCGAGCTAATTATAATAAACACCCATACTGATTTGTGGGCGTCGTTTATTATATAGAGCTTCTTTAGAACTACTGCTGTCTTGTGAGCTGTCCGACATCCACGGACTGCGACCGGATGAGTTACGGACTTTCCGTTTTCTGAGGCTTTCTGTTGGTCCTAATGTAGGTCGGAGCAGCTGTTTAAATCTAAACGGTCCGTCTGTGTAATCGTCGTCTGAGCTAAACACGGGCGTTGCCAGCATCTCTGGCGAATTGCGAAGAATCTTCCGAAGGTCGGACTCAGGATCGTACGCTGGACTGTAGACCGGCCGCGGTGGGATTTCGGCTTTCTGGGTTTGTTTAACTAGCTCTATTATTTTATTACTGTAATAAAAATATATTAATTACCAATATGTTGGCTTGTTATCTTTGTTTATGAGCTGTGGTGTTTGGTAATAGCGATTGTGAATTATGAGCTTGGCAGCATTACAATTACACGAATGAAAGGATTTATTTTGTTAATAATACAAGTCCAAATAAATCTAATTACATTATGTAATGTAAGCTATTAGGTATAGAAAAAAAACATAAATGGATGTATTAGTGTATATTAAAAAAAATCATAAGTACTAATAAGTGAAATAATAACAGAAAATGACACCATACCCCTTTTTAAGTAGTCCACTTTGTAACGCATGCGACATTGTTTTAAATATTAATTATTCTTACGGCCAGTAAGTCAATATATTATTTTCGATATCATACCTGACTAGACCACTACACTGCCTACTACACGGAAGATTTTGACGGTTGTGATTATTTTGTAAGGGCTTATCCTCGTTGTATTCCTTTCCATTGTCTGGTTCTCTGAAAATGAATGAATTATAGTATATTAGATTTAACGTAGGAAAATTTTTATAATAGTAGTCAATAATATAAAAACATAACATCACATACTATTTTTAAATAGCACACATGTTTTACCACTTTATTTATGAAAAAAAAAATGTATTATGCATAGTTTAATTATTTTTCATATACTTTAATTTTTTAAAAGTAATTGTTTAATTTCTGTGTAATAAATTAAAATATAAAAGATAATTCTGAAAAAAGTTTACTATTTATTTTGTGAAAAGTCGAAAAGATAGTAACTGTACTCAATAGACACTACATCCATTTATTACTTATATTAATATGCCTAAGCTACGTTTACAGATCCAATACAAACCTCATATTTTTCATATAAATATCTTTTATCTGGAATATTTGATCCCATGGCATAGTGTCGCTTTCATAGAATTCCGGTGAAGGACTGGTCATGTCCAAAGGTAAGCATAAGTTAAATGAAAAATATTTATGTCCAATTATCTAACATTTTTATATCATTATCATAATTTAGATCTAGGATTATGAGTAGGAACGATAAAAGAGCTATATTTTGATTCATACGTCTTTAAGGAATTTTTAAAAGAAAAAATATACCTGGAAAGTCTACGGGCATCTTGTTCTGCTTTGGATGGTTGGCCCCTAATGATAGAAGGAACTAGGCTAAACCCTGGAGGAGGATGATATTCTTCTGGAGGCTGTCTTACATCTTTTAAACGAATCCCTGGTTTATTTCTTCGAAGGTTCTTATGCACATCTTGATTTTTATAATGAACCTAGAACATTGTATTATTTTTTTATCACTATTTAATATTTTTTAAAAAAATTGTAATGACAATTCTTTGGCTAGAAAGCTCCTTTATTTTGCAGCAAGAAAATAAACTACTGTCGAAGGTGTATAAAAAAATAGATATTCATATGTTGTTTATTTACTTTAGAATTAGTTCTAGTATTTCGTAAAATGAGTATTTATAAAATGTAATAATAAAAAACTTAAAACACTATCAGAAATAATACAACTAACTTAAATTATACTGAAAAAGATAAATATAATACCTGATCAGCAAAACTTTGCAGCTGCGCCGCTCGCTCTTGTACGGAAAACCGTTGCATGACTTCTTGTTGTGAGGGCGGCGCGGGCGGCGGGTGTTGCGGTGGTGGCGGCGCTCGACCCTTAGCGAGCTTCCGACGGGCTGTGTAACCACGGTAATCTGTAATTGTGCTCATATCACACTGGACTTTCACATAAATACTTATTGTATTTTAACAATAGAATTACATTGTTTTAGCTGTATGCAAAGTCGAGTTTGATTAACGCCTGTTGAATGTTGAATCGTGGAATGAAGCAGAATGGAAAAATGAAAATTTGTTCCCCGAGCATGAATTGAACCTACAACCATCGCGTTTGCACTTATCCATTTTGCTACAATAGGCTCATAAATAGCATAATAAATGAGAATATTTAAACCGTAATGTATTCTATATACATTACGATATAAAGATAAAGTATAGAAAACTTTCTTTAAAATCTTCTATTTCTTGTGCAATATTAGAAAACGAAATGTTTTCATCATTTACAAAAAGAAGTAATTAGAAAAGTTTATCTTCATAACTTGGAGAGGACGACACAATACTAAGTAACTCACTTTTATTCTCCTAGATGGCGCACTTTTAAATCTAGTCTTTTATGAATGGTAATCTCAAGCAATCTATATAGTATGTAAGAAATGTTGTAATATATAAATATTTAACGAATATAATTAGTAAATCTACAACAATACTCAAATTGTATTTAAAGAGCTTATAATTTTTCAACTTACGACTTTGAATCAATATAGCAGCCGAAGACGAATCGAGATTTTCTTTATTGCTAAAATATGTTTCATTGCTGTCACTATCATCCGCATCCCGCCTTTGAAATTTGTTCATTATATTGCCTTTAATTGGAACACCTGCAAAATAAATTCTCATCACAAAACTTTTTATTTGGTTAGACAATTTTATTCCCTTAGATCGTTACTAGGTGTATAAAAAAATAAAATTTTGACAAGCTGCTCCAGCAATTTTGTCTACGTGCTATATAAAAGCTATTTTATAAAACAGTTAATTTGTAGCAGTTTTGTCGTACAACATAATTTAAATTGATAGAACTTTTTTAAACGCATGAGGAAACAATTTAAAGATGAAATGAATTGTACGACACGAATAATGTAAACATTTTTTTATTGAACTCTAATTCTTAGAAAGATAAATTTGAAAAAAAATTAAAATTCTCTTAAATAAAATTTATAGTTGAAATAAAGCTAAACGATAAAATTAGTTTTCCAAAGAATTTTCTGATATGTGTATTTTGTACGCACGCAATTAATTTTATATGAACCGATTGAAATAAAACAATTATTAAGGGAATCTTTGCCTAATTCCTTTGAAGAAATTAGCATATAAAAACGCGCAGACAACAGACAAAAATTTTAAAAATTATTACTTTTATCGCATCAACATAAAAATAGATAGCACAGCATTACATTAGATGATAGGGAAATTTAGATGATAGGCAAAGAATGGCATATATACAATCCATATATGCCATCTTAATTAATAGAATCGTGACAAATACTAAAAATAATAATAGGTGGATACCTGCTCGTTGTTGTTTCCTTTGGTTTTCCTTTTCTATTTGTCCCCTTTGGAATTCTCTAGCAAGTTGTTTTTGGCGCTCTTGGAGTCGTTTCCTTGTTAGCCAGCCACGAACATGTCGTTGCAGTGTTAAAACAGAGATAGCCATTTGCGCTTTTAACCTTAAATAGTACTTTCGGGCTAGCCAACCTCTTACGCGTGCTTGTACTATAACAATTTTCCTTATCTAAAACAATAATATAACTAACTTTTAATATATTAGACTCCCTCAACCTAGTAGTTTGGACAAAAATCTTTATTCAAGTCATAGTTTTATTTTATTTTAAAATGTCATATAACCTGTTCTTCGTATATTCGTGAGAGTACTTCTACATGATAGTATTTTAGAAATACTTTAGATTTTCCAAGTGCCCATCCGTCCATTTTCAATCGTAACAACAAAAGTCGACAGGAGTCACGATTAGGCTTTATCTTTTCATCATAACTGAATGCCAAGAAACTATACCTATATCAAACATATAAAATTTTATATAAGTCGGAAAAATTGAAAGCATCTCAAGATTTCATTATTTATTTTTATTACCTTTTAATAAATTCATCAAAAGCAAGTCGATGAGAAAATCCATTTTGTCTTATTCTTATAGTTTCTAAGACTCCAGTGTATCGTAGTTGTTTCAATATTTTCGCTGAATCAAAATTTTTTGGTGAACGAGAATCGTTTGGTTTAAGACATCTGACGAACTGTGGTGTACCGCTAACCATCTTCTGAAGTAGCTCCATTAAGGAATAGCGGAAATATGTTGAAACAGTTTGCTGAGCTCTTGATTGCGATGCAAGACCTCGGCTATTAAAGCGATCCTATATAGGAAATTTACAATTATTTCAATGGTTCAAATTATTTTAATGATCTACTTTGTGAAGCATTAGGGGCTCTAAGAATAATAAATAGATTGTAATTTAAAATGTGCTTTATAGTAAATTATTTACCAAAAAACATCGGAAATAATATATACATAATGACAAGGATAATGTCTCCGTATAAAAATTACAGCTCCATTTTACGGTTAGGTGATAGATATATAAGTCATCTAGTTTTAAAATGAATGCCTCTATACTGTGCTTACAAACACATACAAAATATATGATCAGATGACACACATGACACAAATAAACGTCTCATCTGATCACATAATTTGCTGCACGCATTGTTATGACGGCAAAAAGTACCATAATATATTTTTAATAGAACCTTAAGTTTTTATTTAGTCTTATTTCGTGAAAAATTCTAATGATTTATTAATCAATCATTTTTTAATTAGTTGAAGATTACTTTATAATTATTTGTCTGAGCTTTTATCTGATAATGATAATCTGATATATGATAATTTTTAAATATAATTTTTATATAGTTCTATTGAACAACGTGGGTACAATACACCGCTATGTCATAAAAAAGAAAAATTATATTTAAAAATTATCATATATCAGATTATCATTATCAGATAAAAGCTCAGACAAATAATTATAAAGTAATCTTTTTTAAATATTTTTCCTACATAATGTCATATGAAACAAATTACAAACATTATTGTAAGTTTTAAAAAATCTCCAGATGATATTTTTTTTGAAAATTAATTCATTTGAATACCCATATGATATTTTCAGTTAGTTTAATCCTAAAATTGAATGTTATGATTGAATTAATGCACGACTATTTCAAACGACTCTTATTTGAAAATGTTTTGTACAACTGATAAATAAAATATATCATGTACAGAATTACTATGTTTCTTTAGGCTAAACAAATTTATTTTGTTTCGATTATCTTATTTATCGATTACTAGTGTATGTCTATTAAGTAATGTCGCATTATAAAGTTGCAAATCGGACGTTATATACATAACAGGCGATCTTTGTCATACCAAATTAATAAATATACTGATTGATCTTTTCCTTTTTTAGTATGGGTACCAGATACATTATTCATAGCAATATTGCAATATTTATATGTAATCACACATTAAAATAACTAGTGAATGAGCGTTCACTTTTAGATTGGATAATCATTATATATTTTGTTAGATCAGTATTTAAATATATAAATAAAATATACACTGTACCCGAATATCACTTGATATTGGACTCTCCAAACTCCGCGCTTCAACTTCTCCATTTAAAGCCGAGAATAAATTTCCGGTTTTAGTAATTGGACATTGAAACAAAAATCTTATAATATCATATTGGCTTTGCCTCATTAATTGAACTACTTCTGGAGGTAAAAAGTTGCGATTTTTTTCAAGAAAATTATCTGCTTGGTAAACCACTCGACCAGCAAAATGATGAATTGCAAAGCATACAGCATCCGATTTAGGTCGAACGTAATATTTGCTCTTAATATTCCTGTGAAATTTCTCTGAAAATATAATGAATACATGAATTATATATAACGTTTAAAAGAGAAAGTTGCCAAGTTAAAATGGCTTTTAGTTTCAAATTGTTAAAAAAATATATCACCAACAAAAGCAAACCTTACCAATAAGACTCCTATCAGTGGATCGGGGAAATCGGCTCTCTTCATCTAGTAAAGCCAATAAGCCCATAGGTCGTGAGAGCAACATGTCTAGTACTGGTCTGTTATCAGAAAACTCCACAAGATCAACAGGTACCCCTTCAGCCATATACTCTTGTTGTTCCCACGTGAAGATATGTTGATTGAAGTAATACTGAATCTGCTCATTTGCAATGTTTATACACAGTTGTTCAAAAGAGTTCCTAGCAAAATTTTCGAATCCAAAAATATCTAAGATTCCGATGGATAACTGATCGCTGTAAAAAGAAAATATCATGTTAAACACATTTTCTTTTTATATATAAAATTACTTATTCTATGTTTTATAATTATACTAACATATGAGGTTTGTTTTGACAGAGCAAGGCATTAATCCTTTCCACAATTCTATCAAAAGCTCTTGCATAAATTCCTCTGGCGGTTGCATCTCTGGCTACCGCGGCTTCAGTGGGTGAACTGTAGCGGGCGATTGTTTCCCCTTTAGTAACTACGCTGCTGCTCGTTAAGCAGTCTCGGAGATCATTTGTTTCCACACCCAGTAAACAAGAAGCTATAATAGAATTTGAAGTTTAATGAAAATAATATATTGGGAGCAAATTATCCAGTTTATATATTATCGATTATGAAACACAGGAAGATAAAAGCATAAAAAATCGATTACCTCTGTGCAAAGGTGCTGTATCTATTATTGTTGCTCTATTATCTGCATTATGATCACCGGCTGTTTCTGTGAACTCTATATCACCAAGATGTAAAATAGCTGTCAACATTCTATATATGATTTGCACTTCCTCCTCTTGAAATCCTACGACCTAGAATTGGCATGAATGGATTACGTGTCTTTTTACTTTCATAATATATTCGTAATATATTGTCATAATAACTTAAATATCAATAAACTCATTGCAACACTGGCCGTAATTTGTGGGGAAGACTAAATAAAACTTTGCTCTATGAGCAAATTCTACAAAATATTTATTTATAATAATCACCTTAAACGCTTGATTGAGTTGCCTCCATCGATGCACGTTATGTTCTCTATGAATTACAGAAAGCGGTTGTAAATACCGATGTCTAGATTTTAACTGTTCATCTAAATAATATTTTTTCCACCGACCTTCGCTCTCCAGCCCATCGTACAAATAATAGAAAACGTGGAAGTTACTTTCACCCCTAGAATATAATATTAATACTTAATCAACTTAGGAATAATATACTTATTATTTTTACTATCGGTACAGTTCTTCATTGGCAGTTCATTTGCGTATATAAAACAAACAATTTTTAAACTCTTTAACTGAAACTTACATTGCATTTGCATTAGTTATCAGTGTTGTACGTAGTTATAAAGATAACCGAGTACTCATAACGAGTCATTAATTTTGTAGTAACGTCTAGCCGGTCAGATGTGTACTTAGAATCGTTATTTGGCTTTTAACTATTCTTAAATATATATACAACTTTTGAAGACAAAATTTATAAAGTAAATGAACAAGCTAATAAATATGAGTGTCAACTTTTTAACTCTACCAAGGTGATAACAATACAATTTTAATAATTAATTCAATAAAGCATTACAATCGTAACAATGGACTATACTCAAATGAAACGGATGTTCATGTTACTTTACTTACAATGCCTGATGGACAACTCTCGATTGCTCCAGAAGGTAAACAGATATTCGAGCACCGGAAATTCTACCCACTTTCATAATTGACAAGTCCAAGTATTTTCCGAATCGAGAACTATTAGCGTTGATACCAGTTCGTGCATTCCCAAATGCCTCCATTATAGGATTAACTTGTAGGATTTTATCTTCTAAATTTCCATGTTGTGTCTTAAAAATATTACAAAAAAGGTTAAAATATCTTTATATTTCAATAATAAAATTTTACGACAGTGTTAAACTACGTACTTTTGATAGGAATGCAAATTGCTTTAATAGTAGGTTGGCTGACTCGGTTTTCCCGGCTCCACTTTCACCTGATATTACAATAGCCTGGTTTTGCTTTTGGTGCATTAACGCTTGGTGAGCAGCGTCTGCCACTGCATAGATATGTGGTGGATTGTCAGAACGACAACGGCCTTGGTATAATTGTTGTGTCTATAAAATGAAGAAGCAGTTTTATATTTAAAATTTAATATTAATCTTTTGCCAGTTGTGCCAAATATGAAAACTCTTCTAATGAAATTAAAATATTTTGTTTTGTAACAAAAGTAAGTTGAAAAGCATTTGGAGTTTATATAGGAATACCTTGGTGGTGTATATTCCTATATCTGTAAATGGATTCACTGCAACTAATATATCACCAATGTAGGTGTAGATTTGATCTTGAGCGTATCTTTTTTGCAGTTGCTCAACTATTGCATCTTCTGTTAAAGTTTCAAGAGTAGCCAAATCATCTGTATACATTTTCTCTGGTTTTGCCTTTCGGTGAGATTTTAGCTTCCCTCTCTTAGTAGTAGCTTCTGGTGCACGGCAACTTCGACCTTCAGCTCTTTGACGTTTGATCTCAGCGCGAAGCTCTTTACGAATCTTAATAAATAAAAAAGTAATTATGAATAATATATTTTTTCAATGCCATAATATTACAAATAGCTGACAAATTTACCTTTTCCTCGAAATTGTTTACTGCTAACAGCAAAGGGTGTTCCAGAAGCTCTCTCGCGAAAGGCCTTTGATTCATATCTTTTATAAGACATTCTGATATAAAATCTGTTAATTGTGGTGAAAAAAGCTCAGGGTGTGATAACGAAGGTGGTGGATTTCTAGGTATTTGAAATAAAGCTCTCATTGGATGTAATCCAGACAATGGCGGTTCTCCTTCGGCTAATTCGATTGCTGTGATTCCAACGGACCATACGTCACATCTACAATCATAAGATTGATCAAGCTGCTGCTCACAAGCAATTACCTGAAAAGAAATAAATTTATTACATTTATTTGAAAATACTGTAACGATGTACGAGCAATAATTGCTTATCTTAAATAAATACTAATTGCTTATTCTAAAATATTTAATTAATTATTATTATTTACCTCTGGAGCCATCCAATACGGAGTACCAACCGATGTGTTTCGTCGTGCAATAGTAGCTGCCAGATGTGATGATACCCCAAAGTCAACAAGTTTTACTTCAGCATTTTCAGTGAGTAAAATATTATGGCCTTTAACATCACGATGCATACATCTATGAGAGTGGAGATGAGTTAACGCCCGGATTGTTCCGCGGAGAACATATGCAAGCTGTGGCTCAGTTAAGTTATTGCCCCTGGCTCGCATGCTCGCACCCAAATCAGTTACGGAACCTCCGGTGCAAAGCTGTAATATAAAAAATGTATATCATTTAAATAATAATAATACTAAAAATATCTTCTAGAAAATAAATAATTACTAACATAAATAATTACAAATGTCTTTAACCTCTTTTTGTACATTTAATGGTTTTATTATACTTATAAATATAAAAGTGTAATACAAACCTCCATAACAAACCAAATCTGGTCATCTTCAGCAGAAACTCCGCGTTTTAAAAACAGACCGAAAAATTCGGGAATGTTAGGATGGCTTGATAGATCACGAAATACGAGGAATTCTTCTTCTATTTCTTCTATGTTTTCAGCTATATTTTCCAATATCTGAAAACGCAGTTCAAAATATAAAAATAAAAATAATTAAGGGACCTTGTTCTTTTACTGTTGACAGATGTTTAATTATATTACAATTTTAAAAGATAGATTATAAATATTATTACAAATGATAAGTTACCATTCAAAATACTCATCATGGTTATTCACACTTTAAACCAATTATAGCCACTGGGTATAAAAGGTGTTATTCATCACAGTAGGTACATGGCAAAACGGCCTTGACATCAATACTGGCTTTTGAGATAAAATCTATACAATCCATTACAAACCCTGCGCTAACAATACCTCCCATATACAATCTAATAGAGCTGACGTGAATTTAAGTGACACGATATGTATGGTATTCATTAAATCAAATATATGTGTCTGTATATAGAGATACTAATTTTTAATAATATTTAAAGTAAAACGTTTTATTTATAAATTTTGTTCGTAATTTATTAATTTTATTAAATTATTAATTTTGTGAAACAGTGGTAGTTTTACTAGTTACGCTGATCGATCTGCTCACCTACTCTAACACTAGAAAGGTTAATAGTAAAGTAAAATCACTTTAAGTGATTGACCCAATACTATTTTCAAAGGTAAATTTCCATAGCCATGCTCTTTAATGTAAAGGAAACCATAATATCGTGATTTAGAAAATACGTCTAAATAAACAACGCCATCTATCGAGCATAAGGTCAAGCAATAAGTAAGCTTTTTCTATAATTATATTGTTTTGTAAATATCTAATTTAATTATTTATATATTTTTTGTACAATATATTTCATACCTTGATAGCAACTCTTTTGCCAGTTTTCTTATCTTTGGCACAGTAAACTTCGCCATAAGTCCCCTCGCCTATAAGTTCCTGTAAGTTAAATCTGTCCCGGGGGTCGGCTGCCCGGTCGAGCTCCACGTGCTGTGAGAGCCCCCGATACGCCATATCGCTACGCATGTTTCACATTGATTACATCTGCAAAAGAAAAGAAACATGTATTTAAAAATATATCTAAAAAAATAATATATGTCTATTCCCCATCGAATTTATATGTCACTTATTTGCGATACTATAAAAATAAGTTCTTTTGCCAATTATAAAGCTTTTAAATAAATACACGTTACGCCTTATTATATTACGATAATTATGTGTAACGTGTTTATTTTAATTGGTTATATTGAATGATTAATGTACGTCGTAAACGAGCAATTAGTACAGTCGAAACATTTATGCAACAAACATGACTTTACGTTATCCTACTATTCAATAGCTTCGTTACTATGAATAGTATCTAAAGCGTATCAATGGTAAATGTGCAATTTGCCCACATCATCCTTTCCATTTCCATATTAGACATTAGTCATTACATTTTAGACATTAAATATCATATTAGACATTATATCTATTAGAAATATTCCCATGTATTAATTATTTTGACAAAATCGTACAATATTCTTTTCTTCTTTCAATACGTAGGCTGATTTTACTATTTTAATTGTCATTCATTGGCGCTTCTATGGACATTTCTCGGAGGTGAAGGGAAGGGAGCGGAAGGGAAGGGAGGGGAGGGGAAGGGAAGGGAGGGGAGGGGAGGGGAAGGGAGGGGAGGAGAAGGAAAGGGAGGGTGATAGGGGTCTTGAGCTTTTTAACTTAATATAATATATATTAAGAACAAAACACACTACATGTGAATGTCTTTTATTCCGGTTTTATTTCTTCTATTGTGTATAAACAAATTAATGTTGTACGCACATTATAGTCGTCTACAGAACATTAGGACTGGGAAAAAACAAAGTGTGAAACTGATAATGTCTTTTAAATGAGCAGAATGGAGAGAAAGGAGTTTTCATTACTATTTTAAATATTTATTTAAACGTCCAAAGATTAAATTAGAAGTTAACATCAGTATCAAATTACAGTTATAAAATTTACATGCCTAAATATTAAACACTTCTTATTTATTCATACATACAAATTAAGCTAAATTGTTAATTAACATAAAATTCCATTTTACGCTTGCTAAGTATTCATTTTAAAATATAAATATGCGAGTGTACACCTACGTAATATGTACTATTGTCCAATTAATTGCACTAATATATTTTATAAATTATGATTTACTTTGCTTTGTTGCGCCATGCTTATTGTTATACATTATGAAACAAATTAAGCGATATGAATATTTTAGGAAAAGTGTTATTTTTGCTATTTTATTTGTATATTTGTTGAAAATTTTGTCATTTACAATATAAGATAAAGGTTTTAAAATCACACTTTATTACTCATTAAACAGAAATAGTAGAAAGGACCTACTACAGCTCTGCTCTCTATGTCTTGAACATTGATTGAGGATAGATTTTATGTGTTGTAAAACTATTTAGTATTATAAATTAAACTTGAAATGTCTTATTTTATCTACAGTAGTTTTGCATATATTTTTATTAACGAAACGACGGTTAGAAAGAAATTGTCAAAAAAATATTAATATTATATAGTGCAGAGGTCCAACGAATGACTGGAAGTTAAGTTAGTGTAACCTTCGAAAAACTTCGACTAACACAACAGCCGAAACTTTCTAAGAAGATATAAAGGTCAAACATGAGAGGTAAATCAAATACATTACTAAGTTAATTTAAATTTTCAATTAAACAAGATAAAAAAAACAAATAAGCAACAATATATGTAGACAATGATGTGCCACTGTTAAAAGATTAAAAAAAATATAAACTTAAATTTGAAATAAAATGAAATTTGAAATAAACTTTCTAACGGTGTGTTTCTTTGTAAAAAATAGTAATTATCAATTTTGAGACTATATACTGTTTATACCGAAAATATTTACTTTTTGTCAAATTGTATAAGTCTACGTGAATGAAATACAATTAAGAACAATTGTCAAACTTAAATTCACGATCATATGCGCATATTTTCTATCAAATGAAATGCTTTATAAGTTTGTAATGTTTTTTTTGGATGTATTCATAAATTCACATTTTTTTCTATCGCTTGTACTATAAGTCTCAATTTCATAACAATACTCCTCATATTTAACATGATACTTGGACTTCATATTGGGATGAATAAATTATAACTTTCTATAATGGACCATAGTCGATACCGTTATATAACGATATTATGATAATCATGGCATACCTTATACTACTACGCGATTTAATAAGGACGATTTTATGATTATCATATTTGATCAACCGTTAACAAAAACACATTATTTTGAAACTTCATTTTAGCTATTAAAATCTTATAAATTATACAAAATGACAATTAAATAATGTCGTGGAAAAGGTAGTTCAATTGTCAAAGAGAAATATTTACTTTTTTATTACTTTTGTTCTTTGTTTAAAGAAATGATTGTGTTGTGTTGTACGCATTACCCAATGTGTTTGTGCATTGTATTGAATTATTTTGTATAATTAAATTTTCTTATATATATATATATATATATATATATATATATATATATATATATATATATATATATATATATATATATATATATATATATATATATATATATATATATATATATATATATATATATATATATATATATATATATATATATATATATATATATATATATATATATATATATATATATATATATATATATATATATACCGACGATATCATACAATGTGAAAATATTCAATTCCTATAATCAAATTCTTTCTGGTTTAAGCATATATTTTTAACGTACCATTCGCGCTTCACTTGTGTACTCAGGTATATATGTATATATATATATATATATATATATATATATATATATATATATATATATATATATATATATATATATATATATATATATATATATATATATATATATATATATATATATATATATATATATATATATATATATATATATATATATATATATATATATATACATATATATATATATATATATATATATATCTGTACAGCGTGATATATAATACATGTCATAAATTACAATTATATAATAACAAATTATTATTTGGATATGCATAACTAATTATTTCATTAAAATAAATTAATTAAAATAAATTCAAATAAAATAAAACAGGTATCTATTTAGACTATAGAGTCTACAGGTAGAGTATATATATCTATAACAACAAGTAAATACTGACATACATTACAAATGCTGAAATCGAGAGCGAGTGAACGTACGGCAAGTACGAGAATGTGGTATCGGTAATGTTACTACGATGACATAATATAGCCTCTTTTATTGACATTTTTTACACAAGTGTCAAATTGGTGTCACCTTTGTAGATCTACATACATCGGGATCGCGTAACAGCAACGTGAATTGCAGGATTTGCACATTGGTAGTGTGGCTACGTTACTAATAAGTGTATTTACTTTATAATATAACTAAGTAATAAAATGTATGATTTTGTAATGTTGTTTTTAAAAAAAGAAAGTTATAATATGTATGTTTGGTTCTTTGCAACACATAAAAGATCGTAATCAATTGGAAATTGATTTTTGCTATACGCTAATTTACGTACAAAATTATAATTGTGATCTAGTTGTCAATTTTGAAACGAGTTGTTATCAAAGATTTTTTTATAGCTTCATGCTGTATCCCGATTGTAGCGGGGTAGGCAGAAACAACCGCAGGAACCGTGGAAACCTAGCGTTAAAATATTCCGGTCACTGCTTTCCGCCTTAGGAGACATTGCGTATTGTGTAGCGGAACTAAACGCCGCGTTTGCCTAGTTACCGGAGGAAAAAAAATGGAAATGTGTAGATAAAAATGGAAATGGATTATTCATGCTCACCGAGTGAGAATCGAACCCGCAAACTGTCGCCTTCTCGTCGCAATCGTCGTTTGCAGGCAGAGCTTGTGCCTTTGCAATACGACAGTCCTCAAAGGTTTTATATTTATATGTAAATTTAGTAAAGCTTTTGCAACCACTAAACTAGACATGCATACTTGTAATCAACTAGTTATTACAAAGTGATAAGAAGCGAAACGTCAACTTGAAAAATATCTGTTTTTATCTTATCTATCATAATGAAAAGGTTAATTTTAGTAAATATAGATTTGCAAGGGTTTTTAATTTTCTTTGGTGTCGATATTCCATTTATCGAAAAAAGCTTTAGGTAGTTTAGGTGTGTTGTGTATAATACAAGTTATTTCTATTTAAACACAGTGACAAAGTTACAAATAAAAGCAAGATATATAAGTTACAAATATATAAAGATGCCAGGAAATTGAAAAATGTTAATATTCACTTACTCTACTCTTTTCTACTTTTCATAACTTTACTTTGACAGAGTCCACTTTGACCACTTTTCGAACATTATATCTGTCTAATGTTATTATCTTCGCTAATATATACGTATATGCTACATTTATAAAAAAACTAAGTTAATATGGTTATTAGAGTGTAAATTTCAGCTTAATTAATTTTGCCAGTTTACAGTATGTACTACAAATAAATACGTTCAAACGGCTAGCAATTTAAATGTCTAGTACACTTGTATATATCCAAACAAATCAAATTATGACATTAATCATAATTAATCATAATACAACGTAATGGTGGCATTAAAATATTTTCATGCGAAACATTCGCTACCGACGGATAGACGACGACGGCGACACTTTCACTGTTTATATCACGAAACTATAACAACACCTGCAAATTAGTCATTGCTTTTTAACATGATACTCGATACATATCATCTTTAGTTATTAGAAATACACTAATATCTATCTTTAAACATTTTCTATATAGTATGTGTATAAATATTACGGTATTGTGGATTTCAGAAATACACAGATAATACAGAATCTAACAAGCTTATCAATAAAATTGAAGAAATTTAATCATTTCAAAATTTAATCAAAACTATATATGTATGTTTATATTGATACGCAATCGATCGAACAACAAGACGAAACCAACCCTGCCACACGCGGGGCAAAGCAATATGTTAAAAAAATATAGTTTCATATTAATATACGCATAATACAAAACTATGACAGATATATACATAACTTTTCCATTAGTAGTTCTCACATGTATTTATAAAAAAGCGTTTTATTCTTCGATCTATCAAATGTTTGTATTTATATTGTGTATAAAACGTGCTGTTAAAAGAATTACTTTAAGTTTTTACACAATTGTAAAAGTATAAGGAAGAAAAATTGTATGTGTTAAAAATTCATTATAACTGTAGGGTTCCACACACTGTGTATTCAACAAGAAATAACGGCGTAATGAAAATTTAATATTTATAAATGCAGGTTAAAAAGAACAAATAAAACTGCTAAGTTTAATTTTAAGAACTTTAAAAAGAGAATTGTTAAAAATTGCAACAAAAACACAAATTATTTTTCTAAGTAGTAAGTAAATAATAAGTAAATATTTTTCGCAGTCAGTGTAAACATAATGGTTACTTTAATTATATAATACATTTCAAAATTTTAAATCCATTTATTTTAATGGTCAGGTAAACAAGTTAAGTCAAAATTAAATAGAAATTACTTCGCTTAGCAAATATCGGTCACATTGTTCAACCACTAACAAATTCAGGAACTAGTTTCGTCTACTCAAGCATGACCACGATAGTATTTGTTTCCTCGATATTAGTAACAAATATGTAAACAAGTGTATAAGGTATACGACTCGATATGAAATTAGCAACTTTATACCGCAGCCGTAGTGTCCAATTACGTATTTATAACCACGTTTTAACCGACAACCTGACACTGAGGCTATTGTTCGCTCGCATAATAATAAAACAATATTCTGTATCTAGATTGTTTTAATTACGACAAGCACCTGTAATTTATTTGAAAGAATTCAGAATACCATTCATAGATATCTATCGAAGCTTAAGGGGTCAATGTATTTCTCATGTACGTTATTTTATGTTAACGATATAAGAGTCTCACGCCCTGTCGCTTAATCTATTGTTTGTCATGTCACAGTTTAGATACAAGGGGTGTACCTACAGTTCACAGTATTTACTGTGATCATAATTAAGATTAGTAGTTTTGATTTTTTTGAGATTTTCTTGAGATAGACTCCTGTCATAGAAACAAACATGGTAAACGTATATTTAATAATATGTAAAAAACCATAACCATAGAAATAGCACTTTTAGGTCTTATATAAGCCTAATAATGATAGAGATTTATAAGTTATTTTGCATTTTCATTTATATTTTTAATCGGTATAGAACGTAGAATGTAAGCATATAATGTAGCTTTGTAGCATATGATATACTCGTAAGATGTTGATTAACTAGATGACTAGCATAGTGTTAGGTACATATTAGTGATAGTCTGTCAAGTTGTTCAATACATGTTCTGTAGAACTGTCATTACAGGTATGGTTTGCAGAACTGGATTGAAGTATTGACGTAAACGCTTGATATTATTTGTATGATTCCACTACTTTTCATGCAAAATTTAAAAATAAATTAAATTTATATAAAATACTTAAATAATAAGTAATATTAACACATGGTATTTTAAATTGATTTAATAAACGTAAGTTAACACAAAGTAAAAAAAAATAATTTTATACTAAACATATTACATTTACATAGGTAGGTATATTCTTATAAATGTCACCAAGAACATGACGTGTTTCAAACATTACAAGTTTTGCGAAGCCCCATAAGTTTCTCCCTTAACCTTAGTATGGCTGTTAATACTTATAGTACAGGGTCAATGTATCGTTTGTCTTACCTTGGGTAGCTTGAGCAACTGGTTCTTAGATTTTTATTTGTATTTTATTAATAATTTTATATAAATTTGAAAAAAATAATTCAAAATAAATCAAATTAATTGCAAATATTTACACTTTAAATACGTATGATACCTCACATACACTTTATAATATGAAAAATCTAATCTACATAACACGAAACATTTTCAACAGCATATAAAAATTGTACTAAAAAAAACAAAATATATTATTAAGTGCACGCTATAGTCGCTTATACAAAATAATGCACGGATTTGATTTGAACCGGTCGAGTAAATTCATACAATGCGGCTCCATATATAGTCGGACATCTTTGCAAATTAAATTAATGCGCCTGCAACGCCGCAAAAGGAAAAAAATATATACATGAGCGTATCCTACAGGTAATAATAGAAAATGTATATAATATAATCTGTGCTATAGTTTTATCAAGACCTAGGTGATTTTTAGGTGAGTGAGGTTTTAAGATTTTAAATATTGTAAATAATTTTATTTTAATATTTATATAGTATATTTATATTACTAAATCTAAAAATAGCCGTTAAACAAAAATTGCCCGTATTAAATATTTTCAATAATAGTGAGATTTCTACTTACATTCTACAACTTAATCTGTGACATAATTTTAGTCAAAATTTCTAGTCATTATACTGTTTAGGTAAAATTAATTAAAAATATTTTTAACTTCAATTATTTGTAAATTTTATTGTGTGAGGACAAAACTTAGGGCGAATCTACAAAACTTGTTTAAGTTAATACATACATATGCATATACTAACATGCGACTGAAACCGCAACCTTGAACCTACTATTGTTGGTACCTCGCTATAATGCTGATGCCTGTATATATTATATATATGAAAATGAACTCAACAACTAATTAAATTTATTTATATTGCATATTTTCTATCTTTATAAGTGTGCTTAATTTAATTTAATATCGTATTTTCTAATGCTCTATAGATGTTAAAAACGTATTGAATAAAATAATTCTGTAATTATTATTTTAATAAAATAAATTTTTCATTATTCATTCATTATATTTCTTCTATTTTAAAATGAAATGAATCTATTATCGGTGCTCCATAATAAAGTGAAATACAAACCAGATCAAAAGAACGGCTTTCTTGACAAAATTGGATGTCTTCAAAATAATAGCAACATCGACAGATACTTCGTTACCGCCATAACTAGAAAGTACTGCTTTCTTTTTCACAATAAAAGGCAAAACCTAATACCATTTAATTATAACCGACCATGGTGCTAAAGCAGAAAAAATTGATTTATTTCATTTCTATGCTTCTCGGCAGTCACGTAACAATTTTGTTACTTCACAAAAATTTAATTAATGTTTTAAAAATATTCACTGTTACGATTTTTACGTTGTATTTCTAGTAGTTTCCTTTACATTTGTTTACGAATGATATTTAATTGACATAAAATTAAGTACAAGTAATTGACATACAAATAAGTGCTTTTACTCATATTTATAAGTTTTACAATACGGTGATTATTGAACAAGTACGGTATAAATTACTTTATATATGTATTTAAATATGAATTCTCCAAGTCTATATTTACATAGATAAGATCTGGGTCATGGGTTCCACTCTCTAATAAAAAAGTAAAAAATCTTATGCTTATTAGTCTTTACTTTTCAACTTATAATGTTGATATACAGAATGTAATTTTGCTATAATTCTTCTTACTTCCATCTGGTTAAAGTGGTTCCAAGCTATCATACCCTTCTGTTTCGGAACGAATTTATTTGCTTATGTTTTACGTATTATTTTTAAGAAAATTAAAAATACTAGACTTTTTTAATATTTTATACATCTTTTTGATTTTATATTTTTTTATTTTATTTTCTTTTATAATATTAATAATTATTATTTATAGTCCTAATTACAAGGTTATGTTTCTTGATAATAATATCATAAAACAGTCTTGTGATTGACATGAGTAGAATTTGTTCTAGTCATTGCTTAATTAGCCATCTTTAGGGTTCCATAACCAATTTCCCAAAAAAAAAAATCCTTATTTGGGCATGATATTAACGTTTATTTTTAATTAAAAAAAATAAGTATGAATATCGGCGAGTGTAAATAAAATCTACGAAGTAAATTAAGCCCGACCTACCGAAGATAAAATGAAATCTGAGAAATGAAAATTTATAGATATTAACTAGAAAAAAATAGTTACAAATTTATACTATTCTTCGTTTCATACAAAATTAGTGCATGTCACCACTAAGCAAACTTAAGTTTATTGACTCTCAATAGTAGTATTTCATTAAAAAAAACTTATAAAATTTTATGGAAAGTAAGAATAAAATCTCAAATGAAGATCATTTATTAGTTCGCTGTAGAAAGTAGTGGAACAAACTTATATTTGTTATTAATTTCATACAAAATGAGTGGATCCGATTGTAAATTCTAGTTCATCAATTTTTATAAAGAGTATTTTAGATACGGAACCCTTAGAGCACGAGTACTATTTGTACTTGATCAATATTATTTTAATTAACATATACATATTATTGACTATCTAACACAACTTACTTATCTTAGCGTTTCGCGCTTGATTCAGCTGGTCTAATGTATCTAACGGTATAATATCGCCGTTTTTCTGCAAAAAGTCAATGATGCATATATTATTGTGTTTCTTTGAAGATGCTCATGATGTTGATATAAAATATTTGTACGTAATGAACTATATATTTATCAACACAATGATATCTAGAATAATATATTAGGATTACATTAGAATGTTAATTTAGATATTCATTCATGGCCTTCAATCTTTAATACGTATTATTATCAAATGAGCTGTTTTATTTTTTATTCACTGTTTTAGAAGATTGTGTCTAGGACACAATCTTCTAAAATCGGTCGTTGTGTATATTTTTTACTAGTCTTTTCGTAGTGATAAAGACATAGAGAGTTGAAATTCAATGTTTGATTGATTTCATGATTGAAGCAGTTTTGCTTTTATATGCATCATTTCCTAGCTTTTTGACATCTAGTACCTAGTTTTTTAACATTTGATTTTTTATTATCCAAAAACAATAAAAACGCAAAACGCAATGCATGTGAGGGAATGAAATACCTAATTCATTCTCTAGATAAAAAAGATAGAATCCATAACCGGGATTTAATTACGTCCTCATATTAATATTATTATTTTTTCTATATAATATCTGTATATATTAATCTTCCAATAATATAGTTGTAACGCATTATTTTTTACAAACATTTAGACTACGACATCACCGTTTATGTAATTTAATCCAAAATTTTTGAACTTCAAACAATTTAAAATTTGATTCGAATATTTTACGCAATTAAACTTTATTTAAAAAAAACTTATTTAGCATTACTGAAATATTTCAACGAATCTTGTAACATGAACGTGAGTGCACACGAAACAACTCGCATTGGGGTCAGTAACTGTCGATAAAATAATCAATACAAGCACATTAACTTCCTCAATCGAATTTAGATGTTTGGAGTTATAGACACGAAAAATGCTGTACATGTATTACGGAAATATATTCGTCATAGTAAAAATAAACGATTACCTCAATTACCCACCAAAATGGACGAACACAATTTATTTGATTTTACGAATGTTACCATTGAACCACGGTTCCTGCTTACGTAATGAGTACTTTTGGAAATTATATTTCTACGGGTGCGCCCTTAGAATTATGAGACGAATCGTTGTAAATAATAATAAAGTAGATTTCTGGAAATATTTAACTTGCATAAACATTTATTTGCAAAATTGTTCCCTTTATTAATTCAATTAATACTCCTTCCTTTATACCTCAGATCACTATGTACCTATGTGTATATTTTTTTTGTAAATTCAGAATTTGAGACAATTATTAATATTATTAGTACATAATAATTCATAACATTGATATTATTATTATTTTATTCTTATTTATTTATTAGCCTCCCTTTCTATATTACTAAAGCAATAACATGAGTGTAACTAATATCTGACCAAGCACGTTTCGCCATTGCGGTTAAGTTATTTATACTAATCTACAGTGAATTCAACGATGAAAACCTCTAAGCGTAATACGATAAGGCTATATTTAGATTTACACAGAGCACTAAAACGGTTTCTTAACTACGCACTTTCAAGGGATTCTTTGTGTTCATTCACACCGATGCAAAACGTGTCGCTGCATGAAAGTTAATCCCTGGCCGTCACCTTGCGACATGTGACTCGTGAAGGCTAGGCCTTGGACTGAGCTATTGTTTTTACATTAACAAGATAATATATTGTGCAGCCTTGTTCATGATCACGTCGTAATTGTAGATGACACTTAAGCAAATATGTGCTAAAATTTTAATTTTTTTTTTTTTTTGCAGTTTAAAAAAATTATAATGCTTAACAATTTGTCGGTCAAGTAAAATACTAAATTTGCAATTGTGGCTGTGTACATATATGTACCTATTTATATATAAGGTCAAAACAGCACTAAATGTTATGTAATTATGAATAATCTTTATTTTTATTAAGCAAATATTATTGACGTACTAAATTCTTACAACACATTAATGAAGGGTACTATTGAACAAAATCTATCAAGTAATATAAAAATAAAATATTTTTGAAATTCTAACACAAGTATACTATTATGAGTTTTTTGAAGCGTTTTTCTTTAAATTGTTGCTAGAATCAAAGAAATTTTTAATAAAATGTATATATTTCTAAACAAAAATATAATCGAAGCACTGTGCACAATGAAGTTATTAGAATTAACACAGATCAACTAATACTTACATTACAAATACGAACAATGCCCGATTGATGGACGCATTTATATTTCTTAAATAGAATAATTTATCATATAAATGGCATATTCATCCTACTTGTATAGCTATTAGTTGTCACTACAACAATCTTCACTAACAAGACGTTACGTTTATAAAAACTGAATAGTTAATATTATTGATGTGAATAAAAATCAAATTAGGCAAATGTTTAGTCATAACAGTTCATGAATTATTTAATAGCTTTGCATCAAGAAGCTACATCTATCTACCTGTCAGCATCAAGTAAGCAACTTTTATTTTTTTATGTCCACTTTAGCTATGTGTGCATTAATTTATTGTGACAAGCGCGTATGTCGAAAAAGTATTTAATAAAATTATTAAGTTATAAGAGGATGAAATTTGAATTATTTTTTTATCTTATATTTTTTGTGGTAAATGGTTGGTATGTGTTACCATCTGGTAAGTAAAGGGCTACCCAATAAGGTTTAGGTACTATTTAACATCGGCTTCGTTCTAGGATGGTCACATTTCCCTTTTAAAATAGATATAGGTTAATTAAAATATAATTATTTACTAATTAAAAACTGAAACAACTATAATGTTAGAGTTTAAAACAAATTATGTTAGGTATTTGTAAAATTTTAAATTATAAAAATAAGTATGCCACTAAGCGTACTAAATCGAACCTTGTTAAGAGTTTGTCTAATAAACTAGAACTTTCTATATTAGACTTATAGGGCTCGGGAAAACTTTCACTTAATGTACAAAAATTGTACAAAGATAAAATATTTATTCAGTTTTGTTGACATCACCAATACAGTATTTTTATATAATCTGTACTACTTAACTAAAAATAATAATGTAAAAATAAAAAAGTATATGAATACAATATGATCACACCAATAATACCGATTTAGATAGATGATTACCTATATTACATGGTAACAGAGTTTTGTTTATTTTTACCATAAAGCTAATATATTAGATAGTAACTATTTATTATATATTATTAAAAAAATAATTAAAAAAAAACACATACTTTAAATATCGTCAATTCTAAAGGAATATTAGGTATAATTTATAAGTATAAATTATCATTTTACGATATAATTTACTTGTATTATTTACCTATATTGAACATTTTCTACTATCAACTATTGAACGATTTAAATGAAACTTTGACTGATTCCCAATTTAAATAAAAAATAAAAAGAACTTTGGTTTTAGAGTAATTTGTGGACAAACATCCAAACATACAAATGTGTGTTTGCATAATATTGTTCACGTGCCTGGGTGCCCACTAATACTACAGTTTCTCAAGATAACTAGATACAGTCGTAGCTTTATCTAAAAAAGGATTAAAAGTGAAATAAACGAAATATATTCGTAGATAACTCAATATTTTTTTATCTTCTCATATACTTTGCTGTCATTTAACAGAAATTCTAGCCATACCGTAACACACTTAAATTTTTTATATGGAGTTTTTGAAAAACACTAATAAAGTAAGTAACACAAATACTATAACAGTATGTACATTTAGTGGTGCTTTAGTGGCCCTGATGTAAACTTTTGAGTGATATGAACTTTTAAAAAGTTTAGATAAGAGCTCTTATAACCTTTATTATAATGCGTTAAAATAGTTTACTAAAAGAACAAATAAATCATATTAGAAAAGCTCAAGCTACATTTAGAGTTAAATCTTGCAGGAAAATCACTTAACAATGTGTCTATTGTTAGGTCCCAATTCACACAGCTATGGGGAAAATATTTCAATGACAATTTACATTAGTCGATTGTATATTGCACTCCAAACGTATATATGTATATTATACCTTCATGAATATTGTTTGTATGGAACATTTAGAGCATGTATACCACTGAACCATGTTGTTTCAAAACTCGTATACATTCATTAAAGTATCTACCTATTCCACCCTAACTTTGTAAAATTTTCAATTTAATATTTATACGAGTATAAGTAACCTTCACATTATATATGACAAGATACCTGCATTTAAGCATTTTATTTAAAATAAATAAATGTTAAATATATTTAACATAGTAGCTGTTAGGTATAATAATATAATACCTGCTATAAATGATAAAATATGAAAAAAAAATAATTTTCATTTATATTATGCATTATGTTGATTTTCTGTCCAAATGAAATGTAGCTTGAGGTTCCGTTACATAGTACATAATTTCCTTCGCGTTAAAAATATATTATAATTTAGGTAATTTATAATCGGATTATCTGCATACCCATCAAAATAGCTGGGGTGCAAGATGTACAAAGCAAAAAATAAAAAAAATCATACATATTTATTAATGTGCAGGAGAAAATAAAGTAAAACTAATGTAAGAATAAGAATATTTTTAATTTAAAAAATGACATCGACTTCTTCAACAAAAGTTATTATAAGACTAATACCATTAAAAGTTCTATAATATCGATGTCAACATGCCACGTTATTAGGGCACAGGGCTTACACTAGATTGCTTGAACTAGTTTCTGACAAAGGGGTTATAGGTCGCTTCCGTGAAGTAGAAACCATGGCAGGTCGAGACATTAACTACTCTGCCACAAAGGCTGTTGGTGTATATATACATGTATCAAGTGATTAGCAAACTAAAAATACTAATCAATGGAATGTAATTAATTAAAAACAAATAACGTGTTATTGATATTACGAGATGATTGTCTTTTAGAAATTAAATAAAAAGGTGACTTTATTGTCGTAACAAATTTAATTTATTGATTTTTAAATATCTATAATAAGCTAGAAACTGGCAAGCAAAGCACTTGTTTATGCAAATAATTTGAAAGCTCTTTATAAAATTATTTAAAATTCTGGTTAATCAATGCTAGGCTATCTACATAATATATAAATGTATGCCAACAGATGAATATACTAATCATTCAAATTTGGTGGGACAACCTCTAGCTGTAAACGCGTTGGTTGTGGGTTTGATCTCCACTCGGGGGGTAAGAACTATTCCATTTCCTTTGAAGCGAAAAAAAAGGTTTTTTCTTACGATATAAATCATTTTATTGCTAAAAAATATGATTCTATAGACGCTCTGGCCATGATTATCTCTTTTGTCTTAATGTATACAATACAGTCCAATAAATAACAAAATAAATACAGCAAAAAATAACGAATGAAAGAAATGACAAATCAAAAATACATTATCTTTACATCTGTTTCATGTGTGGATTTGTGGCATATGAAATGTGAGATGTAACATTAGCCTTAATTTCAGTAAAAAAAAAATATCTGTATCAAAAACGTTGTCTTTGTTATGTTTCTTATTACGCACATTAAGAATATATTATTCAATGACTATATAATATTATTTTAATGACATACATCTAATTGAGTTTTCTACATTAATTTCAAATAACTTCTAGAGCAACATATAAATATAAATGTGTTAAAAATCTACACATGAGTATTAAAATGATTGATTAAAAATTCAGAGACTAACTAAAAAAGTATACCAGGGTAAGCTGAAAATGAGATACCTACATTATTATAGCAATGCAAAATTTCTTTAAAATTGTACAAGTAATCAATATATAAAGTTTATTATTTTCAATAATAGGTTTAACTGTTTTAATTTTTAAATGATGGATAGGCGCCAATTACTGGCTAGGTAGTGGCAAACTGGCTGTTCAATTATGGAATATGGAAGTCAGTTTATCAGACGGTTGAATGCACAAATCACAAATAAGAAGGAAAAGTTTGTTTTTGTAAAGTGAAAAGACTTACTAACTGTATCACCTAAAGGTAATTATTAGTTGGAAATTGGTATTCAAGTTATTATAAATGTAATAAATACAAAAATAAATAAAAGTACCTACAAATGTTAAGGTTCATTATAACTCTATTCATAATAAATTAATAAAATAGTTTAAATTTAACACTTCAAGTTGCAGTAATACATAAATTCGAGTAGCAATTATAGTGTTTAATCAGTTCAAAGTACTAAAAATATTATTTCTATTTAACATCAACACTCACTCCATATTGTATACTGTCCCAATAAAAATATCAACACAAGTGCTTCAACTTAATTAAGTCAGCGTTAATTGTTTGTAATGTACGATTCAAATTGCTTTATGAATAATTACTTTTAACTGTATAACTTGCTTCTTTTCTTTATAGTCCAATTTAGTTGTTGATGTTGTTCCTAGATGTAGTTTCATCATTTTAGCTCTACTAAAAGTAGATTATGCAAAGTTAAACAACTGTCTCGGTACAGAGAAATCTTTTAGAATATCGAGGTCGTTATCGTGCAATTGTATAGGCGCATCAGCATCAGCCTCTCGCTCTGATTGACAACTGCCGTAACGTATCGGTGTATCGGCCGCGATGGGGCATTTAATGCGACCGCGACTAATGTTCGAATTAAAAACAGTACCAAAATTACGAAATAAATTAAAAAATATAAGAATTTCAAAGGGCTATTGCATATTGACCTTAATAGTAGAGATTGAAATATGCAACCGCGATAATGCGACATTTATGAATAGCATCGAAAGTCAATGGTTCTTTAGCAGTTAATTTCACAGTTTAGTACCCAACATTGTTCTTAGTAAGTACTGAATAAAATAAGCAATTTACAGTGAAGGTTGATGAAGATGTTCTTCCTAGGCCATTATCCGTATCTTGGCGAGTTGTCGTGCTGTGTTCACCGTACATTTTCCGGCGCTTAGTCGCGGATCATGATCACAAAGCGCGCTTGAGTGACGTAGCGTCGCACTTTGACAATTAGATCCGCAACAATCTCGCGCACCCGCGGAGCGACTGCGTTTTCCGCAACGGCGCGTTCACTTCACCATTTAAACTATTTTTAAAATTAAAAATAAATAAAATATACGTCTTTACAATAATGAACTTGTCTACATATCTTGAATAATTGTTGTTATAATTAAACTATTTTACTTGACTTATTATTTCCATATTATATTTCCAAGTTCTAGTTAGATCCGCGAACTACATACTCGTATATACTTTGTAGTATACTTTTTCTTTTATTTCATTACAAAGTTCAAATTCAGGACAAAATTCCAATTTTCTTTTATATTATACTCTTTAAGTTCAAGTCAATTTGTATAATTCTAGGTCAACGGCAGTACCGTATAAGTAGTAATACACTACTGACTTACACCATACGACAAAAACGAAGCACGAAATCGCATTTTTTGAATTTGTTGTCTTAATATTTTTTTTGTGCTCCAACAAAATATACATTGGGACGTTTAATATTAATTTCACATTGATATCTCCTACTAGTCTATGGAAATGTTACATTTGCTTTGCATTTATTAGAGGACGCAATTTTATTTTTGGGACATGGAGGGGGGGTCAATAGAAACTTAACCTCAAGTTTGTGGTGTCGCCGCCCTTGTCCCCCGGCCACCATCTTGGAAAAAGGGGGGGAAACACTTTTTTCGCGATACCTCGGAAACTATGCGTACGACGCTTAGTTTCCGAGATATCGCAAAAAAAGTGTTTCCCCCCCTTCTTCCAAGATGGCGGCCGGGGGACAAGGGTGGCGACCCCACAAATTTGAGGATAAACTTCTATTGACCCCCCCCTACATGTCCCAAAATAAAATTGCATCCTAAAATAAATGCCATATGCGGCATTAAATGTAACATTTCAATGGACTACACGCGTTCCTAAGAAAAATGATCATATCAGACGAAAGACAAAAAGGGTTGTGATTTTTCTTTTCAAGTGTGGATTCTTAAATTATTACATGTATTAGATAAAACGTGTTAAAATACACAACGTAAATGTATTTATTTTATAAAACAAAAGGTATAAAACAAAACTAATATATAACAATTAAATGTTTATTTAGTTTATAAATTGTATAGGAGATTTAAGTTGTGTACTCTTTTCTAAATATTCTTTTTTAATATCAAAAATGTTCACATGGAACTTATTGTGGCTTCTATAACGGCAATTATCTGTTTACGCAACCAGTACGTGCTGTGCAAATGTGCTATAAATTGACTTATTACTTAAGCATTGTAGCAAGGTCAATATTACATTATATTAAAACTGCATTGTTGTTAAACCGATATTTCGGTAATTGACAAAACGCCGCGGCTTGAGTGCGCAAGCAGATATTTAAATAGTGTACCATGTTCTCGTTAAACATATCTAAACAGCAGTTTAATAGGCTAAGAGCTGGATTTATCTGCAAGTTGTTATTTTATCTGCAAGTTGTGAAACTTACAAATAAAATCCCAGATAAAAAAATGTGTTCCTTATATGGCAGATAAATAACCAATTTTGGTTCCACAGGTCTTCAAAAGTTATATCTAACAGATATAGACTATCTTCCGATTAAAGTGGCTGAGAGTGACGTTACCTGACAAAAAAAATGTTAAAAGCGGTGGAAACGAACGTAGTTTTCATTTTAATTCAAAAATTACTTCATATTATGAGCGGCATTTTACATTTAGTCTCCTCTAAAGAGAAGTAAAAATTTCATTCTCTTTTTCGTTTTGCTCTTTTCCTTTTTTTGTAATTTACGTTGTAGTAAACAAACTTAAAAAATAATTTTGCGCTGTTGCCGTTCCGACAAATATTAAGTATTTGGTAAATTTGCCTATCGCAGAGATAAATGGTGAAATAATAAAAAAATATAGTATCCTTTATGTTGTAGACAGCATTAATAACCAGCTAGTATTATATAAATTTACAGCTTCATCCGTAGCTGGTGAAACTAACTCTGAGAGTTTATTGATTTACGTTAACATTGTCATAGTATTAGAGGTTAAAACCCACGATTAAAAAATAAAAAAATCATAAAAGACGGGGCTGTTGAGACATGACGGAATGTTTAGATATAAACATACCAACACATACCAACTTAAAGCTACGTAATGCCTACAAAATTTCAAGCAAATTAATAATAAATATCTATTTAAATTGCAATTAGATTTTTTATTGCATTTCTTTTTAAATATTTTTGATACATATATTCCTTGACTTTTAAAAATATTACAGTTATATTATATCAAAACTAATAAGACAGCTTCTTACTGAATATGTGAGTGTAGATACATTCAAAAACATTAAATTTATTCAAAAACGTTAAATATAAACAATTTCCTAACAATCAAAGATCATTAAAAAAAATTACCCGGTTCTTTTAAAGCGGTATCGTGGGAGAATAATGTCCATTAAAATTTATAACACAATTTAAGTTAAAAAAAACACTTACCGACAAACTGAGTAGACTTATGTTTCCTTCCAACAGTATATATTGATAATATTTGTCGATTAATCATAAAAATAATACACCATTCACTTTGTAAAGGATAATACGGACGAAAATCGTATTTATGAAGTCGGCATTTTCACTCGGAGCACAAAACGAGCGCGCGACAGAACGGTCACAGACATGTGAAATCAGCTGTGGCTGCTGCTTCGGGCTAACGGAACGTCAGACCCCCCTTCCCCACCACGCAGCCTGCCGCATAGCCGATAAGATAATTATACTGTTTATTTACAGATAAACCTACAAAATGTCCAATATTTATGGAAAATGTTCATATGGAATATACCTGCCTACTTAAAGTAAAAGTACTTTTATTATAATACAGTAACCTTAAGATATATTGCCTTTAGCATTGATGTAAAACAAAATGGTGACTTAGTTTCCAAATTTTACCATTTATATTTAAATAAAGCTACGATTACATGTTTCTTGAGGGTAAAGTAAAAACAAACCAAATATAAATAATAGATATATTTTTTCTGATATCTATATACAAATTTTCCTTAATAATAATTATATTATTATTTGTCACGCTTAATTATTTGACGTTAATTTACAAATTATTTATTCATAAACTATGCAAGAAAGGATTTAAAAATATCCAAAAGCCTTGTAGTATAAACCTAATATCAATATAGCGACTACGCTATTAAATTTCTTTATTAAAATTGATTCCATTTTTGTCGATAAAAGCCTTAAACAAAACCTCCGGTAAAAGTTGAAAACTTTGAAGGTCACACATTATTATATCGTGTCATGCAGAAAAAATGCAAACAGCATGAGTCATTTTACCGCTCCCTTAAATTGATAACAAAACGTGTACGTCGACTATCGAGATCGAGATTCATCTTACAATATAAGATAAGTGATAACGTATAATAATTTAACATATCTAATACAATACAATTATGTTTGGGCAGAATACACCTTTGCTAATAACATGGTGAACCTTATTGAATAGATATAAATCTCTTTGGTCGTGAAAGGGGCTTTAAGAGAACATTGGTATTCCATGAGATGATCTCGACCCTTTACGAAAAGAAAATGAAATATCTGAATAATTAGAATTGGTTCGTGGGTCCATATCTAACATGTACAACATCAATACGTATATGCTAGAACGATATCCGACTTACGGTAAAGTAAGTAATAATTTAAAATCAAAAACATTATCATACATACATACATAAATCATATTAGAAAACATATACTTGATTTCTATTATACTTCATAGTATATAAGCAAATTGCACGTCAATTTCCTGAAGAAAGAGTAGCTGTTCTTAAGGAACTCTTTCCTTTAAAAACAACCAAAACGAAACAACGTGGCAGAGCCGCGTAGCAACTCGTAAGTGATCAACGTGTTGTACGAGGTACATGTATAAAATATTCCTTAAACCTATACTCTGAGTAAATTAGCTAAAGAATGTTTGTTTTGAAATGTTTCGGTTAAAATCGGAGAATTAATACGCTACTAAACTCACAAGAGACGTTGACATTGATCGTAAATTCAGTCATTGAGATAAGCTCAAAGAAATCTCACATGATCTATCTATTTATTTATTTTCTGGAATTATATTACATATATACAAATTATCGAAAAGAATAATCTGGCTTTGTTTCACGTTTTTAAACCAAAAAATGCATCTCCACTCCATTAAAATTGCTTGCAATGGTGCCAAGTCAAGCGTTTATGGTACAGTGACTATGACCCGCCAAATACAGGTTCTGCAGTCTAAACTTATTTAATTAAATTAACGAATAGTGGGATAAGCAGACGTAATTCATCAAGTCTTCTTTACTGATATTACAAAGCTGAAAGTAATAAAGGATATTTAACACAGAGTCGGTACGTGGACTCCAACAGTACGACTGCTTCACCAGTTGAAAATCGTTTAAAATATCAGTAACCGGAGTGGCAGCAAGCTCATAATATTAGTTACGGAGTCCATGACTGGTAATCAATTCTTCTAGACCTTCAGCGAGGTGAGGTAATACGCAAAATCTTTGGCAGTGGCTAACTCACTAAAGCGACCATTAGAGAGACTTATAACCAGTGGGATTGCCTTAGACAAGCCGATAATAATAAGTAATCTTATATTTTATATGAAATAAAACCTTAACGAGTAAGCCAAAAAAGTAACTCTTTACGAAATAAAGTCATCAGAAGTATTTGTTACCTTGAAAATTTTAGCCATTAAAAAGTTAACCAATTGATGGACAATAAACAATTTACATTCATTATTGATTTTGCCGCCTTTATCGCTTATTAATTTAATTATACATAATCGTG
Organism: Dione vanillae; assembly: GCA_037178615.1. Lineage (NCBI taxonomy): Eukaryota > Metazoa > Arthropoda > Insecta > Lepidoptera > Nymphalidae > Dione > Dione vanillae. The sequence goes on along the minus strand of JAZFAU010000059.1, from coordinate 2,671,807 downwards.
TGATATTTTTGACCTTAATAATATAACAAAGCATATAATACTTTACTTCACAAAGCTTTGAATAAATATTGCTGTTAAATTATTTACGCATTTTGTAATTTAAATATCCTAAATTGCCGATACCTCCGATGTTCCACTCTGAAAACTACAAGTTACAAGTTACTGCTTGTTATACCTAAGTTAAGTTTTTAACTTAATACAAAAGGCGGGGTAAGCTGAAAGAATTCTTGTACCTTTTTATGTTCATTTGAAATTATATGTAGATTATTTAAAAAATTTAACATTTTCTTTTTTGAAAGTAGGTTTTAACACCCTTCTACCACCCGTGACTTATATTTAGTCCACTGAATTGCGAAAATTCGAAATTTTTTACGACGTTTTATACAGGTTCTATGTATTTGCGCTTACTGTAACGAAATATGCATATCTTATACGTATAAACTTGCCTTTCAATTAATACTTTTACACTTAAAAGCTATTGAACTCATATCACGTAAATAAACCATTCACTCATTTTTTATAAATATACTATATTTTGCAAATCCATTCGAACATATTTCTAGTTTGTTTGTCATAAATTCTGCTCCTCGTGTCTCAGGATCCTAGTCAACAGTACGGTCGTAACTGGAGTAGATTATCTGCCTCCATTGGTTTCTATCATGAAGATTCTTTGACTCAGTCAATCCATCGTAATGGTGAGCGAATACGCAATCTTTGGCCTCAATACTGTTTGAGTAGATTACCATGTTTTTGCTAGGTTTTTTATTATCGATAATTCTTAAAATATAATTTATAGAACACTAAGATTTTCTACAACAAAGGTAATCTGACTGCCTGTGTGTTTCTCTGTGTACGTTGTCGTGGAACGTCGTGGAACTCAACGACAATAGTAATGGAAAAATCAATCTTCTCTAAATGAGAATCGAACTCTTTGAATGGATAGTAACGACCGCAAATTTTACTTTTTCACTTCTCGTTACACCTACAAATGTGAAATAGTACGGAGGCGAGTAATATGTACGCGAGTACTACATTGCACTTTTAAAATATCAAGATTCATCGACTTTTATTGAAAATATATTATATCAAAACTTATTATATTGCAGTGAAAGTTAACGTTAATAACTAGTATTAAGACTATCTTACATTCAGGTGTAGGTATACTGAAAGTTGATCAATTTCTGTTCTATAATTTAGTAATGATTAACAGACCGACAAAAATGATGCATAGATCACTATGCATCGTTTTTGTTTATTCCTTAAATCACAAAAATATAGCATTGACTTATCTATCAAATAAATAAATATATTTTTGCATCATAGCTTCGTCGTCCTTACCTCAGTGTCTGTAAGTCACCTTGATCTTTACGCTCGACGGGTTAAACTTTGTCCGTCAACTTTCGGTAATAGACACGCACACGATAGCAACATTGATTTTAAATGGCAAATTTGAATTAAATGAATCAATTGAAATATATCTACAGGCTTTCCTTAATATTATTTATTTATTGTATTTTTTCATCTGAACTTTAATTTTCTGTGACATGAATAACAAAAGAAGGTAGTATGAAACACAATGAAATACGTTTTCACTAACCTTTGTAAATTTGTACTATTATATAAGTAAGTACTGTATAAATATAGTAATAAAAAAACAAACAATTTATTTGAAATATATCGCGTGCAGGAAGAGTATTTCCTTGAATTTAATGATTAATTTCTCTATTATAGAGTCCATATAAGTATATTAAATAAAAATAAATTAAAAGGCTACAGTGGTAAGATACTCCGTTTCCAATTTTCTGCCCAATTTTTAATACATTGCTTTTTAAGTGGAGGATGTTACCGCCGCGTTTTATCTTTTCATCCAAGCAAGGATAACGAGTCATTCATTCCACCGATTCCCCAGGGAATTGAACTGACGACCATGGTACTTTAATTCATATGTTGCAACTGCACCACGATAGCTTTAATAAATTAAATATATTAATTTTATTTATTATTTAAAATCCAATAATATAAATTTAACCTAATTATAATAATAAAGCTAATTATAAATATTTTACGTAATTTTATATACCTACATAAAATAGTATCGAAGATAAAAATATAAATATAAACGCAAACAGTCAAAACTTACATAAATTTCCAATTTTGTTCCAAAGGCGTTCTTTTATCCACGAGATTAAATATAAAAAATATCAAAGTCAATTGTATAGATACAGACAAGTAAAAGTCACATCGAGGGCAAAGCCCTGTAAGAGGCTATGTTCCATATTTGGCCCATAGTTATTTTCTAATACGTACACTACATACATCTACGTATCAAACGTGGATAGCATCCAGATCATCTATTAGCATTTCCTTCAGCTTGTGATTTCAATAAGATGCTTACAAAACAAAGGAGATTATTTTCTTTGGATACCATTAGTAAAGAAGAAGCAAAGTTTTACAGTACAATGCCAATGAACGGATTGTATTTTTTAAAGATTAATCATTAAAGAAATATGTTCAAGTATACTAATCAAGAGTGATCGTGAATAAATTAAATGTATAATGGCGAGTGTGTTAACTTCGCGTGGATGTTTTCTTTCGAAGTCAATAGAGCAAGAAGGTTTTCATTTGAAGATCTCATTTCTCTTATAAACAGATAATTTTCTTTCATATTTTCATTAAAAGCTTTTTTAGCTACTTCAGAGTCTTTATACATGGTATTTTAAGTGTAATTAATCTAGCTTAAGAATGCTTTTCAACACAATAAAAGATATTAATAACTAAATATAAAATGGAGGTTAGTAAAGCAAAACAGGATACTTTTGTAGAACAAGAGACACTCCTACAAAAGAGACCATGAAAATTTTAATCAATATATTTACTTTATGTCGATATACAATATTGTAGACTGGCCACTATCATTTGTCACGAACATCATTCTCGACAAATGCAAGGCGTGGACGAATTTCACCATGATTGCTATACTTTGCGTAGAAAATATTAAATTGTCGGTTAGCTTTAGCAACATTCTTCCTTATGTTTATTTAAATTAAGTATAAGTTTTTCCAACCAAATAAATGTAATGTTTATACATACAAATATCCACTAAAAAAATGATTGACATCATTATCAAGACATTTGGAAGTGACTCATATTAAAATAAGCTTGTTTTATAGCTTGAAATTATTATTAAATTAATTAACAGTAGTAATATTTACAAGAATACTTATGTGCCTAATTTATTGATAAAATTTATTACGAAAAATTATGTTACCACAGCCTTTATAACTTACGTGATCTTAAAGTTGTGTCCTTTCAAATGAATCTATGTCATATAAATTGTCTCAAATAATTTATATTGTATATACTTAAACATCGTGTTAGAAAAAGCAGGATTCAATGTTACTTTCACTGTCGTCCGATGAAATCTCCGGAGTCAAGCCAGCAATACTAAGTAGGTGTCCTCTCATGAGGATGCAATGCGGATGTCTTATCGTTGGATAATTTGATACTTATTGCAAAAATCTATAATTTTTTTTTTATGTTTTGGTTGTTTTTGTGGTACTCACTTTGGTGCTTTCGGTTACTTTAGTTACGACACAATAAATTATTAAGATTGTTAATATAGCATTGTTTAGTGTGGTATTACTAGTTTCTATAATATAGTATAGTATAGTTTTTATACCTTATACTTTTTAATAAAATTTCTACCGAGAAAAAGACGTTGTCACGTAAAATTTTCGCCCGTAAAACCTACTTTACAGGCAACCATTTTTTTTTTATTAGAAAAGTAACGACAAATCGATAAAGCCTACTATATACATAGTAAAGGGACACTGTCGTAATCGGCAAATAATTCAGTTACACAATTAATTTTGATAAATATTAAGTGTTCATAATTTACACATAATATATGAAATTTCGATTGTAAATACGTATTCATATTTTTAATAACTCGAATACTAATCAGTTTCTAAAATTACTTGGGAAAATTTATCGATAAATTCAACAACCGGCTTTTTTCTTAGGTACTTAGAGATCATCATAAAATTTGTCAATCATTCACAAATGACCGGCCTAACCGATTAGTTAGCCGACGAAATCGTTTAAATCCGCCATAATAAAACAAATTTTATGCATGTATTAATAATAGTAAAAACAAAATAATAAAAAAATAAAAATGTGAAATATTACATTATTACCAATTGAGTAAAATAAATAAAATACCAATTATGTACGTGCACACTCTTAATTATTTACATAATAATATATAAAATATCTGTATTATGTGACATATTTACAAATTTGCTTTATTAAAAGAGCAGGCGTTAAACACATTTACAAGTTATGAGACTTGCTGATCTAGGGTGAAAAAAATTAAAATGGTTAAGTGGGTCAATATATAGGAAAATAATTTTGTCAATTCATCCAGCTACATATATGCAAGATATATGTGTGTGTGTGTATGTGTATATATATATATATATATATATATATATATATATATATATATATATATATATATATATATATATATATATATATATATATATATATATATATATATATATATATATATATATATATATATATATATATATATATATATATAATTTTTTTTTAGCTTCACGCTTTATCCCGCACATGGCAGGGTAGGCTAGGGAACTGTAGGAACCATATGAACCTAGTGTTAAGACACTCCGTTACTTGTCTCTGCTTACTCCGTCCCCGTTTTCCGCCGTTTCCGAGCCGCGGTTTGCCTTAATTGCCAGAGCGAAGAAAATGGAAATAGAAAAATCCATCTTCTCCGACTGGGGATCGAACCCAGTAACCGTTGCGATACAGGCAGAAGTTGCGCCTCTGCGCCACGAATTCTATATATATCATTTAATCTATATTGATCGCTTTTACAAGTAGCTGCGTATGTGTTGTTTAAATCAAATAATTAGTAACGTTACTTAGTTTCCTTTTAATTTTTTCTGCCGGTTTTTGCACTTGGACGGCGATATTGCCTCATAGCCAAGTGGAAGTCATAGAAAGTCATGTGATGAAATGAGAAATATTCAGGATTTTGATAATGTGCACATTTATTAGCTCCTCTTCCTAGAACCTGTGAAGAAACAAGTAGATTGTTATTTATTTTTTTTTGCTTCACGCTTTATCCCGCACATGGCAGGGTAGGCAAAGGGAACTGCAGAAACCATACGAAGCTATTGTTAAGACACTTAGTCCCTGCTTACTCCGTCCCCACTTTCCGCCGTTTTCGAGGCATTGCGTATTGAGTGGCGGAACTCAACGCCGCGCTTAGCCTTAGATGCCAGAGCGAAGAAATAGAAAAATCCGTCTTCATTGACTGGGAATCGAACCCAGTAAGCGTCGCGTTATAGCCAGACGATGCGCCTCTGCGCCACGACGGTCCTGTAATAATAATTATATATATATATATATATATATATATATATATATATATATATATATATATATATATATATATATATATATATATATATATATATATATATATATATATATATATATATATATATATATATATATATATATATATATATATATATATATATATATATATATATATATATATATATATATATATATATATATATATATATATATATATATATATATATATATATATATATATATATATATATATATATAACCCTTATAAAACGAATAAAATAAACAGATAAAACCATTTTGTTTATACGTGTTTAGAGTCAATATCAAGTAAGTTGCATATTATTCGTCCTACATTATCTACTTAATATATTAATTGCCACATTTGTTGCATGATCTGATAAAATATTGTTACGATATTAGTCCGATAATCTGTTTTGTAAAATTAGTGTTATAATCTAAGCAATAGTGCAACAAAGTTTGATTTTAACACCAGGGCTTTTGTTACGGTAACCATTTGGAGAAATGAATTTATATCATAGTCTCATGAATTTATATCATACTCAAGAGATAAAGCACGGCATTATGCATCGTCCATTAATACTATCTAAATAGATTTTAGGCACATTGTGGAAAATGGAATATTTTAACATTCAGTTCTAATCTTTCCAACATGAAAAAGGATGAATAAAAGTGATCAATTTTTCGAGATCTACTGCTGGATTCTTCCTGCTTCTTTTTATCATTGTCACTCCGTGAGGTTTGTCAAGTCATCATCAAGTCATCAGTCATCTGTACAAGACAGATCTTGGAAACATTGTCGGAACCTTTCATTCATTTAAAGATTTCATTGTTTCTAATACCACCACATAGAGAAATACTAAGCATAGCGCTTTTAATTGCTCACTGAGTGATTCTGAGCCTGTGGGATAGCTGTGAAAAACCACATCTTTATGGTGCTGATTATCATCACTGGCAACACCTATTGCTCGAAAGCTTTCGACTTCAGGCACTGAGGTATACTGAATGATTCTGACTCTGACACTCCTCCGTTCGCTCTATCAGACACACACATGTGATCACCTTATTGATTCTATGTGGAAAGTGATAAATTAACAAATTAAAAAATAGATATTCCCGTACATTTTTAGTCAATTTGAATTTTATGAGTGTACTTTTTCTGAAAGTCGAACTTCCGTATTAGGGTCACTTGTCTCAGAGACATGTATTCGTACGACATCTTCCAGAGTAACGCCTTCAACAATGACCGGTATTCATTTTAATATATATCACTTGTGGGATGACCCTATGGATGACCCCTAATATAGCATAGCTGTATTATTGCAGGAAACCTGCCAAGATCACATCATATGTAAGTTAAAGATTATGCTTATACAAAACCCGTACCAGTTCCAGGCGCTTTGTTGTTTCTCAACAAACCACGGCCCCGCTTGACGCCCGGAATGTCCCGGCATCAAGCCGGGTAAATTTGGTTCTTTTAAATTCACCAACTGGTAACTTGTCAATTTCTATCTAAATTTTATTGTCAGTATCTGTATGTATGCTTGCATATGTCTTACTGTTCTATAAACACAAATAAAACCTACCTCTCCATTTGTGCAGCGAAAGACACCAGTAGGAATGTTCTGTAAAGTCTCGAATGGAGGTACGGTGCTGTTTGTTGATAGACTGTGGCCATATTTTCGACACTATAAAAACATGTAATCTTTAAAAAGTTAATATAAAAATATTTTTTAGGTTTAATTTTGTACAAATAAGTAAAGAATATTTATTTAATAATAAAGCGTGTATTTTTCAGTATTGTAATTTTTTACAATACTCTATAGTTATCCATCCTTGTGCTTGTGCTTAGTTTACATTTAGAAGTCGGTCAAAACCACGTTCAAGTTTTTCTTTACCTTTATTAGCTTGATATTTAACAAGCTAATAAAACCGTGTGAATAGATTTCAATTTGTCAATAGTTATAGAATAAAGATAGATATAAGACAAAATCTTACGTCATATATTGTTGGAGCGGAAGGATTGCATTCACAGGGGCATGCTTGACAAACATCACAAATTTTATTATCTTTTTTATCATTAGTAGTGTTTTTATTTGTTGAGTCACTTGATTTATTTGAATCTGATCTTTTTATGGTATAAAAGAAAATTCCTGTGTTTCTGATTCTTGTTGGATGAAATATTTTCAAGGAACTTAAAAGCATGTTTGAAAATAATAAAAGTATCGAGTACAACAGTAACTTCAATATTGAATTTGACATTTGTCAATAAAAAAACAATTATACTTGAAGAACTTTTTTAAATTTTTAAGCATTTATCAAATCTTCAATAAAAATTTTAAGGGCTAATTATGAAAATTAATGTATAAAAAGCTAATTTTAAAAAAATATATCTACGTGCACTTAATCTACATTTTAAATTATTGCTAAAGGATAGAAAGTCAGGGGTCGAAGATAGAAGGCTTGCGTGTAGTGATCCATCCATCACAAGTGCGCAGGGACGCACAATGTTAGGGCGTACCTCGAGGCAACCCGCACCATTGCGTACGGGACATGGTGTGGAAAGCGCAGTCGAATGTGGCGGTGAGAACTACCACCGTGGACACTATGTCCAGAACGGCAGGAAGTGGAAGAGGGAGCTACAAATAGCTGTGTGGAATGTAAGAGGAAGGGATCTGTATGACTGGGACCAAGTGAAAGGGTAATGACACAAGCAAGACGGCGTTCCACAGAGCGAAAGTGGGTGTAGGTTCTTCTCGATTGGTTAGAGCAGGGGTAGAGTACTGGGCAATCAACCCTAGACTGCTTTGGAATTGCTTCATGCTGGGGATAACAAATAAATTCTTGTTAGTGGTGCATATGCGCCACTATCTTCAGCTCCATCGAGGAATGCAAGCAAGGATGTTCTAGGTAATATTAGAAGAAAAAACTAATATTATATGTTGACTTGAATGGATGGGTCGGAGCCACGTGAAGTTGTTATAAAGTGTATTAGGTCAGTATGGTGACAAAAGATTAAGTGAGACTACAAAAGCTTATTTTGGAACTACGTGAGGAAAGAAATTTGTTTGGACAAACACGATATTTGTCTACAAGTAAATTTTGCATGTATACATGGGAGCCAATGGAAGAGAGAAGTATGATTGACTTATTACTAGTGGATCACCAGATTCGAAAACAAGTTATAGATATTATATGTACTCCGTTATATAGTAATTGATATAATAAGGGGTCTTTTGCGGTTGCTCGTCAAGATGCGCATATTTGGAATCGAGTTATCGCATAAGAACCTGGAAGCTTCAATATCCACCGATCGGAGGACAAGATATAGAACGGGTTTTCAAGGAGCTAGACTGTTGTGAAATCGGAAACGAAAATGTTGGCAGAACCTTAGGAATTACACGATTGAAGCTACAATTGAGGCATGTGTATGCCACATTCCAAAAAGAGATTAAAGAGTACAATCTGCAAAAGCACAAGACGAAAGTACTGATAAAGGTGAAGCGTGAAAAATTTATGATTGTGATGACGCTTCTCTCTCAAGCAACGTGTTGAGTCTTGATGTAGCAGATGGCGATATCAGTATAAAATAAATAGAGACTGCAATAAGAAGCCTGAAATGTAGTTAGGCAGCGAGAGTAAATGGTGTTACTACTGTAAAGATCAAATATAGTGAACTTGCATCTTAGACTTATTCTGGTTTCTATTAAATTTATGCTGAAAATTGGATAGGTCCCAAATGACTGGTAAGATACAGTCATTGTGCTTTTGTCTAAAGGCAAAAATTTACTGATAGATTGTACAAGCTATAGGATTATCAATTTTATTAGCTTAGATGGTAAAGTATATGGAAAAACTTTAGCGAGAAGAATGCAAGATAGATCCGAAAGGGAAAGAGACAGGAATGGATAAGGAATATGCGCTGCCAGTGGTCTTCCGGCTGACCACGACGTGAAGGACAGAAAATGCTGCCCATCACATAAGCAGGGTAAAGCACAGGTGCGGCCAGCCGCTGCCACCGCCGCTGGAACATCAGTTTCAGTGCCAGCCAATAAGGGGACACCCAAGACCTGCTGGTCCAAACCCTTGTGGAGTGGTTGGTGGACGTGGCGGTTGTTGCCGACCCGTATTCTGTCTCTAGCAGCTGGCTAGGAGACGATAACGACTTGGTAGCACTGGTGACGCGGTCTTCCACAGATTCCCCTCCCCTTTCGCCCTTAGAGAGTGGACCTAAATACGTGGCCGGCGCGTGTGGTTACGTGGCCCTCGTTGTGGTATATATCTCCCCAAACCTCTCGGATTTTGTCCAATTTTCGTCGACAATTCAAATTGGCTTACTGTTCGTAGTCGTCGAAAATTGTACACTCTCTCCAGTTTTCTAAATCTTCATCATCTTTTATATTCGAGAAAGCGTTTACAGTTGACTTTTCCAAGTAATAAGCTTTTGCGGTTTTAAATAAAAGAAATTCAAGCTTTCTAAGAGTGGAACCGGTTTTATTTTTAGAAGCCTTGCATTTCCCTCAATAACCACATGTTTTTATGAGAAATCATGTACGCTACCAAATTCTATCCTGGTCGACGTGCGTCGTCCGTGCTTAAACGGACGTTCCAATTAAGATTGAAACAACATTTTCAAACATAATTAGTAGATATAGATAAATCGAAATTAATACTTTAGAATGTGTGCGAAAAAGCTGGTAAGTGACAGACCGTAATAAAATGTTCTATATAAAATCTTCGATGAGCCAAATTTGACGGAGTTAACGGCAATTGGTTCTCATTCTGAAAACCAGCGTCTTCCTGTAAACGCAACGGTTTGTGGGTTCGATCCCACTCGAGAAAGATGGAGCAACGGAGTGTTTTAACATTAAATTCCTATGGTTTGCCTACCCTGCCATGTGCGGGATAAAGCGTGAAGCCAAAAAAAACGGAACGGATCTATTAAAGATTACGTTAAACTCGCAAGACTATGCATGTATTCGGGCGTATATGTAAAAATTAAAAAGGGGTTGGATTTAAACGTGTCTCCTACGACAAGGCCTTGATGTTTTAAAAGCGATTAGCTATCTGCATCCCCACGTTATGTTCCATTTTTTTTATGTGAGGAAGGAAATCCTATTACGGATACCAGAACGACTGGGGACTCGAACGGGTTATGTGGAATTCGCGGATTGGCAAATGTAGGCCAGTCCACATACCCACTAAAACCTCTCGGTGCTCCTCCTCGACCACCTTCGGCCGTGAGACACGGGAATTACACAGTTTTCCGTGAATCACGGCGGCGGGAGCCTGCTAGGCACGTCGCGGAGTCAGGGGCGGTGGAACACCCCCGGCGGCCTGCTCGTTAAAGCGCGTGGGAGCGACCTGCGCGCGCCTACTCGGGCCAGGTGAGTAGGCAGCCAGCTGGCCTTGACCACGGCCGGAAGAGAGAGGTCGTCCCCTATGACGTCGCGCAAAGCGCGACATTGAGGCGCCCAGGCACTGCACACCTCCATGTTCCATAATCCAAGTTGTGGTATCGTCCATTTACCCTTATCTCTCGAATGTGCGTGAATGTTATTTGGATTAGTTCGAAAGAACTGAACTAAAACTGAACTATTTTCTATTCATCATTCTCTCTTTGTTCTGTTGGTGTAAATGTAAATTCAATTTACTTGAAAAGACTTGTTACTCTTTTACAGTGGAGAAGTCGAACTTTTATACAATAAAAATTGCGCATAACTTTCCAGGTGTTGAATGAGATAAAATACAGAATGAGAACTTCTTGACAGATTTAGTAGTCCTGTAATCTGTTTATAATTATCACATACGTAACTAGATTAGTAGATTATTGCCCGATTACACTATATAATTGCACACCAATAGTAAAAAGATCGATATGAAATATATTCTCTACGAATTAGGCAATTGTAGCACTTAATATATGAATATACAATTTCTCATAGTATTGATAGCACAGCGTCTTGCAAATGCGACAGATACAAGTTTGATCCAACAAAGGGAATTATTACGTCTTTTATATGCAATGTCTCCGAATTGAGCGGAACATGGGGAACAGTTTAACACTTAAGTTTACTCTGTCTACGCCGCTTTATGCCGAAAATAAGATATTTTAAGGTATTTTATTTTAATGACGTGCAACTCAAACTTTAGAGATAATACTATTTATAACAATAATATCAATATACTGACAAATTCGATTAGATAAAATGTCAAAACAAAATGTTATTTGAAAATATGTTGCAATTGAAACTTCGCTATACGCGATCGATTTACCAAAATAAAACACGCTAGTAATATAAAAAATATAATTATATATATACAAATAGGTATTTCTTATTGACAAAACAACGTTAGCATAATTTCATTATAAGAAAAGGTAAATCCGATGCCGCTGGAGCCTTTGCAGGAGCTTCAACATTTGAACAACCTGTATGAAAATTTATATTAGAATTATCATTTGGTTCAACCATATTTTCTTTGTAATAAAAAATATTAGTTAAGGATTAAGAGATTATCAACAGAGACGTTGCTATTTTAGCTCTATATTTTAAATTTAAAGAGATAATTACCGTTCAGCGGGATATAGTTTTCCCGTTCGGATGAGAACCAGAATGAAATAAAAATTATTTTCAAAAGACAAGTAATGAAAGACGGATTTTAAGATTTTTTGAGTGGGTAAAGTCAGTGACATGCTTTGTGCATCAAAAGGTAAAGGAAAATATATTAACTCTCTCAAATGAGCATTAACTTTCGAGGGGATGTAGTTACTTATATATTGTGTACATTGACAATTAAGCAATAGCATCACAAAAATATTCGATTGTTATTCATATTACTAAAAGTAAGAATAATACATTTTACTTACAGCACTTTTCAGTTTTTTTTGTTGAAGCATCTGGCATTATGCCCTTAAGTTCACAAACGATAAATCTTTTACCAAGACCCGAGCCACCCAAAGCCGGATCTGTAACATTTTCATGTCCGCCAGCCTGAGCGCGGAGATGAGCAGCAAGTGGGGCAGGATCTGCAAGCCCGCGAGCCCGGGCTAATTGACTAGGCGCACACAACGGATCTGGTAACGCAAGACAAGCAGGCTCTCCACCGCAGCCAGTACGACGGCAATCATGCTGGAGGCCATTACGTTTTATACAGTGACAACTATAATACATAACACCGCCACGAAGCTCACGGCTTTTTGTTCTTTTTAATTGATTTTCTTTTGTATCCTTTTTTTCGATGTCGCTATCATCAGCTTTTGATGCTATATCGGTTGATTTTCCTTTCTGTAAACCAAGTATAAATTTTATTATATCACCTAATTATACATACCGCACTCTCAGAATAAAATGGGTCTAACTCAATTTTTTGAGTAATCACTGTAAATCATAGGCGTCTTATGATTACTATGTAGTGAAATTTAAATATGTACGAAATTTTGAGTTAAATCACTTTTATTCTAAGTTTGCGATATGCCCGCCGTGAATGTTCTAGTGATATTACCCGAAACTCTCAAGCTGATGCACCGCGACTACCATTGAGATATGAGATCAAAATCACTGAATCGTGTAACGTAAGTCTTGCCAGGAGGCGGACGTCGGACACACGGCGGGCAGGGTGGTGGACAGGGCCTAGGACAGCAGGGACCTGCCCGGCATAAATATCGAATTGATCCCTGCTGGAAGAACTGGCAATCCTGCAGTCCGTTACGCTTAAATGCAGACCTCGGCAAGCACTGCAACTAATGACAAGATTTCTATTTTATATAAGTTACTTTATCTACACGGACACTTAGATTAGTTATTTTAACGTATATCGACTTACCGGTGGTCCACAATCTTCATATTTATAACACACCACGGGGCCACACGGAGAACACCTGAAAATATTAAAAGTAAAAGTTTTATCTATATTTTTTAGCTTTGTGCCGTGCCCCGCATCAGCAGGTTAGGCAGATGGAACCTAGTGTTATATGAACGAAGTGACCGTTCTCTGCTTTGCGACATTTAGAGATAGTGCGCGCACTAGATTCAAAGCTACGTTTTCTCTTGCGCCAAAAATAACAATGATAATTGAATGTGCCTGAATGAAAAGTTTAATGAACCTATTGCGTTTACTTTCAGTGTACCGCTACGCCACTACGAAGGCTTTAAAAATTAGGGTCAAAATTTAACACAAATTACCTGATTTTTAGTGGTAATTATAGTTTTTAAGAATATTATAAACACTTACATTATGAAAATATAACACACTAGCAAATAAAATGAAGCGAGCTTAAGAGTTTTTACTGATTTTTATTAGATTTTGTTATTTATACAATTACTTTTACTTATTTAACTTGTACAATTTTGAATAAGTTAGATGTTTTCACTATAAAATTTCAAATATAAAAGATGTATACTACATGAAATCTGAGAATCTTTTGCTGCTTTGTTCTAGTTTCAAAAAATGTTCTTTTTAATCAATGATATAGAATGACACATGTAAAAAGTTTGTAAGCAAAAAAATATTTTAAAATTTTAGCACAAGTTTCTCATTCTACATATACTGCTTAATTCTTCAGCATGTGGATTTTGGCAGTGCTTCATGCAAGCAACTGTAGCTGGGTTACATAAAGGAGCTGGTAAAGTTTGACACAGTGGCGAAGATTGGCAACCACTTCTGCGGCAGTCGTATTGAAGGCCGTTGCGACGGAGGCAATAGCAATCTGTGTATAGGATTCCACCCCGTAGCTCTCGACTTTTACATATTCTTAGAGAGGCACAATGGTTACCACCCATTTTTTTTAATTTTGTATATATTTCGAACGGTAAATTTTCACTCAGTAATTTAATATAAATTTTGATAGGAATATCTAGACGTATACCATGACAATAAATGAATGAAATGCAATTATTTACAATTCCAGAGGGTCATGTTATGTTGTCATTATATTATTATTTAAAATCGTTGGAACTAACTTGTGGGTACTGCTTGTTGGTACTAGAACTTCACATGCAAAATACATGTCGGTTCATTTTGCTGTGTTTTTTTTTGTAATTAGGATTGTTTTGCTTTTCAATTAACATAAAGGTTTTCATTTAAATACACGTTTTTTTTGTCTTTGTATTTCTTTTTTGGATCAAATACATTTTTACACTGTAATCTATTTTGTGTAAAGTTAGCCTATAATTTACAAACTATTTAAAATAACTATATATGAACCTACTTACTATACAATGCCACAAGTAATGCTGGCATAAATTATAAATATTCTTTTGTAATTGTTCATTTCAATTCTATATTTGACGGATATGTTGACTATAAATAGGGACAGTCGAGGCGCTTATCGTCAGTGTATTTAAATCATTGGAGTATATCTCATCTTATAAAATTTCAAAAAAATACAATATATTCCTTTATTAATACGAATAATATATTCGTGTTAAGTACTACAATATTTTATTAACTTTTTTAAAGTCTCAAATATATAAATCCTGTCCAATATGTAAGTTATTGCGAGTCCAAGGATAATCTTCGAGAAATCAAGAATCTCCAGTCTCTCTTTCATATACTAATAATTCATTTTTCCAGGTGCGGCCCCTGTGGACCTTGTGGAGGATGCTGTGGCGGCCCATGCTGCCCATGTATCACGATATATACCTGCTGTACGAAGATTTGTTAGCTGCCTTCCGAGGGGAAGCTCTTACTTAAGTGCACCACTTATGTATTCAACTTGTGATTTTGTGTCAATAAATATGTGAAAATTTAAATACTCACGTTTCATTTTGAAAATATCAATCTACAAAGAAATTACAAATTACAAACTTAAATTCGTAGTTCCAATAATTACTTAAAATGACAGACCCTTAAATTTTATTTATTGCGCATATTACAGGGTAGGCAGAGGAAACTGCAGGGGTCATATACCTTCCCAGAAGTAAGCAAGTTCATTTCGGTTCTTCTGCTGGCTCGGTCCTTTATGCCTAACTTTTTAGTCGTAAAACAAGTATGCAGTTTACCCTCTCGAGTTCAATGTCCCATATATCCGTTGCACCGTTGTAATCTTACAAGGTCTTTTAATATTTTAAAGCTTTGCTATAATATTACATGTAATTGTGTAATTAAATACATTATCTGACAAAATTTATATATTTCGACCTCATGTATAAAAGGGGTCTTCATGGTAATATTTGTGTACTTATAAATAAATAAATTTAACATCGCTATGAACAATTTAATTTTCTTGTTAGCTTTTGGTCTCACTTCTGTTGCGGGGTATGTTGTAGTTATTTATTTACATAGTAAGTAAAAAATATAGATCTTACTTTTAGGTTTACCTCAGAGCAGAATCTTTTAGGAGGTCAATCCACTGAAAAAAACTACACATATGCTATAATAGCCCTTAGTACTCGCAATGGAGTAGATTACAGTCAAGCATGTGGAGGAGTGATCTTAAACAGATCTGTTCTTATTGCTTCCGGTTGCTTCTAGTGAGATTTACTTTTTATAAATGTTATTTTATATTTTTTTTGACGTGACAATGTCTTAAATTAGGTTGCGGCTCGGAGTCACTCATGAATAAGTGTAACGCCCGGTAACGTTACGATGCGTCACCGAACTATGATTGGTCCGCCGCGCGTATCACTTGACACGTGATAAACTTGACTTTCGCAAGACACATTATAGCAGAAACATTTCCTTTCATTTCATATTTCTCTTATCATCGTCCTATCCTCAACAAAATCACTCAAATAGGAATTAGTTAAGTTTAAGTTTACATGTACAATGTTTTAGTAAACAAAATATATTTTCTATAGTTATAATTTGTGCAATTTATATTTTAATTAATATTGAATATTCTACCGAGAAAAAGACGTTGTCACGTAAAATCTTCGCCCGTAAAACCGACTTTACAGGCAACCATTTCTTTTTTTTTTAATATTTTTTTTATTATATTGTACTTTTTTTTATTATATTGTACTTTTGGGATAGTTTCACTGCGCCTCAGGCTTGGCGCATCCTAGCTAGCTTATCGTCATTTGCCATCAGTAGCGGCGAAACATACAACGTACAACAATTGATTAGCCATCCAGAAAATGAATTTAATGAAGATGATATCGGTATTATGAGAATACTTTCGTCTTCTCTCCAGTGACAGGGTTCAAGTTGGCAGATTTGCAGGTGTTCATTATAACGTGTCTGATAACGTAACTCTCACCTTAATTGGTTGGGGTGCATTAAGTCTAAGGGCCTACTGTATTAATTAGTAATTATTTATTATTCAGCAATCAGGTTACATACACAATAACAACATGCAATCGAACTCTTTGAAGTTAGTTCTCTCTTCTGAAGTCAGTTCAAACAATTTATCAGAAGAATTTTCAAATATCATTTCAAGAATTTGAAACTATATACATTTTAGTTTTAAATTTGTTTATTAATATTTTATTACTCTAGTTTTCGCTCGGAGTAGCTTCTTTCACATTTGCCTGCGGCTACAGTGGATACCCAACTGTATTTACAAGGGTATCAAAATACATCACTTGGATCCAGAGCAACACTTAAAAGTTATAAAATAATTCTAAAAGATTAAATTGTTGATATTTGCTAAATATAAAGTTGTATTATTTCAATTTTACTGAACAATATATTTTTTTAACTTATAATAATTAATAGTTTCAATATTTTGTGTCTAATTTATCAGGACGGAATGCAAGATTTTCGTGAATGGAAAGTCATCAAGAGAGAAAGGCAATAAGTGAATGAAGTAGTTATACTTAGGAAGTATGTTAAATAGAGATCACAGAAACGAAACAAGAACAAATTGAACGATGCTTTAGCTGCTTTGTTCAGACAGCAGAACGTCAGTGTAGATGCATGTTTAGTCATACATCATGCAGTTCTAGTACCGGCGCTGTCCTATGACAGTGAAATTTTGGTACAACAGAAAAAGAATGAAAGAAAGATAAATTCTGTGGAGATGTGATCTCTTCGCAGAGTATGCGGAATCAGTTTAGCTGACCGTATTCGCAAGGAAGAAGTACACAGGATGATAGGTACCAGAAAGAATGTCAGTAAAAATGAAGAAAAACGTGCTCATGGTTTGAGCACGTCGAGAGAATGAGTGATGAAAGAATGGTAAAAAAAGATTTGAAGCAAAAGAGGCAAAAAAAAATAAGGGGAGACCTGGATTGACTTTCAGAAATATAAAATCGAATATACAGGAGGAAGGTCACGTAAAAGCTTAAGGACACCCATACATGCTGTATGAGATTAATGACAGTGAAATGCGCATTGACCGTGGCACGCTCCGTTCTGATAAAGCGGAAAGCAATGTATGTATACATATTTATCATGTTCTAATAATAGTAACTTCCCCTCTTTATAATTTTTCAAATGTTCTAATGTACATATTACAAAATATTACACCAATTAACAATCCAGTTCAATGGCATGCACTTAAAAAGCTTTTTGCCCAGCAGTCGACAAGGATAGACTGGTGATGAAGACCGTCGTGGCGCAGAGGCGCAACGTCTGCCTGTAACGCAACGGTTTCTGGGTTCGATCCCCAGTCGGAGAAGATGGATTTTTCTATTTCCATTTTCTTCGCTCTGGCAAACTAGGCAAAGCGCGGCGTTGAGTTCCGCCACTCAACACGCAATGCCTCGAAAAAAGGCGGAAAGCGGGGACGGAGAAAGCAGGGACTAAGCAACGGAGTGTCTTAACACTAGGTTCCCACGGTCCCTGCAGTTCCCTCTGCCTACCCTGCCATGTGCGGGATAAAGTGTGAAGCTAATAAAAAAAAAAATTCAATAAAATCAAAATTCTCTTTATTTTTCGTTTAAATGAATACATATTAATTGTAAATTTTACAAACACATTTATAAAATATGTAATTTATAATAAAACACAGCTCAGCACATATTACAGCATATATAAATTATTATGTTTTATAAATTTTATGTAAAATCATGCAAATTTTAAAAGTGATAGGACTTAATGTTTGCTTTAAATGTAGTATCCATTATGTTATTATGTTATTATTAATATCCAATATGAGCAGCCGAAACGACGCGCCCCGGGTACGCTCCCGTTCGCGTCATCGAGCACCTCCAGATGTAAAGGTTGGGGAGTTGGAGGTGACCCTTCCTCCCCATACCTTTCATCCCCCCCGGACATGGAGCTGGACTAGGCCCCGCCCCCGACAATCCCTCGGGACGGAGTATGCCAATTAGTCCTTTGCCACTAATTCCTGCAGTGATTAGCTCGCAGCGGACCTATCGTGAACCTGGGCTCACAGGCAAGGGTGAGTTTCTCACCTCCTCGCATTACGATGACTCAGTTCCGATGCCTCAACGACCCTCTAGGCCTGTTTCAAGAGACGCGTCTAGATCTAGGCGGTCCCCCACTGCACCTTCGCGCGTTGTTGATGAGACGTCACCACAAATCCATCTAGACAAAAATAGAATCCTGGTGGGCCAACTAAGGCAGCGCGGAGCCATGTCTTGCTCATTAATGGATCACATTTCCCAGTTTCTGGACGACCGAGGCAAGGAGCTCGCACGCGCCTCATGCCTCGACAGTAGACGTCTACGGAACTTTCTTCCACTCCTGCTGGTTCAGTGATTTCACAAACATCTACGAACATCTTCGCGGGGGTGAGCCCTCCACCCATCTGGACCCGTCACCACTGCTACAGCTGCAGAACCCTCAGGCACTCCGCAGCCCAACCTTGCAGCGTCAGCTCCCCCAAAAAATAAATTTCCTCCGCTTATTGTAGAGTCCTTTCCCAATTGGACTTTTCACTTCCAGAACCTGAAAGAAGAACTGGGCTATGCACCTAACGCTCACCCTTTCAACCGTGGGGTGAGATTCACGCCGGCCTCTGTCGGTGAATACCACACTATCCAAAGGTATCTCTGCGAATCAGAAAAGAATGAGAGAATATCATAGTTCTCGTATGCGCTGCCCTCTGATATGAGTAGGAAGGTGGCCGTAAGGGGACTACCATCATCAACTCTCCTAAACAAAATAATTGAAGCTCTGGGTGAGCTTGAATACTAGAAACTACTAGGGGCAAGAAAGGCCCAAGGCAGTGTCATCGCTGCCAGGCCTTCCGACACTCCAGCCACGGATGTCATCATCGGGTGAGTTTTGTGAAATGTGGGGAAGAACATTTCGCGCGAGATTGTCAACGCCCCCTTGAAACTCCTGCAACTTGTGCCAATTGTGGAGGTCCACACCCCGCGAATCACATTGCCTGCCCCCAGTTTAAACGAGAGCTAAGGAACAAAAAGGCCGGCACTGTGGCTCTCACGGATAAGAAACCTGTAAGAGTGCGCAGCTCTAGCAAATCGGCCAAGCCTCAGGCCAGAAGCGAGACTAATATAATTGCAGCAGAGGCACAATCGGCGACACTTATGGCCCCCACAAACCCTCCAACCATAAGGGGAGGCCCCAAAATGAAGAGAAACACGAATCGTGGGAAGAGATGGTTCCCCCAACCGCCATCTCCACCACTAATCCTAAAGAGACCTATGCCTTGCAGCTTGTCTTGCCATTGGTGCTGACTGGGCCAAGGCTAACAAGCACAGCTATTGACAGAGCACTCGATACCCTCAAGGAAGTCCTTTCAGTCTTGAGGGAAGTTCGAGATCCTGTCCAAGCTGTGCTCAACAGTATGATACAGTTGTTTAAGGATGGTTGAACTCCGTATCGTCTATTGGAATGCTGCCAGCCTGAGGACAAAGGTTCAATTACTCCGCCTCTTTCTCAGGCAACAAAATGTTGACCTTGCACTAATAAATAAAACTCATCTTCGCTCGATCGATAATGCCAACTTGCCGGGGTATCATATCATCAGGCTAGATGCCTCACAAGAAAACCCATGGAGAGGTCTCCTGCTTGCGGTAAGGAGAAGTATAGTGCACCGCACACTAACTGACACAGATTCACGGTCCTTCTAGTCTCTCGAAGTGGAGGTACAGATTGGTGACAAGATGCTCCGCACTTATGCCATATATAGCCCTTCTACAGGCTTCTCTATGGCTGCTGGAGATTGGAATGCAAAACATCCTGCTTGGGGTAACCCAAGTACGTGCAAGAACGGACGCAAGTTATTTGAAGACGCCGCTCGTCATAGATATAAGGTGATGGGTCCTGACGAGCTGACCCATTACTTATACAGCAGCACTCACTTACCGAGCACTATGGACTTCGTTGTGCACAAGGGAGTGAGTACTATCTCACTAGAGGTGCTTCCTGAAGCCTGGGGTTCCGATCACCTCCCAACACTGGCAACGATTACAGGGCAACTGGCACTCGCACGTACTCTACCATCTAGCCGTTTGGTATGCTGGTAGGTTCACAACGGTCCTGAGCTTGACTACTCTTGCAAGGACGGAACCACTAGACGACGCCGCCTGTATTGACCGCCAGAAGTCAACAATAACAAACTCCATCAAAGAGGCCCTAGAAGCAGCCACGGCTCCATGTTCGTACCGTCGCTTACCTCTTCTGCCGAAGCGGATTGCACGTCTCATTGAGGAAAAGCGAAGAACTCGTACTGTGTGGCAATACACCAGAGAACCTGCGACTAAGAGAAAATTAAACAATCACTTGGCCGGCCAATTCACGCCGAATCGCAGTGTGCCTGAATGTCCACAAGCGCCTAGAGGAAGACGTCTTCAATCACCTGATGGCTACCTTGCAACCCATACAACCACCACCATTTTTACCACCTATGGCAGTGAAGATTTGGCGGTAGGTGTGAAAAAGTGTATACTGTTTTAATTTTGCTCCCTCTAATTTTAATTTAATAAAGTATTTACAATATAATATTTAAGATATAAAAGTGTTAAATTAAATAACAACAGTGAAAACATTAATATACAAATATTGTTTTGTGTATTCAATGTCTTTAATTGCATAATATAGTATACTCACCTGCTGGTCCTTTAAATTTTTAAGCTTCACAATAACAGTGATAACTAAGAAAATAAAATGGCTAGAGTAGAAGATATTATTCAAGAAAGAAGAAACTCAAATCTTCCCAGTGGTGTTAAGCGAATTTCTCACTAAAACTCACCAAACTATATTTTCTAAAGCGCGTAAATCCTTTTGTGTCAAGAACACTTGGACATACCATAGTATTGTATATGTCAAGCTTCCTAATAACGAACGCAAGCGAATTCTATCATTCACTGAGCTAGATGAATGTTTAAAACTACTTCTAAATGCTGTATCAACGGTTTCCTCAGCAGGAAAAATGGCTAACACTGAGATTCCAAAAGAAAGTCCTGCAGCCAGTGTTAATCTCGTTAGAAAGCCTTTGACTCGACGTAATATCTTGATAAAGCCTTGATTTAGTTTTTTTTTGCTGCTATTTGTTAACTTCTCTTATTTTATTTACATATTTTTACTAATCTGTCGCAATTACTGTCCTTTATCAAATGTTATTTTACTCTTATTTAAATATTATATTTATAGTAATAATTCGTGGTAGTAATATTTATTAACAGTTTTGATGCTCTAATGTTTATATTCTGTCAATGTCAGTTGTCATTTTGAGAGTCAATATTTTGGACATGGACAGAAGTATTTTTAAATTTTATGAATTTTTAACTGTACTCTTTTTTTTACTTGTTTTTTGTTTTATTTAACTTAAGTTTTTACTAATCTGTCATAATTACTGTCCTTTGTGAAATGTTATTTTACTCTTATTTAAATATTATATTTATAGTAATAATTTATGGTAGCTATTTATTACTTCTTCTTCTTCTCTTTAATTATGGCGTTCTGAGCGTGACAGTTGAGCACAATTCACTTCGCCAATGTCACGTTGAATGGAGAACACACAAAAGAGAATGTACGGTAAAAAGGAGGTAGCATTACACAAAAGAGGAATGCATGTTTAAAAGATATCCATTTTAAATCCTTCACCTATAACAAAATCAACAGATATCTACAATATATAGAGACAACACATTAGGTTAGTAACAGATAATATTTTACAAGGGTATTAGCTTATAGTCTAATATTATTATATTTAATATAATTACACAAAAATTTACATAAACAATTTACACAAACGTTAACAAACACTGAAGACTAAGAGGACGAGGGACTTTGAGCGGAAGAATATCATATAAAGGACGGATTAATTTAGGACAAGAAAAAAGGATATGAGAAGGAGAACCGTCGTCTAAGCCACATTCATACAATGAGTGGTCCCTGACCCTGATCTTAGCCAGGTGAACAGGAGTACATGCATGTCCGAGGCGTAGGCGACAAATTGTGGATATAACTTTCCGTTCAGTAAATTTTTGAGAAAAAAATCACAGACGCTTTGGTATATCAGGTTGGAGAAATGCATAGTATTTACCTTTCTGGGATTTTGATAGATCCCAGTATTTAGACCAGGACATATCCAAGTGAGTGAGTGAGAGTGAGCAAGAAACAGCAGATCCTGGGCCGAATTAGAAAAGTGTTCTAGAGTGCCACATTGGGCTGCTAATTTTGCACAAGAGTCTGCAGATTCATTCCCACTAATTCCAGAGTGACCTAGAATCCACACAAGAGTGACCTCCAAACCCTTTAGATGACACGAGTATAATTCTTCGTGAATCGTTAAATCAATTGAAGATCTTAATTTACGAAGAAACGGGTTACCCTTTATAGCCAATAAGCAGCTTAGAGAGTCAGTAAATATAACCGTTTGTCTGTTTTACGTTGTGGGAGAGCGTGAACAGGATTGCCTCTAACATGGCAACAGCCTCGCCTGTAAACACTGAAGATTCGGGAGGGCATTTAAATTGTAAAAAAAATTTGAATTTTGTTATCCAGCAAGCTGCACCAACACAGCTTTCCTTAGAAAGCTTGATGCATGTGTAAAGATGTGAAGATGATTTGACCAATTTTCATATACAGCCTCTTGGAATTTTGTGTTGGTACCTGGATCTCCCTTGGTCAAGCCAAGATCTTTTATGATGGATGGATGATGGACCAATGCTTTGTACGGTGTACAAAACAATGGATTAAATGTAAGGCGTAGCAAAGGATGAGGTAGTCTGGTGAATTTCAGGAAACTATGTAATAAGAATGGTAATGGTTTATCACTGGGGATGACTCAGCTAACTCAGTTAACTTAGGCCACAAAGGATGGGAAGAAAGCTGTAATATTTTACCAACAAATCTATCTACAAGGTATTGTCTTCGGATAGGTAGGGGTGGGTCAACACACTCCACTTGGAGAGCATTGGTGGGAGTAGACTTCATTGCCCCTAAGATAATACGTAAGCATTTGTACTATATCCGATTAAGCTTTTCTGTGGCTACTTTATTAAAGGGGTCTAGAACATACAAAGCATAATCAATATGACTACGGATAAGGGCACCATACAGAAGTTTTTGAGTATAAGGGTGTGCACCTCACCTCACACCAGACACTGCTTTTAAAGCATTAATGCCTTTTTCACATTTTTTGCTAAAAAATTCAGCGTGTGCAATTCCATTCAGTCGCTTATCGAGTATCATGCCTAAAAAACTTACATTCTCCGTGACCTGGATGGGAATACCATCAAAAGCAATTTGAAAATTTGGGGTAGCTCTCTTTTTGGTAAATACTACTACCTGGCACTTAGAAATGGATAACGAGAGACCATGATCAGTCAACCACTGGTTGAGATTGAGTTGAGACTGGTTGAGTTGAGAGAAGTGTAAAGCAGTGTTTAGGTGGTAAGTTATGTCCTCTACAGAATTTGAGCTGTAATAGAGGACGATGTCATCAGGATACTGAAGGATATTACAAAAACTACTAGTCGCAACATGATCACATTAATTTTAGACATCCTCGTACCTATACTCACTCACATTATTAATTTTTCATTTGCTT